>JAPDEU010000009.1:10000-693016 GCA_027569275.1 Emericellopsis terricola | reverse complement strand
AATATATTAGCTTTTTTTATTTATTTAATTTATTTATTATTTATTTATATAGCTTTTTTAATAATTAAATTATTATAAATATTTATTTATTTTTTTTAATTAAATAATAATTATTATATTATTATATTTATTTATACTAACTAGCTTATATATTAATTAATTATTAAGTTATTTCTTAATAATTATAAATAACCTAAAATTATATTATATTTATATAAATCTATAATATTAAAAATAATTTATTTATAATATCTTTATATTAAAATATTAAATTAATTAATCTTATAATTAATAATTCTATTATTATAATTAAAAATTTATCCTTTTATATTAAAAAGCCTATAAAGTAGAGCCTTTTAATTCTATAATAATTAGTATTAATTAATTATTATTAATAAGATATAATTTCTTATTACTTTATTATTTAATAATATTTATAAATAATATCTATATATCTAGACTTCTAAAACTATTTTCTAGCTTTTATTTATCTCTATAAAGTAGAGGGTTTTTAGGTTTATTTCGCTATTTTATACCCTTATTATAGGTAATATTAGTAGTTTTTTATTAAGTAATAATTTATATTAATTTTATTATTTCTATATATATAGTTACTATTATATATACTTAGGTAGTTTATTAAATATACTTATCTATATTTATAATATCCCTTATAAAGTATTTTCTTTTATTTATATATACTTATTAATATATAATCTAAGTATTTATAATACTAGTATCTATATATTATCCTATATTTTTCTAAAATAGTAATATTTATAGTATAAAGCTATTATTCTTTATATACTTCTTTCTTTTCTTCTTTTATATATTAGTATTTATTTTAATATTATTATTATTATTCTCTAGTCCTATATTAAATAAATAGCTTATATTTTATATAGACTAGATATTCTATAAATAAGTAGTTTTTCTACTATACTAAATATTATATATATTTCTCTAGGTATTTTAGTAATTATTTAAGTATAATATAGCTAATAAAGGGCTCGCTTATTATTACTTAAAAATACTATACTTTATTAACCTTATATAAGTTATTAATAACTTATTCTAGTTATCTTTATATAAAGTAGGCTTAATATATTCCCTTTCTTAATATATAAAGCCTATAATTATAGAAAATATATAATAATTATAATATCTTATAATAGTTAAGGTTCTTAAGATCTAGTTTTTTATTATCTCCAGGGATAAGTCCTTTTTTTTAAGTCTAGGATAATCTATTACTTATTACCTAGGCTAAGATTATTATCTATTTAGTATTATTATATAATAAGGGGGTATAATAATTAAGTACTACTTTCTATTATTCTTCTTTAATTATTATTTTATTCTAGAGTTATTTTTTAAGTACTTATATATTATATTTATAGGTTTCTTTATTATTAAATAATATAATATCCCTAGATTTATTTATTAATTTATTTATAATATTAGGGTACTTTCTTAGCCTTATAATAACTTTATATATTATAATAATAGTATATTATTATAGTTCTTTAAGGAACTATCCTATATTATTCTTACTATCCTTATAAATAAGATAGTTATTATTATAGTATCCTATCTAGTATAGCGCACTATATACTAGTAGGTTATTACTTATTTTAACTAGTATTATTACTACCTTCTAGATCTCTTTATTATAGTTCGTATTATAGGAGATTTTTCCTATTATAATATTGGTAATATATTATTAATATCCTTCTTTAGTATTATCTATATCTATAAGTCCTTTATAAGTTCTATATAAAGTACTTAGTATTTCTATAGGGACTTAGTTATATACCTTTAAAATATCTAGTTTAATAATTTCTTACTTAGTAAGTATATTATATCCTAACCTAGTTATATTTAGTTATTTAGGCTTACTTTCTAGTACTAGTTTTTAGTATACTTTTTCCTAGCCTTATTTATTCTTTAGCGAGTAGTATTTATATATAAAGTATCCTTTCTTACTATAATTATAATAAGTAAGGTTCCTTTTATCTATTATAGTGAGTTTTTATATTATATCTAGGTCTATTAATCTAGCGTAGATTCTATATACTATACTTAGCCTAAAATATTACTATCCTATATTCGCGTAATTTTTAAAATTTCGTAATTAAGGGCGTTCTTTATAAATAAAGTATTATCCTTTCTTTTTATAATATTACTAGTATTATTAATTATTAATCTTAACTATTATTATAATATACTCCGCGAGTATAGCAGGGTAGTCTTCTTTATATAATTTATCTTTAATTTTATCTTTTATTCTATAATAAAGGGCTACTATCTTATTAGATTTATTTTTATTAGTCCTAGAAGCGATTTATATAAACTAGGTATAATAGTCTAAGGCTATGCCTTTTTATTTTAATACTTCTAGCTAGTTTTTTACTAGTTATTCTTTATCTATAATACTAAAGGTTACTTTTAATATATTTTTAAAGTTAATATAGTATATAAAGATTTCTTTAATATATTCCTTCTTATTTTAGTAGATATTAAATATAAAATCCCTTAATATAGGTTTAAACTAGAATAAGGCTACTCCTAAGAGGTAGCTAGATATATACCTAACCTTATCTTCCTTATTATAAAATATAGTTAGGAAGTACTATTAGTAGGCCTTAAGTTATATTAAGAACCCCTAAAGGTCCTTTATAGTTCTATTAAATAGTCCTAATTAGTATAGCTTTATAATTTCTCCTAGGTCTTTTTTTATAGCTTATTTAATAATAGTACTATTAATACTATTTATTTTATTATATAACTATTATTATTATTAATAATACTAGGCTATTCTTTCCTAAAATATATAATAGGTAGCCTTATACTACTCCTTATCTTGCTACTATAAGTTAGCTAGCTATAATATATACTACTAGAGTTTTATTATTTTTTCCTTAAGAGTATTAATATCCTTATTATCGGAGTCGTTATCTATATTTATAAGCTAGGCTACTTAAATAGGTTTAGTGTGCTTAGGGGTTGCCTTAGTAGTATTAGATATAGAGGATTTGCTAGCTATTATATTATATTATTTAAGTACCTAATAAGGTAATATATTAAATAAGAGCTATTAATATATAATATTCGGGTTAGGCTAGTTACTAGGTAGATAGACTAAAGTTAGTTTATAAACTAAGTATACTAGGTTATTATAGACTTAAGTAATCAGGTTATAATTAATATATAGAGATAGTAGTAATTTAAGTATTAATTATTATATTAATAGCTAGGGAGCTAGGTAAAGACTAACTATAGTAAAGTATAGCTTCTTATATACTATAATAATTATTAAATAATTATAAGTAAGTAAAGGTAATTATAAACGATTAAATATAATTAATTATTAAATTTATAGTATTATATTAAGTAATTAGTATAATTAGTATATAGTTAGTTAGAAAAAGTAGGGTATATATAAGAGGCGTATATAGTCGTATACTAGGTTATAATAACTAGGTAAACTTATACCTCTAGGATAGGACTAGCTAGCCTAATACCTTAAGGAGGGGGCTTAAGGGGGGCAGGCTTAATAAGAATAGTCTTACTATAAGGTAGTAATAAGCTAGTATTAATATTTATAGTACTAGACTAAATTAATTTATTAATAAGGTTATTAAGAGAAGGCTATAAGGTCTTATTAACCTTAGCGCCCTTATAGGACTTTTTAATAGCCCTAGCGCGAGGATACTTTAGACCGCCCTTATTACCCTTATTATTATAACCTCCTTGCGAAAAACTAGCGCCTTTATTACTAAGTATACTAAGAGTAATTATAGTATTAGCTATCCGCGACTTATTAGTTATTATACCATGACCTTATTATATAAGTACTTATTATAATAATAATAATATTATTAAAAGGATATTTAGGGTAAGAATTATCCTATAATATATTAATAATAACCTCGCGGTTATATAAGGTTTATATTAATAATTATTTAATAAAATAAAGAAAAAAAAAAAAAGAAAAAATTAATTAAAGAATTAAACTAATCTTATAGATTAAGTAACCGCGATTAAGGCCTTTAAAATAATAAATAATAATAGCCTTAAATAATAAAGAAATATATTATTATAATTATAAGTTTAAATAAACTAATAAAGTATAGTGACTAGTATAATCGCGGATATATTAAAAAAGATCTATAGTATATTAATAATACCGGGGATAGTATATATAAGGAGGGGCGTTTTATTAAGTATAAAGGTATTCTATATAGCGCGAGTTAAGGTAAGGTATAATATAGGTCCGCGAGGCTAGTAGCGGCTAGAGAAGTATCGGACCGGATATAGCTATACTACTAGGTCTAGGGCCTAGCTAATATAGCTATAAGTAGCTCAGCTAGGCCGGCGAATATTCTTATATAAGGGCTATAGAGGCCTTAGAGTTCCTTAGAGATTAATATAGTTATTACTAACCCCCTACCTTATAGCTAAGGAGTAGCGCGAATATAGTAACTTAGTAGCTATAATAGATAATTATATACCTCTTTACTCTTCTCTATATTCTATTTCTAATACTAATGCGCGAAAAAGGAAAAAAAGGAATTATATAAGGAATAATAACTCTAGATAATAGATATTATTATTTTAGAAGAATATAGAATAATATATAGGTACTAGTATTATAGATACCCGGACTATATATTAATAAGAATATATAAATAGAAGAATACTTTTTATAAAGGATATAATAAATATAGATAGGTATACTTAATAAATTACTTAAGCTTATATAATAATAACTATATATATAAGCTAGAAGATAATAAAATTAATATAGAATACTATCTAATAAAAAACTACTAATATTACTTATAAAGAGGGTATAGGATAATAAAGAAAACCTAAAGACCCTCTACTTAGCTAAGATAGCTAGAGGCTAGAAAATAGTCTTAAAAGTCTAGATATATAAGTATTATTTATAAGTATTATTAAATAATAAAGCGATAAAAAACTATATCTTATTAGCTATAATTAATTAATACTAGTTACTATAGAATTAAAAAGCTCTACTTTAAAGGCTTTTTAATATAAAAGGATAAACCTTTAATTATAATAATAGAATTATTAATTATAAAACTAATTAATTTAATATTTTAATATAAAGATATTATAAATAAATTATCTTTAATATTATAAACTTATATAAATATAATATAATTTTAGGTTATTTATAATTATTAAAAAATAACCTAATAATTAATTAATATATAGGCTAGTTAATATAGATAGATATAATAATATAATAATTATTATTTAATTAAAAAAAATAAATAAATATTTATAATAATTTAATTACTAAAAAAATTATATAAATAAGTAATAAATAAATTAAAAAAGTAAAAAAGCTAATATATTAATTAAGAAAGTATTATAATTAAGAATAAGATATAAATAAAATAAATATTATAAATATATTATTATTAATATTATTTAAAAAATATATAAAATAAACTAAGTTTTATAAAAAAAAAGAAAAAAAAAAGCTTATTATAAAAAAAAAATATATAAAGAATATTTTATAAAAATACTAGAAATATAATAAGTTATTTAATAAAATACTTAAAACTAGATTATTATAATATAATTAATAAGATTATAAAATCTATCTTAAAAAAAAAACCTTAATTAAGTTTTATTAATTTTATAATTTTAATAAAAAATAACTTAAAATATTATAAAAATATATTAATAAAATATTATAAAAAAACTATATTTAAACTTTAAAATTAAAAATAAGTTATTTTATTATATTTATATTTAAAAAAAATAAAAAACTATAACTAGTTATAAATTATTAATAATTAAATAATATTATAATAAAAAATAAGATACTTTTATTATTTATTAATAAGCTTAAAAATAGACTTTATAATAAAAAATAATTTATTATTTTTAATCTTAAGAAAGCCTATAATCTTATTTAAATAAAAAAAAGAGATAAATAAAAAATAACTTTTTATATTAAATTTAATTTATTTAAGTATTTAATAATATTATTTAGCCTTATTAATATTTTTATTATTTTTTAATAAATAATTAATAATATATTTAAAAAGTATCTAAATATTTTTATTATAATATATTTAAATAATATCTTAATTTTCTTAAATATTCTTAAAAAATATAAAGAATATATTTATAAAATATTAAAAATATTATAAAATATAAACCTTTTAATTAATTTAAAAAAGATTATATTTTATATATAAAAAATAATCTTCTTAAAATATATAATTAAACTTAATAAAATCTTAATAAAATTAATAAAGATTAATATAATTAAAAAATAATTAATATTAATAATATTTAAAAAAGTATAAGCCTTTATAAGCTTTATAAACTATTATTAATATTTTATTTATAATTTTAATAAAATTATAATATTATTTATTAAATTTATAAAAAATAAAAATAAATTTTAATAAAAAAAAAAATAATAAGAAATATTTAAAATTATATAAAATAATATTTTTTTAAATACTATTTTTATAATTTATAATCTTAAAAAATTATTAAAATTAAAAATAAATATATTAAATTATATTATAAGAGTATAAATTAATTAAAAAAATAATAATAAAAATATTTATTTAATTATTTTTTTTTAAAAAAATTCTATAATATAAAATTAAATTATTTTATTTATAATAAAGAATTCTTTATAATTATCTCTATAATTAAAGAATTTAAATATTATATATTAAAAATTAAGTTTAAAATTAAGATTTATATTAATTATAAGAATATTATTTATTTTATAATAATATATAAACTTAATATTTAATAAATATATTATATTAAGTTCTTTATAAATTATAATATTAAGATTATTTATTAAAAAAAATTAAAAAATAGCTATATAAATATACTTAATTATTAATTAAATTATAATATTAAAATACTTAAAATAAAAAAATAAATATTTTAAAAAAATAATTAAAAAAACTATATATAAATAATATTTAATTTTTTATTATTTAGAATAAAAATAGATATTATTTATTATAATAAAATTATATAATAAATATTTAAAAATAAGCCTAAGATTTTAGAAAGATATATAATTAAATTAAAAAAAATACTTTATAAGAATAGAATTATATAAATACTCTTATTATTATATAATAAAATCTTTATAAATATTTATATATATTTTATAATAAGGTATTAAAGAGTTAGAAAGATTCTTAAATAAATTAAATAAATATATAATTATTTAAAAATTAAATTAAATATTATATATATTATTAAATAATATAAAGATTATATATATAATAAGGCTATATAATATAAACCTTATAAAGAACTAAAGTTATTATTAATACTTTTATAATTATAAAAATTAATAACTTTTAATTATATTATAAAGCTATTTAAATCTAAAGAACTAGGATTTAATATTAAATATAATAATATATTTATTATTATAAATTAAATAAATAAATTTAGATATTTTTTATTATATTAAGAAATAATAAATATAAAAATACTTATATATATAATATTTAAATATATTATAATTAATTATAATTTTTTAAAAAAAAGTATTTTAAATAAAAGAATAATATTTATTTTTAAGTTTTAATAAGCTTTAATAATATAATTTAGAACTAAATATAAGCTTAATATAATATATTATCCTTAAATAAATAATTAAATAAAAAAATTAAACTAAATATTAGAATAATATTTATAATATTTTATTAATTATAAGTAAAATAATTAAATCTTAAAATTATTATTTATTTAATTTATTTATAATAATATACTTATAGAATTAATAAAGATCTTATTATTTTATATAAATTATAAATATAAACCTAAGTTTAATAATAAAATATTAAAAAATAGACTTTTTATTAAAAAAATAATATTTAAAATAAATTAATTATATTTATTATATAAATATATAAAAAAATAACTTAAATTTATATAAATATAAATATTAAAATATTATAATTTTAAAAAATTAAAAAGATTAATTTTTAAAAAAGAAGATATAGCTTATTTATTATATAAAAGTTTTATAATAAATTAATTTTTATTAAAGCTTAATTATAAAAAACTAAGATTATTTAAAATTAAAAAAGTTATTTTAAATATTAATTATAAACTTTTATTATCTTTAAGTATAAGGATATATTTAATTTTTTATATTTTATTATTTAAATTAGTATTAAAAAATATAAAATTATAATATAAAGTTAAAGTATTAGAAAGATTTTAAGAGCTAGAATAAATTATTAATAAATAAATTATAAATAAAAAAATTAAATATTTTATTAAATAAAAAGAATACTTAAATAATAAGAATATATAAAAACTACCTAAATATTTTAAGAATTATTAATTATTATTAAAGAGGTTTTATTATTAAAAGCTTTAAAAAGCTTAAATAATAATAGATTTATAAGCTTATTTATAAAGGATTAATTAATAATACTAAAACCCCTAAATAATTATATATTAGTAACTATTTTAGCCTTTTTATATTCTTTTTTTTTTAATTTATTTAATAAATAAAGGCCTTATATAATTATATTATAACCCTTCTTTATAACTTTATAATATTATTAATATAAATATTATAAATAAATATAACTCTTATTTATTTTTTTTTAAAGCTTCTTAAGCTTATTCTTTATACTCTTTTTTATTAATTTTAAATAATATTTTTTTATAATAATATAAGATATTAAGAAATTAATATATAAATAAAAATAATTATAATTATATATACCTATAGATTAAGGGGTCCTAGATATATTATAAGAATAATTATAATAAGTATATTCTATATAATAATTATAATTATTTATTACCTTATAATAATCCCCTTATTTATTATTTTTATAAAGTATATAAAGTATCTAGGCAATATAATTAAATTCTTAAATTAAATAAAAAAGATCTTCTTAATATTATATTAAATTATAAAGTATATTATTAATATAAATAAAAAAAGAAATTAAAAGGATATATATAATAGGACTAATAATTAGTTTTAATTAATTCTAGGATAGAATTATTAAAAGGGAGATATTATATTATAACTTAATATATAATTATATATACCCCTTATATATACTCTACTTTTTCTAACTAATTATATACTAATTATATTAATTATTAAATATAATATTATAATTATAATAATTAATTATAATTAATTATTTATAATTATTTTTATTTATTAATAATTATTTAATAATTATTATAATATATAAAAAGCTATACTTTATTATAATTAATCTTTACCTAACTCCCTAATTATTAATATAATAATTAATACTTAGATTATTACTATCTTTATATATTAATTATAACCTAACTACTTAAGTCTATAATAACCTAGTATACTTAGTTTATAAACCGACTTTAGTCTATCTACCCGGTAGCTAGCCTGACCCGAATGTTATAAAGACGCGCATAATAATATACAGCTCCTCGTAATCTTGGACACTGTGTTTCTCTCGTATCTGGAAGCAAATTAGAAAGTCCGTTGTTTTATCGACATGGAATTGCAGGGTTGAGAGCCGACTCACAAGCTTGTATTGCTTCCCGCTCATGTAAAATAGTGTGTTGCACGGACCAGTGGTGGTCTTGACCTCGATGAAGCATTTTGGCGTTCTTTGGAGCCAACTGTGAGGCAAGTACTCTTTGGCAACAAGCACCTCCATTAGACGGCCTTCCGTATCATGATACACAATGTCGGCTGTCTCATGGTGACGCTATGGCTGCAAATCTCCATACTCTTCGTGAGCGCAGATATAATGCCTGATCGTGCTTTGCCAGTTATCTCGGCACCAGTTGGGCAGTCCCTGGTTCATAAGAATCTCAAATACCTGGATACTGTTAGTTTCCCCCATATTGTTATAAAAAAGGGGCGGAAGAAATACAAAAAGCTCTCCAGCAGCCCCGATCTTGATATCTCGTTCAAGTTTATCGCTCGATCTAAACTGATTCAATAGATCTGATCCGTCATAGGACACATGAGTATCGTTCCCATCAAGGAGAGCATTCCGCACGCTGCTCATATAAAATGCTCCTAGGAAGGGCAAATGATCTACCGACTCTCGGGCTACTGAGACCACCTTTTGTAAAAGTCGCCGATACTGAGCGTCGTCTGCAAGTGTACTGACTTGTGGAACTCGAGGTATCAGAGATGTCTCCGTTTGCCGTGCGCTATGTGGCCGGTAATTTTCATATTCGGGTGCTGAATGCCCGATGTGCCTGTCTTGGGAGGCTGCAGTGGTCGGGGTGAAGGCATCTCCACTCTCAACGCGGGTAGCCGTCGACTGATCCGCATAGAGGTTTGTCGACATAGACTGTGAACGTTCTCCGCTCGAAGAGATTCCTGGGGCCGACAATGGAGTTTCCCTGCCGCGGTTTGTTTCCGGCCTTTGGTCAACGCCGGACCGGGTAACCAGGTTTGCTCGAGCAGAGATGACTTCGACCGAAGTCTCTATGACGCCAAAACGATTTTAGACAACCGCAGAACTCGAGGCTTGGGGGCTGTTGCCAATTGAATCATCTGAAGAAGACGTGTTCTGACAGCTTCTTTCCTCCTTTTCTGGTACTGTCTCTTCGACTCCTTCGTCATCTGGCAGATCTTCATCCGATGATTGATCGTCTTCGTCTTGGATTTCGACATCGATGATACCCAGAAGCTCGAAGATACGGTCCAAAGCAGCTCGTTCCATATTCAACACCAGCGTTAGTGCATTGACAGCGTCCTTGGGAATGCTATCCACATGTATTATTTGCGTTGTACCGTCCCTAATTAACCACGCAGCAAGTTCAGTCGGTAGGCTGGTACCGTAAGCGATCTCTTGTGCTTCTTTGTGCGCCGGAACATAAATTTTGAGACCGGGCTTCAAATGGAGTTCCTCGATATGCTCGTTGCCAGCCTTCTCTTCTACGTCGAAAAGCTGTTGATCTTGAGAAACTTTCAGCACAGACATAATCCTGTCCGCTTCGATGACTTCCGTGGAAAGCAACTGATCGTATAGGCCACGGGCATTGGCAAGAAATCGCGGGCTGTCGAATGTGGCGGCAATACTGAGCAGAGGTTAGGCATGAAGGCTTCTTCTCCGCAAAGCAAAATCCTACAGATGCACTCACCGGAGAATGTGGTACGCTTTGAATCTCAGATCTCGAATTCTCTACGATATAGGCCTCTGTGGCCCTTCAGCGATTGAGGTATCCTCTTTCGCCATAGCGGACAGATAGCGATCTTGCAAGCGGGTCCATTCAAAGGGCGGTGTCAATCGCCGCACGTCTTCCATCGTGTAGCTCAAGACCTTGATCTTATCCTTGAAAGCTAGAAGCAAGTAGTCGCGGTCTCTAATAGCAAAGTCAATCTTTGCGGTCCCCAGGCGGATCGTGCCATCGGGGTATCGAATCGGGAAGATACAGGCCTCTCGGAGTTTTCTATAGTCTAGAGGCCCGTGCTCAGTCTGCAATAGAGAGTTGATCGCGAAGGTGTTACTCCTTATATCTTCGAGGTTCGATGCTGAATTGGCGCTCAAAAGCTCGTCATAAACCATCTGTAGAGTCAATGATTTTACTCCAAGTTTCTGCACGAAGAGATCTCGTAGATCCTCGTATTCGCTATCCGGAACGGCCGTGCCGCTAATTTTTGTAGTGCTTGTCCACAGACAATTGCGATACCAACCACCGGCTCCAACCCCAGGAACGTAGATCAGGGCCTCTCTTTCAAAGTCAAGACTATAGACGACAGCGTTAGACAAGCCACTCCATTTGCTCAGAAGGTATACATTAAGATCTTACCTTAGCTGGTGATAGCTGTCGAAATCACGAGTTATGTGATCCAAGTACTCATACAGCTCCTTCACTGACGCTATTTGTACCTCTCGCGAATCTCTCCTTGCCCTTAGTTCACTTAAAAGATCCGCTATTGATGCATTCGGGATTTTCAAGGTCCTGGGAAAGAATTCATTCAACATGACCATCTCGTTATGGCCTAAAATCCTGCGGTATAGGGCTCTGAGTGAGTTCTTGGAGATCATGTCCGCAGGGCCTTCCCAGAGGCATTCGGAAGGTACCGACCACGTGGCCGTACCGTCGGTCCCAGAGGGTATCAGTATGAAGCTTCTCTGATCAACGATCTTTCTGCGAATGGGGATTAGCCATGATGCAATTGATTACCACAGCATGACTTACTGAAAGTATGCTCGCCAACCAGCTGTATCGGTCGTTGTCTTGATACCTGCCTCTATACCTACGTATAGTTCGCAGATCTTGTGCACAGCACGCACAGAGGATAATGAACTGTGAACAGCCTGAATCCTCATCCAAATTAGAGAAAGAAAGTAAAGAACGTCTGAACTATGAATTTTCAGATCCCTGGAGAGAAACAACCATTTTGGACTGATTGGCTGAGTGAACTGGTCATCCTCAAGCGATAGAAAGGGAAAGCAATCCGGCTCTTCCATATATTGACAAACAAGCTCTCGCAGCGCTGGAGATGGGACGCAGGTCCCTTCCAGTTTGAGTAATGGGGCGGATGGGAATCCAGGGCCGCAGAATTGATCAACAGGAAGATCTTGTATCGCTTTCAGTAAAGCAGGGTGCTGAGTCACTTGTTCTCGATTATGAACCCAGATTGTTTGCAGAAGCCCCAAAAATCTTTCCGGTCTCCGCCGAGCAACGTATTTGAGAGCATCAGACAGATCTGATCTGTCTGCGTTTGCGAGTCTCAGGCGTCGCTGGACACCAATGGCATCACAGAGCCATGCTTCCCAGGCCGATTGACTGACAACTTCCAGCTCAGGAGGGATCAAATAAATTGAGTGAATGATAGATAAGTCGAATCCAGGGCCATCATTCTGCGGCTGCAACAGCGCCTTGGGTCCATATAGCGAATCGCCGGGGAGGTAACAGAACGATGGCTTGGTTGCAGCGCGTTTCTCACTGGCTACCCATAGATTGGGAACTTGCGAAATGTTAAATGGACTTTCTTTCCCATCTCGAGTGAGGAAAAGGAAATGCAGGTGTTCCTGGGCTTGCCCCAAGGTCAGCGTGCTTTGACCCGACAGCCCGCCATACGCTCTGCTGATAGAGTGTCTCACGGTATCTACCGACGCTGTGGAAGCGCCCAAATGCTGGAATAATGCCTTGCGGTCCACATTGGCTACTGCTCGAGCGTCAAGAACCTTCAAATCTATCGCAGCTGGTATGTCAACGCCATGGCTTGCGGGTAGAAACAGTGGCCCCTCGTTGGCAGCCGACCATGTGCCATTCCTTAATGGAATCAAAGATATTCCTCGAAGTTCCGTGGCCATCCAGGTGTGTTTCGGCTCGAAACACTGAGAAAACAACTTGGCCACTCCTGAGTGCCACTCGGAGTCAGTGGAAGAGTTCCGCATTCTGCTTTCGGGAGCAGCAAGATCTCTTCGAAGCAGCTTCAGAATCAATTCCCAATGAGAAACCTGAAGTCCATACTCTTTGAGCCTGTTCATGGCCTTTCCCTTGTACTGAAGATGCAGGAAAGGGTCATCGACTGGATCATCGAGGTACAAAACGCCATCGGTATCTTGAACACCCCTGCCTGGAAAGCAAACATCCGAAAGCTTGCGTAAATCGTTCCTGTTTCTTGATCTCAGTAGATTCGAACTTGCTATCTTGCTCTTGATCTTATGATAAAGCGACGTCCAGAACACGCCACTACACTCCTCAGCTAGTGGAAGGAATTGGGGCCACTTGTAACAGAGGCTCGGATCATCACAGAACTGAAGTACAGCCATGATGAATGTCTCTGCGATTGCGTCTAAGAGGTCCAAGTTTCTCCGGGACGTGGTGACGACACCTTCGCGGCTTGCATTGGTGTCAAAGTCTGAGTGGATGAGAAACTAAGAATCATGTTAGCAAAGCGATAATTCGTATTTCGAAATCTCGCGGATTTCGTTTATGCATCGCACGAACCCTAAAGTCTGATTCGCCGATCGGCAGGAAAGCAAAAACTTTCTGTTTCGTGTCAACGGGTTCGGAGCTTTCGGTGAGTTGAAACGCCAGGACCACTTCCGCAGAGCAAGCAATATCGGCAGCGATCTTTGCGGCTCGATTATCACTCCGGGCTAAACCAATCGCTCTGTGTTTTGTGACATGATAATGATGTAGCTCCATTTTCTCGGCCTTTTGTGGATTGTTGACTGTCGCCTTTAACAACACCCCGTGGAGACCATTCGTCTCCTTGTGGAAGACGGTAGATTCTGCAACAGCCCGATGAGGCGGAGCAATGATGATTGCATCAAACCCCGATGTGGGCGCGCTTGAACCAATATGTCAAATCTACGCACCAGAACTGAGATGTGCAACTGTCAGCCAGATTGAGTCTGAAGTAGTTGATTTGATATGAGTGCTGGTCGCTGTCACACTCCGTCTTTGTATGAATGGTGCCGCTCTAGGGTAGGCGTATTTTTAGGGAACTGAACGCTCACTGATTTCAATACCCGAACTATCGATGACCAAAGAGAATCCATGTGCTCACTACATTGACCTTCCCCTTAGTCTTGCTCAAAGCAACCACATCATGGCGAACTCCAACGGCTCATTCGACCGGAACCCATGGGGGCCTGATTACCGTGGCGCTCCACGTATAGACACACCGCCACTGCCCGACTCCGCCCTGGCCTACTCTGAAGATGCTATTTCGAAAGTCATGAACGATATCTACCGGCACCTTGTGCGGATCGCATACGTGCCAGTTGAAAAGGTTGTGTTTCCTCCGGGCGTTGAGTCGGCTGGCCGCCATGACTTCGATAGGGCCTTCTACCGCGGACTGGACATGAGCGACCGGGTTATCTCCCTGCTCGAGCGCCTCCCATACGTCGATTATGTCCCCATTAACTCTTTTGTACATCAAACCACACTCCGGACTGAGTGGTATCCTGGGGGATATATGATTGACTACCGGAACCACGATATAGCTCGTCAAGCGCGCAACGCCGGGGATCTCTTCTTTTGGGCGACGGGAGATATATGCAAGGGCAGCGCGCCACCGCTGGACTTTATGCGACCTGATGACGTAGCACTTACCTTTCCGTGGGACGAAGGGCAGTATATGATCCTCGATACTGAATCTAGTCCGTTCTTCGTGCCTCTCGAGCCTTTGCTGCCGGTCCTTTTGCTTACACAGAGTATACGCAGATACGATCCGTTTGATGCATCGATTCCCGGAGCATCCTCAGGCTGTCCCCGCCGAGAAGAGGGAGGTACCGGATCAAGAGCTACATTACCGCAATTATCCGGCCTATTACGCGCCCAGCATATTACAAACCTACTTACAAGACCTCGACACCCTTAATATAGCTCCTGGTTATTTTCAGGAGTCCCTATCCCTCACGCAATGGGTATGTCTTAACTTAATTACAACTGATAGAGAGAGGAGCCTGCGACTGATATATGGCACTTTTATGCTAGGATAACGCGGCCTCTATTACAGCCAGGGTTATGCGCGACTGTTTCGGCTGGCCGGATCACTTTCGACAGCAGGCTTGGGCTGATACAGCGTCCAAGGTACGACACGAGGCCGCCAAGGCGGACGATCACTTGCAGGACATTGCTACGAAGGAAAACTGGCGCGATAGTCTCGGTGGGCCGGTTTTTAGTGAAGAGAAGATGAGGCAGATGACCGATGAGGTCATTGTCCGGTTACGGCTCTCTAAGCTTGGGTTCGAGGGAAACTAAGGCAATATCAAGGGAAATTACATGTAAGGAACTGCGAATAACTCTTGGCACACTGCGCTGATCGAATCCAGTACTTGCTGCTCGTTTTGCGGTATATTTTCAAGCTAGCCTCGGCTCTGCGCGTGGTGCGCCAGAATCGCGTGTTGTAGGACTCATTGAGTCTATGAGGCAGATCAAGCTGCCTGCTGGGCGTTTACGACTAAAGTAAGGCGTTGGTTGGCGAGTCTTCGCGATACAAGACTTAGCGCCGTGTGGTAAGTCAAGAATCAGTTCATGGACTACTTCGCCTAGCGCGATAGTCTGCGCCTAGATAAATACGCCCACAAAGTGCAAGCAGCTCTCCCCTAGGAGTTTGAATGCCGTTAATGGTTAACATGTCACTCTATCAAGTCTCGCAGGATCCAAAGATCCCATTCAACGCAATGATGTTCTTAAAATGATGCTAGGATGACACTCCGGCAACAACCTCCTTGGACCTTGGACCCGATGAGTGGGATGCGGTGGCCAAACGTCTCGAGCGTTCGGCGGTAGCAGTATTCAATCTCATTAAGGAAAAAAAAAAGCGGTATTCACTGGCCCAGGTGGCTGTCTCCCTCACTATCAATGTGGGCTTTCACAATACCGTTGTGTTTGCTCGCCACGGCGGCGGCGGCCAGCTCGATCTCCATAGCTATCTCCCAAGGGCAGAGACTACTGCAACTATTTCTCACAACAGATACAGCAAGTGCTACAAAGCCCCCCGATAGCTCGCAAGCCGGGCTTGGGTAGACCACTTTAACAGGAGACCCCTCAGGGGCCAGTGCCACACGGACTGCAACAGGTCACCGATCAGGAGGTGCAGCGCATAGGGCAAGGCGTTTGCAACAACACAATAGCGCGAGCACAAGATATTACCGCGAATCTACAGGCGTAGAAGATAATGGATAACATGGATATGCCACAAATATGATTAGCTATATAATTAGCTTGCCTCCCGAGGTGAAGACGTGGAGAGGACTTAAGGTCTGGATCGGGCGGAATAAATACCTCGCGCCTAACGTCCGTGAAAACTTATGAAATTGAAAGCACAGGCTCTTGTGCAGGAGCACAGAGAAATGCTGGCGCAGCAGCAGCAAGTACAACAACAAGCGCCGGCCCAGGGGTAGGTAAGGGCGCCCCAGCGGCCTGCTGCCCAGATGCAACAGAAACCTGTCATCCAGCAGATACAGAAACAGGAACAGATATAGTAGATGGTCCAGAAACCTCCGGTGGCTGGCATGCCTGGCTTTGAAGGACCATTGCTGTAGCAGGCCCCTCAGGGGCCGGTGCCGCCGATTTTGGTACAGGTCACCGATCATGAGAATTGCCAGGTCAGGGAGTTAAGCCCACAGGCCGCGAATGAGTCAGCAGGAGAGAGTCCGTCCCGCTCTTGCGGAGTGCCTGAGGACTTCCACATTGGCATCTAAACACATCTGCACCTTGGAAGATGTGATTATCGCGTCAGGTTATGAGTATATAGTTCAAAATAAATGAGAACTCTCACACATACGACCATACCCAGTGGAAAATACGGGATCCCGTCCGCTCTCCCATAGTCAAGCCGCTGAGGGGCCGATTAGTAGTTGGGTCGGTGACGACCAGCGAAACCCGGCTGTTGTATGTTTTTTGCCTTCATGTCGTTTTTTGCTGTGTGGGATCAAACCAAGTATCTGCCTCTGAGCGTGCTGCTCTCTTTTTCAAGGTGTGACGGGCTGTAGGGGGTGGGTATCATGCCTTAACCATGAACTGTTGCGCAGTAGGCGTGGCGTCACATCTTTTTACTATCACACAAGGATACAGGGATTGCTTGATGACGAACGGGCGTGAACATCCGTAGGATATACAGCGCTGATCGCGCCAACGGTGTATTGCAAGATCGGCGGATGTGGCGGATCACACGATGCCCTTAACCGCGCTCCTGCAGTCCTCGTAGTGCAGGAAACCTGATGGCCAATGCCTGGTCGTCACCAAGAGGCGCGGTGATCCACTGCAAAAGTGAATTCCTCATCATGTGCCTTGACCGGGACGATCACAATCGAGGCTGCCAGGGGATAATATTTCCCACAGCCGCGCGCCGGAAGCCATTGAGGGCCGCAATGCACAGAGCGAAAATATTGAGAAGAACCATCTCAGTGTATAGTTGGCGGCAGATGATGCATATGGTGGCGGATGCTGCGAAGTGGCTTCCTCTGCCACTGGTCTAGTACGTCCGCTTCCAGATTGACGACGGCGTTGTCGTCGACGGAGCTCGCGCTCGACTAGCTGTCTGGGATCGTGCCGTTCTGGCAGAACACCGCTATCTGGAGGTTGGGCGGCGCACTTTGGTCAGCCGTCGACCTGGGCTTCCTGGCGACCGCCGTCTCGGACTCCTGGAGCATCCTTTTGTTGACCTTGCCGCTGGCGGTCATGGAGTGCCGCCGTCGAGTCCGACGCGGAAGACCTGTTGAGTGTTTGATTTTACTGTTACCGTACGAGGACGACGGACTTTGTCTTGCCCCTTCATGTTGACCTCGTCGTCGACAGGGCCAAGAATGTCGATGCAACCATCAGGCAGCCAACTATATGTACCCAGGTCGCTGGAGTTGTGCACTGTCGACCTGCGGATATGAACAAGTCTTTATCTCGCTGAAAAATCCACTTGATCTGCGTTCATTAACCTGGCTTGGAGGTTGGGCTTTGCTGTCTTCTCTTCAAGGCCGACATAGCCCCTGGACACGCCTAGCCCACATGACACCTGCATTACCGTGGGACATAAGAATTCCGGATTCTTCGATGTTATAGACCTTTTTCCTGGGTATTGGCTGATCTTCGACAGCTCGCCGCTGCCGTGCTCGTGTATCGTGTATCGTATTGGCGGTCGTGGTCTCTGCGGGACCACAGCAGTTGCAGCATGTATTGGTGGCCGCCAACTTGTTTGCACAGTCTCCATAGCAATTCAGTTTAGGTTTCCATCGGTACAGGTTTTCATCTTGTCTTACTACTCAGTGATTCGTTCTCCCCCTGTGGCGACAGCCCTGATACTTGGATAGTCCTGGGGCTCGCGCTTGGCAAGAATGATCGACGTGCACATGAGCACCTGAATCGGCTTGTTGTTAGTCTGGCTCTAACATGAAATGTTTCCATAGGCCTACTCATCTCTCAAATACACGTCACTCAATTCGAGCCCCTGAGCGCCAATGTGCCGGCGCTGCAAAGCGCCACAAGGGGTTTCCACACCGCCGCATCAAGTCCGATCCAACCCCCCCCCCCCCTCGGCCAGGACGCAAATCACCTATGTCGAAGTTAATGTTGAAGATTTTGCTGACTTTCGGTGCCCTCTCGAGTCTGAAGTCATATGGCGACTGACGGATCAGATCGGTGACGTTTCTATGCTTGACATTCACCCCTTGGATCTGCCTGGAGGCATGTGAACGCCTCGGATGTCCCCCACTATTCTCTTCGTTTGCATTTCGCATACCGATGGTGTGAGCCGGAAACCTCACTCAGGCGATCTTTCATGAACCCCAAGGCCAGTACGACGCTCTTTCCGCTGCTCGTTTGCTCCGCTATAAAACGTATCGTCGAGCCGGGCACGACACCTCCATCTAGAGGCGAGTAATGCGCGCCGCACGAGAGCACCGCCACGATGTCCACCATTATATGTATCCCGCGCTTGAATACCAGAGGAACTTGGTCGCCGGGGCGGACATAAAGACGGCGCATCTCGAAAGGGACTGGTAGTTGGTCTGTTCTCCTTTACCGCAAGAGAGGCGAGCGCCAAAGTGAGGCGGAATAGCTCCACGGCGAAGATCGCAGCCTTGGGAGTTGTGCGGGCGAGCGTGCAGGCGCGTGGGCGGGCTGCACCAAGTGAATACATGAGGATCATTCGCTCTCTAGAATCATGGCAGGCTCCACCTGAGTGATACACATCGGATTCTCGGGCTCTCGAGGCCTCCACTGCTTATGGATCTCGATACATGCAGTTTCGCTCTTGGAAATGGCCTCCCTCGGAGATTGGCCACTTTCGCTCACCGAGGATGGAGTGCCAATTCGCCGTTGCCTGCCCTGTGCTTTCTAGTCAGGATATTCCTCGTATACGCTAGAGTTTATGATCCAAAGGATTTCACTCCCGAGCTAGGCATCTTGAGCAGAAGTATTCACGTTCTCGACGTCTATGTCTCTCTCGGGTTCCTCTGCTTTCCTCTCTTCTTTGTGTGGAGAGTCGAACACTACGCTGACATTTAGTAACTGCAACGCAGAGAGCCGTCTTACTACCTACTTTGCCTGACGAAATGCGCCATAGTAGGCCGCGCTTGTTGCCATTGGCCCTGCCATGCGGCACCCGAAAGCTTTTGTGAGACGTGCATCTCAATGATTCCCCCGGTGCCATCCTTGCGTGTAGCATCTTTACGAGTGAAGAGCAGGAAATCTTTCTGATGAAGCTTCATGCTGGATTGCACGTATAAGCCAGCGGGCCTGGAGAGGAGTGCCGTCGAAAGTGCATTTCCAATGATGGGCCAGGTTGAAAGATGGGGGGCGCCAGATTGCTCGTGCTTGACGCCCTTCAACAGCTGCTCTTGCTTCTGAGGTGACAGAGCTGTAACAAGGTGCACCCAACTTCCAGGGTCAGGTGTCGGAATGTTGGGGACAATTTCGAGAATTGCGCTCCCAGTCTCAGCCGGAAGGTTAGCTGACTGGTCCGGTTCTCCTGGCGGCGTAGCTTCTGGCATCATTTCAATGTGATTGTGAAGCAGTCTGGTCGTATGATGGAACATGGAGAATCAAGAGTGATTGAATGGACGGTATAGCGCTGACTCACTGCCGTCAATTAGTCAGTGGTGCTGGTGCGGGGAACTTCTGTCCTGTATTCAACCCCATTGGCTGTGAAGAGCACACACAACCTCATCTGACGAAGTGCCTGAACAATAACAAAGACTCTGTGAGAAGAAGAACGTTCAAACTGACCCTGTTGTTGACTTTGGGCCTGCCACCCAGCCACTAGCATCGGGTCGTCAAACGAAAGGGAGAACCCCAAATTCAACCTCCTGAATAGTTTTCTTACTACACTACCCAACCGCAAAGTCCGCCCTGTATTTTCGTCCTATTTTATCACCATTCGCTTCCACAGGGCAACCAATACAGATTCTCCTACGATGCAGAAAAGCCCTCACTCGGGCCCAATACCAAGCTGAAATCAAGGCATAGCGCGGCCGCACTTCGCCCGTCTGTAATCTCCAATCTCCGTGATGTCTTTCGCGAGTCTGCCTTATGAGTTTCGCTCCCATATTTGGAGCTTTGTGGTGGAGCCGCGCCGCATCACGGAGGTCCACAGGAAAAGGAGCGATCGCAGATTCAAAATGAAACATCGGCGGAAAGGCCTGGACATCCTTTACGAGACCACATCGACGCCACCCCCGGCGGTTGTGCAGGTTTGCCGCGAGGCCCGGAAGCATGCCCCTTACCAGCGTTGTTTTACCGCAGGTACTGAGGCGCGATGGACTTGGGTCAATTTCGATGTCGACATCTTCTGTGTCAGGAGTGTCTTCTTTGCGGAAGATATTGTCTCGCATCGCTCTGATGTACAACGACTGGAGATCCGTACTGATGAAGACTGGGATTGGTACGAGGGGGTAATCCAGCACAAAGCCCTCCATGTCCTTAGCGACTTCACTGGCCTGAGAGAAATCAAGATCATAATAGATCCCTGGGACATGCCGGCCTGGAATCACGCTGCGGTAGAGCTGAGCCGTGGACACTGTCCGATCGAGAATATTACCTTCGTCGACGAAGGCTCGGGACTCGCGCTCACAATACCTCAGCTGAGTCTCACGGTGGCTTGGAAAATGCTCTTGTCGTTCGATCACGATAACAACCCGCCTGATCCAGACAGGCTTTCAGAAGCGATCGCCGATGCTCACGGGGGCCGCCGTGGTATGCCCATGGCACAAATGTACGAAATAGATTAGAAATACCCCTCGGCGTTGTCAAGATACATGAGAACCAAGAAGGAGAATCTCAGAGAATTCTCAGGAGACACAGTGATTTATCCTCTCGAGTGATCGCCGAATTCCATCGGTGACCGGCTTGTGCTCCTTGAGGACTTGAAACAAGTACACTTTCGCAGCCTTGGCCACATCCTCGTTACTATGGCCCGTAGCTGCTGCTCCACCCGCGATGGTCTGCTGGACGTCGACAACTTTCCACGGAGTCGAGGGGTTCGTGTTTCTGGGGTTGTCGATTTCCTTAGTTTTAGGGTCCCAACCGAGCGCGTTCTTCATGCTTTTGTGGAATTTGGAATCGTCGCCTCGTCCTGCGCAAATGACGAGTTCCATGACAGACCTAGGCTTCTTGAAGAGAGTCCTGTGCCGGCTCCAATTGTCCTTGCCGACTTCCTGGATTAGCTTTCCCATTTCCTTGGCGTGCTTGGCCCAGTCGTCAGCGTCTGTTTTCCGAAAGTTCGCAAGCTTTCCTCATGAGAGCTTCGGCGCCATGCTTATTGGACGCCTGATTGAATTGATTCGTGCCGTCTTCTCAGGGTGATTTTATTGACGCATTTTGATGCAGAGACCGGCTTGTTGATGCTGTCCCTAACCAAGTCGTCGAGGAAGGCCCGAGTTCGGTGAGATGGGTTAGGATTTCGTTTGTATTGGCTGGAAGACCATTAGAAAGCCACTGCCGCGAAGCGGTTTTGCAATTTTTTTTGCGTTTTTGTCCCAGTCCTTCTCATCGCACATGAGGCCCACGGTGTGATCGGACTCATGTTTGAGACCGTCAATCTCATATACGAGCGCATTGAGGAAGATCTCAAAGGAGTGCTGATAGCCATCCGCCCATGCGGTGGTCACGAAGACGATTTGTCGAAAGAATGTGGCTCTCATGGTGGGAGCAGTGATCGTTGTGCTGTGATTAGGAGACAACACGGGATCTCTTCGCCATGAAAACGAAAGCCCGCCCATTTGCTCCCCCGGTCTAGAAACACTGGACAAACCATATGGGAATGGGCTTTTCAGAGCCAAAGATCCAGTATCCGCGAACTGGCCCATCCTCAGGGGCGGGAGGATCACAGTGTGGCAGGAGCATCTGTGGGTAGATGCACAGGCGCTTGTCCATCCTTACATGTTCCAGACCGTCATCCAAGCAACGCCAAAGCTGATAACCGGCGGATAGTTGCATTTTCCTACGCCACGACATGTTCGAAGGTATGTCAACGACTCCGTGGCCAAGTTTCTCCAACACTTTCCAATGCAAGTGCAACACGACGCATTCCACGTCCAGAGAGAGGACGAAGGCGTCCACAGCAGCGAGAATATATGACAGATCTATGTCGACCTCGACTGTCGACAGATTTTCATTGAAAAGAGAGAGGTGCAGCCTTTTGATGTCAAAGTTGTGCGAGAGGGTGCGGAGGACCGGTGTCAAGGCCGCGCTCGACGGTTGATATACGCTTTGAGAAGCTTCGACGGGAGGGAGAGGCAGGACAATCTCAAACGAGGTCATAAGGGCGAGCCTCTGTGGCAGGACATAGTCCGGTAACTTGGCGAGAAGAAACTCGGTCGTAATGTGAAACGTATTTGTGCCATAGAGGATATTGATGCCTTCGTGGTACCTGATGCCCCGTCGCCCCAAGAGATTAGCAACATGTCAACCAGCTTAGGGCGACCATCTAAGGGCGGAGAAGCCTGCTGCGGCGAAACTTACGCCTGGCGACACGAAAGAAGCCAGCCCATGGCGCCCACACGGCATTTTTGAGGCCATTCACCAAGCCAAGTGTGGCACATGAAACCTTTCCCCTCCATGCAGCGGTCCGCCTCGGGAGGCATGCCCGTGGACCCGAAGTTATGCTGGAGTATGTACCTAAAGAATGGAGGGTTGCGATGACAGTCGCTGCTCATCCACGACCATGTTCGCGGCGCTTTGCGGTCTCTCGTTGGGGACATGTCGCCATGTGCATCCCTCTGGCCGCTGGGCGACATCCCTGCCCGCCGCCGCATCGGATGGTCCAGCGTCAGGTCGACGTGCAGGGTGCGATCACCAAAGGCCTCCACGAGGATCTGATGGCGGATCTCGGGTGGCAGGCGTAGAAACAGAGGGCTTTGGCGCTGCCAGATATGTTGACCGTCTACGTGCGGGGATCCGGAGGGCGTGATGGGGCGTGGGCGTGGCAACGGCAGGGGGCGCGGTGGTGAGGGAGTCCTGTGCTGCCTCCGCAGCGTGCGACCTAGCCAGTGGGTGACCCGCTGGCGGATTGCATGGCTTTGTGGGCCATCGTGCCCTGCGTTCGTGCTCGCGCCGCTGCTATCGGTTGCTCTGAGATGCATGGAATGGCGAAGGTGAGATTGGGGTGGGCACGGAGACCAGGAGACGAAGAGAGAATTGTTTGATTGCAGATTTTGGAGCCGGTACCGTGCGCGCAAGGGCGGACTGGCCGTGGGCTTTCTAGTAAAGGACCTGCTGCGTGACTGGATTGAATGCGTGTCGGTGTTATGAGCATTGATGGTGCAAGTGTCGACCGGAGCTTGTCCCGTTCTTGAGCGGTGAGAGACAATTTCACAGTGAATCTCTAAATGAGCCAAGGAATCTAGCATCAATGGGCGATGCATGAGAAGAGAGCAACTTGTCTTGTCAGGCTGGTCAGAACCAGGATACTTTAGAGCACGGAGCACATATAAATAGACTGGAACTCTTGAGATGTCGAAAGTGGTCCGGTCGTGGTGGAGTGCTCTAGACTACGTAGGGATTGCATACCCTAGAACTCCACGCGGTTGCGGAAATGACGAACCAGCTGTGTGAGTAAGCAAAAGCAGTCCATGGATGCCTCGCATGGGATGATGACTTGATCGTGCGACCAGGTGATGAATACTAGTGTAGGAAGGAGGAAGCATTGTAAATCCACTTGTGGTTGAGGAAGCAACCGTGGACTTGACTGGAGATCGCTCACGTGCCGTTCCACACCTCGCTCTAGTAACCTGAATGATATAATAGATACGGCCTTTTGCACACAATTATCCTTTCATTAATAGTGCCTTCTTCTTCTTTTCTTCATACTTTGCTTACACCTAATTGCATGCTTCTTCCTTCCCCTCACCGTGAGCACAGGCCTGCCTATAATTTCAAACTACGCCCTCACTGCTTGCATGTATGACCGGATCTCGTTAGAGTCAAGCGCCCAAGTGAGTCCTGCACAGCATCCACTGCCACCTGTGTCCCCACATGCGTCCGATGGTCCCTGCGTTAGCGCAGACAGATCAAGATAGGCGCCTTATCTGTTATCGCTGGAGCCCACGTGACAGCCTGTTCCGTCCGTCCCACTCAATTCTCGCCTTTTGCTCCGAAGCACACTCAGGGAATCTGTCTCAGCACCGTCTTCAGCCATGCCTGACGGTTTGTACCGCGGGACGGTCTCCGTTCCTCTAGGAGCAGGCTGTGGTACTGACGGAGGACCCTGCAAGTTTGTTGGCAGGCCGTATAACTTCCTCAGTTGCAGGATATGCGAGCCGTTCCCTAACGATTCTGACTTGGCCAACACGGTGCCCATCAACAAAGACCTTACGCAGAGTACGCAGGGCATATCCATGCCCCCACCTACTGCAGGAAGCAGTGATCCCCTGGCGCTGCGCAGGGGAACTGGGGAGTCCGTGTTTGCAAAACTCATTCCAACACCTCTGGATATCTTCTCTGGGAGGAGCAGGCACTGGTGCCAGCGGAACATCACAAGGTCGGTGATCCTGCCCGCAAGAAACACTTGCTGACTTACACGCATCAGAATGACACATCATGCTGACAACTCCATATGCATCATCTTCACGGATGGCGCATGTCTCAACAATGGCCAGGCTAATGCCAAGGCCGGCTGGGCCTTTCACCATGGGTTCCTCCCGTCTGGGGAGCCTGCCGTGGCGAGCGGGCGGCTCGAGACCAGGGGCCCATTCGATGACGTGAGCGAGCAAACCAGCAATCGGGCTGAGCTCCGCGCCATTATCGCTGCCCTGCGCTTTCGATTCTGGCTAGGGGAAGGCTTCAGGACTCTTGTTATAGCTACCGACTCATCCTATGCGGTTGAAGGAGCCACAGAGTGGTGCAGCAAGTGGGTTGCGAATGGATGGAAGGCCTCCCGGTCCGGGGGGGCCCAGGTGAAGAACAGGGATCTCTGGGAGGTTTTGCTTGCCGAGGCAGAGCGAGCTGACAAGAACGAACTCCAGGTTGCCTTTTGGCAAATTCCTAGGGAGCACAACGTCGTGGCTGACGCTGCTGCAAAGCAGGCGGCAGCGGCTGATAGCGCCTTCGAGTATTGGACCGACCGGCTTGGTTTCCAAACCAGCTGAGATGTTTGGTTCTTCCTACGTAGCTTCTGAGAACAGGGTTATTCTAGGTGCTGATTTATACTGTCCACATTTCTCGGACCTGTCACACAGGGTTCGCTTATAAAGGGGTCTCACCCCAACAGTGGAGGGCCGCAAGCCGCTTTCGCTTCCTTCATCTCAGTGGGCAATTGAATGAGACGGCGCTCCTTGTCATCATCATTGCCCTTGACCTTTTAAGACGACGGCGGTGGTTTTGGCGAACACGACTTAGTGGAACTTGCCACTGACAACAGCCATCATCTCCCGCCTCGTCAGACCAGATTCTTCAGCCACCGCGAACGGTTGAGTCCAATTCGCGCACTGGACGAACGGCAGACAACTCGGGAGGAACGTAATCACTCCCACGCAGCTCGTATGCAACGAAACTTTGCTGGTAGTCTCGCGGGGGAAGCGGTGGCACACCATTGCCTCGCAACCCGGGTGAATGGTCATCCACCGCCGTAACCGCCGTCCCCGAACTCAACTCAGCTTTTTGCCAGGACGAGGTCGCCCCCACGGGCCCTCTCCATGCACCGTCTAGCTCAGGCTTGATTGTCGGGTCGTTCGGAACCATGAGTTCCTGAGGCGGCGGTGCTGTCTTTCTGCGCCTCCACAGGAAGAACGCGGCGATGCCGAGGGCGACTACGAGCAATGGAATGGATACCCCGATTGCAATGGTCGCACCTTGAGATAGCCCCCCTCCTCCTGATGACGAGTCGCTGCCACTGTCCTGGCCACCTCCATCTTTGCTGCTTCCAGGTCCTGCTGTCTCTGTTGTTGTCGTTTGTCTGGAAGACGTTTGGATCAGGTTCAACTGCGGTGCGTACAGGTCCTTGTTCATGAAATTGTCCTCAATTGTGAACGTAACTTGCTTCACGTCACACTCGTCGCCTGAAATGGACCTCCCAGAGACACTGTCGCCCGCACGCAGCGTTTTGTGACATTGATAGTCCAGACCGCTCAAAGTGGCGCAGGAGTAGCCGCTACAGTAATCAATCCGGGATCCTGTCTATCAGGACTTGTCACTGACCTTGGGCAGCATCCGATCCCCATTTCCCCGTCCTTGAGGACACTCCACAATGCTGACTGCGTGTCGGTCGGGCCGTCGTCCTCAGCACGACGCTCCACTGAGCAAGCGGTGGTCCAGCCGCGCGGACAGTGCAGTCCTGGCGAGAAGACGGCGATTCGGTCTGGGTGTCCTCGGTAGTTGGTGGAGAACGGCCCGGCCCAGGCATTGGGGTAGCAGGAGGAGGCATACACGCCCGTCTCCGCGGCTGCTTTTACATCGTCCGACACGCAGCTCTCGCCCCAGTACCCGTTGACTCCCAAGACGCTGTCATAGTAGAGGTTTGCTGTCGAGCACGCGGGCGGCGGGGTGAAGGTGGTCGTCAGCGCGCCAAGCTTGATTGCTGTGGACGACATGTTCTTGGGTAGCGTGATGTGAAGAGAAATTGCAAAGAGGGGAGAATTAGAATGGAAATGTTGCTGTTGTCAGCTCCTGGACGAATTGCTGGATTCGGCCACCTGTGCGAGGCTATCCTTGCTGATCAGCATCAACTCCCGCTGCATGTCATCCTGTCACAGCCCTACATGCGGCTATGCGGCACATTGCACATGTGGTTAATTTCCCGTTCACCGGTCAGCACGGCGCTCATGATTCTCATCGAACCACACATTCTACTAATTGATGGAGAGGTTCGAATTGCTACACAGAGCCATCGCTACGTGTCTGCCCAGCTGGGGACCCAACAACAAGCGCAGCAACTCATTGCCCTCAATTTCTCCCCAAAGTAATGGCTCATTCTCGTTCTAATGGTGTTTTCATTACCCTGCAGAAGATTCCTCATTGGGAACTGAGCACTACCAGCCCTTCGTCTCCCCGACAGCCACTGGCTCAATCCTACGTTGGAGAATCTGCTCACAGAACCAAGTCGACGAATCCGAACCGGTCAGCAGATCAGCCGTGGCCATGGCCTCATCTTTTGTGATGGGAGGATAGATCCGTGTTTGGTTCCCAACGCTCTTGTTGTGCTTGGCCAAGTCGCCCGCAATCTTCACCTCCCTGAGCAATTCGTTCGTCACGACGGCACCCGCCGCTCCCATGTCCAAAGAGCAGACGTACTCATGCTGCTCATGGTTCACCATGGGCTCAACAAGGAGGTGCGCTGCGGCATTGTGCCGGACACACGGCCCAGCGTCATGGCGCAGTGACCGTCTGAGTACACGAGAAGGTACGCAGCATCTCCCGTGACCAACATGTGCTGGCCCTTCTCAGTTTGGAAGAAGTAGTTGGCAGAAACACGCGGCTGGCCGTTCTTCGTCCAGTGGACACACTGCGTCGCTTTCACGCTCGCCGTCCGAATAACCGTCTTGGACTCAATGCGTTCGCTAAACGCCATGGTCAAGCCATCGGCATCCCAGTCGCAACTGCGGATTCAACCTTGGATTCCATGGCCAGCTCTTGCAGTGCCTTGGCAAAGACAGGAAGTGGACCTAGTCCAAGGCTGGAAACAGCTCGGCTCGCATTGTTGACCACGATGAAGCGGGCGTTGGAGACATGGGCAAGTCGCTTGGGGAGCTCCGCAGAGACCTCGGTACCGCACACGAAAATGGTGTCGCGGGCAGCACAAGCCGGCAGCGAGGCCAGACTGTTAACGTGCGCCTGGAACTTGATAGTCGAGTCCATCGTGCCCATGTCGAATTCATGCTCTTGCACTCTAGGAACACTTTTGGCCGGACGACTGAGCTGCCGGCGGCCAGGAAGACGCAACCAAAGCTGACAGTGGACTGGGTTCCCACGCTGGAGCAGACTTGGGCAATGTGGGCTTCTGGCAATGTAAGCGGGTACTATTGGCAGTATGAAAACCAAGACCTTTGATATCGAGGCCACAAAATACTTGCCCTGAGAAGAGGAGGCCTTTGAGGCAGGCGCGAATATCCCACACGACACGAGTCCAATCTATACCCTGTGCCTTGCCTTGCCGTTGGCGGCGACACCGAGTTGTCGGGGATGGATTCCGACGTCCTCAGCTCCGTGGGCTCCTTGGACGATCTCTGCGGCTGCTGCAACCCGAATGATGGTGATCAAGACCTTTCGTGGTGAATGGATGGTTGATTTCATGTTGTCTTTGTCATTCATCGCCAGATCACCGTGGAAAGGCCATGAGCTGCTTGGCCCACACAGTAGAAGAACATGAACAGTCATCGTCACGGGCACACTCCTAAAAGAACCACATTTTGGTGGAATAAGCTTGAAATATAGTGTGATGTTTTCAGTTGACCCTTGGAAAGTGTTTCCTATCCCAGAAGCTGCTGCAGCCGCCTGGAACGCGCGGAATAGAGTCAACTTGGGTCGAAGGATGCTATGTCTGCGGATAAACTCATGCACACCACAATAACGGGAAAGCTATGGTGGGAGATTCTATGGTACAAGGTGACTGATAGCTTCGAATGTACTGACTGTTTCCTATAATACGAACATCTTGTTAGCAGTCTTTGGCAGCCCCATCAACGCCTCCCTGAAGGAGCCCAATGCACGTGAATAGGGCTGACATGGTTCCCTTTGTGATTCGTGCTCGCAACGGACTTGTGTTTAAGCACCGGAGAAAACTCGATGGCTCCCAGTTGAGAAAAGAAAGTGCAAAGAGGATTCTAACAGCAAATGTATTAGACTTTTGCTGGGAAGGTTAGTCTCCAGTGGTGTATTTAGTTCATGTTTGTTTTCATAGAAACCCTCTTTCCCTCCACGTCTGGACATATTTCCGTACTAAGCTTTCTTCCACTCGACTTGCTCTTCGGAGTGTTTCCGATGTCTGAGCCGCCTTTTCTGTTCCTAGCACCAGACCGCCACACGCCATGCGCAGGAAGTCTATCTCCAGAAACGTCATCACCCGCCGAGCAGGATTATCAGCGTCTCGGGCACGGGGAAAGTTGCGGACGCGCTCGAGCCATTCTTCAAAAGGTATGACGCCAGACGGCGGAATGCCAAGCTCTTCTGCTAAGACTGAGGTCACCTCGGACCACGGCTGCCGCACAGGATTTTCCACGTGGAATATGGCGGAGGATGGAGACTTGGATAGAACCAAATCGGCTAATGTGGCGGCCACATCGTTTGCAGGGAGCCAGGATAGTTCCCCTGGCAAATCAGGGAGGGCTTTCAGAGTGTGAGCCGACTTGATCAAGAGGGAGAAGTGTTCTGCCGTATTCCAGTACCCGCTTGTTCTCGAGCCAGAAATTTGACCAACGCGAACAGCCATGGACACGGCTTGCTCTGTGTGACGGCCCAACGTCTGGGCAACTAGTTGTTCGCAGACGAGTTTGGCGTCGCTGTAGCCCGAGGGGAGTGCGAACGTGGTCTTTGAAACATCCTCGGCGACAGTTGCCTTTCCGGTAGCGAATGGATACATGCCGACGGTAGCGATGGAGGAAACGAATTGAAAGCCGACCTTCATCTCCCTGGGGAGAGTACTTGCGACATCCCTTGCAAAGTCCAAAAGGTTCCTCATGGCAACGAATTGCTTCTCAAACTCACACACCGAGCGTGTGATGCTCATCGGCCAAGCACAGTGCACCACGTGAGTAACATGGGACGCCAGAGTCCAGTAGGCCATTTTCTCAAGACCGAGCCGTGGCTTGGAGGTGTCAGAAGCTATGACTTGCAGTTTGGCAAGGGCTTCACTGCCTAGCACGATTCCCTTGTCGTCCAAAGCTTGAAGCATGCGGGCTCTTGGTTCTGCGCCACTCGGTCGGTTAAAGCAAACAACTGTCCCGACAGACGCCAGGTTGGCGAAATGCTCAACCAAGTGGGATCCCAAACTGCCTGTGGCTCCAGTGATGAGAACGCAATGCCCATCAGATGAACCCGGCCGGGCAATCGACTCAGGCGCATTCTCGGAAAGATTCATCGAGAAGTCTGTCGAATATTTAGCAACATAAAGATCAATTGCTGCTTGGCGAACTGAGACATACGACTGTGGCATTGGCGACGTGGCTCCCGAACTTGGTTGAGACGATTCCGAGGTGGCATCCGATTCACCGGGCGGCGATGGTGCGCTTGAGGAAGACTGGACGTTATCCAGGTCAAGTGTTGCTTCACCAACGCCTGATTCCGTTTCACCCAACGTAGAGCGTACACATCTGATCAAGTCTCCGACGTCGACCAGCTGCATCATTGCGGACATATCCAAGGTGCACTTGAACATCAGCTCAATTTCGCGGGACAACTCCATGCCCATCAGAGAATCGATGCCAAGTTCTGTCAAGTCGGTACCAGGCGTAATCTTGTCAGCATCCACACCGACCATCTCGGAGATTGCGACAACGATCTTCTTTTCAGTCTCGGATGTGCCCGCCTTGCTCTGTGTCGGTGGACATGACGTCTCCCCTGCCGAGGCCTTGGGGCCGTCCGAGGTTCTCGCACTGACGGTGCTTGTCTGCCTTGGGACAGGAACTACCTCTTCCACCGGACGAGATCGCTCAGCATCTGGCGTGAGGCGAGCCAACAATTTACCCATGGCGACCTTGGAAACTCGCTGATACTGAATGCCTAGAATGACGCCGAGGAGCTGCGAAGTGCTGCTGTGGAATATGAAGACGTCGCTTGAAAATGACTTGTCGGACGGCTGATGATGCAACGCAAAGATGTCGAATGATTCGGGCTGGTCCTCAAAAGAGACGATCGAGGGGGAGCGAACGATCCTGTGCACTCCGCTCGAGATGAAGGCGTCGCTGTCCGATCTTTGCGTCATGCAATTAACAAACATGCCCGCTACTTGGCAGAACGAATCACACAGCGGCGTATCCTATCATAATGGGTCAGCATATCTTCTTCGGTGGCTTATCATAAAAGGAGTCCCTTACCAACCACGTCTCATCCGAGTACCTCTTCACCACACGGCCGGCCGACGTCCTACCCTTGGCACGACCCACGACTTTGCGAACGCCACGAAATACTTCGGAGTAGTCAACAACATCGGCAAACAACTTGTAAATGGCACTGCCTTGAAGAATCTCATCTTCATTGCCGCCATTGAGCACTTCGAGGCAGCGGTCATGCGTGACTAGACGCGCAAACCGGTCGAACTCGTCCAGGAAATCAGGGTCGTTTCGAGGGCGGAACAGTAGCTTTCCAGATGCATGGCGGCTCTCGGTAACGCCAGAGTCGCTGCTGATGGGATTGCTCACCATTTTCCATGACCATGCCCGGCGCGAGTCGTCCATGGCTTCCACATCTAGCCACACAACGCGCGAAGCATCCCGGCAAATTGGGGACTGATTTTCGAGGTTTCTGAGATCAATCTGGAAATTGGACAGGTCGAATTCGGGGCACAAGCTACGGATAGCTTCGGTCGCGATGTCCAGCTGGAGGGTGCTTGGACACAGAGGCTGCGAGTGTGCTACAGTATGACCAGCCATCAGCTCCTGGAATATGGGGTTGCTCGTCTCAACACGGAACCGGGCCGACATCCCACTGGCGCCATGACTATCAACGAGGGTCCATAGGCCTCGCGGCTCCTGGGTCGAGTGCTGGTCAGCCGTCAAGTCCGATACAGGCAACGGCTTCTTGAGGTCAAGGTAGTGGTTGGATTTTTGAAACTGATAAGGTGGCAGCAGTAGCCGGGAATATTGCGTCGTTTGCGACGGATGGTGAGGCCAAAAGTCAACATTCACACCTTGCTTCCAGACTGCCACAAGGGCTCCAGTGAGGCGTGACCATGCATCATCGCCGGTCAGGGCCATAGCTTGGAAGTGCGAGGACTTGGGCGTTCCCAAAGCCTTGGCCGCCATATTCGTGACGGTAGACTGAGAGCCAGCTTCAATCCAGACCGCATCGCCGTACTCATTGGCCAGGCGTTGCACGGCGTTGTTGAAATAAACTGGCTGTCGAAGGTGCTCAGCAATGTAGGAAGAGGTCAAGGGGGCGTTTGATGGCGTCTTGGTTGCCCTTTCCACCCTGATCCGGGGGACATGGAAATCTATGTCGTGAGTCAACTTCTCGAGCTCAGGAATGAGTGGCTCGACGAGCGTCGAGTGGAAAGCATGAGATGTGTTGAGCTTCTTGTGCCGGACCAAAGCTGCCATGCCCTTGTCCTGGCCCAACAATTCCTCAATCTTCGTAATGGACTCCGTCGAGCCGGCAACTGTAAAGCTCCGGGGACCGTTGAAACATGCAATGGCAGCTGGACGGTTGCACAACGGCTCTGTGGTATTGGCACGAGCAATTACCTCTTCGACAACTGCAACATCTGCCTCCATTGCCATCATCGATCCTCTGTCTGATTCCCACGAGTCACGAATCAGACGAGCTCGTCGTGCGATGATTTTCAACCCGTCAGAGAGGGTCAAGGCCCCCGCTACCGTCTGAGCAACAATCTCTCCGAAGCTGTGACCGACCACGGCAGCTACCTGGAGACCACAGTCAATCCAGCTCATCGCACATGAGTACTGCATGGCAAAAAGGGCCGTCTGGAGCCGAACTGTGTCGAGTATCGGTTCGCGCTGAAAGATATCCGGGTAGATGCCGGAAAGACCCATTGATTTGCACACGAGATCGCATCTGTCCAAATGCTTCCTGAAGATTGCAATGTTTTCGAAAACCTGACGATTCAAGCCCACAAACGTGGAAACCTGACCGCCGAAGCAGAGAATGACAGGACGCGTTGGTTTGGCTCCCTCAATTGAAGACACTTTGTTGTTCTGGAAGGACAACAGGGTCTCGTTGAGCTCCTCAACCGAGCTGGCATGGAAGATCAGTCCACGGCCAAGCGATCGATTTGACTGCACCGCAACGTTGTAGGAGAGATCACATAGCGAGACGGGCTTCGCTGCCAACGCAAGCTGAGAGATGAACTTGGAGACGTAAGCCTGGAGACGTTCTTCATCGGCACCGCAGAACCAGAAGGGATGCTGCAGTCCACGGTCGGATTCTTCTTTGCGATGGGATCGTGTCGATGGCGGTTCCGTGACTACCATGGACGCATTAGAGCCGGAGGCGCCGTAGTTGTTGATCAGCGCAGCCTTGAATGGCACATCCCACGGCTTGATCGTGGTCGAGATCTCAATTTTGTCCATGGGCGAAGCCCCCAATGCCGGGTTGAGTCGATGGTGACTGGCCTGCGGTGCGATGAAGCCCTTTTGAATCTGGAGCAAGGTCTTGACCAACGCAACCATGCCAGAAGCGCACTCGGCATGGCCGACGAGCCCCTTGACAGAGCGCAGTGCAAGTGTGTCGGAACGCTTCGATCCTCCAAGAGCTTTTCGGATGCCAGCATACTCAGCCGGGTCACCGACCGCCGTGCCAGTACCATGTGCTTCGACGAACGTGATGGCACCTGCGTCAAGCTTGGCTCGTCCGATGACATCCTCAAAGAGATTGGACAAAGACGGTGAGTTTGGCACAGTAATTGCTGTGCAATTCTGATTCTGATGGACAGCGCTCGCAGCGATTGTGCCCAGAATTGGATCGCCGTCGGCAATCGCGGCGGACAAGCGTTTGAGAAACACGGCGCCAACAGCCTCGCCACGACAGTAGCCATCGCCATCGGCATCGAAAGGCTTGCACTGCCCGGTCGTGCTAAGGAATGAAGCTCCAGCAAGGTTCTGAAACCACAATGGACTAGTAACTGCAGGGACTCGAGTTAGCCTTGAAACGGCGACATAGTTGACGTGCAAGGAGACACTCACTCGCATTGACACCCCCGGCGAGGGCTGCAGTACAGTCACCGCTGAGAATGGCTTTGACTGCCTCGTGAACCGCCACGGAAGAACCAGAGCACGCTGTATCAATGCTCATGGCGGGACCAGTCCAGCCGAAGAAATGACCAATCTTGCCGGCAACAAAACTCATGAGAGTTCCAGTAGCTGTAAAGGCAGTCGCAGGGTGGCAAGCAACGTTGTCCTGATAATCGACGTTGCTGACGCCAATGTAGCACCCAATGTGCTTATCGACATTCCTGGACGGCTGAAAGTAACCCGACTGCTCGACTGCCTGGTAAGCGGCCTGTAGCATCATCTTTTGTTGGGGGTCCATGGCCGTGGCCTCGCGAGGGCTCTTGTTGAAGAATTTGTGGTCGAAGGCATTGAAATCTTGCACGAAGTTCCCGAACCACTTCCTTTGGGGGTCAACCTTGCGCCACGCTGTGTCAAATTCGAAGCGGTCGCTTGGCACCTCGACATGCTGGGACTTGTTCTCGCACAGAAGGGTCCAGAAGTCCTCGAGATCGCTTGCCCCTGGCACCCTACACGACATTCCGATAACGGCAATGGCATCATCGTTTGGATGTTGCTCTATCCCTCGTGGCTTGAGCTTTGCTTTTCCAGCATCCACATCAGCCATGTGCACGAGCCTGCAACTCGTATCGCGCAGAAGTGATTGTGGAACACAGCGTTCAAGACCAAACGAGATTATGGAGCCTCCCTCGTTAGTGAGACGTAGGCTGAGAGCTGTGAATGTTCGATACCAATCACAATGTTCGACGAGTATACCCTTGAGCGCGATTTCGTGAAGACTTCCGTGGGTAATGTAGTCTCCGTCCCGGGATCGTGTAGGAAGAACCAAATGATGAGCGTTCGGCAATGAGAATGCTTCATGGGCGTCGCAAAACTTCACAAGGGCGTTCATTCCCTCTGACCTGCCAGGATCGTGAAAGCGCCCTTGGAGACTGAGTTCTGTAACAGTCATTCCGGCCTCTCTGAGATGTTGCTGCAGGGTGCTGCTGGTCTCCTTGGAAGTCGTCACAGTACTTCGGTTCTCGTCATAGGTGACTGATGCGTATGCCTGCGTCACGCTTGATTAGTATCATAGAAATTTGTGAATCAACAACATTCCATGGCAAGGGCGCACCTCAGGAATGGTCTCCAGAATTTTGCTCATTTTTTCTTTGCCATCTTGTGTTGACCAAGCCACAGACAAGGAAACAAATTCGTTGGCAGCATTCTGAACGTCGACTATAGCTCCAACAAGAAGAGCTAGTCGAACCGCAGTCGCTCCATGCTGCTCCAACTGTCCTTGTGTCGTTGAGCAAGACACAGCCAAGGCACTTAGGAGGCCAGTGCAGAAGCCGACCGTTTCGACATCGGCGCTGGTGAGCAGAATTCTGTCGGACAGAGACTGAGTCTGCCGACGATACCGCATGTACTGGGTCAACTGAGAGATGACCACAAAGGGGCATAGGAGGAAGTTGGATAGTGGTAACGTGAGCTTGGACGAATCGCCAGACTCCATACACGCAAGCACCTCTTGCAAACGCTTTTCCACGGGCAACGATCCCAGCTCAGGGAACGCCTCTGTGATGGGTTCCCAATGTCGGGGCAGTTCTGACAAAGTTTGGAAAACCCATTCCAGCGAGCCCGTCGACTCTCGGCACTGTGCCGTGAGTTGATCAAGAGAGGCGGATGTGAATGAGAGGAACTGCGGCCCAAACAGGAAAGCTTGGCGCTGGGAAGGCGTTGAGGCCTCCATCATAGCACTGCTTGGAGTGGACTGTGGCGTGGAATGTGGCGTGGACTGTTTGTGCACAACTATGTCTTCGGGGATCAGACAAGCTTGGGTGGCTGCCGAGGTCGGCCAGGGACTGCGCAGGACAGGGGTCAGGGGGGTTGAAAGAAAAGACCGGGAGGGGGTGAAGGCAGGCTGGTGAGGTGTGCGGGAAGAATAACGGTGCGCGGATAGGACCTGAGAGGATCCAGAGGAATTACTCTGCACAAAAAAAATGCACCGGTCGTGGTCATATCAACCCAGATCGTATTTAAAAAGCTGGACGCCTACCCCTGACGCCCATGATTCTCCTCGGGGGCCGAAAATCAGCCTCGGACGCCGGAAGCTTCCTAGCAGAGGCACCTTGAACCTTCCCACTGCTGCTTGGTTTGCTCGGGCCCCGGGAGGGCCCGCGCCATCTTGAAAGAGAGTAAGTTCCCTGTCTCTCAACATCCCACCATTGAATCCAGCCCAGGATCAGCAGAGCCGCCTCCTCAACTCGTTCACGATGGGTTTCTACTATTCCCAGCTCTTCGTAACGCCCCCTTATCCGACGAAGTCGTTCCAGGGCCAAACCGTCATTGTGACCGGGTCCAATGTAGGCTTGGGCTTGGAAGGCGCACGGCACTTTGCAAGGCTTGGAGCAAGCAGGATCATCTTAGCTGTACGCAACATCCAAGCTGGCGAAGCAGCAAAGCAAGCTATCGAGTCATCGACGAAGCGAACAGGATGCTGCGAAGTGTGGCCACTGGATCTGGCATCATTCGCTTCGGTCAAGGCCTTTGGCGAGCGCGCGTCGAAACTTGAGCGGCTCGACGTGCTTGTCGAAAATGCGGCAGTGGCCAACCCCGACACCTTTGCTACGTCCGAGGGCCACGAACGGCACATAACTGTCAACTTCATCAGCACCATGCTGCTGGCGCTTCTACTCATACCCAAGTTGCAGTACACGGCAAAGCACTTCCCAGGCAGCTCGCCACATCTCACAATCGTCACGAGCGAGATGCACGCCATGACCCAGTTTCCCGAGCGACATGCCAGAGACATTTTTGCGGCCCTCGACGACAAAGAGTCCACCAACATGGCGGAGAGGTACTCGACTTCAAAATTGCTGGAGATCATGGCAGTGCGCGAATTGGCCCCGCTCCTAGAGGACTCGGGCATAATCGTCAACATGGTGAACCCCGGCCTGTGCCATTCGCAGTTGGCCCGCGACTATGGCTGGGGTTTTTGGTTGTTCAAACTCATCTTTGCACGTTCCACTGAAGTAGGGAGCCGTGCCTTGCTTGCAGGAGCCTCGGCAGGTCCAGAGAGTCACGGTGCGTACATGTCGGACGGCGTGGTCGCGCCGGGCGATCTCTCGCCATTCGTCAGGAGCGAGGAGGGGAAGGCTGTGCAGACGAGAGTATGGGGTGATTTGAAGAAGATGCTTGAAAACATTTCCCCGGGCAGCACGAGTGTGGTGAGTTGAGGTGTGGTGTGAGTTCCTGCAATCGTAGCTCCAAGTAGCGTGACACGGAGTCCACGTCTCATTGAATAAATCATCAGGCAGAAACCTACCAAACCGTTTCCCATGTTCATGTTAGTCGCTACAGGACAACACCTACGACTTTTCTCCGTACATAATTTCGTGGACAATGCGCCAAGTCAAGGAAATTCATCTCCGTTTGCTCGGCCTGTCCATGTCGAGCTTGGAAGCACCAAGAGCAACCCATCTGCGTGTTACACAGCCGTTCCGTAGGATCACTGTCGCGAAAGACATTTTCTGCCCTTTTCGGTAACCCAGTAAGCGTGCCGCACTCCCATCGCTCTCGGTCTCCAAGTCCCCACCCCCAGCCGGCGCTCGGAGCCCGAAATATTCTACTGCGCTGGAGTATTGCAGCCTTCATTATGACTTCTCCTCTTCCAATACATATTTCAATCCCTTCATGTGACAGGGCCTGCAGCCTCTTTTCACCCCAATGACCTTCTTCTTTGCGCTGCCATCCCCACCTATTACCTTGCCGTCCCAGACACCATCAACCTCCTCCTTGTGGGGTAAGCTGAGCAGAAAGTTACAATGGTCAACGCTACCTCCAACTACGATGAGACCTCGCCTCTCCGCGGGATCAATGGATCCAAGTCCAAGTCAAAAGATGCGACGCTCGACAAGCTGACAATTTACTGCGGACCCCTATCTCAGCTATTCTTCGTCTTCTTCCTCCCTGCTTCTTTCAACTTTCCGCCCATCAGTCCCTCGCTCACTGCAGAAGAGACGGTCGACCATTACCGCCGCAATGAGAAGGGAATGCAGGCCGGCATTTCCGTAATGCTCCTTTGTGGCATTGTTTGGCCCTTGTTCGTCGCTGGAATCAACCGGCAGCTCTCCAAGATCCCTGGAGTCAGTCGCACAGCGCTTTGGGCCCAGCTTGCTGCCGGCTCCTTGGGCTCTCTGTCCATGATGTTGCCGTCCATGTTCTTCTCCGTCGTCATTTACCGACTCGACCGTGACCCCGTCCTCACACAAACTTTGAGCGACTTGGCATGGTTTGTCTACGCCATGGGCTTCCCTCCTTTTCTCGCCCAGGACATGATGGTTTCCTACGCCATCCTCTCCGACAAGCGTGCTGAGCCACTCATTCCGCACTGGGTGGCGTGGGTCACGTCAGGCCTGACACTCGGCATTTACCCAGCTTTGGTCGTACACTGCGTCAAGAGCGGTCCTTTGGCTTGGAATGGCTTGCTGGGCTTCTGGTTTGGTGCTATTGCTTTTGGTGGCCAGGTCAGCGTTCTTGTTTACCATTTACTTAATGCCTACGACAAAGCGGATCCTGTGGGTCTCGACTTGTGAGGTACTCGGCGGAATGATCTGCTACATCTCAGAGCGAAGAAATGGAATGGATGAAGGTGTACGGGGAAGGCCGAAGCCGTCGGTGTGGCGTACATGTAGTGATCGGAGTCAGTCGCGATGCAGTAAGAGTTGTTATTTTTAAATCAACCAATTCTCACACACTGCATGAGGATCAAGGCAACAGTCGTTGTAATTTATTACTAGACGCTCATACGTCTGGAGGGAGTAGCTGCGTCTCATAGAGGAGAGAGCTTCCCATCGCGCCGTGACAATCATGGTTTATGTACACTCGCTTTGCGCAACAACGCCTGCTCTACCCATGTGAAGCAACACAGTCCCACTGCTAGAACCACATGTTTTGTTTCTCCAAATTCCACGGCACAGTCGTGGTTGTGTCGTTCAAGGTGAGTTCCACGCCTGTGCATGTAGTCCTGGGCCGTTTTCTCTTGTCCCTCTCCGCATCGTGACCACAGCCTAAAGGTTGGTCGGCGCCTGAGATATTGAGCATGTCCCAAGACATGTCACCACTGATGGGCGTGAAGCTTGCTGAGAACTCGCCGCTGGTCGACCCCATACTCGTCGAAGTGGCTGGCCAAACATCAGTGGGCGCCGGCAAATCGTCACTCAGTGGAGTGTGGTTGGCATCGGTGCTCTGCACAAGTTCAATCAGCTCCAGTAAGTGGCCTAAAGTCTTTTCAATCTGTGACGCTCGGTTTTGCGACTGTGTTCTGCTGTTAACTTCTGTGATACAAAAGTAACACTTTTTCAACAGCTCAAGGTCGGTCGGTCGCCTCTCGCAGCCAGAAATGCTGTCGTCGTTTGAGTTTTCAGCCCACAGTATGTTCTTTGTGAGCTGAAAGATGGCATTGACGGGAAAGGCATCAACAAGTGGTGTCAGGCGGCCAGAAGAGGCTATAGACATTGTTGTCCCGATGGAGCCTTGATCTGTCGTCCCACTATCTGATCTCGATGGTGAATGCAAGGATTGTAACATTTTCAACATGACCTCGTCATGCTTCTCGTATGACAGGAGCAAGATAATACAGCTTGCTCTCGCATCATCCAAGACGATCCTCCTGTGGGCCTCATCAGTCATGCCATCATAAGCTAGCATCCTGGCAGCAAAGAAGGTCAGTTGGAGTTCTGCATCGTGCGGTGAGGAGAGAGCAAGGGCGTAGGCTCCATGGTCGCTTTTCCAAGCCTCCAGGCTGCGGTCGATGCCTGCTATCTCGGCAGCCATCTTTGACAAAGGCTGGTGAAGCTCGTTTTGGAAAGAATTATAGATCCGCTCTTGGATGTCGGCAAGCTGAGCTCTGGCCGTGATTCCGGTCTTAGCAAACATTGCAGAAGGCAATTGCAGAGGCCAATGTCGACCCAGGCTTGGGAGCCAACAAATCGAACCCCATGACAATGCCAGTGTCTTGTCCCTCAAGTGAAGTGATACGAACGTTTTGTATCGCTCTTGAGCTTCCTCCTGGCAGGTTACGTCTTCTGATGGATGCGGCCCTTGATGAAGACCGGCCAGCTTTGCAAGAAGACAAGCCTGGGCGAAAATGGCGCAGCTCTTGGCTGTTGTGTAGTATCTCTCGGCAACAATGCTCTGCAGAAAGTTGTTAGGAGAATTATTCCACGCCTTGCTTGTGAGAGAAGGACACATACAAGGAGTGTCAAAGCTTGGACGTTGATAAGCTTTGGGGTAGTGAGGAAAGGGGCCTGATGAAACGCTGCACGTATTACTTGGAAGAAGGGCAGCGAGAACTGTGACCTCATCAACGGATCATTGCCTCGAGTTTGATCCTCGGAGCCAAGAACGAGCAGTACGACGGCGTTGAAGCATATCGCCCATGCGTCGTTTATCGGTGCTGATGCTCTGGAGTATATTCGCTCTATGTTCGCTGCGAAATGCGACTCCACGAAGATGTCTGTCGCATAGTCGACGTGTGAGAAGAACTGAGGGAGCACCATGAGCAACAACTGCTTCGGAGGCAATCCTATCGCCACGGGCTCCGAGAATGATATTATTGGCTCATAGCTCGCAATGAAGAGGATTCGTTGCAGCAGATCCATGTACTTTCTTTCTCTGCGGTGATTTGACAAGTCTTTGGTGACTCCGTCCAGCGCGACGCTCACCTCTGAACTTGTGTTCATCTCATCGGTATCGTTGCTGATCATGCCCTTTTCCAGGAAAGCTTCCTTCAGCTCGTAGCACAGAGACAGTAGCGTTGCGGGCCCATGGTACTGATCACCTTGGTCATCCTGCCCACGAACGACGTGTTTGCTGGCTTTTGACCTGGTGGGCTGCAGGCTCAGATCCGTCAGAAAACTGTCACTTGACCTGCTTTCATAGCTTTTGGGTCCACTCGATTCCATGTCAATTGTCCTTTGGTGAGACCTCCCTGCTTCCATGTCGGCTTTTAGTCGATTGGTGAGCCAGGTTAGCTCTCCTTCGATGCCGGTAAGGCGAGCTTCGAGGCGATCAAAGTTGTGACACCTTGTGAAAGCAAAAATTAGAAACAAGTTCGGAGAGTCCAGCAGCGCATATTGATACCCACAAGAGCTTGGTATGGTTCACTCTCTTCTCCGGGACGCTATAGTCGCATCCACTCTTGTCATTCATGCAGTTCGTGCATTTCGGTCTTTCGCGTCCGCATCGCACCTTCCTTTCACGACAGCGTGCACAGGCAGTATCCTGCCGGTTGATGGATGAGCCTTGTTCCATAACCATAGTATGCTTCCAAGAAAAACTAGGCTCGTGGTGACTGGCAGTGGCGCATGGATGGCCGTGTTTTCGTCGTTTTCAACCCAATCGAACGAGCCAACCTCGTTGATGGAGCTTATATATCAAGAGTATCGACATGAACCCAAGGCTGAATGCATACTCTCTGCATACAAAGCACGTGGGTCTCGGCCATACATGTGATATGCTTGCGCCGTCCAATCCTTCTCATGCAGGCATAATATATGTCCTTCTCATGGAGATGTGAGAATCATGCTTTCAGCTCATGCAGGCACTTCAACTCTCCCGCTTCAATTCCCTGCGCAACCACCGAAAGAACTTGACATTATTTGCAGTGCCTATGGTTCAGTCCTCTGGTGACCGATTACTCGTGCTTGCTACAGTATTTCGGAAGCCTAGCGACAAGGAAATAGCGATTAGTTAGCTAGATTTTGTGGAAATTGTGGACTTGCACCAGCGCTACATGCCTGAAGATCGTCCGAATCTCATCCAAGTCCAGCCCATCATACCCATGCGGTATTATGAGGTAAGCCCAGGGGTTGTTCACATACCCCTCCAACTCCACAAACAGTAGCCCCGACTATATGGCCAAGCCTAGACCGTTAAGCCGCTGTGAGAGAGGCACGAGCCGACTCCGATAGGCAGGACTTGTAGATGCACTAGATCCATCCATCCCTACAACTCCACATGCCGCTAGAGGGCCGATCCTAGACCGTTGAGCCGCTATGAGGAAGGTTCGGACCGCCCACCACAGGCAGGGGTTACGATAAGGGCGCAGGCAAGAAAGCCAGCGGTATGAACCACACACACGACTCCTACTGACCCTTCTGATCTACAGCACTCTCGGGTCCCTCTGCGATCGTGGCTTCGGCAGCCGTGGCCTCTGCAGCCGTGGTCTCGGCAACAGTGGTCTCGGCAGCCGTGGCCTCGGCAGCCGTGGCTTCTGCAACCCTGGTTCCTGCAGCCGTTGCCGCTGCAGACATCGTTCAGCCGTTGCCGTTTTAGCCGTCTTTCAGCCCTAAAAGAGGTCTGTGGTGAGCACGGCTTATACTCGGGAAGTGAAGAATCTAACGTGAGACGTGCTGCGATTAGCTCGCTATAACTATAGAGGAGCAGAGCAATAGATTCACCTAGTCTAAGACATAAGTAGGGGTCCTAGTTATCAAGAGGTAATTTTAATTCAATAGTATTATAAAGTATTGGAAGAAAGTAATAAGGGGGAGTTTTTAGAGAATAGCTTATTTACTAATATAGCTTACTTAATATATTAGTATATTACTTAGGAAAGCTATACTTTTATATAACTAGTATTACTAGCTAGTTTATAGAGGTGCCGGGCCGGTAAGCTAGTAAAAGAGTTATTAGAGTCCAGTATAGGGTAGCTAGTATAGATAACGGGCTTATGTAAATACTATACTACCGAGCCTAAGGTTACTATAGTGTCTATATATTATAGTAGTAATATAATTTAGCGTATTTATAATTAATAAAATAATAAATAAATATAGTAAAGTACTTAAATAATTAATTTATAAAAAGTATAAGGCCACTAAGACTCTAAATCTAGGTAATAAGGTATTATAATTACTTATACTATATAAAACTATTTAAATTAATAAAAAATTAATAAAAAAAAAAAGAAGATTATTTTCTTAAATAAGGGTATATAAAGTAGCCCTATAAGTATTACAAGTAAATAATTATATATAATACCCTAATACTAAACGCTTAATAAAACTAACGTAAAAAACTTAAAGTAACTATAGTTATCCTCTATATACTATTAAATAGATAAAAAATATAAAAACTCTGAAGTAATATACTATTATAACCTAATATATAACTATATACGCCTCTTATATACCCCTTACTTTTTCTAACTAACTATATATTAATTACGCTAATTACTTAATATAATACTATAACTATAGTAATTAATTATAAAAAATTACTTATAATTACCCTTACTTACTTATAATTACTTAATAATCACTATAGTATATAGGAAGCTATATTTTATAATAATTAATCTTTATTTAGCTCCTTATTTTTTAATTATAATAATTAATACTTAGATTATTACTATCTTTATACCTTAACTATAACCTAGTTACTTAAGTCTATAATAATTTAGTATACTTAGCTTATAAACTTACTTTAGTCTATTTACTTAATAGCTAGCTTAATATAAATATTATATATATTAGGGGAAAAAGATAAATAATAGGGAATAAAAGTACTAGACTAATTAGCTAGTAGAAAAGTCGTTAGAATTAGGTATAGGGTAGCTAGCCTAAGTAATAAATTTAGTTAAATATTTTAGTACTAAGCCTAAGGTTACTATAGTATCTATAAGTAATAGTAATAATATAATTTAGTATATTTATAACTAACTAAATAATTAAGGGGTATAATAAAATATTTAAATAATTAATTTATAAAAAATATAAGGCTATTAAGCCTTTAAACTTATAAATAATAAAGAAATTAAAATTACTTATATTATATAAGACTATTTAAATTTATAAAAATTAATATAAAAAAGAGGATTAATTCTTTTAAATAAGGGTATATAATATTACCTTATTAATATTATAAGTACATTATTATATATAGTGTCTTAGTATTAAGCGCTTAATAAAAAGAAAATACGAAAAATCTAAAGTAGCTAAAGTTATCCCTTATATAATATATCTTTTATATATCTCCTTTATAATTTTATTAATTATATACTAATTACCTTAATTATTAAGCTTAATACTAGAACTATAATAATTATCTATACTTAATTACTTATAATTACCTTTATTTAACTATAATTCCTCAGTAATTACTATAGTATATAGGAAGCTATACTTTACTATTATTAGTCTTTACTTAGCTCTATAGCTAATTATATAATAATTAATTCTTAGATTATTACTATCTTTATATATTAATTATAACCTAGTTACTTAAGTTTATAATAATTTAATATACTTAGTTTATATATTAATATTAATTTATTTATTAAGTAACTAATTTAACCTAAATATTATAAAATATTATAAATAATATAATATATTATAAATAAAAAATAATATTTATTAATATTAATTATATTTTAAAATAATTATATTTTATAATAATTATATTTTATAATAATTATATTTTATAATAATTATATTTTAAAATAATTTTAATTTTTATATTATTTTATAATTTATAATATTTAATTTTAAAATTATAAATTAATTATAATTTATTTAATATTAATTAAATTTATTTAATTTATTTAAAATAATTTTATTTAATATATTTATATAGAATTTTTATTATATTATAATTTAATAATTTTAAATATAAGAAATATAAATATATTAAGTTTTTATATAATAATAATAATAATATATTCTTAATATTTAATTATAAAAATTAAAATATTATTATTTATTTATATTTTATATTAAATATTTAATATATAATTAATTTAAATATTTAATTAAATTAAATTAATAAAAATAAATATTTATTTATATTTTATTAATTATAAAAAAACCTTTAAAATATTAAAATAATTAAATTACTTTAATAATATAATAAATAATTAAACTTAAGATATTACTTAATTACTAAAATAAGTATAGCTAGGCTCTTATATATATATATTTTCTAGCTAATAATTATATATAATATTTATAGCGTTAATAGACTATTCTATATGCTTTACTATACGCTATGCTATACGCTATTACTTAGAGTAGCGATGCACCGCTCGGCATATAGGCTAAATAAACTACAGCCTCCCTCCAAAATACATCAACCTGCATTTCCATCCTCCGGCACTATCTGGACCGTGTGGATTCAATCTATCAGGGCCTCGCCCACAGTCTCCCGAGATTACGGACAGGCTGCATAGAGTCATTGCTTACTCTACGGATCTCTGAGGCCCGCTTCCACAATCTCTCGCGATTAGGCTGCAGATTCGAGTGCGTCAGATACCCCTTGTGGCCCTCCCCTGTTTTTGGCCCCCACTCACAGCCTAGCCTATCAAGGCATAATGTGACGCTAGGTATAGGCTTAAACCAGTCATACTCACGAATCTACGGCCATCCCGCTTACCGGTACCTTGCCCATGCTCTGCTATTCATGGTACAGCGTACACTTAGATATGTTAGACCGGGACCAGGGGGGCGAAACACAGGGGAGGGCGAAAAAAGGGGCATCCGACTTCATTGCCAGCGTTGTGAATGCCTGTCGAGCACCTACGAGTCGGGGGGTCCATCCTGCGCACAGCCTTGGCCGTGCGCGAAACGATACATGTACCCATGCCCCTCGCCATGTGGGATGAAATCGACGCTTGCTTCAGAGCCCGCAGACTGTTAGAATGGCGGTCGGCACGCCTTCTGCTTTGGGTCTGGAATGTGCGTGTTGGTTGGTAGAGCTGCAGGTTGTGCCGTGCCAGCGAGGCTGATTGAGGAGGGGAGGCAGGGGACGAAATGGACATGGTTGAGGGCTCGAAGAGAGCAGTGCTGCTTAGATGGAACAAACTCTCGGGGTCCCTCTCAGCAAACGATTGCGAGCACATTTCATCAGCCGTGCCTCGCCTCGAACGCCAAAAAAAGAGCTTCAAGCTCGCCGTTGTCTCTTGAACCTCAGGGGGCTGGAGTGGAGACATGCACGGGGAGCGACCCCGCGCGGCAGCCCATTCCGTCTAATCCCTGACGTCTGAAGCGCCCGGGCTTATGCGTCGTGGAGGTAGACGCGCATGGGGGTCTTCGACAGTCTCGGGATGGCTCGGATGAGATGTGCGGGTCATCGATCCTTCGCACTTGGGATCCCACGTCGCATCATGCGATCTTCCTTGGTCGCTCTGATATCTCGAATCCTTTCTAAACTTGGCTCATTGGCATCGTCTGAAGCACAGCACGGCCGGGCAGAGTCGCTAGATAATGGTAGTCTTGCGGACCTTTTTCCCGCTCGATCCCCATTGTCTGCAAAATAGTACCCCTCATCGGAGATATCCTTCGGCAAGATCGCGTCTTTTTGAAAAGGCAGAGCGCGAGTCGGCTCTCGAGTCTCCTGGATACGATCCTGGCGATCATAACAGGTCGTGGCCGAGGAAGCTAGGGCCGCTCCGATTGTGCTCTAACAAATAGCGAATGCCGACAGCTTGTGCATTTGTACGAGTTCTTTTACATCTAAATCAGTCGTGGCGAGCTCTAATGGAGGAGCTCTTGCGTCACGTCAACGAGGATGCCGTTTGTGGTCATCGCTCCATCGGCGGCTCAGTCCGTTCCTGAACAATCACCTTCGACAAAGACTAACACCTTGTTTGTTCGAGGTCACTAGGGAAATTGTAAAGGGAGGAGTGACCAAAATATCCATCTTTGAGATCGATAAGATTGGCAACGTCCATCTAACGTGGCTTTAATCCGACAGTCCGAGTACTGGTTATCACCAGACGTCGGCCATGACCTACTTATTTCAGGCATAATCTTTTATTGACTGCGTGAAAGAGGCGTACCAAATGCAGCCAAGGAGGGCAGAAACCTGGCTTCCTTTGTTCTGGAAGCGGGCTTGCCACCCAGGTGGCTTTGGCTTTGGCCGAGAACCATGAGAGATCGTATCGGTACCTACCCTGAATAATACTGCAACTAGCATTCTAGCATCGACTGTGGCGTGTCTTCTTAACTCGGGTCTGGTTTGGTTTCCTCAATTTAGTATCTAGCACCAACCCTTAGGAGGGAAGTCATCCATATTCAACACCCTTTGCCTCCAAAAAGCAGATAGTCTTTACTCACGAATGTTATGCGACGGCATTTTCCCAGTTTGTTCTCGACATCAAGACTGCTTCCCATTGCTTCACGTGACATGATTGTGAGACTCCCTCAGGCGACACTTGAACACAAGTTGACTATTTTTACGACTTGCGAACTCCTACATACCAATACATGACCCCAAATGGGGGTAGTACGTTGGTCTCGCCGCTGGTGAACTCCCAACCACTTAGATCGAGACCCTTCTGCTTTTGCAAGAGGCCGTCCAGCTCCTTGTTCGTACGACCCCGGATGCACGAGACGTATCCATCGACGGCGAACATTAATGGTACGAGGGGGATGATGTACGTGAAGAACAGGTGAAGAGGAGAGTTCCGAAACCACATGAATGTCGTCAGAAGCGGCGAGAGGACAATGAATGTGGTGTTGAGGAACGATGTGAGCGTCCGGTTCGTCATCTCAAAAATACTGCACCAAGGTCAGCATTCACTGAGTTCGTGTGCAGAGCTGTCGGGTGTTGGGGCAAATTACACAAAGGCATCGGCCGACTCGACGGCGCTGCGCAGGACCAGTTCAGCGACCGGGTCGTCAAAGTGGTGGAAGCACAGGTTGAAGATGCGGCACTCCTTCTTCCCTGGTTCCCCAAGCCGAGCAACCTTTGTGGCATCCCTGGGCTCGGCAATGAAGCTAATTCTGTCGCTCTGCTTGGCAATGGTCTCCCATCGTGGTAGCGACGGCCAGAGATCCGAGAGCACGAAACGGACAGGGGAAAGCCCACGTTGCCGGAGCTTCCGGTTAAGCGCAGGCTCCATGATGGGGATGGGGCCCCCTCCGCCTGCGCAGGGGTCCACAATCGTGAAGGACGACAAGTTTGGGATGTGATCAATCATAATGTCGCAGGCGAATTCGGCGGGCGTCGTCTGCTCACCACGCCTGCCCTTGCCTTCCATTCGCCACATTTGCATGCGGGCGAGATGCGAGTACTCGCGCAAGAACTGAGGACACCACTAAGAACATGTCAGCTTAGCAAGAGCATTCTCATGGCATGCTGCGCTGGACCAACGCAATTGTGGTGAAATGAAGGGATGACGTACTGGCTGGTCGCCAATCTCCAAGAGGTGGAACCGTGGGGTGACGATCATGGACATGTTGGTGATTGCGGTCAGTAGGGGGGGGCGGCCCTGGTATCCTTCACTGGAACAGGGGCTGAATAAATCGTGGTTGCCTCTGTCACGGCCGGGATCTCGCACGCCGAAACCCTCCTTCGGCTCCTTTGTCGGCGCCTCCCCCACCCCGGACACAGACAATTCGGGGGCCGAAACTGAGCTGCCAACAGCTACCACACGAGAAGTGACTCGAAGCAATCACCCACCCTGCTCTGTACATGTGCTCTGGGCTGTAGCGGTTTAATTCTGGACTGAACACCTGCTCCGACCTAGCCTCAATCCTTCTCCCATCCAAGTCCATCCACACTACTCCTTGTCTGCAGTATGACCTATCTTCTCCTTGGTGGCACGGGCAAGACCGCCTCACGCCTGGCGGCGCTACTTGGCGCAGCAAATAAGCCCTTTGCCGTGACTTCACGTCGGGGACCCGAAGCGACGCTGGAGGGTCAAGCTGCCCTGAAATTCGAATGGACCGATGAGTCGACGTGGCCGAACCTGTTTGGCAATGGCCAGATTCAAGGCATCTACATGATGCCTCCTCAGATAGACAGTCCCTGGGTGCCCATGATTAAGTTTGTGGACTTTGCCAAAGCCCAGGGCGTCGGGCGCTGTAAGTAGTCCGATCATGTTGCTTGCTTTCATCGCATCGTCCGTCTGTGCCCTCTCGACAGAGATTGCCCTGCCAGGGCCACCTATCCGCGACATGTAACCAAGGGTCTTTTCATGCCAGTGAGCGACATTTTGACGTGATTGATTCAGATGTTCTTTGCGCTGGCACTACGGCCGCCATCGGTCAGGACGGCATGGGTCGCGTCTGGGAGCACTTCATCAAGCTTGGAGTGGAATACTGTGTGCTCCGCCCCTCTTGGTTCATGGGTGAGTGTCTTGGTCACCTTCATGTCGGTGGTCCGCACGCGTGACTTGTACTGATTCCACATGTTTGACAGAGAACCTGGTGGAACCTGGCCCTGCCTACACCATCGGTCAGCTGAATTCAATTTTCACCGCTTGCCAAGATGGCCAGATCCCCTTTATCAGCGCCGATGATATTGCAAATGTCGCCTTCCACGTTCTCACGGGGAAGAAGGCACACAATTGCGATTATAGGATCTTAGGTCCCCAGAACATTACTTACGACGATGTACGGGCGTTTCCCTCCCCTCTACGTGATCTATCATCCACTGACATGGCACGTGTTAGGTTGCCGCGACTCTGACAAAGGTCCTCGGTCGCAAGATCGAGCACGTCAAGCTTGACGAAGAGGCGAGAGTTCAGGGATTGGTACAAGCCGGCGTGTCAGAATACTACGCCCGTTTCTTTGCCGGCATTGAGGTGTTGGCCGCGCAAGATCAGGAAAAGGCCGAGTCTGATGATGTCTTGAAGGTCACAGGCCGGCCCCCCAAGAGCTTTGAGACCTTTGCGGAGGAGAACAAGGCCGTGTGGATGCAGTGAACTTTTGTAACTGCACGTGAGTCAGTCAATAGACGACACTGCTCAACTTTTCCAAGCCTAGAGCCCATTGCACCTGTGACATGTACTTCCAACCCGTCCCAACCTCGACAACTTGTACCTCGTGCACAGGTGATGGAACGGAATCTGATCTCTTGGAAATTTGCAAACGGATGAGAGCTCACAGTGGACCAACCTGCACCATTACTGGGTAGGTAGGTGACATTGATTCTCCTCAACAATGGGAGCATCTGAGTACAGCTATCTGATTAAAGCTATCTAGTAATTGAAAACAAAGCTGCGTCTCAATCCAGGTTCAATCCTCAAAGCTGCGGCAGAATCTCGTACTCGGTAAAGTTCCACACGGTGCCCGTGTGATCAGAGATCCAGGCAGCACCAGTGTACCAAGTATTCTTGTACCCCTGCAGACCCTGTAGCTTTTTGTAGAACCCAGAACGTATATCCTCAGCAGGCACACCCACCGCGGACGGGGCCTGATCGGCGTATGCGACAAAGTACGGGTCCGATCCTGGAGCCAGTTGCTGAATGGAAGAAATTGTATCTGCCTTGACTGTTGCCTCGGTTTCCTCAGTGGGAGAGGAATACCACGTCCAGTAGAGGCCATCGACTCGAGTGGCCCAGATGTTCAGTGCCGCAGGAAAGACAGGGATGTTGTATGGAGTGACGACACCGTCGGCATCCGAGTCAGTGTTGACGTAGCGAGTCCGAGGCGCTAGACCAGTGTTGTTGACGAGTCCAACATACAAGGCGTTGTTTTGGAACTGGGAAAAAATCTTCCTTTCCTTCCTGTCAAGACAAAATGGTCTCAGGTTCTTCATTGTGGGTGGCGCGCTGATCAGCAGCTTCTTGGCAATGATCAGTTTGCGACCGTTGGGCGTCTGAACGACGAGCCTAACTCCTCTGTTTGAACGAGAGGCGATGATCACGGTGGACGAGACAAGGGCGTCGGGACCAAGATGTCTCTGAGCCCTATCGTAGAGCGCCTGCCCGTTGAATATTCCCGGACTGACCGCGTTGCCGTTAAAGCGACCGTTATCCGCGGCCTTCATGATATAGACAGTGGTCATGTCCAGGGGATTTCCATGGCCGATGGAAATTGCGGCAAGGTCGTTGGCTAGAGCCTGTAGATTGTGCTTGATCACAAACTCGCCAAACGGGAGCAGCAGATCCTCCGGTACGGGATCGGGCAAGTCCCAGCCATACTCCAGGTACGGATACTGAGAGATCTCCGCGTTAGTCAAACTCATGCGAAACAAGCCAGATTTTTTTACCTTGTTGAGCTGAGCGATCCACGGGGCAAAATCGGGCTGCGGGAATGCGCCAGCATCAAACTCCTGACCCGTTGTAAAATCGGCGCGAACATTGTTATAGGTAAAGGCAGGCCCGCCAAAGGGTATGAGAGGAACGTCGAAGCGAGAGTAAAAGTCGCGGACCACTGTGATGTTCTGGATGCCCGACACGCCATAGTCCACAGTGGTGCCATCTGGGGTGGTGAAGGTGTTGACATGCCCACCCAACTGGGCCTCCTTCTCGATAACCACCACGGACTCGCCAAGATCCTTGAGTCGAATGGCTGCATATGTGCCTGACACGCCCCCACCGATGACAGCGACGTCTCGGCGGATGATGTCGGCCCTTGAGAAGCCGCCTTCGTCCCCCAAGGCGAGGGAAACGACGTTGGGAATAAAAGAGGCAATAGCGCCAACAGCGAGATGCGCCTGGGATTTCATTCTGAGGGTCGTGCGATGAGAATCTGACTTGACAAAGAGAGGGTGCAGGAGCCACGAGAGGAGCTCGGTGAAACCTTGACCGACTGTTTATTCAATTCTTCAACCATAAGCAGCTGCATGATAGGAGATGTTGGGCTGAGAGTGTGGTGGCTGTAAACATGAAGCGGCCGGGGCTCGGGATCCGAGTGCCCAGCTCGCATCGTTCCGCCCCATGCCTCGGCGGCCGACCCTATACGAGGATTTGATTCCTTCGTGAACTTGATCAGCACATTGGAGTCCATTCAGCCCACATTTATGTAGCCTTTTGTCATATTTGCATGTTGGTACCTCTCAGCCAGATCCACTGCAACGGTACTCCAATCTCATAGCCGCCAGTGCAGGCCCGCCGATATCCAAGATGACGGGTGAACAACAGCTCTACCTTCGACGGAAGACCGGAGAGACCACGGTGGAGAGAGCACACGTCGATTCCGAGGCAGAATCACTGACACCAAAGGTTGCCAAGGATGGCCAGGTAAGCAACCTCGCTCCAACTACAGTGGTGACGTGACTGATAATCGAATGCCATTAGACCATCCTCATTCCGCAGCCTACAGATGACCCCGACGACCCTCTGAACTGGAGCCCCTTCCGCAAGCACATTATTCTCATCTGCATCTCCCTCGGCGCCGCCGTGGGTGAGATTGGAATGGCGGCTGGCATCCCCGCCATTGTCCCTCTCTCTCGAGAATACGATCTATCAGTAGTCGTCGCCAACTATCCCAACAACATCTCGGTCCTCATGGTTGGCACGTCTTGCCTGATATGGGTGCCCTTGACCAATGCCTGGGGACGAGCGCCCGTCTTCTTCTGGACCACGCTCATGGGCCTCATGTTTACGCTCGGATGCATCTTGACACGAGACTGGACGACATTCTACGCCATGCGAGCATTTCAAGGAGCGACACAGGCAACGGGCTCTGTCATTGGACTGACAATCATCCACGACTTGTTCTTCTTTCACGAACATGCTCGCAAGATTGGCATATGGTGTGCTTGCTTCTTGACGGCGCCTTTCTTGGGACCCCAACTTGGAAACTTTATGATTGCCGGGCTGGGAGAATGGCGTCCGGTATTCTGGCTCGTCTTCGCCGTTTCCGCCTTCGTTCTCCTCATGACGGTGATGTTCTTCGACGAGACAAGGTACATTCGCTCTGTCACCGCTGAGAAGCAACCTCGACGCGAAAAGGGGGTTGCGGCGCGTCTGCTCCGCCTCGTTGGCATTTGGCAGATTCGGAACCGTGACGGTTATCTCGATGGAATATGGCAGAGCTACTGGAAGCTCGCAATCGTGTGCGTCCGCCCCGTTGTCCCAATCACGGTTCTCATCTATGGGATCATCTTTATGTGGTGCGTCGGCATCAACCAGAGCTCAGCCATCCTCCTGGAGACACCGCGTGATATGGGTGGCTATGGGCTTAGCCCTAGGGCGATTGGTTACGTCTACTTCACCCCCATTGTTGCAACTATCATTGGAGAGGTGTTTGGCCACTTTTACAATGACTACCTGGTTCGGCGCCACGCTCTGCGGCACGAAGGCCTCTTCGTACCCGAAGTCCGACTCTGGGCCACCTACCCCATGGTCATCATCATGATATGCGGTCTCGTCCTGGTCGGCCAGACATTGGAGCGGCACTTGCATTTGACGGGGATCATCTTTGGCTGGGGTTCGTACCAGCTGGGCGTCATGGTAATCAGCGTTGCCATCGTGACATATATTTATGATTGCTACCCTGGGAGTGCCGGCGAGGTCAGTGCTCTGATCAATTGCGGCCGCGGTGTCCTTGGGTTTGCGGTTGGATACTATCAACTGGACTGGGGTATTCGACAAGGCTTCCATGTCAGCTTTGGGCTTCAGGCGGTAGTGACCGCCGTGTGCTTCGGGGCCCTTGCGTGCATCCAGCGATGGGGTCATTTACTCAGGTGATGTGTTCGTGCTGACGGGGTGAGATTATCTGGGAAAATGGAGTCCTACTGCAGATAACTATCCATGACAAGATAGAAACCGGTATACTCAAAAGTAGTTGCTCCACTCTCACCGTTCTCTATCCCGCGCCCTGTGCTCTTCTTGTCTATATGAGACGTCGCAGCCGCTGTTCAATAATCAGCACATTATAATGTCAAAGACCAACGGCTCACATACCTCCAAGGGCGTTGTCGCGTTTTCGCCTGGTCTATCGTCCCCCGCACGACGGTTTAGCAAGACTTCCGCAAGGTCTCTTTTAGACTTCTGTAGCTCCACTACTCTCTGCTCAATTGCATTAGCACGAACAAAAGTTTTCTTGGGAATCTAGAGTCGTACCTCCTCAAAGGAATTTTCGACAACGAATCGGACCGTGGTCACGCTTCGTGTCTGTCCAATGCGGTCGATTCGTGCAAGAGCTTGATCCTCCACCGTCGGGTTCCTGGGGCGTCAGCGGGAATCACAGTCTCAGTGGCCATGATCCACTTACCAACTTGGCTCCATTAAGTAAGCCCTCGAGGCCACAGTCAGAGTTAAGCTGTCGAAAACATGCATTAGTTACTCATATGGCAATGGTGGTGTTCTTTGTCGGATCCCTACCCAACGGCACCGCACGACAGCGTCAGGAGCAACACCCTGGCACTAGGGTCGTTGCGGAATTTATCAACGATTCCTTTTCTGTCCTTTTGTCGTACTTTGCCGTCAAATCTCAGACATGCGATGCCCGCCTGTCTGAGTGCGACGTCCACGACATCGAGCGTCATTCTCCACGCGGAGAAGACAACACTGGCAAAAGTCAGCCTTGAATCGCAGGCCGTTGTCATTTTGGTCCAGTTTACCACTTGACATCCTCTGGTTGTCTCTGCAGATCCTCTAGGAGAGCAACAACTTTGGTAGGGTGAGCTGCCCCAAGTCCCGGCTCCAACCGATCGACATTTATTGTTGACGACTCCTCCAGCAGAGAGGGATCTGTAGAGACTGGGGCCATCGGGCACGGTGGGTCGTGGCCGCAGGAAATGCTTCCATCCCCGGTCCGGCCCTGAGAGCATGTGGAGCAAGTGAATACGAGACATCGGTAAAACAGAGGCTCAACGGGCTGTATCGAATCCGTTCCTATGTTGCCTTCCATGTCGAGCGTCTGCAAACAATGTTGGCATTGTACTTGGCCAGCTCCTCGCTGCAGATTGAAGACTTGTTGCGCCGTGGAGTGCCAATCCCCTTCTAAGATTGCTCTATTTTTTGAGAGTTCGTGTCGGGCAGGATAGAGATTCCCAATGTTGCAAACCATGCGCATGGCTTCAATCTTCTGGAGGACGTTGACATATGCTGGGGTGTTATGCGAGTCGCCACGGTGATGCAATGCCGAGTCAATATGGTCCATCACATGGTGTCTAATCTCGTCATAGAGCTGTCTTTCTGCCGGATTAAGTCGAATAAGAATCTTCATGTCGCTTCTGGGTGGCAATTGCAGTGTTCGCTTTGGTCGACGAAGCAGGAGGCAGACCGAGAGTCGTTTCAGTCGCTTCACAGCCTCGTCAACTTGGCCGGACTTCCACAAGTCGGAAATGTCGGCGTCAAAAGCTCTCTTCTCTGAGTAAGGGTATACATTCAGGAAGTTAAGAAGTGTGGTTAGATCTCCCAGCTTGTTCTGAATTGGCGTACCAGTCACGGCCCACCTCGAGACGGAGTTGAGAGAACAGATTGCGCGGGCCATCTGGGACTCGCTGTTGCGTATAAGGTGTGCTAAGACTCTGCTTCAGACCCTGATAGCATTGCATAGAACGAATAAACATACCTTCATCTAGGATTACTCGCTTCCACGTGGTGTTGAAGATGATCGACGCTTTCAAGTTAGTCCCTTTGGCATTCCGCCACTCTGTAGTGATCGTCTGATATGTTGTGATGACAATCAAAGTATCTTCCAGGTTTGATTCCTTAGTCAATCGATCCTTATGATAGTGTAGACGCCATGGAAGGCTATTGGGGACTGAATGTTCTTGCAGTTGCTCTACCCACGAGATGAGCACTGAAGCCAAAGTCAACATAGGGAGTTTCAAAGGACTGGGACAATGGTGAAGCGTACATGGAGGAGGAACAACAATAAGAGTTCTTCCTGAAGACTCCGTCGAGTCCACTGCTGATATGGACTCTGGGTCCCCAAAATCCCGATGCATATCGCATCCTATCAAGGCGATCATGGACAACGTTTTGCCTAGCCCCATGGCATCCGCTACAATGCCTCCATAGAACTGAGGTGGCTGCTCAGTTTGATGTGCTCCAGACACTCTGTTTATATAGCTAGAGAGAAATGTCAGAATAGGATATCACATAAAATAGCTTCAGACTCACAATTGTTCCTGTCTGATTTCGTCTGCCTCCCATATGTCAGGACGGCTTCCGTCCCAGGCCCAACCCTGCTCCCTCTGAAGCATGAACGTCAAGGCTTGCTTTTGGTGACTTGCAACTTTAGCATGCGTAAATCATCACTCAGGCTCTCCGGCCTTACCTTGCTAGAGGAGTGCGTACGCAGCGTGGCTGTTCTGTCTCAGCTAGGCTTTGCCGGGAACTCAGAATGTCAAGCAACTCCGGGCGGCTGTCTTTATCATCGATCACGACTGGGCAAAGTGCGAGTTTGGCAAGGTCCCCCGTCGTCATCATTTGGGACGCGTGAATCGGAGGGAGCCGCTGGGGATTGTTATACGGCACGTTTTTGCTGCAGCCAACTGGATCCTGAAGGTAAATGTCGTTGTCGTTGCAGAAGCTGTTGATATCTTCGAGCAAACCCACCGGTCCGTAAAGTATGATGCTCAGAGTGCATGGCCTTGAGAACCTAGAGGGGCAAGGCACCTGCCGCTTGCCTGCTGACTTCAGTGAATTTGCTCCCGTTGTAGCACTCGCCTCCAGCTCCAGCGATGGTTCATCAAGAAGAGATTGTACCAACCAAGTACTATCGGGATTTACTTGACCCTCAAATTCAGATCCATCAACTGCAACAAATTTGACGGCATCCTGGAGACAGATTCTGTGAACGGTCTGAGTGGAGGAGGCCGAGTGGTAGCAGCGGGCTGCAATTTGTGTAACCTGTCAACATGAGCCACTGCTTGGGAACGAAGACACAGCTGGAATGCCAAACCATTCCGAAACAAACTTGGACATCTTGTATCTCGCCTTGCTGATCCAAGGCACGCCCTTGGTTCTGGTTGTGGCATTGGTGTTGCTGCGTGTCAGGGGCAGATGCCAGAACAGTAGAAGAACCTGGGCGAGAGACACCTCCAAATTTTTCAATCGGAGAGTTTGATTCGAAATTTGCGACTGTACTAGAATGTAGAACGGGCAATGAGCTGTTTTGTTGCTGCGCGCGGTCTAGGATGTATGACGCTGGTGCCCGGAATGGAGGGTCCTCAGGGCGCGGCAGGCGCAAGGGCGTCGGACGAGGGATCTCACGGCCCCCTTTATGTTCGATTGCACTCAAATCTGCCGCGAACTCGGAATATGGGCGCTTCGTGTTATTCCTCTCAGGATTTAGGCCGGTCATACCGTCCATGACCGGCGAAGCGACCTTGTGAACTGGAAAGTTGGGGTTCTGTGGTGATATGGGCTTCGCAGCACAAACTACCAGAGAAAGAGCAAAGAGGCGGTAAAAAAAAGGAAATCTCCTGTGGGAGGAGCCACGGAATCAAGTCCCAGGTAGTAGGAAGCTAAGGCACCCTGGCTGCGAGGAGTCGAGGACCCGAGGACGCCTGCTGGGCCGCCTTTCTCAGAAGACAGAACCAGCGCGACAACAACCAGCATATTCCAATGGTCTACACCTGAAACATGTGACCTCGTGTTGGTGGCGAAAGTGCATTTCAGCTTCACTTTTCAAGACATTGACGAATCGCGTCGCACCATTTACTGACCTGCAGGCTCACTTGCTGCATGATGCTGGGGGGCGGAGCAGGCTCCAGGCGGCTGTACGGACGGAAAGCAATGCAGTGCTGCCGTGAACCAGATGGACAGCCCTCTGCCCCTCTCTCAGACTGATTTTACATTCAATGTTCCTTTCTCTTCAATGAGCATTTGATTTAGCTTGGGAGTAGATTCTGATTCTTCAATCATTTGTCCTTTTTGAGTCTGATTTTGGATATCCTCGACGAAGTGCCGACAGCGATGCCACTCAGCACCCGCATCTCCCAGCCCGCGCGGCGCACCATTAAGGAGGCGTTCCAAGATCTTGAGAGAGTCGTTTCTACCGAGGATCGAGTCCAGCTAGACAACACAACACTGGACGATGTGCGCACCGCTGCGTACCAGATCGAGAATCAGCTAGCTGCGCGGCAGTCGCTCCGCAACATGAGGCTGCTGGTGCCTCTATTCGACGGGTTGCATCACTATTCAAAGACAATAGAAGTCCTTTGCAACGGGACGCCGTATCTTGCATGGATATGGGCACCAATCAAGCTGATCTTGAAGGTTTTTGCGCGATGATCTCATGCAGACGGCTCTCCATGACTTATTCTTCTGAATAGATCTCTTCCGACTTTGTGGAAGCTTTCGAGAAAATCATGAGAGGTTACGTCCAAATCGGAGAGTCTCTCCTCAGGTTCCGTGCACTTAACCACGCGTACTCCGACAATACCGAAGTCCAGCAGACTTTAGCCATCTTCTACGAGGACATTCTCAAATTTCATAAAGAGGCGTACCAATTTGTTCGAAGAAGCTGTACGGAGCTTATCTCGTCCTATGGGAAACATAGTGAGCTGATTAGGCCACAGATTGGAAATTGTTCTTTATGACTTCTTGGGGCCGCTTTGAGCGACGCTTTGCGGGCATCATCGAGAACATGAAAGCTCACGGGGACTTAGTGGACAGGACGTCCAACACAATCAACATTTCCGAGGCCCGAAAATGGAGGGAGAACATGGAGAGCTGGAGACAGCAGTCGAGTGAGAAGCTGGTAAAGGACGAGGCTCAGCTGACTGCATCACAATATCGTGCCATCATCAGCTGTCTGAACTTTGGAGAAGCTGACCAAGACGAAGTGTTTAGCTCCATAGCGTCGGGGGCCGCCGAGTCTCCCGGTACTTCAAGCTGGATCTTCAAGCAGAAGAATATCCGAGCTTGGATGCGATGCAGCAGGGAATCCATCTTTCTACTCCTGAATGGCTGTCCAGGAAGTGGGAAAAGCGTCCTGTCTACACAGATTGCCACCTTTCTGAGGTCTGGCGGACACTCACTGGTGGTCACGCATTTTTGCACGTACCAGTACGAGTCATCATGCCAATACAACCACATACTGCAGTCCATCCTGATCCAACTCATTCGATCAGACACTGACATGATTGCTCATGTGTGGGACAGACTCGTGCTGGGGCGGAATACAGCGAGCTCGCGGACCATCGAGGAGCTCATCCGCGAACTCATGGGTGCTTCTTCAACAGCGCCGTCGCAGACCAGGTATATTCACATGATTATAGACGGGCTGGATGAATGTGAGCCAAAGGAGCAGGAAAGAGTATTGAGCGTTCTCGAGAAGATTGTGGCAGCCGCCGAAAGCTCTGGATCGACTGTATGCAAAGTACTCGTTCCAGGTCGGGCATTCCGCACTGGCGCCAAGAGGACACGGAACAAGCATATCGTGTCACTTTCCGATGAGAAGGACAACATCAACAACGCCATGGCTCACTACTGTGGTTCTCAGCTTGCGACCCTGCGTCCAAAAATGTTGGAGATGAAGATCACTGAAGCTGATTGGCAGATAATGCAGCAACGCATTATCACGAAAGCGGACGGTAATTGAGAAGGCACTATATCTTTATGAGTAAATCTGATGAAAAATTTACTAGGCATGTTTCTATGGACACGACTCGTACTGGAATACCTTACCACCAATATGTTCTGCAAGCGTGAGGAGATGCTGTTGGCCGTGGAGAATCTACCACAGAAACTAGGAGACTTGTGAGTATTCTCGATGCCCAAAGTAAGTCCAAAAGAAAGGATTTCTGACTCTAGTTAAAGCTACGGGAAGATCGTGGCACAATTAATGACGAATTTTGACGAACGATCAGCTCGAACTCTGAGGTCAATCCTAGGATGGATTGCGTTTGCTAAGAGGCCACTACGATCAGCAGAATTTCGATCTGCCTTGACTTTTAGGACGGGTGATCTATACGCCGATGAGCTTGTCCCACACTATCTCTTTGATATGTGCATTCCTATAGTTGAGAAGCACCGGGACTCAACATTCAGATTCATCCACATATCGGTGAAGGAGTACGTCACGAATAACTGGTCTGAATTTGGGAACTCTGCTAAAGCCCATCTAGTTATCTACAGAGTTCCGAAAGCAAGCTTCACCTAAACCAAAGCGAGGCTGTATATGAACACGGAATTGCGACTGTCACATGTCTACTATCTGGAGCTCGGTTTCTGTCTCCGTCAAACCCAGAACGATCTCAGCTGATTCGAGTGGTTCATGGACTCCATGGACTTCATATTTACGCCACACAGCATTGGATAGAGTATGTTCTCGCAGCTGCTGCTGATAACAATGATGCCCCTTCGAGAGCAAGGTTCTTCGAACTTTCGTGCGAACTCGCAGAGACTCTAAGTCAAGAAGCAGAGGAAACTCAAGAGCACGAAAAAGAATACTCTAGGCCCGAAAGAGAGGATCACCGTCTCGCTGCGCTAATAGGGATTCACCGAGGGCTATATACCATCGCAAAAGATCTCTTACAAGAACGGTGCAATGGCCAATTGGCGGCAGGGTCACAAAATGGAGAAGAAGGTACGTCGGTCGACTTCATTTCTGACGTCTCAGCCCGCAATATTGAGCCCCTAGTAGGCATCATCAACTCCGATCCAACCGATTTGACGGGCATGAGCTCTCTCTTGATCAATTACCAGAAGACGGTACGGAGATTGATCTCCATGCGCAGCTTCACCGGGATCACATTTCAGGAGCTCGAGTGGTTCAAGCAAGAATTTCGGACGTCCGCATTCACATGCCGTCTGGTTTCCTGCCCCCATAGTACCTTTGGATTTGACAGTGACGAGCTTCGACGGCTCCACGAGGCTAATCACTGGGGGATCACTTGCCCAGTTCCGGGCTGCCCTTATCCTCCGTTCACCTCTAGAAGGGGCCTGGATAGGCACCGAGCCGAATGCCACACAAATCCATCTAGTTCTAGTCGGCGATCGATCAGGAAATCTCCTGTTCGAAGCAAAATCAGAAGCCCCCGCTCACTCGGTAACGAAGACACGACACACCAGCATGAAAAGGATAATCTCATGGCTGCCAACACGGCCCAAATGGATGGCGGCCTGGGCCAGATAAAGGACATACAGCAGGGTACTAACCTCCAGCTTTCTATATATCTTTTTGACTGTGTCAGTAACAACCCACCAATGCCATTAAATCAAATTACCTGGCAGGGTGCCTTGCTACATCACGAGCGGGTCAATAAGTTAAGAAAGCTGTCCGTTCCCCTGAGTTCCGCCGCGGTTTCAGAAGACTAACCGGTGCAGCGCAAAACAACTCAGTATATTAGGCGGAGAGAATATACAAACAAAACGCATCGCCGATCAATCACTTGCCTTTGAGCGGTCTTTGTATTGTAGCTCCCAGTCAAAAGTAAGTATCTTCTGGAGTTCTGTACTAGCACAGTCTGCTTCGCAATATTCTGTTAACTAGGCCTATCATAGGAACACTATATGATCCAGTTCGATAGGAAACTCAAAGAGCTTCTCACCCGGCGGCAAGCTAATAATCCTAAACTCCTAAACCAGTTTAACAGTCAATCGGCAGAACAAACGCTGCAGCCCCAGTTCGCCCAACAGCAGCAGCAACAGGAACTACAACAACAGCAAGGCTTTCCCGCTCCAGACGGACAGCAGCAGCCAGCACCCAACCACCAGGAGACGATGATGCAGCACCAGCGCAGTCAACAGAATGCTCAGCAGTTCCAGCAGCAGCAAAGCCCTCAGCAAGCGGTCCAGCAGCCCCAGATGCTAGTGCCGCAGGGCCCCAAGGGCCAGAGCGCGGGCGTACCGACCGGCGAGGACTCCTCCAACGCACAAGCATCACAGACGCAAGCAAGGCCGATAGCGAACCAGTCGCAGCAAGCTCAGTCTGCTAGCTTCCTTAAGCTGAAGCATATTGGTGCCGAGGAGCAGCGTAATGAGAAGCAAGTCGTTGCCCTAGACATCCCTATGAGTCCAGAGGAGTACGAGCAGACTCTAGTCAAGCTCCGCCGTATAGCGCTAGATATAAATAAGATTGGGCAGGGATTGGCTAAGTGGTACAGCGTTGCGAATCCGAATAACCGTGATAACCTTGCTAGGTTATTCTTCCAATCAGTAAGATATATAGGGAGTCCTGATTCATATTAAACCGAGGCTAACAAAGACATAGCTGAATCGTGTTTCAAAGCAATTCTTTGACGGACCGGCCGCTACCCAGCCACGGCCCGCCTTCAGTATTACGCAGCAGGACATTGACTCGTTCCGCGTTACGTTGGAAGCTATGGCCAGGGACATTACGAAGCATGTTCAACAGAAAACCAAGACCCAACAAGGCCAGCAGCCTAGGTACCAGGCTCTTGATGGCGTGAACGCCTAACGCATGTTGATAGCGTAGAAGGCTCTGGCGTCGCACTGTTCTGCATCGCTGGACGCCTCTAATCTGGAGAGGAACACGCAAGGCCTCGAGGATCAAAAGTTCAATGTTCTTTCGAAAGGGCAACAAGCCTCCATTCTTGCTGCATGCAACCTCCCCGCACGGCAACCTAAGCCACATTGGCGAGCCGAAGGACATTAATCTGCCGCTGCCGCCGGCGAGGAAGAAGGTGAAACTTGATAAGGTCTGTAGCCAAGGGACAGCAGGGAGCGACACCTTCGCCGAAGACGACGACGAGGGTCCGTCGCCGTCGCTTCAATGCTAATTTTTCTATTATTCACAGTCTCAAGGGATAAGGTTGGCAAACGTGTCTTAGTTTGAGGGGGAGGAATTTGCCTTAGTACAGAGCTGTATAGCGCGATCATTGTCCTCACTGATGTTGTTCCACCTGCTGAGCCCGCTGCCAATCTTTTCCATGTCTACCGCAGGACGCTCCAGCGTTTTGGCCGCATGGAAATACTCTTTTGAGATCATGAGATGAAGGCGCGTTCCTTTACTTCCCATCACAGACAGCTCGTCTTCATCGGCTTCGCATCAAATTTCCCAGCCCAAATCCTCACTACTAGTAAGCCGCCCGCGAGCGATGCCAACATTGAACCATGCGTCTGGTGCGCCCTGCCACTTGAATGGTGAAGCATCGCTGTCCTAGATCAGGGGCAACTGATCGGCCCTCCACAGATGTTGTCGACGCATGCAGAGGAACAGGGCCCATGATTGTGGATGATCCAACGAAGCAGTGAACAAAAGTGGTTTGAAATCACTAGAAATAATAATGGCCCCAACTACTTCAGCGATGGAGACAACATTAATTCGCTCCCCTTAGAACAGAATTCCCTGAGGGCTGCTAGCTCGACCCCTGCCTGGGTGATTGTCCTTTCATTTGCGATACTTACGAGATTCACTACCGGCATTTCTATGTAAGCTTCATGTTCCTTTGAGGCTGCCTTTGCGACATTGTCGGTCTTTGATTTTGGTACATATATTCGATTGACAACGGGAGCAGTGAAAGTACAGCTTCAATAAACCCCGTTGGAAAAGTCGACCACGATGGCTTTCTCGACTAGGCCGCCGATGCTCTTCACGAAAGCCTGATGAGCAGGGTCCGTCTTGACATAGTAGTCTCGATCCTCAGCAGAATTGAACTCAACGACGAATCCATGAGTGATTCCATTCTGCACAAGCCGGTCAGCACGGTAACCGAGCTGAGGGGCTACCTCGTGTGTTCCGTACCTGCAATGTCTCGGGGGAGTTGTCCCGGCCACCCTTGACCGACACAATGTAGGGAGTGTTTGTTGTCGGGTGGATGCAGTTATCCTTGAGCGCAAGAAAGCGATCGCAAGCCTGCAGAGGTTGTGAGCTACTGTCACTCGCTTTAGGCTGCGTATATAGGCATAGTACGGACCGCTTTCACATCCTCAGGCTTGGCGTCCGCCTTGATCTGGAAGAGCACAGTATGCGTGACACTCATAGTTGCGGGATAGTTGAAGCACAAAACTACGACCAGGCGACTTGTGATGATCGTGGGAGCAGATGAGCGATTAACAGTGGGGAGTCGGGAGAGACGGACCTTTCCCCGCATACATCAAATGAGGGTGCCACATAATCCACTATGAATTGGGTGGGAGGGTGCTCTGCCTTGCACACCAACAAACAACAACAACGACAAACGGCAAACAGCAATGAAATCCTTCGGCTGGGGCTGCGGCTCGGATCGCGCTTACCCGGAATGGCTGCTGAGCACTGTCAGCTCAAGCTGGATAGGCACAGAACCAACCTGAACCTAAACACATTAAGGTTCAGAGTTGTTGCCATAGCTCAAGCGTTCAAGCATTGGTGAATTTGCTTACTGGATCATACAATTGCATCTTGGCCAGTTTCTGTGAGTTGGAGGTAAGAGAAGAAGCAGAAGGATAACACCCAACACCACATCCCCATGCGACAGGCCTATATCCTCCCAGCTTGTTGAGCAATCTGGATAGCCTGCAATATCGTCTGTATGGTAGCCAGCGCAATGCTCAAACCACCAAACATGGTCACCAACCAGAATGTCCAAAATTGTAAAGTGTCTCGTCGATCACGGAGGAGTCCCGCCATTGACCTCGGTCTGGCCCCGCTCAGCTCCTTGGCCAGGAGCTCAACCGTTTCATACAACACAGGGAAATCTCGCGCTGCATAATAAATTGGGCGATTCCTTGGAAGCACGCTCGCATGGGAAGGATCGAGACTGAGCTGTCGCTGGCCACAGAGAGCGTGAAGTAGGGTGTCGGGCTGGGGAAAGGGCAAGTTGGCTGGGTCAAAGACAGTCCGAAACAGTCTTCTGGACTTTCCACATTGACCGAAGAGCAATCGGTACGACAGGAGGATTTCCTCGAGCAGATGAGCAATGTCATCTTCGTCGGCGCGCGGCGCTACTCCGTTCTTCTCGGTGCTGGCAAACGCAAAGATGGCGCCGCTCCGTGATTCCCGCTGGGAAGCGCAGATCGACGGAAAAGAGAAGATTGACAGCGTGCGACTTGACTTATCGTAGTTTAGATGCAAGGCAATCGAGTCGACCCAGCGGAATCGCACGCCTAGCAGCGCATGCAACGAGTAGGCGTTCACCTCGCTTGGGTACAATGCGACCCAAGAAGCGGCGGCCTTGCTGCTTTCGACGGCAAACTGAGTGCCGCTACGAGAGCGGGCGGGCAGGAGGTTTCCGAAGCATTTCAAAAGGACGAAAAGTGGGCGGTCACATATGTCGGCAGGCACCTTGCACGTGTCGAAGACGAGACCCGAGTTCGGACCATTGTCATAGTGGATGGCCAGCGTGTCGGGGGCGCAGACGTTGAATTGGGGCTGGTAAATCACGGATTTCCACCCCAGGGCTGAGAAGACAAGGAGTCGTATGGCGTTGAGAATTTCGTCGTCACCGTTGTCATTCTCGTCAAAGACATCCGATTCCTGAAGGTGCTCAAACACATCATTGATGCCACAGGTGCTGTTTCCGCGGAGGTAGGATTCGACGTGGCCACAAAAACGATCAGAAGCTGCCATATCTCGAATCGATCTGCCTCAGATTTGGAGGCGCGCGACAGCTGATGGCAAATTGAGCAGACGGGTTAAGAGCCAAGAGGAGTACCAATCTAGATCAAGTACCTCTCTCCTTGGTGTCGTGCCGCAGGAGTGTCGCTAGAGATGAGTGTTCTTCCACCAAGTCTGCGACGCGTGGGAATCGGCGGTAGTCTCCGCCTCTGGGCCATTCCACCGCTGGGGTCGCTGGGTTTTTCTTGACGGTTGGCCATGACAGTGAGACGACGCGATGGGGTGGACTGGACTGGGGTCAACCATCTTTTGAAAGGACGCCTTGCTTTTCCCCGAGTCGACCGGATCGTTCGCTCAATTCCTATACTTCGCCGCTGCGTCGATTATCATGGTGGATTTTGCGACTTTTTTTCGTTTGGGGGAAAAAAACTCAACTCCCCTTGAATCTGAAATGGCATTGCAACCTCTTTCCTGGGCCGTCCCGGTCTGATTGAGTTCCTGCATGAGTCGTTGGAGGGTAGGCAAATGCACAGCTTAGGCGCCCCGCTGAAACAGCGCCTCCGGTCCCGATCCGCCAATAAGCCTCGAGGCACCTCTATCTTGGCATTTTGGATACTGATGTTCCGAATCATAAGCTTCAAGAGATCCAAAATCAACATGTGAAGACTAGAGCAGGGAAAGCCGCTATTCCGTGAAAAGACAGCGGGGATTAGCATGCCTGTGGAACTCGGTGCGCGTGGTGGTGTAACCCAGCTGTCGTGCGACGATCAAATGGGTGTGGGACGGCCCTTCAAGGTGCCAAAGTAGACATGCAGGCAGGCGGGGAACGTCATTCGCCCGGGAGGACACCCAGAGGATCTTTGGGGCCTCTATAAAAGACAGAAAAGCCTCTCGGGGCACATGTGAGGAGAAATCACATGAGAGAGAAATCTTAACCGCGCGCGTAATCGCATACAAATGTTAGCGTGTGTTGATCAGTCTATCATGGCTGGGTGGGCTCAGTTCCACTTTCTTTTACGGCAGTTATGACTCGGACAGGGGAAAGTGGAGACTGGAGACCACTTCCAGCCGCCACTTCTCACACATGCTAATGACTGCTTACTCGCCCTCTTCTTCACCTCAGCTAGAAGAGAAATCCCTGTCCGTCGTGAAAGAACTTTTGCATCCTATCTCACCGATACGGGCCAGCATGGTCAAGTTTCTTTGACTGAATTCCCTCTGCGCATTCTCGGCGTAGGTCAACGACGGGAGCCTATCGACCTCTCACATGGCCGTCGAAACCCCCATCCACGGATCGGGAATTTCAAGTGGCATGGACCTCACAAGCCCCATCAACCCTCTCTGGCAAGATGCCATGGCAAAGTACTACACGGAACTCGCAAAGGGAGGCATCAAGTCCTCCGTCATTGACAAAGATCTCTGGAAGACCCACAGTCTAGATGAGCTCATCGCACAGATCGAGGCCGTGGGCAACGGACAGGTCACTCAAGCTGCCACATGGACCCAGTCGTTGGCTCAGCTCAGGCCCGTTTTACTAGGCCTGAACGATTTTGCAGCTCTCAGCTCCTGGCTTATGGGGATGAATGGCCAAGTGGCTGCTGTGCTCTGGGGCTCCATCAGACTCATCATCAAGGTTCATCATCTGCAATAGCGCGTTTGGCATCCACAGATCACTTTCACTCCAGGGTTCTCACACTCTGACTGCTTTCTCCAGTTTGCCCAGCCAGTTCTCCCTGACATCATCGAAATGCTCGAAACACTAGAGCATGCCCTACCGCGTATGCGACAACACGAGCAGGAACTGCCCATGACGGACACTCTGGAAAAGGCGCTTTCTGACATGTACAGCGAAATCATCGTCTTCTGCGCCCACGCCATTGCCTTCTTGCGCAACAACCCCGATGTTGGCCGAAACCGCACCATATGGTCAAAATTCAGCAACGATTTTTCACAAGTCATTGCCAACATTCGAAAGTTCTCCAAGAGATTCGAAAAGGCAGCCGATATGATCTGGCTTTCGAGAGAAGTACGCAATAGCGGGAAGCTGGCCGCCCCTCAGGAGATGCAAGGGTTTCACGTCTCAGAAGGTGCCAAGTTGTCGTGTCTCATGATTCCCTATGGGCTCAACCTCAGATTCTTTGGCAGAGAAAATGAGCTCAAAACATTGAGAGAGTTCCTCGACCCGAAGCCCGAAAGGAAGAGCTTGCGTGCTGCAGGGATCTCCGGGCTTGGCGGTGTTGGCAAATCCCAGCTTGCCTTGCACTATGCCAACATCTCCATGGAGACATACCATGTCATTGCCTGGATACCATCCGAGACGCAGGCCAAACTTGTCCAAGCCTTGTCGAGGTTGGCGAACAAGCTTGGCCTTAGCGAGGCCGGCTTCGAAGATGACTACCAGGCTGTCCAAAAGGTACGAGATTGGCTCAATACGTGCAAGAAGCCCTTTCTACTCATCTTTGACAATGTCGAGAACATCGATATTCTTGAAAAGGTCTGGCCGGCAAGCAACAATGGATCCATCATCATCACAACCAGATCGCTGAGCCAAGCGTCTAAGCGAGCGTCCAACACCGTGTCATTGCAGCCATTCTCCCCGCAAACGGCAAGGGCCGTTTTAGAATCCCTCACGAGTCTCAAGCCAGCTGATCGAGACAGTGAGGCTGCAGCGCAAGAGATTTGTCAGCTCCTGGGCGGACTGCCCCTGGCCATGGTACAGATAAGAGACTTTATCAGAGACCGAAGCTACTCTTACGTAGAGTTTCTGAGAATGTACAAAAAATCGGCAGAAAAGGTCCTTGCCAAGTTGGAAAAGCCAGTTGAGTACGACTACACAGTCCTGTCGACATGGAACACCTCGTTACAGAAGCTGTCCGAGGAGGCGACCAGGTTGCAAAAATTACTCGTCTTCTTTGACCCAGACTTGATACCTGAGCGACTCATCACGAACACAAAGGCTAAGATTGACGACCCCAGTCTCGAGTTCCTATTTGACGAATTCGAGTATGTTTCCCATTACAATTCGCATCGCATATCGCATGTAATAACGCTTTATTTAGTTTCGGTGAGGCAGTCACGGAGTTGACACAAACTTCCATGATCAGCAGGCTGTCCACCTCCGCCATCCTATCGATGCATCGCCTGGTCCAGCTGGTTGTCTTCTCCAGACTCTCCAAGGTCGAGAGAGTAGACTTGTTTGACCTGACAGTGAACATTCTGTATTTCGACTTCCCGAACACTTGGCAGGACAGAGGCGCGCATCAAGGGCATGGATGGCAATCGTGGGAGACATGCAGCGCCATTCTATCCCACATGAACTGGTTGATGCATTTGTCCGCCCAACACAAGATCAAGTCCAAGACTCCCGAGCGCTGGGCTGAACTGGTGTTTCGAGCCGGAATGTGAGCGATGCCTCTCCTCCCACTTTCGCTCTCAGAGTTGATCGACTATATTGCTGACGTGAAGTCCCTAGGTATTTGTGGGAAAAAGAGCAGCCCGCACTCGCGAGATCGTTCTTTGAGTATGGCTTGAGCATTGACGAGGATATCTCTGGCCCAATCTCTGCCCAGGCTCACCGTCTCTTGGGGCACGTATTCCTAGACCTCGCTCAGCCTCATGCTGCTCTCTCCGCGTACAAGAGAACACTCGAATTGCGCCAGAAGCTAGACGGTGTAGACTCTTCCCCTGTGGCTGACGTTTGTGACTCCATTGCTTGCGCCTACACGGAAGCTGGCTCTGTGGAACAAGCCTTTGCATACGTTGAGAAAGCAAAAGTCATTCACAACGCTCATGACCCGAGCAAGATGATGCGCACTGTGGCCATCAGGGCCATGACGTGTTTGCGTGCCGGCCAGCCTGAGGATGCCCTCGCTGCCATCCGAGAATGCTGGCGTCTGCAAGGCATGACCCAGAAAGACATTGAAACGTCTCCGTATCCAAAACACAGCGGAGACATTATGCTTCTCGCCCGAATCTTCTGGCTCCAGGGAAACAAGGCAGATGCTCGGGAGCTGGTGTCGCGCACGGTTGCCATGCGCAGAGGAACGTTTGGAGAGAACGGAGGCCCAAGAGTCGCAGATTCGCTCTTTACCTTGGCGCGGATGCTAGAGGATGCGGGAGAGCTTGTCCTGACTGCCAAGCTGCTCAGGCAGGTCGTAGAGATGAGTGGAGATGCTCAAGGGATGAAACCGCACAAGGCCAGAGCATTGTGGTTCTCGGCCAACGTGGAGGCCAAGATAGGAGGGGAGGAGTCCACAGTGGCAGAGCTGCGAGAGGAGGCTCGAGCTGTGCGACAGACCATTGAGGGTAGGGAGTGGCCAGACGAAGACACGGATGAAGCTTTTATGAAGCTCGTCAGCTGGATGTTGTGGTAGTTAGATTATACTCACTCGCTCACGGGAGCTGGTACAAGTCGCGGATTGAGAGCATGATTTTTCGCCTTTTGCGCCCGCTTGATGCCCACACAGACGGGTCTAGGCAAAGAAGATCCCATTGGCCACGACGCCTGTGTTCCCGGTACATGCTGCATCGGCTGTGCTGAGCTGAGGAGGCGTGTGTGATGCATCATGCACATTGCAAGGGCCAAAAGTGCACTTTTGTCGCATCAAAAGCGGGGGCCGTGGTCCAGCGGTTCTCTTCCATGTTGGCCAAACACCAAGAGTCCGCATCCTGGTATCGTGCTTGTACGACTCTCAGACCCTTGCGCAGGTACGACCAGTTCAGGCTTTGCTGGCTTGACTGATTTGCATCCGCTCGACCTAGGGGCGTCATGTCGGATCCGCAAAAGTATACGGTTGGCTGGATCTGCGCACTCACCACCGAGTTTGTCGCTGCCCAGGCGTTCTTGGATGAGAGACATGAGCCACTCGATCACGTTGCCCCGAATGACAAGAATAACTACGTCCTGGGAAGAATCCACCGCCATAATGTCGTCATGGCAGTCTTGCCGAAAGGAGAGTACGGCTTAGCATCGGCAGCAACCGTAGCCCGAGACATGCTCTCCAGCTTCCCCAATGTGCGCATCGGCCTCATGGTCGGCATTGGGGGCGGCGCTCCGAGCGACAAGCACGATGTGCGACTGGGCGATGTTGTGGTGAGCAGCCGCGAAGGAGACCGGAGCGGCGTCTTTCAGTACGACTATGGGAAGACCATCCAAGGCCAGACTTTTTGCCCCACGGGACACATGGATCAGACACCAAGAGTCCTTCGCGCTGCGGTGAGCGGCCTGGAGGCGCAGTACGAGGTCGACGGTCATCAGCTTGGGGACCGCGTGGCAGCGGTCTTGGAGAAGAAGCCACGGCTGCGAAAGAAGTACGCGCGCCCGGATGCAGCCAGCGACAAGCTGTACAATTCAGATTATGTGCATCCCTCGGGATCGTCAGACCCGTGCAGCGTGCTCTGCGGTGACGACGCCGAGCATCTTGTCTACAGGCCACCACGCACAGAAGAAGAGGATGATTTTGTGGTTCACTACGGAACAATCGCTAGCGCAAACCAGCTCATGAAAGATGCACAAATCCGTGACAAGCTCGCAGCAGAGAGGGGCATCCTTTGCTTCGAAATGGAAGCTGCTGGCCTCATGAACCACTTCCCCTGTCTCGTGATCCGGGGGATCTGCGACTACTCCGACTCACACAAGAACAAGGAATGGCAAGGCTTCGCCGCCATGATGGCGGCAGCCTATGCCAAGGACCTACTGCAGCAGATCCCGGCGAGCAAGATTGAGGCAGAGACCCGACTCGCAGAGGTGATCAGGGCAGGTCAGTTCCATCGCCTTCTTTGAAGACTGCACCTTCTGACATGAGACTGTCAATGCTAGATATAAACCGCGTAGAGAAATTAGCAGCAGAAACTGTCCATGCAACAAGAGAGATCAGCAACACTGTGCTCGGTATGAAGTCGGACGAACGCATCAATAATCTCAAGAGCTGGTTATCACCGCCAGACTATTCAACCAATTTTAATATGGCAAGAGAACATCGGCATGCTGGCACTGGTGCCTGGCTCTTTGAATCACCCGCGTTCCAGGAGTGGGAGTCAGGGAGCTATCAACATCTGTGGCTCCATGGTCACGCGGGATGTGGCAAGACGGTGCTCAGTGCAACATTGTTGGACCATCTCTTTCAGAAGCACGCCTATACTACGCTAGCATTCTTCTTTGATTTTAACGACGTGAGCAAACAGACACTACAGGGCCTGCTTCGGTCGCTCGCGATCCAGCTTTATCAATCAGCGGGAGAGGAAGCACGAGTGCTGGATGGCCTTTTCGAATCTCATGAAAACGGCAAACGGCAGGCAGAATTGGGTGCCCTGTCTGAATGCATCAAATCAATGCTGAGGATGTCCGGCAAGGTCTTCATCGTACTTGACGCGCTGGATGAGTCGACCACCAGAGGGCAGCTCCTCACTTGGATGGGAGGCTTCGTATCTGACTCAACGCTAAAATATATCCATTTTATTGCAACCAGTCGCCCGGAAGTGGAATTCCAACGCGAAGTACCACGCTTTTGGGGCCAGGAAAGCTGCGTTGCCATCGACAAGCAGGCTGTGGACATTGACATTCAATCATACACCCGAGCAAGGCTCACGCAGTCGTCCGATTTTGTGGGCAAAAGTCTCTCCGATAATCTCATCAACGAGATTCTCAACAAGGTTGGCAAAGGAGCCGACGGCATGTGAGAACTCATCTAATTCTGCCCCTGTCGCGAGCCTGCCCACTCCCTAACACACACACAGGTTCAGGTGGGCAGCTTGTCAGCTGAACAGCCTCGCCGAGTGCCTGAGTCCAAACGACTTGAGAAGGGCTCTCAAGACTCTACCTCGTGATCTGAGGGAAACCTACAGCCGCATGCTTCAACGTATTCCCCAGCACCACCAAGCGGACGCGACTCGCCTGTTGCAATTCCTCATTCACGAGGACGTGCCCTTGCAATTGTCCGAGGCTGTCGAGGTTGTGGCTACCAAGTTGGACGGGGAAGCTAGAGGATTTGACGTCGAGAATAGGCTATGTCGCGAGGCCGATATTGTCTGCATCTGCCCAGGTTTGATATCGATTGCTCAAGTCATTGAAGACGGTTGTTCTTATCAACAAGTACGTCTCGCTCACTTTTCGGTCCAAGAATATCTGCTGGGCCTAGAGGAATTTCAGAGGGAAAGCTCGAGCATCGTCATCACGAAACTCTACCTGTCTTACCTCACAGACATCGAGGAGGCGGAGGGCATGCGGCTGAACTTCCCGATGGCTGAATTAGCTTCCCACTCATGGCCAAAATTTGCAACTGTGGCCGAGAAAGACGATGACACCTTTGGGCGGATCATTCCGTTTCTGCAGAACAAGACGACTTTCCAACGGTGGCTCGGGTTGCAAGCAGGTCTATATTTGTCACCGGAGATCTCCCAGCAGTTCTCGAGGCTGAACGTGGCCTCCGAGCTTGGGCTTGTTCGCACGGTACATTACCTGCTCGGCAGAGGTGCCGACGTGGAAGAGAGAGGTTATCATGGACGCACTGCACTAATTGAGGCTTCCAATGCGGGTCATGAGACTACTGTGCAGTTGCTTCTCGACAGAGGCGCCGGGGTGGAAGCAAGAGATCGTTACGGACGAACGGCACTCCTCGAGGCTTCCAGAGCGGGTCATGAGACTATTGTGCGGCTGCTTCTCGACAAAGGTGCCGACGTGAAAGCAAGAGATGATATCGAACGCACTGCACTTACGGAGGCTTCTAAGGCGGGCTATAAGACTATCGTGCAGTTGCTTCTCGACAGAGGCGCCGACGTGGAAGCGAGGGATACTTCTAGGCGAACGGCACTAATCTGGGCCTCCTTCAACGGTCATGAGACTATCGTTCGGCTACTTCTCGATGCCGGCGGCGACATTGACGGACGAGTCGGTCTTGACAATACCGCTCTCCTGGTGGCTTCCTGGAGTGGCCACGGCGCCATCGTGCAGCTACTTCTCGATAGAGGCGCTGACTTGAACGCTCGAGACACCTGGGGACGCACCGCGCTTGACTTGGCGGTCGAGGGAAATCAAGAGGACATCGTGGAGGTGCTCTCCCAAAGAGCATAGGGGTTGCTGACCTTGATGAAAGCAGCGTCCTTCAATTTGGGCATGGCGGGATCCTTGCCCCATTTGCCGTCCTTTAGGCCTCGCTGACATGAACAGGGTCACTCCACATGTCGATCACCACAAGTCGGGGACTGATGAGGGCGGACGTACAAGGTTGCTCACGACACCGACATAGCAGTGCAAATTTGGAAACCATTCATCCTGTCATGAAAAAGGTACACCCTTTCAAACCACCCTCGACCTGTCCATTCACCTCCCCGTCTCGGCATCCTCCGCGTGCCCCGTGGGCCCCATAGCCTCATAGTCCGTCGTCACAAACGCCCTGTCCACGTCCCCCAGCCCCTCGGCGCAATACTGCAGCGTCTCAGCAATGTCGTGCGAGCGGCTCAGCTTGGTGTTCTCGTCCAGCAAGATGTCAAACTCGACCCAGATGCCGTCGCCATTGTGGTACGCCGTGATGCTCTTGACGCCCTCGACGACGGGCGCGAAGCGGTAGGCGAGGTAGGTCAGCTTGCGCATGGTGTCGTTGTCGACGGCCTCGCCCGACAGGCGGACGACATTCGCAAACGACGTGTGGCCCCAGTCGTAGATGATGTAGAGCGAGAGCAGACCCGCGCCCACGGGGTCGAGCCACCAGACGTCCGCCGCGGTGCCGATGAGCGGGAACAGCAGCGACAGCAGGTTGAAGTAGACGTCCGTCTTGCAGTCCTGCACGAGGGCCTGGACCTGGGTCGACTTGATGGGGCGGCAGCCGAGTCCAATGGCGCCCTTGAGCAGGATGGTGGCGACGAGCGCGCCCGTGGCCGCCTTGCCCAGGGGCTCTGCCTCGGCGTGGGGCGGCATGATGCGCGACACGGACTCCTGCAGAATCTGCGCAAACGAGAGCACCATGATGACCGAGAAGACGAGGATGCCGAGGGGCTCGAGACGGCGGCGACCGACGGGGAAGCGCTTGCGCAGCGCACTCAGCCGCCACAGGACGAGCTTGTTGGTCGACCAGACGATCAGCGTGCACAGCAGGTCGAGGGCCGAGTCGACCAAGCTGGCCATGAGCGACAGGCTGCCCGTGGTGAAGGCGGCAAAGGCCTTGCCGACAAGCAACGCAATGTTGGCGAGCACGTTGATGTTGATGGCCCACTTGGCCTTTTTCGCCGCGCGCGCGCGCCTCTCGCGCTCCTCCTGCGGGAGCAGCTCACCAATGTTGCCCTTGTGCAGCTGCAGGCCGCCGCCGCGCTCCTGGTCGCCGTCATGATCGGGGTCCGGGTCCATGGACTCGAGCACGTCGTCGGCGACGGCCATGACGACGGCGTCCACCTTGAGCCAGTCGTTGAGCCGCTGGTTCTGCGCCTCGTAAAACGCCCTGACCTTCTTGTTCTTGATGGCCTTGAGCTCGTCGTCGCTCTTGCGGAACTTCTCCAGACCCTCTCTGTCAATGCCCTGGAGGATGCTCTTCTTGAGCGCCTCTCTGCGGGCGTCCTCGAGCGCCGTCCACGCTGCGTCCTGGAAGCGCAGGATGCGCGGGGGCAGCTTGGTACGCGAGTGCCGTCTGTCGTGCACGTGCTGGGCATGTCGATGCGGATTACCACCACTCTGCTGCGCGGCCTCGACGTCGTCGGGTCCATGGGGGAGTCGGTGGTGCTGGTGGTGGTGCTCGCTGTCGCCATGGTCATGGTCATAGTAGTGGCTGCCACCGTTGCGGTGGAGGGAGCGTTTGCCGACCATGCTGGCTGGTGGAAGGTGACAATTGAAAGAAAGAAAGGGCTTGAATGAGGTTCGGCCAGCCAAATACGTGTATTTGTCCCGTCCCCGGGCATCTGGATCTGATCAATGCCACGGTCAGTTGTCGATGCGTGAAACGTCGCGCGTTGGGCGGATCGACGATGACGTAGGGCGATGCAGCTTGGCAACAGCTGGCTGGCACGCCGTGTCTGAAAGAGCCAAGGCCACCCTGCCTTGACGAGGAGCCTTGGCAGGCAGAAGGAACAGAAGCTCCTACGTATTATCCACATTCATGCCAAGAGTTCTGATCAAAGGCCATGTCGGCTCGTCGGCATCCCTGCGCACGTCTGCCCCAGAGTGGATGGCCCATGGCAGAGGGCTCACAATTCAAGCTGTCTTGGAATCACAGCGATGCTTCAACAAGGTATGGATTACTTTGTATCTATCTATCTATTCGTCCGTCATCCTGACCATGTATCCATAACCGTAGCCCCAACGCCCGCTTAAGTCAAGTATCACTCATCCGCTCATCACGACCCAAACCGCCCTGAGCTAAAGATGCGGTTGCGCGTGCTCTCCTTGGGCCTCTCTTGCTTCGCCGAGCCTGCCTCCTCCTCAAAGCCAACCTTGGACGGGCGTGGAGGCGGTGGCGGCGCGTGGGCAGGGGCGTGGCCCGTGGCAGAGGACGCAGCCATGTAATCAGAGTGCTCCCAGCTGTCCGGGCGCCGGCTGCCGTTCGTCTGCGTCTCCTGGGGCGTGGTCACCGTGTGTGTGCTATCGACACGGACGGATCGCCGGCCGGTGTGGTCGCGTTGCGCTTGTGGTTGCTGCTGATGGTACGGCCTTGATTGCCGCTGTGATTGGTGCGTCTGCGCTGGCTGCGAGCCATCCTCGTCATCCGTGACTTCGCCGTCCAGTTCGTCGTCGTACGCCCTCAGTTCGCTGCGCATCGCGAGGCTAGCGCAAATGTCGCGCGCTTCTTCAATGGCCTCCTTCTGCGCCTTGAGCGCAAGTCGTCGCTCGCGTGTCTCCTTGTTCTCTGCGGCAATGGCCTCGACGGTCTCGTTCGGCATGCGCAGAATCTCAATGGGGTTGAAGAGGCGCAGCATGCCCAGGAGCAAATGACGCTCCACCACCTGCGTGACAACGTTGCGCACAAAGATACGCGCCGTGAGGTCGTAGTAGATGAGCATCTTCTCCAGAACCTCCTCGGCTTCCGTGTACGTGCCGCCATCGACCGTCGCGGCGGCACGCCAGGCGCGCAGGCGCTCCTCGTACTCGGGGTCAAACGGCTGCACCTCGAGCTCCATGTCGTCAGACAGGCGGCCTAGCTCGGCCGTGGCCCTGTCCATGCACTCCTTCATCTTCAACTCCAGGAAATGGAAGCGCAGGGGATCGCGCATGCGCATCGGCCAGACATGGTCAATGACATCGGCAAGAAACTCGTGGCAGATGACGCCAAGGTTCTCCTTGTACTCTTGTGCGAGCAGAGGCCAGTTTCTAGAGTAGTCCTGGAAGAGGATATACGGCGCACGGGGATTCGAGTCCAGCGGCAACTCGTTACCGCGGATTTGTCGAAGCAGAGGCTCGACCTCGTTCTGGGCGTAGGCTTGCTTGGCCGGGTCGCCCACCGTGCCCGCAGCGAGCGACTGCCCGTCTGGGCCACTACCAAAAGTGACCTTGCGACCATGCTGGCGGAAGCGTCTAGCGAAGCGGTCGCTCTCCTCTCGGACGCGCGCGCGGAGCTTCTGTGACGGCGTGCCCTTGGGGCTGGAGTGGCGGGAGAAGAACTTTTCTCCAAACGGGTTCTTGTAGTTGCCATTGACGGCCGGCGTGACGAGGTTGTTGGAGGCCGTGAACAGCTCGCCCATTTCAAAGCGCATCTCCTCAATCGTGTCCTTGCCGGCGCCCATGGCCTTGAGCTGAGCCTCGCACCGCTCCAGCGACTGCTGAATTTGGCGGCGCAAGGTCTTGACGTGCCTACCAATATGTCTCTGCAGCTGCGAGCTCAGCTTCGTCCGGAGGGCACTCACGCCCCACATGGTCGGTGGGAGTGCTGCCCATTTGCCGCGCGTGAAGAACTCGGCCTCACGCTGCAGCCGCTGCTCGGGCGTGAACCACGTCTCGTTGGGCCCTGGGTTCAGCAGGACATACCAGCCCAGCTTGAAGTGGTTCTCGGGGTCCTTGTTCATGACAAGATCGATAAACTTGTCCTCGATGCCGATGCGCTCCGTCATGTCGGGCTTGGTGAGGACGCCAATGGTGCGCGCGCCCGTGGGATCAAAGTGGCGTGCCTTTTTGAGGATGGGCGCCTGCACGTAGTCATTGTTGCCGCCAATGACGGCCAGGATGATGGTGCGCGAGCTCTTCATGTACCGGTCGGAGAGCGCGTCAATGGTCGAAATGTCCGCGTCGGACTGATCACGGTTGGCGACGCGGACGAGACCGGGCAAGTCGACCATGGTCAGCAGCGGCATGTCAGGGCCACACTTCTCGACGACGAGAATGTCCCTGGCGGCAAAACGACCGGGGATCTCTCTGGGCGCAATGAGTTCTGTAGCCTGGCGCATCATGGCCTCAAAGGAGGCATCGGGACCGATGCTGGCGCCCCAGTCCTTCATGCGCTGCTGGTCGTTGAATGGCCTCGTCTTGTCCGGGATGATGGAGACGCGGAGGCTCGTCTCCTTGGCGCGACGAAGCCGAATCTCTGTGGCGAAACGGGTGCACGCGCCCGCGTCGCGAGGAAAGGGTGTTCCGCTCAGCGCCTCGAGAACGGACGACTTGCCGGCGGATTGGTCGCCCACGACGACAATCTGGGGGAGTTTGACATTGTCGAGCTGCGCAAACTGCAGTTTGTCAATGAGATCGAGAAGGCTGCGCTGCTCGTCCGCGAGACCCTGCGTCGCGAGCGACGAGTCGAGCGTCTGATGCATGGTGTGGCGGTCTTGTCTGCGTTGAGGATCAGCGCCCGTGTCGGTGAGAGGAGTGAATGGAGGAACTGACGTGGAGCCCATGCGATGAGAGTCAAGCATGGTCCTCGGGGCAGGTGCGATGAGATGGGAGAGTTCAGGGCAGTCACGGGAGGCAGGCGGCCCTGTTGCCACGGTTTATATAGCAGCCCAACACACACACAGCATGGCTGATTCGCCATCATGTGCGTGGCAGCCGCGGGCAACGCGTGGCTCGCCAGCGTAGCGTAGGCAGCACTCCGAGCACCGATCCCATTATTGCCTGCGCCACACTCATAGTGTGAGGGCAGATTCGAGACCGGAACGAAAGCATTTTCTGCTCGCGTGCGGCTCTTGACCTGTCAGGTTTGGATCCCTGCGTGAGGCGACTTTTGTTGGAGCAAATGATGTCGCTCCTGCTCAGGCTGAGCGTGGACACTGGAGGGGCGAAACGTCATGCGACGGTGATAGGCCATGTGGCGCAGCTGTGGCTGTGGCTGAGCATGCGGCGTTCAGCTGGCTGGGCAAGCAAGAAGGCCGCGGAAGAAAAATGGTGAGTGTTTGGCACGTGATAGAGAATACGCGCGAATTATTCTGCACTTTTTGCATATCTCCGGAAGCGACAGCCCGAATGTTCTTCTAATGTGGCGTTGTCCTGCCGCCCGAGTTGTGTCCGCTCGAGCACTGGGCCTGAGGTACCCTGGAGCTTCTTGTTGTTGACTGACCGACATTGTCAGCACCCAAGTACTTGGTCAAACGGCCTTCGAAAGACATGATGGGAAGTAAATGAGAGATGATGCTTTGAATTCAATCCATGAAATTCAATAGGGCTGTGAAGACGTTATTTGGATGCAACAATCCGGCGTTGCAGGCCCCGATCTTTTCGCTTGCGAACATGTCGTCGATACGGATCCAACAGGGCCCCACGTGAACTAAGCGTCATTCCTGAGTGGACTGGATATTCTGCATAGTAGTGCATGATTAATTGAAAGCGAGGATAAATAACTAAAGGCTCCCTGGCACGAGCACGGCCGGTTCTAGGTGGCGTAGACGAAAGCAGACCGAGAGGTTCATAATCACAAAATCGCGCTCGACAAGTGCTGTTCCTGTAGCGGAGTGGTTACCGCGTGACTCTTATAGGTCAAGCATTTTTCTTGGTTATATGTCAAGGTCGAGGGTTCGACCCCCTCCAGGAACAGACTTTTTGCTCCCCGAGGCATTGAGAAGGCAGGAATGCCTTTTTGACTCTTATTTTTGCATCAGTCATATAAAGTGCTGACTGGCGTGGCGGAGACGGAGACTGTGCTCATTCTGTTGAAATCATTTATTCATAGCTGAACCGCTTTTATAAACGCCTAAACCATGTTGAACCCATGCCGCCGTGTTGCCCTGTGATTACCAGCCCCTCTTTGCGAGCTTCTGGTCCGCGGTCAAGTGATCGCAGTTGATGCCGACCATGGCCTCGCCGAGACCCGTGCTGCACTCGGCGAGGACCTTGGCGTCCTTGTAGTGGGTGACGGCCTGGACGATGGCCTTGGCGCGCTTGACCGGGTCGCCGCTCTTGAAGATGCCGCTGCCGACAAAGACGCCGTCGCAGCCGAGCTGCATCATGAAGGCGGCGTCGGCGGGCGTGGCGACACCACCGGCGGCAAAGTTGACGACGGGCAGGCGGCCGAGCTCGGCGGTCTGGCGCAGCAGCTCGGCGTCGACCTCGAGCTTGCGGGCCATCTCGCGGATGCGCACAATGCCGCCCTCGGCGAGCGCGGCCTTGGCCTGGGCAATCTGCTTGTTGACGGTCTTGATGTGGCGGACGGCCTCGACGACGTCGCCGGTGCCGGCCTCACCCTTTGTGCGGATCATGGCGGCGCCCTCGGCGATGCGGCGCAGGGCCTCGCCGAGGTCGCGGCAGCCGCAGACAAAGGGGACGGAGAAGACGCTCTTCTCGACGTGGCTCTCGTCGTCGGCGGGGGTGAGCACCTCGCTCTCGTCAATGTAGTCGACGCCCAGGGCCTCGAGGATCTGGCACTCGACGTCGTGGCCGATGCGGGCCTTGGCCATGACGGGGATGGTGACGGCCGCCTGGATCTCCTTGATGATGGTGGGGTCGGACATGCGTGCCACCCCGCCCTGCGCGCGGATGTCGGCGGGCACGCGCTCGAGGGCCATGACGGCGCAGGCGCCCGCGTCCTCGGCGATGCGGGCCTGCTCGGGGTTGATCACGTCCATGATGACGCCGCCCTTGAGCATCTGCGCGAGACCAGCCTTGAGGGCAAAGGTCGAGGCGGGCTTGGACTCGGCGGGGGCGGCGGCCGAGGCGCCGTTGGAGACGTCGTTGGTCATGGTGAGGTTTCTGTGGTGGTGCTGGAAGGAGAGGAAGAAGGTGTCGAGGTGTTGGTCCGAAGGAGAGATGGTTCACGAGAAAAACTTTCGATGAGGAAGAAATAAACGGGCAAGTCTTGACGTCCACACGGTGCGACTAGCAGGACCAAACTTTAAATAGGGACCCCTCCAGGCCCTCCCCCTCCATCCATCGCCCGCACCGGATCAGAACCGGAAGACATGTTTGACTCCAATTGAGCCGTCCCACTTGCGCGCTCGTGGGACACGACGGCTGGACGGTAATCGTCGGATGGGCAGCCGAGCTGACTGTTTTTTTCGCGGTGACTAATCATGTCAAAGTGTCATAGGAATCCTTTGCGTCCGTCCTCTTTAATGCCTCTGGTGAATCTGGTCTGGTCCCATCTTGATGTGGGCATCACCACCCTGCTTCCTTGCCTCTTTGGGCAAGTCCGCGCACCTTGCGATGCCCATTTGTCTGCATGCATCTCCGCTTGGCCACGAATCGGAGATATGATTCGTCCACCGGGGGACCTGACGGCCGGAGACCTGCATGGAGCGTGCATGTCGATGCGCCCTTTGATCGAGGCTAGAGCACGTGATGTACGCCGGCCCAGGCGAAAGGGAGCGAGTGTCGCCACATGTGCGAGGCGGCGTTGGTTCCGATGTCGCCAGTGGGGGGGAAATGGAGGGGCATCCGTGCAGTAATAATCGGCACATCCATCATATGTATGCATGGTGGGTGGCTCGAACCGGCTTAGAGTTTGTCTGATAGCTGGGGGTGCCTGGTGATTCAATATTTTTCCCGTCCATCTGCGCCGCATGTCGGATCTCGCATCCTTCTGTCACACGCCCGCAAACGACACCAGAGCCATCCCCATCCGACGAAAGAACGCCATGACGGTCACCATTACGGTCGGTGTGCTCGCGCTCCAGGGCGGCTTCCACGAGCATCTCACTCTCCTACGGCGCGCGGCGTCGCAGCTGTCGTCGTCCACGTTCGAACTCGTCGAGGTGCGCACATCGCAGCAGCTCGCGCGATGCGACGCACTCATCATTCCCGGCGGCGAGAGCACGACAATGTCCCTCGTCGCTGCACAGACGGATCTGTTGGAGAAACTGCGCGACTTTGTCAAGTGCGTCCCCTCTTCCTTGCCTTGGGTTCCTCACATGTGCCTCGCGCGCCGTACTGACACAATGGCAGGGTCCAGAAGAAGCCCACGTGGGGAACATGCGCCGGGCTCATCATGCTGTCCGACGCGGCCAACTCGACCAAGGTCGGCGGCCAGGAGCTCATTGGCGGCCTGGCCGTGCGCGTCCACCGCAACCACTTTGGTCGCCAGATTGAGAGTTTCGAGGCCGACCTTGACCTTCCCTTCCTCTCGGGCACGACCGATCCCTCGCCCTTCCACGCCGTCTTCATCCGCGCCCCCGTCGTCGAGGACGTTCTCGATCCCCAAGCCGTACAGGTCCTCGCGAAACTGCCGGGCCGCGTCGACAAGATGAAGTCGGGTGTGTCGCAGGCGACCACCACGGGCGACGCGGGGGACATTATCGCCGTGCGGCAGGGCAACGTCCTCGGGACAAGCTTCCACCCCGAACTCACAGCCGATGCGAGGATACACGTGTGGTGGCTGAGCGAGCTGCTTCGAGCTGCGTCGTAGAAATATAGACTTTTGCGCATCATAGATCAATGGCATTCAGCGAGGAGGCGATTTGCATTTCAACCCCACCTGTTCTTGCTGTCAGCGTGCACCTCGCGGGCCAAGTAGGGCCCTTGACCTCTGGGGCTCGTGGCAGGTGAGAAGGAAGGATTCTGCGCGGGTGTTTGCATGCCCAGCAGCTCCATAATGTCGGTTCGATGCAACGCCAGAGCAAGGACGCGCGCGGAGCCGGCAGGGAGGTCCACGTCCGCGCCGTACGCGATCAGCAAGCGCGCCATGTCGAGGTCCTCGCCCCGCAAGAGCGACTGGATCAACGGAGTCCGGTTCTCCTTGTTCATGGCGTTGGGGTCGGCCCCATGTTCCAGGAGCTCGTGCACCCAGTCGCTCCAGCCGCGCGCGATGCAGTAGAGGAGCGGCGTCTCCCCGTCGCTGAGGCGCGTATTCGCGTCGGCGCCCGCCTGCAAGATCAGACGTCCGATGCGCGCTGAAGCGCCCCTGGTGAGGGCCACCTCGAGGAGGGTCGCCTGGTGCCAGGGCATATCCCACGTTGTCGCCTTGGCCCCGTGCCGGAGCAGAGCGCGCACGAGCTCGTACTTGTCCTCCTCCGACAGCCGCTGGTCCTTGACCACCGACATGATGACCCTCTGGCCCACGAGATCTTCCGAGTTGCCATCCGCGCCACTCTCCAGCATGCGCAGCGCGAAGCGCACGTTGCGCTTCCCAATGGCGGCCGACAGCACCTTGTCGCCCGATGTCGTCCTGCCACTCATCAAGGCGCCTCGCTCAATCAGGAGATCCAGAAGCTCCATGCTGTCCTTGTCCAGGGCGATGCCCACGAGCGAGTTGCCCGTCACGTCGTCCGACGTCACCTTGGCGCCGAAATTCAACAGCAGCCTGACCATCTCGACGTGACCCTTGCGTGCGGCCATGACCACTGCAGGGCGGCCCGAGTTGCTCTGCGCTCGGGCATTGGCGCCCTTTTCGAGCAGGAAACGGACGCCGGCAAGGTTGTCCGAGCTGACCACATCGACAAAGTACGACTGCCCCGACATGCTGGACTTTTTGACGTCGGCAGCCGATCCGCCCCGTTGGTAAATCATCTCCGCCACGTCAATGTTCCCCAAGGACGCCGCGAGGAAGAGCGGCGGCATCTTGCACCAGATGTTGTCCGACGCGCCCAGGTTGAAGAGCAAGCGGGCCGCCTTGGCGTGGTTCTCAGTAATGGCGCAGTGAAGGGCTGTCTCGCCGCGGTCATTCTTGCCATCCACATTGGCGCCCTCCTGCAAAAGGGCTGCGATCTGGCCCGTGTCGCCTCGGCGGCTTGCCTCGCAAAGAGCGTTGACGAGGGGATCGGGCTTGGCCCAAATGCCGGCCGTAAGCGCCTTGAAAGAAAGCGTGATGGGCGTGACCCAGCTGTTGGAGCGCGAACTCGACCCCGAGGCGTGCCCTGGTCGAATGGACCGCGAAGACGAAGACGCAAAGGATGAGGAACGCCGGCCAAGAGGTTGTGGGGTTTGTTCCATGGAGCCTGCCCGGCTTGCTGTGAGAGGCGTTGCGACCGGTGAGGAGGTCATCGGTGAGCTCGTCGCGCTGTGACCGAGGCCCGGTGTTGTCGTGGACGTGGCCGCCTCGTAGGGAGGAGGCAGATCCATCGTGGGAGGCGCTTGGCGTCGATGGGGCCCTGCGCGTCCCGACATTGTGGTCTGCGTAGTGGGTGCTGCATCGGTATACGGCGGCGTTTCGTCCTCTGCCGAGTTGATAATAATGTCACCCGCTTTGATGAGCATTCTCCCTGCATCCTCCGCTTGTTCGATGATTCTCTGGCCTGCAGAACCGCCCAGTGCTGCATCTTGGTCATCTCGATCTGGTCTGTGTGTGGGTCAGCTTCTCTGGCGCGCACTCCACAGACGTGGGGGACCTGTGTCGCCTACATGGCCAGAACCTCTTCGTAGAAGCCAAAAAGCTGCGCGTACGTGACCAGCAAATCAATGTGCGCCGTGAGGAACGTTGTGTTCATCATGGGCAGCGTCGATGGCTCGAGCCTCAGCACCTGTTTCCTGGCTGGGGCGAGATTGATCTGACACTGCTCCAGGGACCCATTGAGGTGTCGCTGCAATGTGGGCGAGATGGCCGTCGCGCGATGGAGGGCACCCTCAAACTGGCTCACGCCCGTGCTGAACGTGAACAGCACCTGGGCTAGGGACGCGAGCAGCTGCGCGTGGTGGCTCTCGGGAATCTCGCGCACAAAGTCAGTAATCTCGGACGCGGTCGCGTTGGCGCTGTGCGAGATGGCGGCGCAGTGCGCCCCAAGGCCGGCTAGGGAGAAGCCGTTCATGTTGAGCAGTCTTGACAAGTCGTTCCCAGAGAGACCCTGGTGGCTGAGGAGAGGGTTGGATGACAGAAACAGGTGGAGGCTGGCTCATGTTCGCCGATTGACGTGGGCGCTCTCGAATGTAATGTCAGCACCTCTTCACGTTATTTTTCCTCACAGAACGCGCGTTGTTGGAGTTTGACCCCTGTATCCTGCTTATGCAGTGCAGGGTCCTTCTGCGAAAGGAGCATCATCACCAACAGCTCCCTCCCCCCACTCTCACTGCCTCGACAGCCCAGGCAGTGGCGCAGTCGCTGCGGAATTGTCCGCAACCATACGCCGTATATCAGTCTGGGGAAAGGAGGCTGGAAAGCCTGGCAGAGCTGCCGCACGTGCATTCGATGTCGGCGAGGCTGGGGGAATGGCTGCCTTGTTCAGTGTTGTTGGAACGCGTCGTCATCGGGAACGGCAACCGAAAGGTGGCGTCGCGCGGCTGACGACGCGGGCTGCGGTAGTCCATTGGTGTGAGGTTGTGATCGACACGTAGGGCTGGGCTGAGTGCAGCGAAGTTTTGGGTCTTTCACTTGGGGAAATCTATGTCGATCGTCTTCCAGTTCAATTGTTGTTGCAGGCAGCAGAACAGCCATCGCTGCTCTTTGATCATGTGGAGGCGCTGCCTCAGATAATCAGGCACTGACGAGGTGGACGCGTCGAGCGAGAAGCGGAAGGTCCGGATGAAGGAAGGTATCACCCACAATTTGCAGGGGAGGTGGAGCGGTCCACCGTCCGATAGTCCGCAGGGCGACCTACATGCGCATCCTGGCGTTTCACTTCACCGACAGCAGCCCCGCGACTCTCGCATTCGTTTAAAAAGGCCAGGGACAAGATCGAACGCAGTGGCTGAGTAAACGCCACGGCACTCGGCTTTCACGCTACAACGATGCTACAGAAACCTGTATCGCGTGCCTGAAGTAAAGGTCAGCCAACAAGGTCCGACTTCGTGCGCTCATCCACAGCAGTGCAAAGCCGCAATCGCAAAAAGAAACTACCAGACGGTGATGTACCAAGCACTACTTGATTGCGGATAGGTTTGAAACAGGTCCTCAGAGCTTTTCGCCTGCTTCAGCGATGGGCCGACCATGGTCAGCTTATCCCCCACGTCCAATACGCACCTGGTGCTCGCGCGGCAAGACCAGGAGATGCACCCCTCATGATAGCGTCCGCCATGTGCCCCACGGGCCACGGCTGCCGTCGAGCGGGGCCGTCCAGAATCCAGAATTTAGATATGCCAAAGTCAATGACAAGCCTATTTGCAAGCATCGGATAGCGTGGGACGGGCGCGGAACCTTGGATTGCCATAGGTCCCGGGGCGACTCTTGGAGTATTTGACGTGAGGGGCACCCATCAGTCCTTCACGCACATCTCGCCATCGAAAGTCATCAAACGAGGAGATCCACCGAGCACACATCATGGTCGCCATCAATCTTGCTTACACGGCACCCATCAACCCGGCGGGTGCATCGCCAGTCCTGACGGAGGACCAAGTCTGGGCGGGCCTCAAGCGCAAGGTGCGCCGCGCGTACGAGTTCGTCCCCGTCATCGTCGCCTGCGAGGTCATCAGCGAAGAAGGCAACACGGTCGTACGCCAGGCCACTTTTGCCAAGGAAGGGAGTCCTAAGGAGACGAGCGAGCCTGTTCGCGAAGTCTGCGTGCATTTTCCGCCGTCCCGAGTAGACTTTAGGCAGGATGACGGCAGCAACACCTCGAATATTGTCAGCAGAGGCCCAGAGGGCGAGTTGCTCATGACCTATGCCTTTGAGTGGAGGCACGACGACATTGAGGAGGGAAGCCAAGAGGCCACGGCCATCCGGGAGAAGTACTCCAAGGTACGGTCTGCACAGTGCTCGAGATGATGTGCTAAGATGCTGCAGATGGCAAAGATGGCGGTGGAGGGATCGATCAACACCATCCGCAGATTGGTGCAGGAGGGTCAGATCTCGTAAACTTGGTCTGCGAGATTCCACCTTTGCTTGCTGCCAAATCTTGCAGTGTCCGCACAATGGTCCTTTATGATGTTTAACAATGTGATATCTGATGTTGGAAAAAGTTGAACCAATGACTGAGAGACGTGATACCTCCCAGCGAAAGGTGATGTGGCGGAGGAGTGTGTCATGGATGACCATTCTTCACTTCAATAGTCGTCACGGGCGACGGACAGCTGGGGCTACTGTGAAACCAGATCAGGGACACGAATCGAAATTGGCAGCCTCTAATGGCATAATTATCGCGGGTCGCAGGAACGAACTGGAGGGGCCTGAGACATGGTCTGTGGTCGAATTCCTCATAGTCGGAGAGATATAGGACCCTGTCTGTTGCGAAGGCTGTCATCAATCACGCCTTCCACAGTTGAGTCACACGTGCATCTTCACTTTGCTTGATCATCAATACAAGAAAGCTTGGCGTATGTATTTGAATGATGATTCTTCCCTCAGCTATCAACAACAGAACAATAATATACCAAAGCCGATATGAAACTCTTGAACCAGAACACCATTGTAGTACAAGGACCCGACCAGGGAACCGAGCACGCGAAAACAGGCGTTGAGTTCCATTACAGAGCGACGAGGAAGGCGCCCAGAGAGGCAAGAGTAGCGCTCATGGCGACGACAAAGCGGCCCGCGGCGTTGCTGTCATCGCTGCCTGCTTCAGCGGTGGATGTTGGGGCACCGGCATCGGTGGTAGTCTCTTCAGTTTCGGAATCCGAATCTCCCTCGGCAGTAGAGACGGCAGAGCAGACAGCCCCAGTCACCGCGTAGGTGGCAGTGCCTTCAGCGCTGGTGCTGCAGGCCTCGGCCAAGCTTTCGAGTAGGTCGGCGTTCTCGGACGACCAGCTCTCGACTTCTTCCAGGTAGGAGGAATAGGCCTCGCCCACAGAGCCAGTGATTTCAGGCACCTCGCAAGGATCAGTGAGGGAAGCGAGTTCTCCAGCAATGTCTGCGGCGATAGATGGGGCCATGGTCGGCATTCCTTGGAGTTCAGAAGCATACTCGCTGTAAAAGTCGACGCACGCATCCTCGTCGCGCTTGCTGAGGGCCGCAGCACCAACGGCGAGGAGGGGAAGGGAGATCTGATGGACACGCATTCTGGTGGTGTGGAATATCGATGAAGCGTTGCTTGTCAGGGAAGAGTCAGGGTAAGGATAGTGTGGCAGGTAAAGAGCGTAGGAGAAGTGTGTCAGAAAAACGAATGTGCGCTCGGTTTGGTCGACGATGGTGTGTTCGATGTGGCAGAGCGTACCAGATTGAGTAGCTGAGCTTTATACATGAATGTATACTCGTTCAAAGGGCAAAGGGTATTGGAAGCCTTCAGGGGCTGCGGTCTTCGACAACCTGACTCAACTTACTGCCCGTGCAGCACGCTAAAATCCCACGGCTGCCGCCCTGTGCTTCATTGCAGAAAGCTAATTTCGGATCCGCCGGCGTGGTCCTGTCAAACCGAGCTAGTTAGGGATCAAGTCCAACCCTGAACACATTACGGTTCGTCGAGCGGGATAAAGATCTCCACTCCTGTCAAAACTTTCTCTCGGCTTAGACTATGAGAAGCACTAAGCCATGACGCTAGCGTTCAGCTCATTTGTGAAAGGCGAATGATTTGTCGAGTCATTGTTTTTGTAACCCTCCTTGTCCGCCAACGCACTGTATGATTAGAACAATAATTGTGACGGCTTGCTACATGTAGTATAGTGAATTGGCTGCGGGTGGCTTTCGAGTCTACGACAGGTAATAGCCTAATCTTGTCGTTTGTAAAGGGGACCCGCAGCTGCTCCCTCTGCGCACGTACATGTAGATGATATAAGAGTGTCTTGGCAAAATGAAGCAGCTGCATAACGGGAAATTGGAGAGGCGGCATTTGACTTTCGTTGTGCCGAGCGTACGTCCTAACGTAATGACGGTAGCCAGAATAGGCGCCTCGTAAGGCTGATTTAAAATGAATGACTCCCGCCGGCTGATGCATAGGTTCCATAATAAGTGGATCGGGGCTGTGCCGAGGGCCGCGCACATCCGAGACGGGGAACATAGCTCGCAGTAGGCTAAGAATTAAGCTAAGAAAGGAGGCGCCAAGTACCTGTCAGAGGATAGAGGTGTAGATGCCGGCAGGGATTCCTCGTAGTTCGAGAGATCACCGAGATTCATAGTTCCCAGCGGGATGCACAAACATGTTGCTGTACATCAGCCCACCCATCCGAGGGAGTCACGCCTTCGAATCGTGCCGTGGCAGTACTCGTGCCGTCGAGACCGGATACTACATGTACACAAGACTGAGGACAGCCTCATGGAGCGTACCCGGCGCATCGAACCAGACAAGGCCTCGCACGGCCACCTAGTCTGTGAGAGGGAGGATATGTTTCCCCGGGCGCGTCCTCAGTGCGACAAAGTGCACAAGAGGCCCTTTCTCTGCTACGAGATGTTGCGCTTTTTTGAGGGCGGTCTGACCGCAAAAGAGTGAGGAAAGCGTGCCTTAGGAAGCAGGCTTCGTGCAGTTTTCGAATTTTGGCGACGGCGTCTGGATCGACAGTCTGTTTCCCTTTGCCATGTATGCACCCCATGCCTGCAAAGAAAGACTAGCACTATTCATGGCAGTAGGGACACCAAAAATTTATGCATGAAAAGAAGCGATGAGCGGAGGACAACGGGTCTGTTTCTCACTGGCAGAGAACGACAGATTGTCGCGTATCATTCCCACGCTGTGTACGACGACGGGCGATGATGCTCTGGAAGCAGCAGAAGTCCCTGAATCATTGGCCCTTGTTTTTGGAAATCAGTCTCAGTACCCCGATATCATGACTGCATCTTCGCCAGGCTGCATGTGTTTTTGAACACAGCTGCATGGCTCCAATTTGGGCCAGGGTACGAAGACGTTGGACCTTCTTCAGCATTCATGGTCAAAGTGCGCGCCGAAAGTGTCCACTCGAATGAATGATCTGAAACTAGACCACCTGGGCTGCTGATAAATCTGCCGGTGCGTTGAGCGCGGTTGGGCGCTTGTTTCTCTCCGCTGGTGGAGGCTTGGCACGCCTGAAGTGTGACAACCTATATCCAAAATCCTCAGCCTTTCTGCACGGCAAATGTCACCCGACCTGCTACGAGACAAAAAGTCGTGGGAATTCGGTAAGAGCTGGTCCCAGACCACTGGCTTCCAAGGCCAAGAGAAATTTTGCACATTGCCGATGGTTGTAGTCGACCACACCCTCCAGCTTCTGACCTACCGCAACCATGCTGCCCAACGCCACATCGCAATCGATCTATGCGGCGGGTTTCTTTCTGGGGTTGAATGGTGCATAACTTGGGTACCATCGGAAATGCAATAGGTGGGCTGACAGCGTCCTGCCCAACGAGGCATCGCGAATGCCATCTACGCCCACATGCCGCGCACACGTGGCCGCATTTCTGTCGCACACACATTTTGTTTCCCAGACCGATGAATCTGAGATCTCCATCTTACGAAAAAGTACTTGTGCTACTGATAGATCGTCGACGCAGTGCTGAGGAATACGCCAGCCACAGCTTAGCAAGCCGATCACGATTTGCAAAACGGCACTATGAGCATTCCTGAACCGCTGGGCAGTACGTCGAACTCACCAGAAATTGAGATAAGCGAGTGGCTTGTACTAACTATAAAAAGCCTGTGGCCTTGTTGATTGCTTGGCAATCACTGCCCATACTGCCTGCGAAACCTTCCCCGAGCTCCTCCAAGGGCCAGCCCCAGAGCCTGATCCCGAGAATAAGACCCAGTGGAGAGCATGGAAGAAAGGCTACGATCAGTGGGGAAAGGTCAAGTGCGGCTGCGGCAACGGCTACTTTTGTCGACAACATGGGATATGGGTCCCCGGCGCGGACGTGCTGGAAGGCAATGTCGTTCCTCGAGATCAACAAGACCGCGATTCGTGTCCGGCATTCCACTATGAGGAGACGCAAGATGATGAAGGTGGAAAGAAACGGTCCAAAAAGAAATTACAAAAGAGCAGTGATCGCAAAGCTCGCGGACATGCCGAGAAGCACCAAAGAAGCCATCGCGACAAAGATGATGAGACGAAGGGCAAGGGGAAGGCAACGGATCACAGACGCAAGGAAAGCAGAGTCAAGTCATCACCGGAGCATGATTCGAAGAGACACAGGAAAAGCGCAACTTATGGTTCATCCGCAACGCACAGAGGTTCGCGCATCAACGACCCAAGGCCATCAGAGCAGGGTCAACATGCAGAAATTCCGCTGTACCCGCAACACGGTGACACCCATGAGGCGGGATCCTCGAGAGACGCATATAATTCAGATCTTGAGTCTTCAAGCCATTTTGGAGACAATGAACCGTATGGTGTTGTTACAGGAGAATCTGACGCGGAGTTTTCAGAGGGGGTATGCAGTGACAGCGGAGAAGTAGAGTATTACCGGGGCCGCTAGTAGACTGACAGACGAGCCCTAACTAGAGAATCAATATATTCTGTCTTCTGATATCTTTTGTTTCCCTGCAAAGTCCATGTATTTCTTACGGAGAGCAAGGAAGACTTGTGGTCGAGTCCGAATTCTCAGGACGAGGAGCTCTGGATGAGCTGAAATGCTGCCAGCCTGGATTCTCAAATAGTATACTGTGTCATTGATTAAGTATTACCTGTAGATTTGCGAATGGGAAGGCCCGAACCAGCGCAAGAAAAACAGCATGCGCATTGCATCGTGAAAGGCTGCCCTTGCTGACCGTCTGAAGGCACATGCCCGCCCTTTCTGCCGCCTTTTCTTTCGCTCTCACTTGTCAGTCTGCCTTGCTGCCCAACAAAGATGATGGATTTTGCTGGCTTGGTTCACCGAAGTGCGCCAGGTATGCCGATTCTGTGCTCTTATATGAAGCTACGTGGCTCCAGGAAGATGGAGCGATGGAGCCCAGCACCCCAAGTCAGTGGTGTCTTTATCTTTACCCAATTATTTTGCCACTAATGCCCTGTGTACGACGTTCCTCAGAGAATGAATAACTACAATGATCCCACTGTCGCCTTAGGCACGGTTCCAGGTGCTACACGAACTGTGCAACCTCAAGATGCGCCGCCTGCGATTGAACTGGAATGCCTACGAGCGGCATCTGAAGTATGTTGAAACCTCACATCAAAAAGTGACACCTCTCCGCTGACACGAAGACTCCAGATCTGGCTGAAAAGCCTTTGCAGCAGCAACAATGACGTGAAAGGCTGCAGAGAGGTGCTCGGACAAGCCAGAGTCATGGGCGCTGTGACGTCTCGCGGTCTCCTCACTGTCGCACAGAGCGCCTTGGACCGGAAAAATGGCCAAGGCCCGGTGGCCAAGGTCACTTCAGTGTTGCACGAGGTTGCCGGTTTTCTGCAGTCATACGGCAAGGCAATCGACGTCTTTATACAGAGCGACCCAAAAGTGTGTGGCGTAATCTGGGGCTCCTTACGCGTGCTTATCGAGGTATTTCAGGCTCTGGCGCTCCGCGAGAGAGATTTGCTCACATGCGTAGATTGCATCGGACAGAAAACGAGCATCGGAAAATGTGTGCAAGGGCATACTGCTTGTGACACGCCACTGCACGCTCTGGCCGCGCATGGGAAGCGTGTTTGCAGATGACCCTGGAATCAAGAAGGCTTTAACCGAGGTTTACGTGAAAATGCTAAATTTCGTCGTACCAGCCATCGTATTCTACCGGAAGAAGCCTCGCCGTACGTTCCCCGCGTCTCTCAACATTGAACGTTTTGAAGCTGTGTGAGTCGGGTTCTTCCGCTAATTCAAGAGTCAAGTGAGATCGCGATGGTCATCACTCCTGCTGAAAGCTGCCGATGATCAGGAATCCCGCGTCCGCGACCTGCAGGAAGCCTCGAAGATGCTGCAAACGACACTCAGCCTCAGGCGTAAGTTTTCTTTTGATCCTTCGCATTCCCCTCCTTTTGTTGAGACCAAAAGAACTGACCGACATTTGGCTGTGTAGATATTGAGAACAGTACGTACAAACGCGCAAGAAGCAATTGCATTTGCCGAGTCCTTATCAGGTCCTACAGAGGGCTGAAGGGCGGAAACTCGCACATTCGCTGACGTGTCCTCTCTAGCGAAGGAAATGCCAGAGCAGATCTGCAAAGCTTTAGATCGTAGTGAGTATTGTCCAACACCCAAAGATGTTCCAGTGCATTTACGATCGCCATGTCGAGCATGCATTACTGGTGCCCGCTCTTGACCGGCGGCCTGAATGTGCCACGAGACCACCTCGCATGAGTGATGCAAGCCAGTCAGTCGGTGGGAGGGTGTGCGGCGTACGGCAGCCAGCTGAAACAATCACCATCATCAATGTTCAGCTGCACTCGAAATACTCACCGACCGGGCCGCGCCAAGCCGTCCGCGACGCTGTGGCCTCAGCCCCTCTCTGAGCCGTGGTCGCGAAGGGCATTTTGCCATTAATGCGTCTTTTGCTGACGGAGACATGTAAAACAGACATGAAGCAAAACATGGAAATAGGGCGACAAGGGATGCGAGATCTAGATCAAGGTGCGTCAGTTTGCTCTCATGTCCACACAATTTCGGCATTCGTTTTCGTGTGTTCATACCCCAATACTTACAATGGCCAGCTGCTCGTGACAAGACCGTTCTTGAATGGGTCGAAAGGCAGTCCAGCCCGATCCTCCGCGGTGATTTTACGCGCAAGAATCCGACAGCTCCAGTCGAAATCCCCTGGGTCTGCCAAAAAGAAAACTTCAAAAACTGGCTTGCGGATCGGCGTCCCTCGAGTTTGTGGATTTATGGTGAGCCAGGTAGGTTTTGTCCAGATGAAACGGGAGGATTTCCGGATTCATTGTGACTGTGACTGACGCGGTGCAGGATCCGGTAAATCTCACCTGGCGCAAAGAGTATGCCGATTCATCTCTTTGAACAATACCCGCGCCAGAGTTCTCACACATGCCTTTCAAGCTCGCGTGTCTCTGAGTGAAAGATCCCTTGTTGGACTGCCTTGCTCGCTTTTGACGAGTCTTCTGCTATCGGGGTCGCCCGAGACACAGCAAAAGGCAGCATTCCGCGAACTGTCTTGTTTGCACCGTGCCCAACCACTCAAGCCTGATGCAAGCCAGTGGCGGGAATTATGGGCAGTCTTTGTCGGACTCCTCCGAGACACCACTGACACCTACATCGTCATTGATGGATTGGACGAATGTCAATTACAAAGCAACCAAGAAGCACAAGAGCTCAACCACATTCTGTCTGCACTTCTTGAGCTGAGCTCCGTGAAGCTACTTTGCTTTACCCGACCTAGCCACCTTCTTGGGAAAGGGATCCGATCGAGCAAAGAAGACAATGAGATCCACGTAAGCATGCAGGATACACAGCGCGACCTGGTACGATTCATCGAGGAAGAGGTCGAGAAAACCCAGTTCGACTCGGGATGGCGTTTGAAACTGGCACAGTACGCAGAATCAAGGGCCGGTGGATCATTCCTTTGGGTTCAGTTGTTTTTTGAGCGTGTGAGCAAGGCTCTGAGCCCTTCAATGCTTGATGAGTTGATGGCAGAGTTTCCGTCAACACATTGGGGCGTCTACCTGCAGCAATGGAGGCTAAATGTCGAGACGGGCGAGCCCTGGCATCGCCAACTCTGGGAGACCATCCTGAGAATCCTGATTGGAGCCCGCGAAAGGCTGCACATGACTCAAATGGTCGATATGACTGGGGTCCTTGACTGGGGACTGCCCCTACTGGTATCTCGATATTGCCAGCCTTTTGTCCGCACCGTGGATAATTACCTGGAGCTCAGACACACTACGGTCAGAGAGTTGCTACTGGCAGGCGCCATCAGGGACTCGGAGGGTTGCTCTACCTTCAGCCAAGTGGACTCGGACACTATACTGGCGACAAAATGCCTCGAGTGCCTATTGAAACCTGAGTACGGCGACCTCGGACGTATAGGCAGCTTGCTAAGGAAAAACACTGGTTCCAACGAGTCGGCAAACCAAATGACAGACACGAACTTCTATCAATACGCCGCGAAGTACTGGAGTCTGCACCTCGCCGCCATCCCGCTCCCTTCAAGAAGTCTGGTCGAACTGGCGGTCAGGTTCCTCACTTCCATACAATTCTGCTACTGGGCAGAATCTTCGGTCGTTGATCCGGGTGACTTCCAAGCAATCCGGTCCGCAGACTATCGTCTTCGCAGGTGGTCCAAGTCTCTGCCCGACAGTCTATCAGCCCAGTTGGACGTGCAGAAATATTACGAATCGCCTTATGTCACCCTTCACGCAAAGTATACAAACTACGAAAGCGATGAACTTCCACAGTGGCTGACCCTGATGAGACTGGGTGCCTATTACTTTGACCAGGGCAGCACCTCAAAGATGAAAGATGTGCAGACGCGAGCCGCTGACGGCTTATCTCGGCTTCTTGGTTCATGCAATCCAACGACACTGCAAGCCCGCGCAGACGCAGCATATGCTCCTTTGCTTGAAGGTGATGTGCTGAGAGCTCACCGAATGTACGTGCAAATTGCACAAGACCAGTGGAACCTTTCAGAAGGCGGTTCCAAGCTCAATTATTACAACACTCTTGTATTCCAAGGCCAAGCTGAGTATTTGATGAATGACTATACATCGGCTCTGGCAACCTTGTCCCAGTCTTCTTCTGGTTTCTTGCAGGAAGAGGGGAGCGAGAGCAATTACTACTTGACCGCGCATCTCTGGCTTTCGATAGTCGCCGCCGCCCAGAGTCAACTCGGGGTTGCCATCGAGTCATTGGAAACTATTCGCCAAAAGCGGGAGGAGCAGTATGGCGAGCTCGATGGTTTCGCAAACACGGTCCGCATTTTCCTTGGCGACCTCTACCGTCGGAGCGGGTGTCGAGATCGTTCTTTACGAAACGCCGAGTTTGGTCTGGATTTTCGGCATCAAGTGCGTCCATTCTCGCATCTTGCCGTTATTGATGCGGCTCTACGGCTGGTCATTGTGTACCGGGACTTTGGCCTTGCTGATCGCGCCACGGAACTTTTGGCTGAAGTGATTGACAAGGGGGAGATCACTCAACGCGACAAGTTCGTCCAGCTTTGCCAGGTCAAGCATCTGAACAGTTTGCTTCTCTTTGAAGGGCGTGAGACAGATAAGGCCATTGCTCAGCTGTTTAATTTCATCACGTGCCTCGATCCGAAGCAGACCAACAGAGCGATTCTATGGGCACTGTTGGACCTGGCTCATATGATGCGCAGCCGAAATAAACATGGCGATTCTGATCTGGCGCACTCATTATTCGATGGTCTGGTGATCCCATGTGCCACTCCCGCTCAGGCCGACGACGACGACGACGACGAGCCAGATTCGCCTCATGTCTTGAAAGTGGCCGAAAAAGCATTGCGCATCTTTCGACACGAGAGTCTGGAGAAAGCTGAGGTACTGTTGCATGAAGAGGGCATGGCTTGGAGGAGGCGGAGCGCTCTGTGGCTGCCGCTGGGCATGCCTGCCGCTGATACAACTTGGATAGCAGCGCCAGGGGAGGGTGGGCGGAAATCGATCCAAGGATGAAAAAAAAGGAGATGGGAGATTGAAGGGTGTGGAAGGACCTCAATCTTGGAATTTTAAGCGAAGTGCTGCAGATGAAAAAGCTCGATGGAAGGACGTCTACGACGTTGATTGCGGGGTCTTTAAGAGTACGTGAAAAACGGACAATTGTTGCCCTTGCACACGAAAATGAGCACCGTATAGTAAGCTACTCAGTGTATCATGGGTCTACAAGGCATCCATGCTATTTGCATAGGTCTTGCGACAGGTATCTGAAGGATCACGACTACTGCATGAAACCTTTCCAGAGGAAGGCATATGGGTATCACTAGAGGGGACACACCGGTCTTGAGGCATGAAGGTCTTTGAAGCCTTCAAAATATGACCCTATTCAAGACCTATACGTCTTGTGCTCGAGATCTACCGTTGAATTTTGAGCGCATTATCTGTGGTGATGTGCAAGGCGCACATTGCTATTACACCTGCATGCCGTCTCATGGCCTCACACGTGAAGTGGCTTCGGGCAAGGGCAGGTCTGATCGCTCGCTCATGACAATTTCTTTCTCGCGACTTCACGGGAAAGAGAGTCCTTCATGCCCGTCTCGGACTTCGAAATGACTCCCATTTCTCATTCCACGAGTAGGCTGGAGGTGATAGGCCCTGGGCAGGGGGAGTTTGCACACCCCGAACCTGTGTCTGTGCCTCTGAAGGATGCAGACTCGGTGTCGGGACTGTTTTCGGAGTCCTCGGTCACTTGTTCCGCACGTCTTTCCGTTGACTGAGCCAGATCACACCGAATAGCGACGCTGCAAATGAGCCTGGATACAAAGAATCGATTAATAATAGCAGTAGTGCGAATTACCCCGATGGACATCACGCTCTGAAAAGCCAGTGTGCAATATACCACGTGCAGAACGGCAGCTTTAGGCTGAAAGTACGCCATCAGGACGAAGACCTTGCTCTCTGGACACATTTTCATGCGGCAATGGTGGCCTGATGCCGCTGACGCCTGTCCTCCCTTTCCCAAATGCCAGCAGTCGCAAGTTCACTCGCCCAAATCACGTATTCAGCGCGCTTCAATTAGCCTCTGACTTGAATTCATTCTTCACACTCGGCAACTGCCTCGCTACGTCTGAGTAAGAGGAATCTGAGAACCGCATGAGGTATTTGTCTCGCCATTGCAATGGCTTCTCGTCTTGTTCAGCGAGCTCAACGTCCTTGTTCTGAGTTTGAGGCAAAGATGAGGATTCATTGCTCATTCATTGCTCAGGATGCCGTCGTCAACGCCCCACCACGGGGAGCGAGCTCCTGTTAAGGGACCCGACGCAGAGGCGCGAGTGCCTCATATGGAGGTTCCACGACGTCAAAAAGACGAGTGGGTGCTGCTGGAACGACGTGAGGCACTGTGACGATGTCGTGATATCTCAGGCGCCATGTCGGAGGAGTATTTAGAAATGCGTCCACGTGCATTCGGTCTGGACTCTAATTCTCCGTACTGGCGTGGGTACTGCCGAACAACCTCTGCGCTAATTGAATCGGCCCGCATCGTGGAGCAGATCTGGCCAGCCTCTCCCGAAGGGGCCGACAGTCCCGATTCGGTAATTTCACACAGAGCGGGTTGATGGTTTGCGGTCGCGAGGGACATGCACAAGCCTGCCCCAAAGCATGATGATGCCCACAGTCTTTTGCTGTCCGTTTTTCGATGAGACGTGGATGGACAAAACTACGTTACCGAAGTCATGGTGTAAGACAGGCATGCAGAGTAAAGCATGAACAATGGGTATAAACAACTATATCCTATCTCCTGTGACAGCTCCCACAGATATATATCATCGGAAAGCTTGAAGCGTCGCTGCCGCAGCAGGCACACTTCCAAGTTCCATCCATCATAATGTACCGACCCTCCTACTCTTACGAAGACATGACCTTCTCTGCCCTGGAAGCCCTCTCAATCGTGCTGGGAGGAGTAGGCAGCTTCTGGCGGAGGACATGGCGCTTGAAACCGTAGGGGATCCTGGCGATTTCGCTGCTGATGAACTTGCTTGTGGGGACGGAAAAGACCTCTGTAGAAAGGTTAGCAAGTGTATATGGACCAGATGTGAAGTAGGACTTACGGTCAATTTCCTCAAGAGTGAGCTGCTTGGTCTCGCGAACGAAGCAGAAGATCATGAACCAGGCGATGAGGTTGAGTCCTGCATAGAAGCCAAAGGCACCGGTGGGTGTCATGACGGTTCGCATGCGAGGGAAGGTGAGGGAGAGGACACCGGCAAAGGTGTTGTTGATGCAGACAGCCCAGGCCATGCCCTGCTCACGCTGGATGGTGGGGAAGACTTCGGCGGAGTACTGGAACGCCACTGGTCCCTCGCCCAAGCAGTAGCAAATGGTAAAGAGGTACACGAACAGGACGACGGGACCAATCTTGGCGGCGCGGCTCACGCCCTCGCCGTCGTTCAGGAGGGAGAGACCGGCGGCGAGGAGGAAGATGCACATGCCGGGGAATGTCCAGAGGCAGAGCGTGCGGCGGCCCTTGGTGTCAATGAGGAAGAGGGTGGGGATGGTGAAGACAACCTGGATGGCACCGTAGCCCAGGGAGGCGTACAGGGCTTGGTCCTTGGTGTACCCAGCCTCGCTGAAGATGGTGGAGCTGTAGAAGGAGATGATGTTGATACCGCACATCTGCTGAGCAAGCATGACGGTGGAGGCACCATAGTTGGATCGCCTGATGCGGGGGATGGAGAAGCAGTCCCACATGCGGCGGAAGTAGCCAGCACCGGCGGCAGTGTGCTTCTCCTGCTCGTAGATGATGTACGAGTAGTAGTAGTCGCGGGCCGCGATGATGGGGTGGGCGCGCAGCTTGTTCATTGAGAGGAAGCCCTTGGTGATCTTGCCGTGCTTCATGAGCCAGCGAGGCGACTCGGGGCAGAAGTAGACACCGACGGTGAGGACAAAGGAGGGGATAAAGGCAGAGCCAAGCTCCAGGCGCCAGGCGATCTTGGGAACGTCTTTGACAATGACGTTGGCGCAGAAACCCAGGAAAATACCGGCGGTGACCCAAAGCTGCCAGAACATGACGAGAGCGCCGCGGACGCGAGCGGGAGCGACCTCGGACGAGAAGATGGGCACGGTGGCATTCTTGGCGCCGATACCAATGCCCATGATGAATCGGGCGGCGAACAAACCCTGCCAGCTCTGGGCCAGACCGGAGCCGATGGGGGTGAGGACGAGGCAGACACCCGTGAGGAAAATCTCACCGCGACGGCCGAGGTAGTGGTTGAGAGGGTCGACAATAAAGGCACCGATGAGACCGGCGGTCAAGAAGATGATGGCGTTGATGAGGCCAACGATCCACTCGCCTCGCGAGCCCATTTCGTCGAGGCCAAACTCCTGGGGGAAAGACAAGTTGGCACCGTTGGAACCAGTCTGATCCCAGCCCTGGGTGGCAGCACCGACGGCGCAGAGGCCGACGGTGTACCAGAGCATCCTGGGGCCAGACCACTTGTGGTTCCACTCGTGGTCGAGCGCGGCGACCTCATCTTCCAGAAGGCCATGCACGAGGTGGTGGTCTCCGAGGTCCTCACGGGCGATCTTGGCTGCGCGGCCAAAGACGCCTGCGTACTCGCCAAGGCCATGCTTGTGGGCAAAGGCCTCGGCATCCAGTGCAGCCTGCTCAGCTGAGACACGCTGCGGCGGGGTTTGAGCTTATGTCTCATGTCTCAGATCTGAATCCGTTTGCTCACCTTGAGAGGGTTCTCGACAATGTTCATGGCCGCCACGGACTGGCGGCGCGATGTGGGCTCTGTGCTGTCGGAGGAGTCGCCCTCGCGGATGACGGGGCGCTCATCGTGAGAGGGCTGGTCGATGCCCGCGACTTCGTCCTTGGACATGGCGATGGTGGTGATGGTGGAAGTGAGGACGAGCGAGGTAAGAAGGCGTCTGGGTGGTGTCGTCTTAATGTAGAAGGAACGATCAAGCTGTCCAAGATCTCACACAACTTGGGGAAGGAGTGTGTGAGTAGAGGAGAAGGCAGGCGCGATCCTTGTTGGAATGCGGTGGTGGGATGCTTGGTGTCGAGAGTGAGTGAGGTGAGGGACAAGTCAAGGGACGTAGATCGGGTGCAACGTGGAGCCTTAAGTATCTAGAAAGGATCTGGATGGGAAACCCTTTCTCCCCCAAGACAGACACCATCAAAGTAGCATGCGGCCATGAGATGGAGGAGTGGCCCATCCCATCCCATCCACCCATGCTGCTGGCAGCGAGGGCATGGCGCTTGTGGACCCATCGGAGGCCGGGGTCAGACTCCAGACACTCCAGAAAAGTGCACCGAACAACCTCAGACCACCATGGGGCGCTGTGGGGAGGGCCGCTACCGGGGATGAGCGCGCGAGGGCACGGGGAGAGGCCATGTTGGGTTTCAGACGGTGCCGGACACAAGTGCGACAACCGCAAATTACACTGGACCCGGGCGGCGCACACGGTCTGTCTTGGATGGGCTGTGGCGTGTCATCCCTTCCTTTGCCCACCACTATCGTTCTCACGCCTGGAAGCGTCGCATGCATGCGCTCGCTCGTGGTGCACTTCCTCCTCCTGATGCTGTCCGCGGATAACAGCAACGAGCGTCAGTTGTCTCAGAAGGCGGCATACGGCGCACCCACTGGGCAGGGGCTCTCCGCGCTCGTCTGATTGGCGCATATGCGCAATGTCGCTGTCCGCATTCGGCTCTTGGCACGGCCGTCAGTGGATTTGGGGCCCCCAGGCCAAGCCAACGCCCGCCAAGGCCAAGCCCACGGCCCCTGTTGGATCTCCGGCCCCAGCGCTGTTTCCTGCCTTGGCCCGCTGCACAGCAGGGTCGCAGGCCAGATTGCCCACTGAAAGCAACGCAGCGGCAGCTGGACAGCGCCAGAGAGCCGCGCTGTCGCCCTTGTCGCTCCAGCGATCTGTTGGCTCGCCCGCACGTCTGGCCAGCCATGAGGGGCAGCCGGTTCGGTACTCGTCATTCATTATCCCTGCTCCCGATCCAATGTTTCCGGCGCACGGTTTCGTCAGTGGCGCATCTGCAGAGCCGCTCATTCTCCTCACCACTGCCGCTCTCAAATTGAGGCTCTTGACAAAACTTGATTGAGGGATGCGGAGATTGCGACGCGTCCAGCGCAACAACGTAGTTGCTCTGTGCGAGACAGCGCAAACACCACCATGCTCTGTGCTGACTCCTGACCCCCGCGTTGAGACCCATTGATCCTATCGGGAGACCCAGAATTATTTCTCCTAGCTCTCCAGAGCCATGCGGAGCACAGAGCCCCGAGGGAGGAGAGGAGGCGAACTGTTGTCAAATCGCTAGGTTCAGAATCCTGTTGCCTAGGACTGGCGCATGAGCAGTTGGCCACTCCCTCCCACCGGGCTCCTCTGCAGTGGGCACCACCGCAGCGTCCCCGTGGTACCTACGGTATCATCATGCACGTCTTGGCGGCTGCCTGCTCCCTCGACCACATTTTCTCGGCCCTCCTGTTGGCCATTAAATTGACTGCCTATCCCGCTGGCTAGCGTCGCCTCCACCGCGCGGAGAGGGCCCTCCAGGCAGACGTCAAAAAAGTTTCGGGGCGGGCACTTGCTGAAGCTGCCGCTCGACACGCGACTTGGCACACTGTCCCTCTCGCCCGAGCTAGCTTGGCAAGGATTCGTCCGCGACGACACAGATTCCAGAACCATTCTCGCAGAATTTTCGCAAACGTGATTTTTTTTTTTCTCCGCGCACGCGACAACCAGGCGTAGTGTCCACAATTCATCATCATCTCCCTCTGACCTGATTGGAGCAGCCCCACCTCGGTTCGTGGGGGGGTTGGTAGCCGATGGCGAACTTGAACATCAGTGTGCACAGGATCGACGTCAGCGACGTGACCGGTTCTGCATGCACTGTTGGGACGGTTTGCTCGTAATGACAATGCTTCCAACCCAAAAGGAGCGCTGATCGCCGCTGACGAGCAGCATCTCTCTACTAGCCCCTGTCATGGCCACTCCATGCACAACAAGGTCATCATCGCCGCTTGAAACTGGCCGATTCCATCATCGCGTGGGAGGCCCCAACCTTAATCCCGGCGTGGACACAACAACAACGTCACTTTAATGGCGAAGGCGTGCTTGTGCCGCCCATCTGCGGAATGCGCGTTCACTTGGGTGCGCCCGTTTGTACAGACGTAGTCAATGTCGATTTGGCCATATGTACAGTAGAAGAAAAATTGTCACATATTCCACGGAATATCGAGCAGCGATATGAGATCCCACGAGGCCGACAAATCGCATCGCACGCGCGGAGCGATACCTGCGCACGCTGCTGCAAACCCTTAGGCACCTTACACAATGTTCCGGCTTGGTTCGGCCGTGACGGAGCCCCGCACCTCCCGCACGGAAGGAGCCTCAACCTAATCGGATCCGACGGGACCGAGACACAGCTGCTTACCCTAGAGATCGAGACTGTGAACGGGCGTGGCGAGTCTGCTTTGAGTTTGTCCACCTATCTTGGCACAGTCGCGTCCCGTTGGCCGTCTTGCGTTCCGACGATCCTCAATGGCCTGTTGGTCTGCAGTTACATTCGTGCGCTGCGGCTGGTCTCCGCGGAGTGCGGCGGTACCAACAGGACAGGGCGCTTTTCTCCAGTCTGGTCTCCACAGGAAACCGGCGCAGCAATCCAAAGCATGCCTCGCGCCTCGCAAGGATAATAACCTTATTATTTCTCATTCCATGTCATCCCGCGCACCATGTTCTCAGAAGATCCAGGGTTTTGGTCGACCTCTAGTTGCAGCACGTGTGTAGACGCGTTCAGTTCGCTTGGTGTACAACCCCCCGGATTCCACGTGAGACATGGACGCATGCGGCCTTATTCTGGCGAAGCATTCCTGGCCCCCAATGCACTCGTCACCTGACAACTCACGACCGTTTGAGTTTCCAGATGACCGTTTTTCGAGGCCAATCGGAATCCCGAGTTGCTAGATCTGCGACCCGAAGAATGCTGATCCCGGCAGCTACCCCGGATTCTGGGGACGCAGGCGGCACGTCGCGGCGCAGCCAACTCCAGCCGGGTCAAGGCAGATCCCGTCGTAGATGAGCCGGTCAATGCTTAACGCCGGTGGTGGTCCATCGGAAACGATGAAGCGGCCCTGTGAGCATGCGGACGCAGTGAAGTGCACTCGCGTAACCAACCCTGATGGTGGAGAAATACAACTTATGGCGCGAGCCAGCTCCTGCAGCCAACTGATCATCAAAACCAGTCTTGGAAAGATGCGGTTTTCCATCTCTTTGCGACCGGATTAGGATTCCGCAGTCAGCAACTGCAATCCCTGTGAATCCAAGGCATCAGTTGACATCGTGTCCGGAGAGGGGAGTGAACGGGTCTGATGAGAGAGCTTGCCTTCTATGCAAGTTTATGGACGATGTTGGTTTGCCATGTTGGACACATGATTTATGAGACGAAGGCAGAATCAGGAGCTACGCGTGTTCGCAATCACCAAGACTCTGGGGATACCTGTAGTAGACTGGCTATCCAGCCTCTGTTTGTCTTCTTGAACTCGTTGATGCGTGTTCTACGCCCGAAAGTAGGGCCCGAAACTTGTGCTCTAGAGCAATCTCGCTCGTACTTGAAGACGTGCAGGTGCCCTGAGTGACGTGATACCATGATGGTGACCTCACCTGACTTTCCCAGAGCGCTTAGTAGCCACTGCCCTCGGGCACCTGAGGATTCCCCCACGCATGGTCGAAGCCTTGCCAGCCACCCATCTCCGGCTCATTGGACGCATAGAGGCTGTGCACCACCATGTCATAGTACCCATCGGCCGGTGTCGCTCCTTGGCAGACGTTGCCGCCCATGGCCACATTCAGAAGAACAGTCATGTCCCTCATCGGACGCGTCCCGCCAGGGATGTGCCCCTTCATCACCGGCCGACCGTCGATGAACCACATCAACCTGCCCTGGCCGGCCTGTCCACCTGGCTGGTCCCAAACCAGATCATAGCGCACGGGACGGCTGTGCATGTCGTGAATCTTGGTGCCTAGCACGCGGTGCTTCTGCGGCTCGTGGTGGTGACCCCAGTGGAGACAGGAGTGGTTCTCGCAGTCGCCATTCCACGTCTCGGCAACGTCAATCTCGCCGTCCGTGGGCCAGGAGAAGGGCTCCTGCGGCAGGAGCCAGAACGCAGGCCAGATGCCGCGCGCACAGGGCGATTGGATGACAGCCGTCAGCGCGCCGCGGTCCCGGCTCAGAGTCTCCCGGCTGACCAGACGCGCAGAGGTATATCGCTGTTCAGCATTGGGCGCGCGGCTGTTGGCCAAGGCGCGGAGAACAAGCTGTCCATTAGGTGTGCTAGATAAGGGTTCAGTCCATGATGGGCTGGGATCGAGACGGGCTGCACAGAAACTCACTGAAATGCGTTCTCGGGCTGCGCAGTATAATGCTGTAGCTCCTGGTTGCCCCAGCCGTCTGGACCATTGCCCAACTTGGCATCCCATTCCACCGTGACTGGTATATCCTGCTGGAAGCGAGGTCGCCAGTATGCGTTGGCTCCGGCAGGTACGGATGGTTGCGGGGGATACTGGTATTGCGAGTTGGGATGCTGCTGTTGAGGCTGTGACGAGCTGGTCCGCTCGTTGATGCCTGTCTGCACCTCCTTGGCCAAGGAGTTGAAGCCGTCTTTGAGCTGCTTCACGTGGTCTCTCCAAGGCATGATCAGGGGCGTAGCGTTTTGACGCAGATTCGAGATTTTGTAGAGATGAAGTTGCTCCAGTCGTTTGTGCAATTGTGAGGACTGGTAGGTCTGGTGTGGTGACGCGTTCTGTGGCTGGGCAAAAAGTTGGTTACCCTAGACCTTGAGATGGGCACAGTCTCCACATCATACATGTCACAATGGCAGTGCCTTGTCGTCAACTGTCAGGGAAGTAGAGGGTTGATGCTTGATCACAATGGTGATATTCATAGCACCAGTGGCCAAGGTACATTCATTGCACAAAAAGGAGGCCCGCATGCCCAGTCGACGTGGACCATTGCCGCCACGACTTGGTGCGGTGAGTTTGAAAGAACTCGACTCCTCATGTCGATTGACATTGAGTTGAATGCCCTTTAAGGCAGTCTATGTACAGCGTGGCAGAAACATATTAGTCTGCGTACATTGTACCACAAGTAGAGACTCGGCAAGGTCATCGACCCGCCGCTGCAATTATCTTCGCCAATACGCCTCCCGCTGACAACGGCATTCCGCGTCTACTGACCCAACGTCGACTATTATTTTGGACATGATCAACCTGACTGCGCGGACCGACCTATCCCGTCTGAATGAGCGACCAATCCCCCGCTGACAACAGACTCCAAGGCCACCACAGCCATCAATGCGGACTAAACCAAGGGAAATACCGGCAGTCGTGAGCCTCAGCAGCCAACATCTCCACATGTTCGCGACGAAGCACCCGACACGTGCGCCACGTCATTGGCTCGGCGGAAGATCGCCTCTGGCAAAACGCGCATCGCATCACCACTTGCCCATCCAAGCACAGACCGAGGAGACAATGGAGGAGACGCCTTTGTGCGAAGCGAGGGGCCAACGCTCCCATTCGCATGGATCGCCGTCAAATACCGCGCAGAAAGCGCATGCGTGGAGTGGCATCGCAAAGGCGTCTGCGTGGACTCCACCCGACGCAGCGAATCATCTGCCCCACGTGCGACGACGCTGGACCAGCAGTCGGCACGCGTCGTCGATCCGCCATGCAGACATGGGATTCCAGTCAAATAGCAGGGGAAAAGGCATCTGCTGACGCCGGGTCCTCTCATTGGGCATGTTGCGCAAAGGCGTGTGGGAGGACGGGCGATCCTATGATGGGTCGTGGTGGGGTTGCGATGTGGTGTAGAAGACGATATAAACCCCACGATACTGATCTTGCGAGATGCCGAGAGCCAGAGCCTCAGTCAAAGTACCAATCCAAACCTTGGCAACTCTTCGCACACTTCCATCATGGACAGGGTTAGTCTTTTGGCGGCCTCGCACGTCGAGGCCGACCTGTCCGTCGACACAACCGACAACGTCCTCAGCGCGCTCACGCCCGCCTTTGAGCATGCGCTCCACGTCCAGCGGGCGCTCCGCGCAGCCTCGGCCTTTCTCTGCCTTCAAGCATGTGTCCTCGCCTGCGCAACACTGTACGCCAGCAAAATCATTGCGCTCAACGGATGGTTCGCCACCAAGGTGAGCGCGCACACGTCGGCCAAGTGGGTGTGGTATGCATGGGAGAGCCGTGTGTGCCGGAGCATAAGAAAGAGGGCCTTTCACGAGGTTGCGACTTTCGTCCTTGGAGGGGGCCAGACGGTGTTCCTCATGGTCTTCTGGCCAGGCTGGCTGGTCATTGGTCCCGTGGCCGGAGGTGTCTGGATGCTGGTCGACTGAAGCAGCGGGCATTGGAAAGACAAATGACCAACTATCGTTTTCCACCCCGGATATGGTCTGACTGGCCACCGCAATGACCAGTTTCTGGTTGCACCTGCCAGGCATGGCCTCGAGACGAAAAGAAGAGCGCTTTGACGCCCGCATCACCTCGAGAAGAAGAACGTGTTGCCGCCCGCATCGCGCCTGACCTCCTTGGCATAATCCTTGCCCGCGTCAAACTCTTGCCACGTGCTGGCCGGGAAGATGTGCTTGTTGCGCTCATACCAGCGCCGGTCAACCACCTTGGTCAGCGTGGGATCGTCGTGGGCGCCCTCGAGCGTCTTGATGTCCGGCAGCGCCTTGGCCGCCGCGGCTTTCGTCTCGGCCGTGGAGAGGCCCCCCGATGGGACGGACTCGGCGTCAGCGGGGGTGGGCGGGGGGTCGGAGGAGTAGGCGAAGATGCGCTGGCCGCCAGGACCGGTGGACTTGTTGATCAAGAAGTAGTAAAAGTCATAGTGCTGGTGCACGGGTCAGCTGACACGTCTCGTGATGGATGGCAATCGCCGACAAGCAAACTCACATGAGGGATAATGATGCTTCCTCGCACAAGCATGAGATCGTCCACGCCGACTCGTGCCCACGCCCTGGTTGCGTTGGCCTTTTCACCGACACCCATGTCGGCGCCGACTTTTCTGCTCTTATCGAGAAAGAACCAGACAAAATCGCCTTTCTTGACGCGTACTGTGCCCCCCGGAATGTCGGCGCCGTCGTAAAAGACGAACGGTATGGCAATCTCTGTGTTCTTGACGGCGTCTTGGATCATGAGGAACTCCTTGCGAAGGGCCTCCCTCTGTGTAGCCTCCTTCCGCAGCGCCGCCTTTGTCATGGCTTTGGGCACGAGCTTGACAGAGGCATTGGCCTTGACTTTCTTGTCGCCGTCGCCATCCTGGTCCTTGCCGCGCTCCTCCTTGGTGGCGCTACCCTCGCCGTCCTCCTCCTCGTCATCAAAGGAGAGTAATTGCTTGCCCTTGTTCTTCTTCTTGGCCTTTTTCTTCACTGGTTCTGCGCCTCCATTTTCCACCTCGCTGTCGGCGGGCGTCGCGGGGCCGGTACTCGTGCCCGAGGCTGAGGCCTCGCGTGACTCGCGGTCTTGCTGGTCGAGCAGCTCGGCGCGTCGTTTGCGGTAGTCGGAGGCGCTGACGAGGCCGACCGTGTTGGAGGACAGGCGCTGCGACGTTGCGGTCGCTTGCGCTGTGAATCGCGAGTTCTGCGACGGCGTGGGGTCTGCCATGTTGCGTGGGTGCGAAGTCTGGCAGAAAGGAAAAAAGTTGCGAGGTGAAGCTTCAATGGCTGCTAAAACGTTGCGCACTGTACTGCATCACGCGAATAGTGTGCAGCACAGTGCGAGATACGTAAATATTGGAGCTCCTTCACTGTGACTATTGACCTACAGCGTGTCACATTTTGCGTGCTAGAGTTTTATGAAAGGCCAAATTCCCTTCATGTGGCGCGAGGTATACAATTGCTGCACAAAGCAATACCCCTGACCAGCGCCCGATCATGGCAGCCGCCTGCCTTCCCTCGTCGCCTGTGCCACCTCCGAGTTGGTCGTGTCCTCGGCATACCGCTTGTACGCGAGGATGTACCTCTCGTCTGCGCTCCAGGTCGCCTTGACGCTGGGCCGCTCAACAATGGCGTCGAACCAGGTACTCCATCTGTCCCACGTGTCATCGCGCTCCTCCGAAGCACTGGGAATCCCCGTGCCACCTGTCTTGTAGTGGTCGATGAGCCAGAGGCGCTTCGCCCAGGGCGCGAGCATAATGTCTACCATGCTAAACCTCTGGCCCAGGAACCAGGGTCCGTCCGGCGCCATCTCGCTCGCCAACGACCTGATGTGCTTGTGCAGCTCGGCCCGTGCGTCGTCGAGCGAGTACGCCTTGTCGGGCATGTGCTGCAGCAACTTGTAGAAGGCGGGGACGATCTTGCCGGTGATGTGGTCGATCCACAGCCGTGCCCTCGCGCGATCGTACGGTCCGCCTGCCAGCAGTCGCTCCCCGTGCTCCTCTCCGTCAAACTGCTCGTCGAGATACTCGCAGACGACGGTGCTCTCGTACAGCGGCTTCCTCTCGTTCTCGCCCTCGCCCACGGGCACGGCCAGCGTGGGCACGAGACCGCGTGGGTTCAGCGCGAGGAACGAGGAATCCTTGTTGTACGGGTTGATCTCAATGTACTGGTGGGGAATGGACTTTTCGACCAGCGTGATCCACGCACGCTGCACGTAGGGGCAGAACCAGCCGCCGTACAGCTTGAGGGCGTGGGGTTGGGCGTGGGCCTGTGCAAGGTCGGCCGCGGCGCCCGTGGGCTCGGGCGGGAGGGACGTATCGACGGCAGCCATTGTTGGATCCTAGATGTGCTCGGACGATCCGAGAGGAGGAGGAAGGGTTGAGAAGTCGACGCGGTCAACCGCAGAATCGATGATTATCTGATCGTGCGGAGAGCACTATGGCCAATGACGTGATGGTCCCCTCATCGCGTTTTCTTACCTTAGGCAGGTTACCAGCTCAGTCGATTTCGTCTTCCCCCACGCAGAGTGCCAGCCTCATCGAGAGCAATGAAAATGGAAATGTCAGACCTGGCTTTGTGTCTGGCTGACAGTGCAGAAGCAAGGAGCGAATGGCCGCGGTCGCCAAGCGCTCATGGACGATCTTGTGGTCGAGACCTTGTCAGGACTCAGGACCTAGTCTGTCGTCTGAGACGAGGACAGCACAGCCGCCCACACGATCGCTGAAACAAGCGGCGTGTGTTTCACACTGCGTGCGTACGCGCCGGATCGACATCCGAGCCTCTGCCCCGCGGCCAGTGGACAGGGCGGCTACGAGCGTGCGTTTCCATACAGTCAAGACTCGGTTTCCATGAAGCCTCTGTCGACAAGGGCATGGGTCGAATGAGCCTCGCCAGCTGGTCTTGGCTCGACTGGCCGACGCCCTCCAGGCGAGTTTTCACACTGGCGGGTGAGCGGAGCGCCTGTCTCCTCCGTTCTTCCTCCTCCCTCAGTGGAGACGATCCGAGCGTCCAGCCCTGCAGTAGCCGCAGAGGCCCTGTTGTGCCGTGATGGTGTGCCGCCCCTGCGCACGCTGGACCACCTTGTGGCATTAGCATTTGTCGAGCTCGCGCGGAGCACCATCGCGCGATGTCTCGATCCGGCAAGGGGCAGCAGAGGAGAAGCGCCCGTCCCTGGACTAGTGGAAGCTTGCGAAGGACGGCCTGAAATTCCCCGACTCGGGAGGACGAGCGCTCTCAAGAGAGCGAGAGATTGTTTCTATATAAACCGTCCTTCTGATGCTGAGCCTGCTTGGAAGACACTAACCTCAAGCCATTCCTTTTGGGCTCTTCTCTTCTCGTTACAATCTTTTCCATTCTTCTACCTGGTGTAGTCTTTCCTTTTACCTTCACTTCCCATCACCATGAAGGCATTCACTCTCCTCGCTGCGGCGCCGCTGGCCCTCGCCCAGACGCTCTGCGACCAGTTCAGCTACACCAGCACGGACAGCTACTACGCCAACAACAACAAATGGGGCTCTGCGCTGGGCGCGGGCCAGCAGTGCACCCACATCGACAGCGTGTCCGACGAGGGCATCTCGTGGCGCGTGGACTGGAGCTGGTCCGGCAACGACGGCATGGTCAAGAGCTACCCGTACGCGGGGCGCACGCTGGCGGAGAAGAAGCTGGTCAGCCACATTGGCAGCATCCGCACGCAGGCCGACTGGGGCTACAGCGGCTCCGCCATCCGGGCCAACGTGGCCTACGACATGTTCACGGCCGCGGACCCGGCGCACGAGACGAGCAGCGGCGACTACGAGGTCATGGTGTGGCTGGCCAACTACGGCGACCTGTGGCCGGTCGGCCGCAGCGTGGGTCGCGTCGAGATGGAGGGCGCGCAGTGGACGCTCTGGGACGGCTTCAATGGCGACATGCACGTGTACACGTTTGTTGCGGACGCTGCGCAGCACTCGGTCGACTTTGACGCCAAGCGATTCTTTGACTATTTGCGCGACAACAAGGGCTTTCCTGTGGACAGCCAGTACATGACTGGTGCGTTTTTTCTCCTCTCCCTCTTCTTCTCTTTGCCTTTGCTCGCTGTTTGTGCGTGGCTAACAAAGTCAGTCCTTCAACTCGGTACGGAGCCAATGACTGGCGGGCCAGCCACGTTCCAAATGAACCATTTCTATGCAGAGATCAACTGAGCATCTAGCACACATATGTACAGAACTGAAAATGGCAAACGCAGACAAGTTTGCCTGTTGTTGTGTTGATTGCTCCTGTGAAGTGAAGATGTGTACAGGCCTACAGGGGGGTGCCCCACCATGACCCACTGTATTCCGGGGACCTGATCCGGGGTGGCAGGACCCTGCATTTATGCACGCACGCACAATCTAATGCAAGGCACCCATGTGGCATCGCAATCTCATCAAGACCTGCTCATCCGAATGTTTGCATGCCCAAAATATTGATCATTTTTCACGCGAAAACACGCTTCACGCAGGCATCGACCGCACAAGCACAAATTTTTAACACGTGGCGTCACGCATGCTCGAGACCACGCAAGCACTACATCTTCTCTTCACGCGCCATGTCGTCCATTCACTGGCAGCCCTCGCTGAGGTACGAATCGACAGAGTCTGACTCTGAGCTGGAGCCACGCAGATCAACACCCTCCAAGCGGCATTCCAATTCAGCCCGGGCAACGCGTACACCCCAAGGCCCAGCAAAATCAGGTAGGATACGCGGGGAGGGAGGCATTTGGCGCCCACGACGCTGACTGACCTCGCTCAGGAGTCTCATCTCAAGGCATTGGCAGCGTGCGAGGCGACAGGTCCTCTGCAGCGGCACAAGATCCGCAGGCGACGCCAAGGGCTCCAAAGCTTCTCACACCGGCACCTACGCAGTCTCCCCAAAAGAGTGCTGCCAAGAGCTCGACCAACGTGCCCATCTTCAACTTTGGCCCGTCGCCTGCCAGTACCGTCAAGCCACTAATCTTCAACATGGACAAGCTCGACCTTGGCGGCAGTGAGAGGAAGGCCCTGACGTGGAAGACAGATGAGTTTGCCACCCACATGAAGTTCCTCGACGGAGAGACGGAGAACACCACGCTCAGCGATGTCCTCACGGCACCCATCTTCACGCAAGCTGTCCAGCGCCACGTCCTCGCCGAGCACGACAGGATGGACCGCAGCGACAAGAGCCGCCCGTTTGCCCAGTACGGCCTCTTGGCGGGCGACACGAGCGGCGCCGCGTCCGACCCGCGCCTCTTCTTCAACGTGGCGGCGCCCTCGAGCACCTTCATCTGCGGCTCGCAGGGCTCGGGCAAGTCGCACTCGCTGAGCTGTCTGCTGGAGAACTGCCTGCTGCAGAACGAGGTGAACAAGCTGCCGAATCCGCTGACGGGCATCGTGTTCCACTACGACACGTTTGTCTCCGACTCTGGTGGCTCGCCGTGCGAGGCTGCCTTTCTGAGCTCGCACGCTGGCGTCGACGTGCGCGTGCTCTGCGCGCCGACCAACGTCGGCCACATCAAGGTGTGTGGTCATGAAAGACACTAGGATATCTGCTGACCACGCCAGCGCATCTATGCCAAGCTGCCCAACGTCACCATCGAGGTGCTCCGCATCAATCAGGAGCACCTCAACACGAAGCGCATGCTGGACCTCATGGCCGTGTCGTCCGTGCAGGGCAGCCTGCCGCTCTACCTGCACGTCGTGATCCGCATCTTGCGCGACCTGCGCGTCGCGCAGCAGAAGACGGGCACGGGCTTCAACTATGCCAAGTTCAAGATGGACCTGGACCAGCAGGCGCTGACGGACGCGCAGCTAGCGCCGCTCAAGCAGCGCCTCGACACGCTCGAGAGCTTCATGGTGTCGGACCAGGCCAGGGCGTACGAGATGGCGCGCGGCGGCCGGCACGCGCGCGCGAGCCGGACCGTCGTGGACCCGCAGCACGGCAACGCGTGGACGCCCAAGGCCGGGCAGCTGACCATTGTGGACCTGAGCTGCCCGTGCGTCACGGCCGAGATGGCCTGCTCGCTGTTTGGCATCTGCCTCAGCCTCTTCCTCGAGCAGGACACCAAGATTGGCCGCGTCGTCGCCCTCGACGAGGCGCACAAATACATGACCGACTCGGCCGAGTGCCAGGCGCTCACGGAGAACCTGCTCTCGACCATCCGCCTGCAGCGTCACATTGCCACGCGCGTCATCATCTCCACGCAGGAGCCGACCATCTCGCCGCGCCTGCTCGACCTCTGCAGCGTCACCCTCGTGCACCGCTTCACGAGCCCGGACTGGATGCGCGCGCTCGAGAAGCATCTGGCCGGCGCGTCCTCCTGGCTGGACCCTAACGACGAGGAGGAGTCAGGTACCGTCGGCAAGAAGGCAGCCAGGACAGAGACGGGGATCCGTCCGCTGACGCTCAAAAAGTCAGACGTGGTAGGCGACCTCTTCTCGCAGGTGGTGCGCCTGCGCACGGGCGAGGCGCTGCTGTTCGCGCCGAGCGCCGTCATCGACATGCAGACGGTTGGCGAGGGGGACACGGACGCGGCGGCGGCGGCGGAGGAGGACTCGACGTACGACTCGGGCGTTAACGTGCAGGACTGCAAGAAGACGCCCGTGTTCGCCTTTGGACGGTCGTTTGGCGCGCCAAAGGACGTGCCCACGGAGAAGAGGGTTGTGCATCTCGGCAACGGCGTCCTCAGGGTGCGCGTCAGGAAGAGGGTCACGGCAGACGGCGGGCGCAGCATCATGGCGGCCTAAGGGCGTTTGGATTTCGATGGCGCAGGGGTGCCTTTCATGTAAGGGAGCGTGTCGGATTTGCGATTTTGTATGTGCCTGGTAGGTGTTCGCGGCAGGGATTTATACCCATTTTGTACACTTTGTAATACAAATTTGGCTAATTGATACACTACGACTGTCTACAGTATTGCGCTCCTTAGTGTTAGGTCTGAGGTGGGCCTAGGCGCTGGCCGTGGGCATCATGTAGAGGCTGCGCATGTGCCAGGCTCTGGGCTCTCTAGAGGCATCTTGAAGTTTGTGCCGACAATGACAGGTCATGAGCAAGCCTAGACGGAGCGGTTCCAAGGCATGGACGGCCAAGTGAGGCCATGCTCGACTCGCTGGTCCACCTGTTCCCAGGATGCTTTGCTCGCGTTTCTTCCATGCTGTACCGCAAAGGCCAGGACAAACCGACGTTGAGCATCCTTGTCCACCTCGCGCGCAGCCTCCTGTTTGACCTGCGACTGGACTACCACGTCCTCGTCGCCATGGCAACAAAACGAATGACACTGTCTCACTCGGAACATGAAGTGAGATGAAGGTTTCATTGCGTCAGAAGAGGTCATTGATCATTAATCACATACAGAGTCTATCGCCAAGATGAATGTCTCACGAGCCAAATTATCCACCAAGAAGGAGCAACCACACACACAACACCTCCACTACCGGATGCCGTTCATCTGGCGAATGGGCGCCTTGACGTCCTCGGGATCGCATGTGACGGTGCGCACCGAGTAGAACTGGCCCGCCTGCCAGTCGGGATTCTGCCACGTGCTGTCCGTGCAGTCGAGGTCGAGCGTGACGCCGCCCATGGCCCAGAAGCGCGCCTGCTCGCCGGGACACATCCAGGTCTGGTTGATCTGGAGCGCGCCCGAGGCGCGGTCATATGTGAAGGAGGCCTGGGCGCTGAGGTTGGCGGGCATGTCGCACTGGAAGACCTGGTTGCCGTAGAAAAAGTCGGACAGCTGCGTCGAGGAGGCGGTGCAGAGGGCGGGGGCGTCCAGGGCTGGGTTGGTGAGGGTGAAGTTGACGTAGCCGTGCGCGTTCTGGTGTGCGGGCGTCGTGAAGATGTATGAGGCGTGGTAGTCAAAGTGCTTCACGTCCCAGTGCGTGAGCTTTTGCGAGCGCTCGGCGCACGACTTGGGCTTGGGTGCCTCGAGGGGCGCGGCGAGGATGGCGGTGCCGGCCAGGAGGAGGGTGGTGATGAAGCTGTGCATGGTGGTGGTTGGAGGGGGAGAGACAGAGGAGACGAAAACGTCCAGTTGCTGTCGATTTATGCAGGGCGAGGCATTCGACAGTCTTCCGGGTGCTGGGATGGCGTCCGGGACAGTGAGATTAAATGTCTCCCATGGCGAGATTACACGCAGGCGGCGCCATTCTTGGTGCCGAGCTGCCAGCGAGGACGAGGCCGTATCTGCCCAGTGTCCTGGTTATTCTCCCACCATTATTTCCATCTGCCGTCAGCGAGAGCCCGTCAGCGTGACGTGACGCTGCGCAGACTCGCATTGTTGGGGCGGTAGTGTGACCATGCGTCCGTCAAGGTGGCCGCAACCTCGCAGTCTGGAAGACGCAAGGTGCGACGCAGCATCGGAGACCAGAGCGCGTGCTGCTGGTCCGCTGTCACGCTGGCATGGAATCGGCAGTCGTGCAGATCATGTCTCTTGGAGACGGCATGGCCCTTGGTCCCTTTGTCCGTCGAAGCGTTCTCAACACTCGCAGACCTCTTCACCGACCAACGGCTTTATGCCCCGTCTGTGTACTCTACAACAACAAGTACGACGCAGAAAAGCAAGTATAAATGGTCCAAAGGACAAAGCGCTGTCCAGCATGGTCCGGGGCACCCGGTGCCGGTATTCGGGGGCCATGGCAAAGATCGACAAGGGATATGCGGACCCTGTTAGCGCATGCACCTTGTGCAGGCGGCTCCACTAACATGCCATGCCATCTGCACTCGCGCATGCCATCGTCGTCTCCGCAATGTCCGTGCATGCCCGTTGATTCCCAAAAGATCCTTGGCCTCGGGGGAATCCACATTCAAGACCCGAGCGCTCTTAAAGCAGGTAGCCTTGAATCTCTGCGGTCTACACCATGTCATCTCGCCTACCCTGTAGCTCTGCGGCCACGGACTGCAAGCCCCTGGACAATATCCCATCCAGGCCTACGGACATGAGTCGGAATACTTTCATCTCAAGACAAAAAAAGTACTTTTGTAATTCATTTCCTAATCTGACAACAGCCAAGGCAGCTAGGCGCTCCGCGTATACTTGGACCGCTGCCTCCACTGCGCGCCAAAGCGAAACACGAGCACCGGAATGGGGGCGAGGGCGAGGCTGATGGTGCCGAGGATGGTGAAGCCCCAGCCAAAGCCGTAGTCGCGGACGAGGGGCGTGGTGGCGAGGGGCAGAAAGGTGCCCATGAGGCAGCGGGCGACAATCAGCCCCGTCATGGCGCTCGCCGAGTACAGGCCAAAGGCGTCGACGACGTAGGCCGACAAGGGCATAAAGGCGAGCATGAGGGAGAAGCCGACGAGGCCCATGAGGACGAGGAGCAGCCAGAGGGGCACGCATAGCTCGGCGGCCCAGCCGTAGAGGGAGACCATGACGGGCAGGGCGAAGCCGCCGACGATGACGAGGGGGAGGCGGAACTCGGGCCTGCCCGCACCCCCGTGGGCGGCCTTCATGCGCACGTAGATGCGGTCGAGGAGGGCGTTGCAGACGACGACGCTCGCCGAGGACCCGATGCTGAAGCAGACCATGGAGGCACCCGTCGCGGCGGGCGAGAGGTGGTACCTGTCGGCGAAAATGTCGGGCAGGGTGACGGCAAAGTTGTAAAAGTGGGAGAAGACGACGGAGCCAAAGAGGGAGAGGGCCATTAGGACGCCCGAGGAGCCAAAGACGATGAAGGGCCGGACGACGGACGCGACGAGGGCCTCGCGGCCTTTGGTGTCGCCGCCCTCGAGATTTTGCTTCTTCTGGTGCTTGCGCACAATGGCCACGCGGTACGTCTCGCGGAAGCAGGTGAGGAAGAGCACCTGGCAGACGCCGACAAAGATGGCGGCCATGTAGAGGACCCAGCGCCAGCCGAGCGTCTCGGCAATGGCACCGCCCATGGCGGGCCCCGCGGCGCCGCCGACGAGGGGCGAGAGGGCGACGAGGCTCAAGGGGGAGCCGCGGTGGTCCGGGTCGAACATGTCGCCGACAATGGCCGGGTTGAGGACGTTGGCGACGACGACGAGGCCCGAGAGGGCGCGGGCGAGGATGAAGAGGGGCACCGTCTGGGCGGTGGCCGCGAGCAGCGTGGCGAGCACGAAGAGCGTGTTGGCGACGTTGATGACGGGCCGGCGCCCGACAATCTCGGACAGGGGCGCGATGAGCAGCGGGCCCGCCGCCTCGCCCAGCTCCCAGATGGTCACGAGCAGCACGCTCGCCGCCTTGCTGGGCGCGTCGTCGTCGGACAGGTCGCGCACGATGCGGTGCGCAATGGGCACGACGGAGATGCAGTTGAACGTCCTGCCGGTCAGCGGGGGCCTGAAGAGACTGGAGAGTTGGGGACCTACACGGTAAAGGCCAGCGCGGTCAGCAGCAGCGTGATGCTCCATTTGAAGGCGTCGGGCCACGCGCGCGGGTTGTCTGCGTCGCCATCCGCGTCCACGTCGTGCGGCAGCTCCTCGTGCGCGTGGAGGTCCGCAGCGGCGGCCGGCAGCGTGTTGGAGACGGTCGCCGTCTGGCCCAGCAGGGGCTCTCTCTCGTCCAGCGTGGCGGGCGGCATTTTCTCTACGTGCTCAGCCAGAAATTCTCGCAACCGCGATGAGGCACTCTGGAGTCTTGTTCAGTCCGCACGATGCGCGCAAAGGCCTTCTATGTCTGGCAGACAGCTGGGCCCCGCGCGTGCCATGGCAAGGGCGCAGGCTTTTTTTTTTCTATCATGCGGCCGTCGTCGGCTCTCGGATTTGCTGCGCAGGAGATGCGCGGGTGGGTGGTCCATGGGGAGGGGACAGACGCAGATGAGTCCGAAGCCGGGCGGCTTAAGGTGGGTCGTCACGCTGGGCGGTGAGAACAAACGGATGGGCAGCGTCCAGGCGGATGGACCTCATGGTGGCACAAGCCAGCGCCACAATGTGATGTGTGTTGGGAAAGGCATTGAAAGTCGAGGTGGACAATGGATGGTCCAAGTATTGTTCATGTTGTTTCGCAAGTTGCCTGGGCCGTGCTTCAGCCTACCCTGCGGTGAGCACGGGCTTCTGTTCTGGATCGCCTGGCACACGTGGAGAGACGGCAGAAAAGGTTGGATGGGAGAAATCAAAGGAAAGAATTCCATTTTCTATGGAGCGACCAGTGGGCTGCGTGCATTCTGCCGATGCAGTAGCGCCCAAGCCACATCGGACCCTGAACGGACATCAAGTCTGTTTGACTACCCGGGACACAGGCTGCGCTGGCGATACCGGTCGACAATGCAAGGCGTTTCCTAGGCATGATGGGTGCCCTAGAAGACAGAAAATGCTGCTATATTTTCTTCTGAGGCCTCCAAACGGCAGAAACGCATTCATATGGAACATTTATGCAAATCGTGAAAACTCCACGCATCCTCAGCCCAGCCGAGCTCGTAGTTTGAGGCCTCCAAACGCCAATGTTGTGCGAGCCAGCATGCCCTGGGCGCGTTCCACGCGTCTGGAGCCGGAAACAGACGCGGAGAACATGGAGACTACGGGTCGAGGTACAGTAAATGTGGGCTACGGCGATCTCGGATATAGCGAAGCTGGGTATATAACGATAAATTTCTTCTCAATTTCGTAAATCCCTCACTAATATCGCCTCGTTTATAACGAATGATCCCCTATAACGATCAAAATTCGCCATCACAGGGGTTCGTCACAACTAGAGTTTACTGTAGAGTGTCTCTCCAGCTCTCATCGCTTTTACCGTCTTCACCGTCGTTGCAGGGGACGAGCAGGGGTAATCTGCAAAGCTGAAAGACAGGGGCCGGCCTCGATCGGATGTCGCTTCATTGTGCTTCGACGGAACCTCGGGGTGGGGGATGGCTTCTGGACGGCCGCGTGTCTTGGATGTAGACAAGCCCGTCGTGTTCAGGCCGCTCAGAGGTTCCAGCCAGTTGCCATGTCATAGTCTGCAGCATCGTCGCGTCTCCCGCGCTGTCCCGTATCCAGAGCACGCTACTATCCCACCGTAGCTGTCAGCATATGCCGGCGAACCCTTCGGGCCTGTGCGTATCCAATAGCCGGCATTAGCTGCAGCGCGAGTCCCCCGGGATCTGGCGGGTTGCAGCCCTCAGCTGGCTCGAATCTCAGCCGCATCAATATTTGGCGATGACACCAAACCCTTATTGGCCCCCTGGCCTACCGCATCTGAAAGTTGTTACCGCAAATGGAGACTCGCGAGGCGCCCGTCGACGACTTCAGCACACTTCCTGCCTCAGTCTTGGCCGAAAGGGGTTTCCCCGCCAAGGCGATCAGATGGAAATGGTTCCTCGTGAGAGTAGGAGCCTAAATACGGGAAGGCAAAATCCGACGGACATCACCCATCCGCGAGACGCAACAAATTACGGCGCGTAGTCTGTCGACACCAAGATCCTTTTTATGCATGTCTTGGCTAGTTCCTGAACATCCTGCCGCGAGATGCCAGGATGATTCCTAGTCTAGACTACCAAGTGTCCTTTGTTGGCGGCTACCGGGACGAGTGGGAAGAGGTGACTTCCTCTTCGCGGTCCTAGGTGGCATTCGCCGCGAGAGCAGAATGGTCCGCGCTTGTCAGACACGGCCCGCTGCCTAGTCCTCCTGTAAGTATATAATGTCCCGTGAGAAGCCCGGATGTCCATCTTACAATCCCAGCGACGACCCTCCATCCACATCCAGTCCAATCCCTCTCATATTTCACTTCAAGAAACCTTCACCAAATCCCTATTCAGACATCCCAACATGAGCGGACAGCTTAGTTGCTATGGGGGCCACATTTCGAACCCTGTGGTCGACAAGGAGTACCGCGTATCTGTCTTCTTGTACGACCGGGACGACAGCTGTGTTCTTAACTTGATGCCGGATCAAGTGGTCTTTGGAAAAAGCTTCAATGCTTCTTATTTGAAAATCAACCACAGCCCGCACGCGAAGAAGTTCTTCTTTCCGCGCAACGTCAATATCAATCCTGGAGATGCTTTCATCTTCAGCATCGAACCTGGACTGCTTTCTGCGACCCTTTTCCATGGTGCCAAGTCCGAGTATTCCATCACCTTTACGCGGGACAGGTCGCCGGATGCACTCAAAGAACATGCCATCATGGCCGCTCACACCGACAGCTACCTCAACAAGGTGTTGACGCTGGCCCAAGTCCATGCCCTCCTGGGAAGCACCCGCGCTGAATTCAATCAAGCGTTGGCGGCCAGCAAGATCCGCGACACGGCCGAGACGGAGAAGCTCACCAAGGATCAGTTCCAGGCCGCCAACGACGCCAATGCCACGGTGCAGCTCAAGGGGGACAAGAGTGTGCCGGGCGATCAGGACATTTTCGACCAAACGGCCATGCTGGCGTGTGGCGTGAACACGAGGCTGGCTGCCATTGCGAAGGCGAAGCACCCAGAGCTGTACGACGTCTCCACCGCCGACGGCCAGCTGGACATGATCAATGACTCGGCCAACGGTCTGTTCAACTGGTACCACACCAACATGGGCCAATACCTGAACACGGTATCCATGTCCTCGGAGACGATGAGGCACCGGTACGACACGGCCACCATCCAGCTGGATGCCATCAGGGACCTCTTTGTCTCGCTGGCGCTGCCCGAGGCGGCCCTCAACGACCTCTTGGGCGCCGTCTCGTCCTTTGTCAAGCAGATGAATACCATTTCGCTTGGCATCGAGAATAAGACGCGCAAGAACGCCAAGCTCGTCAACTTCTTCAGCGTCCAGCCGCCCCTGGGGAACCCGGACCTCAAGCACCTCGCCAAGATGCGGATGATCTACTGCTCGTTCGAGGAGGCCATTTCGACGTGGAGCACGGCCTGTGCGTCCGGCACAAACTACGACCTGGCCGTCACCGTCTTCGTCCTCGACTGCGAGCTGAACCGCGAGATGGTTGCGCTCGTCTACGACTACTGCAAGAACCTGATCCTCAAGTCGGCCGAGGCCGCCCTGGATGACATTGGCTCGAGTGGGCTGAAGCCGACGACGGATCCCATCAACGTCCCCGGGTCGAATCCCATTGGCCCGCCTCCTGTTCCCAAATGAGGCAGGCAGCGGAGGGTAGGCCACAGCAAGAGACTGACTCTTTTCTCTCCGAGTCCCACCACGCCTGGATCATCTCTCCTGCGCCCTGATACGGCCCACCTCGCTCATTTGATGATTTTCATGATCCCATATGGGTCATTGAACCTGTTCAATGACCAGCATGGATTAGCTCGTTATCAAAATCATCCCATTCTATGTAGGAAGCCACGCTTGGATATAGTCGGTCTCTACCTAGCTCCTTAGCTATGAATACAATAGTCAGCGCCTAGATGACTGTCTACCGCACTAGACCATAAAGCGAAGCGCTGGAGTCAATGACATTCTAATGTAGTCTTTCTGTAAACCGACTTCTTGTCTACCGGCCCTGTAGCTAGTTAGACCCGAGCTTCATAGGGGATAGTCCTCGATGATTCGATAAACTCGCTCGGGTTATTATTCCGGAGTCTTGTGATCCATTGTCCAGCACCTATCCTAGCTGGCGACCTCGCTAGCGTCGGCTGATCGCGGCTGCCTAATTTCTGAGTAGGTGCGGGGTAACGCTAGGATCTCTCCGCCGTAGTTCCAACTTCCTATAGTCTTTGCACTGACATATCGTACGAGCCTAGTGGATATACGCTGAGAACGCTTAAAGAGTTCCGATATCACCATCGAGTTTCTATTGATTGAAGTCAGAAGCGTCGAATACGATCGGGAGAGCACGATGGTGGATAACTTACCACAAGACCAAGGTCCAATTCCTGCCCCTCGAGCATATTTGGGGCGAGGACAACGACAGGATGACGAAGAGGCTGGTGTTAGTAGCTCCCGCGCTCAAAGTCATCCTCAAGGGGGATTCAGAACCAGAATGACACCATCTGGGGGCATCAGCGGATCTCGGGGCCCGCCTTCTGTATTGGCCCAGTCTATCAGTCAAAGCACGGAGAAGATCGGAGCGTTCAAGGACAAAGACGCGCGAGACTTTTTTGACAGAATCGCCGCAAACACTCCCTGTGTTTTTCTTTGCGTCGGGCGACCAGAGAAAAGCAAGATCGTCCAGGTTGGGGTCAAAGACGATGACGACGAACCAGCTGTCCTGGAAAAGATGCGGCAGGCTTGGAAGAATTCGAGGAAGTGGCTGCCTTTTCGCAAGGTTACTCGGGTGGACGAGGTGAGGGTAAGTGCCACTTCAATCCTGGAAACTTGATGGATTACCATCCTGACTTGGTCGCAGTTTCGCTTCTTAGGAGACAAAAGCCACAACGGTGGTCATTTACTCTTCGGAACCTACGAAATATTGAATCCTGAGCAACTGCGTCATGCTCTTAACGAAGATCTGCAGGCAGTCAAAAATTCAATCAGCGCATGGATAGATCCAGATCCCTACTCCTCCTGTTGCCGAGAGGATTGTATCAGCGGAGAGTGGGAGCATTCGCCAGAGTGCCCTACCGAGGAGAACCCCTTCCAAGATTGCGATATTGAAGTATACGAAGGCCTACGTCACTACTTAGGAAGACTTTCACTTCTGCCGATGCTCACTTTGGCATTCCAAAGTCCCTCGTTGGGAAAGGGTCAACGATTGCTAGGCGGCCTTGCTCAAGGGTCAGGTTTATACTCCGCTAAGTTTGACAACCTTCTTTTCACACTTGAACCAGGGTCTCCCTCCTAACCATAGCCTAGCGACTTACTCCGAGACCTCTACCGGCATAATCCACGTATCGGCGATATTGAATTTAACGGTTACAGAGTTACCGAGGAATGGGAGGACCCGATGTATAGTGGGGTTATACCGCTACTAATTGCATTCGTATTGGGATCTTGTTTCGTTTTCCGTGCGGTTTTTGAAGATTGGCAAACAGCCATTGGGTTCAGCGCCCTAGGGGTTGCGGTTCTGGCTCTCATTGTGCAGTGGAGGATCTATGTCGTTGGACAGGATTAAGGCTGTAAGAATAGGGAAATGACAGGGTCAGAAAACGGAAATGTATACTACTTTCTGTTAGCGTATTCCACATGCGAGCGGACGACTTGAGCGAGCGGGATACCTTCACTACCTACCGCTTTCATTGACACTGGAGAAGATCGTTGCGGACGGGAGTTGCTGGGCGTGGTGTTTCGAGGTAGTACGGGCGAGGATAGGAGGAGAAAGAGGGGTGCTGTCCGTTCAAGGCCCAGCCTCTTTGCTTGGATCTCCCCCATGTCACCTGGAGCTGAGCCAGCGTAGATGCGCCATCATTTCACCTCATGCCTGCAGCATGCTCTCGACGCGCTTCAGTCCACCCGTGTCGTTCGGAAGGTTCAGCCTATATTCAGCTTCTATGGTGCGATGGCAGAGACGCTCGACGAGGACAAGGCTGATTTCTCATGTTGACTCGAGGTACTGATGTCACAGCCAGAGTGGCCCTTTTTCGCTGATTAGCCAAGTCTCGGCGTGTCAAACGACATGTACTGCATTGTTCTGCCATGAGATGCACTGCCCATAGGGCCAATGGTGATTTGGGTGGTGCCAGATTCCTAGAATGCGCGTTCAATCGGCAGAGCAGCAGCAAAATAGCCGTTGGTTTGGTTGTGAAGCGGGATTCTCTACGCCTCATGGAAAGAAACCTCGGGTCTGTGAATGGCATGTTGGTTGCGGTGCTATAGACACGTGAGCCCAGCGTCCATGACGAGCGCACAGCGTGCAGTGGCGTGATCCAAGCACAGCAAGAAGTTCTCGGGGGATCTTTTGCAAGACGGGGATGCATGCCAGCCGTGCCAAGAGGTCGAGAACTTGTCCTGTACATATGCACGTTCCATCGTTCGCGAACAAGAGCGATGCTTGGCATGGGTATGTACATGGTATGCTTGCAGTAGCGGCCGGGTGGCTGTGGGCACACGACACGTGCAGCAGTGCAGTCGGCTGAGAGCGGCCTGTCCTCATCCAGCCACCTGATGGCGCAAGAAGAAGAGGCGCGTTGAAGAAGGAGTCTAGAAGAAGCTGGCACACGCTTCCCAAGGGTCGGCTGCGCGCCTATGCACAAGGAGACATGGTTCGCAGGTGGGCCTCGCAGGGATTCAATGCGATCGGGTGGGCGTCGATGGTCTGTCCGGCTCGTTTGGGCAGCCCTGCCGAGGACGCTTGGCGATTGCCGACCTGCTGGAGAGAAATGCATGCACATGAGTGACCCCTTGACTGTACGGTGCGTCTTTGGCGACCAATCCAATGATGCTGTGTGTTCCTCATGCCATGCACGGACTGACCACGCCGCGATGGAAGCTTGTCGACGACGCGAATGACAACTGAGCGGACCTGGCTGCCATACTAGGTCGCGCCCGCGAGCATGCCATTCTCGGCCGGATGATGCCATCGCGAGGTGGCCCCTCCCGCGCAGCCAGACAGGCGCGGGTGGCATTTCCATGACACACAGAAACCGGCACAGCCCGGGACTCGCTCCAGAGAGCTGGATCCCAGGCGAGAGCAGAGTCATGAAAGCTTGTCGGCCCTTGAATTGCCCGTCGGACAGTAGGAGGGAATAGGAGGTGCAGAGTTTTAGGGGACCCCCTTCTCGGACAGGCCCCGATCGCTGATTGGCTCCGGCGCCCCGATGACGCGATCGGGCGAGTGGGTCCGCCGCTGCCACGGACGCCGGGGTCTCTTCTCTTCTCTTGTCTGCCTCTGCCCTGGGAGGCGCCTATTCTCGGGAAAAGAAGCCAGGACAAGAAAAGGCCATCTCCTTCGATGCCAAGGCCAGGCTCCATGAGGCAGGCGCAGCCCAGACGCGCTGTCGTGATCCGCGGCGCAATGACACGATGCCTTGGCGCGGTCCGAGGATGGGCCCCACTCCCGGCGGCGGCGACGGATGGCGGATGGCGTCTTCCATTTTGCTTCTAGCCTGGCGGGTCTAGAAGAGTTTGATGGGGGCGGAGTGTGAGGCCATATAAGACCTTGGGCTTCCTCTGTTGTACTTGTCAACCATCCAAAGCTGGGCACTCAGATCACCCACAGACATCACCATGAGCCTCCCCTCGCGCACCGCGTCCAGCGAGAACAAGGACGCCTACGTCGTCGCCGACCCGCAGGGCAGCGCGACCGACGTCGAGGATGGGCGCCTCGAGGCGGCCCGCGAGGCCAAGCGCACCATTGGCGTGACGACGGCCGCCTTCCTCATCTTCAACCGCGTCATCGGCACGGGCATATTTGCGACCCCGAGCGCCATCCTCTCCCTCAGCGGCTCCGTCGGCCTCTCCCTCATCATGTGGCTCATCGGCGGCCTCATCGCCGCCGCCGGCACCGCCGTCTACGTCGAGTTCGGCACGGGCATCCCCAAGAACGGCGGCGAGAAGAACATTCTCGAGTACGTCTTCCGCAAGCCCCAGTTCCTCACCACCTCGCTCTACGCCGGCTACGTCGTCCTCCTCGGCTGGGCCGCCGGCAACTCCGTCGTCTTTGGCGAGTACATCCTCCTCGCCGCCCGCGTCGAGCCCACCCAGTGGAACGGACGCGGCCTCGGCATCGCCTGCGTCACCATCGCCTTCCTCATCCACGGCACCGCCCTGAAATGGGGCATCCGCCTGCAGAACGTCCTCGGCGTCATCAAGCTGCTCATCATTGTGATTATCATCGTCGCGCCCCTCGCCGGCCTCAAGAAGACCACCGACAACCTCGCCGGCCACAAGGCGTTCGAGGGCACCTCGGGCAGCGCCTACGGCGTCGTCACCTCGCTCAACAATGTCATCTGGAGCTACGTCGGCTACAGCAACGCCAACTACGCCCTGAGCGAGACCAAGAACCCCGTGCGCACCCTCAAGATCGCCGCGCCCCTCGCCATCGGCAGCGTCTCGATCCTCTACATGCTCGTCAACATCTCCTACTTTGCCGGCGTCCCCAAGGACGAGATCATCGCCAGCGAGCGCCTCGTCGCCGCCGCCCTCTTCCGCAACATGTTTGGCCCCGCCGCCGAGCGCGCCCTCTCCGTCTTCGTCTCCCTCTCCGCCTTTGGCAACGTCCTCTCCGTCATCTTCTCCCAGGGCCGCCTCGTCCAGGAGCTCGGCCGCGAGGGCGTCCTCCCCTTCTCCCGCCTCTGGGCCAGCAACAGGCCCTTCAACGCGCCCCTCGCCGGCCTCGGCTGGCACTGGTTCATCTGCGTCATCACCATCGTCGGACCGCCCCCCGGCGACGCCTACAACTTTGTCCTCAACCTCATCTCCTACCCGCTCGCCATCGTCAACACCTTTGTCGCCATCGGCCTCCTCCACCTCTACCGCCACCGCGCCACCAACAGCTGGAACCCCCCCGTCAAGGCCACCCTCCCCGTCGTCGTCTTCTTCCTCCTCAGCAACCTCTTCCTCGTCTGCGCCCCCTACGCGCCCCCCGAGGACGGCCAGAGCATCTACAAGAGCATGCCCTACTGGACCCACAACGTCGTCACCTGGGGCGTCTTTGGCCTCGGCGGCCTCTACTGGCTCGTCTGGTCCAAGATCCTCCCCCGCCTCGGTGGCTACCGCCTCGTCCGCGAGACCCAGGTCGACCCCTTGGACGGATGGGAGCGCCAGGTCTTTGTCCACAAGCCCCTGCACGAGGAGGGCCCCAGCGGTGTCGCCCAGAATTTATAGCTCCCAGCGGACTTGGGGGAGAACTCGCGTCTGCTACCGGCCAGCCACCGTGCTCTAACATATGATACCACTTAATCCATAGCATATGCAATTTAACATTGTCATGTTTCATTACATCCACCTAGATATGTCTTCACTCCATTTTCCCGTGAACTCACAGCAGGTACCGGTAGTCGGGCGACAGATCGCCCATCTCCGTCTTCTCCTCCTCCGTCAGCCCGTGCTCGTTGCCGTGCTCCTGGTCTCTCTTCCTGTTCTGCGACCAGCACGCGTACCCATACACGACACAGGCAATGATGCTCAGGATTGTAAACGCAATCGAGATGCTGTACCCCGGGATGAACTTGGGCGCGTCCTTTTTGAGGAACGCAAACGACGCAATGATGCCGCCAATGTTGCCAAAGCCCACCTGCCACGCGGAGCCCACCGACCGGCGGTGGTGACCGCCCAGGTTCATGTTGAACCAGCAGACAATGATAGGCATGGCCGTGTACGCGCCGCACGCGACCAGGAAGAGCGCCGCGTACTGCAGCTTAGTGTTGTCGTGCACGGCAATGAGAATGGCGAACCCAAGAATGCAGACGCAGATGGCCGTGACGGCAAAGGCGAACCGGTGGCGCGTCTTGTCCGACAGCAGCGCCATGCACATGGAGAAGCCAAACGAGGCGGCCCATGGCGGGACGCTGTGCAGCTGCGTCTGGATGCGGTCGTAGCCGTACCCCTGGATGATGCCTGGCGAAAAGTACGCGTACCCATACGCCGGCACAATGAGGCCAAAGTACATGAACCCGCCCACAATCACCTTGTAGTCCTTGAACACGCGGCCCACGTCCTTGAGCGTGATGCTGCGGTCGCGCCCGGCGGGGCCCTGGTCGAGACGCAGGCGCGCCGACACATACTCTTTCTCGCCGTTCTGGAGCCACTTGGACTCCTCGGGGAAGTTGGGCAGCAGGAACCAGAAGAAGAAGCTGACGAGGACCGTCAGGCCGCCCTCAAGAATGAAGATCCACCGCCAGCCCTGGTACCCGCCCACGCCGCTCATCTTGCCAATGGCCGCGGCCAGGAGCCCGCCAAACGCGCCCGCCAGCGTCGTGCTGTTGAAGAAGAAGGAGTACCGGCGCTGTGCCTCGTGGCGGCGGTACCACATGCCGATCAGGTAAAAGGCGCCGGGGAACATGCCCGTCTCGAACACGCCCAGGAAGAAGCGCGTCGTCAGCAGGCCCGCGTAGTTCTGCACGAAGCCCTGCAGCAGCGTCACCAGACCAAAGCCAAACATGTTGATCGACAGCCACACGGACGGCCTGAACTTCTTGAGCAGAATGTTGGACGGGATCTCGAGCAGGCAGTACGGCACAAAGAAGATGACGAGCGCCGTGTTGTACTCGTGGCTCTCGAGGCCCAGTTCCTCGGACAGCCCGAAAATGTTGGCATTGGCAATGTTAACGCGGTCTGTCCTGGTTAGTCTGTGCTGCTGCTGAAAGCACACCCAAGTGCATCGACTCACCGAGGAACGCCAGCAGGTACATGATGCACAGGAACGGCACCACGTGGTAGTCAATCTTCCACATGAGCTTGCCCTCGGTCGTGTGCGGCGGGCACTCCACGCTGGCCTCGCTGCGCACAGCATGGTTGCCGACGGCCTTGGACGGCGTCTCGTCCGCGCTGTGGCTGTGATTGTCGCCCGTGTCGGCCGTGGCCTTGTCTTCATACGCAGCCATGACGGTCGTCCGTCAATGTCGGGCGGCAGTGGAGGGATGATGATGGTGATGATGGTGTGCGCGACAGAGCAGGCGGAGGGGTCAATGTCCTTTCTCTCCCTCGTCAGTCGCTCCCGAGATCGGACGGGCGGAAGACGTCGCAATGACCAAATCGCAGAGTGGACTCACTGGACTCGGGTGGAGTGCGGGAAGGAGCTCTGTACCGCTCGAACTGGGCTGAACTCTGGTCTCTGGAGGAGGCAGCAGGTGCAGAGGTGGGAGGCAAGGGCGGTTTAAGTATGCGGCCAGGCAGACGCGCCGCATGCGGTCGTCCGGCCCAGAGGGAGGAGACCCAGGAAGGGCAGCTGCAACAAGAGCAGCTGCAGAATGCCGCTGTCCAAACGTTACCGTACTCCATAGAGTCTGCAGCGCAGAGCGACGGAGCGCGCGCACCTCGGATCGTGGCGCCCTCCCCTCGCCTTCCGTGGCGCCTTCCCTGGCGCCGTGTGATTGATTGGCATCGTCGGGCGGAGGCTCCTTCCCCAGCCAGCGGCTCAACCGGGCTGCAGCCTGCGGGTCGGCCACACGGTCGCGACTGCCGGCGGAGTCTGGCTTGGCCGATCCCCGCACGCTGACCTCAGCGGTCCCTGGCATTCTGCCAACGCGAGAATGACGCAGATGCCGTCGTATCTAAGTAACAACTGGGCGTCTCAACTTCTGTCTGCGAAAGACTTTTTTCCACCGAGATTCGCGCCATGTTCTCACAGACCTGTGGTGAGTGACCCTGGAATCAGGTTGGGATAGAACTTTTGATGGAAAACTGGCTGCCCTCCAACCCCACAACGCTAGGCCAGTGTGGGTTAGCTGCCCGATCGACAGTCGGCACTAGAAGCGCGGTGGGAGGGAAGGGAAATGCGGACAGCACCCGCGCGAGCAGAGCGGGCCGTGCAAGGTAGAACATACTGCTGGAAAATTCCTCGAGGTTCTACAACCTGGGAGAGTCACAATGGCGACTTTCTTTTCAGTCGCATCCAAGCGCAAGCTGCGACAAAGAAACAGTGTGCTTGCTCTCAGCATCCCCCACAGGCCGCCGCAATTACAGTGTGGACCCCACCCTGGACGGTGTGGCGCCGATCGACGGTCCGCTATCGGATCCGACGCACGAGTCACTGGCCGCCATGGGCTTTTCCGCCATGCCCCATACAGGAGCTTGCATGGCTAGGCGTTTGCACAAGATGGATTCGCCCTAGGCGAGGACATGAGATTACGCGAATCAATCGTGAGAAGGGTTCTGGAACACTGGCAAGCGGCTGCATGGGGCTCTTTGTGGGGCAGGACGGAGCAAGTCAGACGGTCTGAACTGGAGAATCTGGGGTTGGCGTCCGGCAAGGCAGCTCAGCGCGAGCGATTCCGCGCAGATCCAGCAAGCTTATCGACAATTCCGCGTCGGAGGCATGCCATGAGCCGCGGCATACCGCAGAGCGTGGGTGCGGACGGGGCATCCGCCACGAGGCCTGCGAGATGGGGGATCAACAGGGCGTGGTCGACAGCGTTCATTTTGCATCCCAGCATGCAGCCATCGGAAGGACAGCCGTCGACTCAACAATGATCATAGGCAGTGTCCTCGCAAGCGACGGCCTCGTCTCCTCATCACAGTTACCACATCCCTGGCCGTACCTTGCAGGTCGCTGGGTGGCGCACCACGTGGTCCGAACGACATGAGCTCGACACTTGTTTATGCTCGTTGGCGCAAGTTCGAGAACGCATGGCGAACAAAGCCCGGAAGTCGTGGATGCGTTCCCCGTGGACTTGACCTTTGTCCCACAAAACACGTTGTTGATGCCACACATGTTCGGCAAACACACCGCAACAAGGACATTCACCTGCTGTCAATCGTATAGGCAGTGGCTGTATCCGTGATGGCGTGAATGCCATTGCCCAAAGGCAACCTGACGGAGACCTGGTGAAAGAGTCGTTGGTGCTTTCCTCAACGGATCCAGGGTCACTGTATCTCTTCTGCGCTGGGTTATCATTTCTTCTCGCGCGCCATGTCCAGCTCATTCGTTTCCTCCAGATCATCATTCCATTTCGCTACAGTCTATCATTATCACTATCCTTAGCCAGTCGTACAAGCCCAGTCTTGGATCTCGAGTACCTCCTCAACCTGAACAGAGTCTATCCTTCACCCGTTCCTCAACCACGTCTAGATGGAGAACCATGACCAGAACCCGCGCCATGACACTCGCCATGGTTACGCCTCTCCTCTCTCTGGCTTTGGTGAGGAGCATGAGCTCTCGCAGCGATTCGAGCGATTCTATCTCCCAGAAACATTCGAGCCGTCTCCAGATGATAGCGTCCCCCGTTGGATGGATGACATCTTTCGTCACAGTCCTGAAGTCAATGGACAAGACTTTGGACAGTCCCCCTGCCCAGACCCCCAACCTGCTGCAAGCGGCTCGCCCCAGTTCACATCAAATCCAGTGACTCCGTGCGATTATCAAGATCATGGGTTGCTCCAGCCGAACTTCTCCACTGGAGACGTTGCGGTGCATGACGGTTTGCACATCGATGGGGACCTGCAAGAGTCCAAATTCGCGATCGATGATCCGGCCTTTTGGGATGACGACTCATCGGGCACTTGGCGCGACGAGGCAGGTCCACCTGGGATGGACACGCATGGCATGGACTTCCAGCACCAGCAGCAGCATGCACCATCGTCCGATGCTTGTGAGGACACATGTATGGACTGGCTGAAGTCTGACCCGGACTTTGACCTGGCTCAGTGTTGCGCAGCTCCTGAGGAGCAGCAGCCTACGTCTCCCATGTACACGGACCAAGAGATGGACTGCCTGGAGGCGAATCGACAGGAGGCCGTCGCCATGTCGTATCTAGCCCAGGAACAGCAATTAACAGACGAGGCAAGAGCCACAATGTCCATCGCCGCAGCCCTCCCGCCCTTCCGCCAAGAGAATCCGACCGACAGCTCCAGGCCGTCGACGTCCACGATATCCGCCAAGCGCAAAATGTCGTTTGACCCCTCTGAAGTACCGCAGCCCATGAATCGATGGAAGAAGAGCAAGATGTACCACCACACTGACGACAAGGACTGCGAGTATCTGCGCGTGCAGGCCGCGGCCGGCGTCGTAGCCGCCCCCTGCCCCGTGTCGTACCAGTCCCTCGCGGACTTTGAACTGAACTACGCTCGGCTGCAGGACATGTACCGAAAGCGCCCGCAAGAGTGTAGCTTTCCCCAGGTGGGCATCTACGGCTGCACGCGCGCGGACGACACGTTTCCCCAGACAGACGAGGACTACCGCCACTATGTGGGCATCATCAAGGACGCCATCCTCGACTGGACGCGCTACATTGAGTGGATGCAGTGCGTGCCGCGGGCCATCAAGGAGGCCCGCAGCAAGGAGCTCGTGGCCAAGATTGAGGAGCACGAGCTGCTCAAGAGGGCCGCCGCCGCGAGCGGCGTCCCGCTGCCCAGCGCCAACGCCAACGCCCTCGACATCCCCGACCTCATCCCGCCGCGCGACGTGGGCCTGCCCACCCTCGACGCGCAGCACAAGCACCTCCTCGGCCGCGGCTGCAACGCTCAGACGGCCGAGTTCCTGTCCTGGCACATTGTCAAGGCCGCCATGGCGAGCCAGCAGGGCCACGCCGGCGGCCTGCCCTGGACGACCAACGATGGCGCCTAGGAGAGCCACGCGTCGTTTGAGCACCGCATCGTCGCCGTCGCCTTTGTGCTCCGCATCTCCAAGCAGACCCTCAAGAGCGTCATGACCCTCGGCGACGGCTGGATCCGCCGCGTCACCAACAACCCCATGGGCGAGCTGCACCTCAAGATTGACAATCAGCGATGCAATCTCAAGAAAGGTCACGACTTTGCCAAGGTCGCCAAGCAGAAGAGCAAGGAGGGCAAGGACAGGGCGGAGCCGGACGAGGAGGAAGATATGTAGGGGTAGATGAGCATGTTCCTGGAACACTTGTCCGGTTCCCCTGCACGAACAACAATTGAGGGAGAACATCTTTGTACGGACCCTGTAGACGACCCGCTGAGCGGTGTTCTTGTTAGATGGTGTTGGCGTTTTGCTAGACGCCGGATACTTGCATGGACAAACACTCTGTTGCCGGGTGTTTTTAGTTAGCCATTCACACACTCATCATTGCTTATCCCTCCCGACACGCCTTGAGACTTCGTTTCTGGCGGCCCTCGTCGTCAAAGTTGCTCTTGTCCAGCCAGGCTTCGAACCCCTTCCGTACCACCGGCCATTCGTCGTCGACAAGGCTGTACCAAGATGTGTCCCTCCTGATGCCGCAGACAATAATATGTTTTCTGTATCAGTGTTAGTCACACAACCTCATCTCCACACGTGTCCCCTACCGAAAGAGACCCTCGTAGGTGAACCCGAGCCGCTCGGCCGCGGCGAGGCTGGGCTTGTTGAGCGAGTTGGCCTTCCACTCCACGCGCCGATATCCCAGCTCAAACGCCCTCTTGATCACCAAGTAAAACATCTCGGTCGCGATCCTCGTCTTCTGGAGGGCCCTGCCCAGCATGACCCAGCCAATCTCAATGCGACGATGGGCCGGCTCAATATTGAGAAACGCAATAGCACCCAGCGCTACGCCATCAGTATTCTCCACTGCATAGTACTGCGGATCGTTGGACGCGATCCAGCGGCTCATGAGGGCCTCTGCGCCCTCCTCTGTCACGGGAGGGACGAGGGAGGGCTCAATGGGCAAGAAGGTCCACAGGTCAACATTCGCTGGGCCGCAAATCTCCTTGTAGAGGGAAACACCATGTTCGTGACGCAGGGGCACCACTTTGGCATAGGAGCCCTGCATCGCTGTGCGCGGTGGGAAGGGCACGTCGCCAGCCGGCACCGGATCGCCGGGGGGGAGAAGCAGTGGGTGATCGGCCGTCATTTGGGGCAGATGCGAGCGAGAATGCCGATGGCTGGCAAATTGCCTTTGATTGCAGGAATTGCGATGGGGTAGTCTGGTCTTAAAACGACTTCTCTCCAGGGTGCGTCGGCCGTGACTCTACATGTAGGCGTAAAATCGTCCCGCGCGACGCCGGAGTCGGCGTGTGGCTGACTGGGCTGCACAACACATCACCGCATGAGATGGTCTTGTGATGCTTCTTGATTCTTCTTTGATCATATAATCGTTGAAACCATATATTGAAAAATCTCGTGTCTGCAAATCATCCTCTCACCGGCAAAAGCCCATCATCCCCTCCCCAGGATCGCAATTCAAGTACGCAAACGTCGCCTCGCCCCTTTTCAGGACCAGAACCTCATGCCACGTGCGAAACTTTCTCTCCGCGCCAAACGTCTTTGCGTGCCTCATGGCGCCGTTGTAAATGGCCAGGTGCGATTTGTGGCTCTTGGCCCAGTCCTCGAGCTTGTCGAGGCTCGAGAAGAAGCCTGTCACACACGTCTCCTTGCGAAGCATGTCCTCGCCTTCGCCGGGGATTGTGTTGCGCAGATAACGCAGGCCAATCGCGCCTGTGGATGGCGTAGACCGGAGATAGTCGAGCCCCTTCTCCAGAGTCGGCTCGAGTTTCCTCTCGTAGGCCTCTGCCTCCTGCTCGCTGCAGTTGTGCCAAAACTGCCCGGTGCGGATGTGCACAAGGTTATCATGGTTGGTTCCCTTGATGTGGTCTCCCTTCTCAACATGTGTCTCTGCCGCTGTCTCGTCAGCGCGGAATAGATCATGCGCAGAGTCATCGATGCGATCACGCGCAGCGCCCCAGTACGCTGTCAGAGTATGGTCTTCTGTCCGGGTCTTGGGCAAGCGAGCCAGTCCTGGGAGGTAGTCCAGGCCAGAGTAGTTTGTCTCGAGCCTGGTCACCGGCACGGAGAAGGTCTCGAGCCACAGCCCGACCTGGGACTGTTGGTCGCCCGGCACAATGCCACGAAGCTCTGGCAGCACCAGCGACTCGAGTGTCTTGCTGTAGGGCTCCTTGTTTGCCCAGTACGCCACGATCACATGGGATCGGGTGCTAGACCGCGAATCGATGCCATTGAACTCCTCGACTGCGGGTGGCAACGGGTGGGATCCGAGATCCGAGATCCGGTCTCGGACCGCCTGCGCAATGGCAGCCGCCCCCGCCCCCGCGCCGGAAGAGTCACCGGTTTGTTGTATGCCAAAGTAGAGAATGTGCACGTTCTGGACATCTTCGTCAAACCGGAGACGCCATCTAGGCACGGGCGGTTGGTGGCCATCGGGCCTGATGAGGGGATACGTTCGCGCAGGGCAGCTCATGGCGGTGGGCGGACTCGAGTTTGCGGGGAAGAAACCTGGAGAGTTGAGAAGAGATCAAATTGATAGCCTGGATGACCGTGCAGGCGTTGATGGAACCCTATCTTACTAAAAGATCGGGGTGTTGAGAGCTTGAGCGTGTTCATGGGCTCGGGGTTCCAACCATGGTATCTGGTTTACCCTGCACCAATTCGATGCTGCATTGCAAATCAACTGCAATCAACCACTGGTCCTTGGGTCTCGCGCGGTGGCGATGGTCTTTCGCAAACACATGCCCTGGACTTATCGTTGACACTTTTCCTCGCTGTCCACATCGTCGGCCACAATTGATCTGCAGGAATGTTCCCCACAGGTCATTCAGATCTCGGCCAAGGACAATGTCCAAGCTGGGATGGACGATGATCACAAATATTTCCGCAGGGCTGGCACAGACGCGCGCTGAATGCCTTGCATGTGACATTTGCTCCCTCCGCCATGGATACTCGGACATTGCACGACGCCACGGTCGTTTACAATTCCCACTCATGTCCACCACCCCACTGCGCCCCTCCGCGCGGCTGAGATCTATCGAGCGGGTCTAGTGCCTCTGCTCAATCTTCTCGCGTGGCAGTGGAAAGTTCAGGGCTGACCAGTTCGACGAGCCCGAGGCGGAGGTCTTTGCGGCCATGGCTCGAAGACAAGGGGTTCCCCTTAGGCCATTCTCGTTGAGCCGTTGTCGACAAACACGGACGAGACTGTGCGGTTCACGCTCAGTCTGCTCTCGAAAAAGCACATTCAAGTGCCCGATTTCATCGTGGTCGGTGACTTGGTCCGCATTCGAGACTATCCGGAAACGAGGTTTCAGACGGAGCAGGGATACTTGACGAGGTATGGGAGGCTGGGCAACGCTTGATGGTGGCAGGCTTCGACAATGACTTGCCGTCATTCATGGTGCCCACGGGGCGTCGATGAATGATTAGCTCTTGGGCGCCGTCTTGAGCTTCCCGTGCAGCTTGGCAGTGGAGCCCAGGAACCCTTGAAAGCTCTCAAACAGCTTTGCGTCCTGTCCCTCGAGCCAGCGGCAGCTCACGACCACCTCATGCTTGCGCACACGGATCCATACTTGGAATCCGAATGCCGCATCTTGTTGCTCGCTCAGATCAATGGGTGTGCCCTCAATCTCCATCTTCTTCTTCTTCCGCCGCCATGCTCGATTCCATACATTGTCGCTGGCACGCCCGGTTCCTAGGGCTTTCTCTTGATCCCAGACCCAATGCGTGAGGTCAAGTGTCCCAATGGCGTCGCGGATGCCATGGAGCGTCTTGCTGATAGGCTCGACAAGTTCCAGCCTGACGACATCGACCTCGGTCACCGGCGGGAGGTGTGCTTTGAGTGCAGCGGAGCTTGACCCTCGCGCAATGTCCTGTGCCGGGCGCATTCGGCGGAAACTCCAGCCCACAGCCCATCTCTTGGTCTTGTTGCCTTGCACGAATTCGGTCACGGCGTAGTTGTGTATCTCGTGCTTCCTCAACTCCTCGACGATGGAGACGACGCTAGACAGAAACCCGACCATGGACGTGTACCACTCCACGCGTTCCTTTAGCTCGAGGGACTCTTGGAGGATCCGTTTTACGAATCCAACCTCACCTCCAGCCGTGACCATTTCCACTGCCGCGCCGGTGCAGGCTGTGAACGGAGGTCTCTTCTTGGCGTCGGCGCTCTTTTTCAATTGATCCTCTGATGAGTAGAATGGCGGATTGGTCATGCAAAAGTCAAACCCGTGCAAGCCCAACTCGTCCAGGGGAATAAGCGTGTCGTTGGCTTGCCTAGAGACGAGCTTGATCCTCGCATCCAGGCCATTGTGTGTGATATTCTGTTGTGCAAAGGCAAGACTTTTCGAATCAATGTCTTATAAAGTCAGGCAAAGTAGCGGCACCGAGCTCAGAGACATACCCGTGGCGACAAAGGTCCATGGCCGCTGCGTGCATCCTAGGAGCGGGTAGATGCAGCTTGCACCAGTACCAATGTCGAGGCCTACAACGCCATGGTGTCTGGGCTCGTACGACGTAGAATCAAGGAGCTTCTTGAGCCATAGAATGTAATTGTGGCGGTTGGCGACCTGCACCACGTCAACTCGAGCCACGTCCTGGTCAACAGGGGACCTACAGGAGGGCAAAGGCGGTCATCGGGTGTTTCGAGCCTGAGACCAAAGTCCCTTTTCAGCAATGTCTTTGTCAGTGCCTGAACGGCCTTGGGGTCGTTAAAATCTACATCACGGCCCTTGACGCTGTTCAATGTGAGCTCATGCGCCTTGTTGCTCGGGTGGGAGGCCGACCCACACAGTCGCAAACGCTAGATCCCGCTCCGCCAAGGCTTTAAAGTCCACAGGCTGCGTGTAAAGGTCCATCCATCGTTTTTCGGCGTCCGAGGAATCACGGGCGGGTGTCTTCCAAGCACTGCTGGCTCCAAGCTTGCGCTCGGCTTCAGGGTCCGGCTCATCGTGTGGATGTTTGCGTTTTGCGTCCATGGCAGCAGGATGGTCGCATCATGGTACAACAGGCGGAAATTCGATGGCTGATTGAGTTGGATTGTAGACTGAACAAGGCATGCTGTCGCTTTCAGAACAACTTCAGTTGAAGGACCGAAGCCTTGAGCCTGAGGCGGCAATCTAGAAGGTGTCACGTGATGTCATTTGTCATCATGATCTCATGCACAAACTTGGTATTGAGAGACGGACTCTCTATCTTCAATATCTACTGGTACGCCATAAATCACGCTTCGTCAATGGAGCCCTATACTGTGCCAGGAGCCTGGTAACCAACCCAAATACACCTGTCGCGCCGGCAGCCACAGTGACTGGACGGTGTTCGGGTTTTGTTTGCGCAGCAAAGTGAAGCCCAGCTTACGCGGCTAGGCCAGATTCGCCCAATGCCCCGAGAAAGTGCGTGGCCTGCACGCCAGGTGGTAGCGCGCCCAGTGGCTGCCTCTGTGCCGTGTCGAGGACCACATACAGTATTACTGTACTCTCCCCAAATGCCAATATGGAAGTCGAGGGCCAGGTCGCCCACTTTGAACTTGCCCGACTTGGACTGGACGACTTTCACGATCACACCAGAGCGCATAGGCGATCCGATGGGCACGGCGAGTACGTACAGGCGCTCTGGGACGACACTGGTCTCGATGAAGGTGCGGAGTCCAGCATCGTTGGAGAAGTACTGCACATGTCCGAGCATTTGGCCATGCAAGGCGGACAGGTCAACAGTCTCCAATTTGAACGTCGCATCGTCACCGCGGCAGTTGGCTTGTCGTCATCGGCGCGGCGGTCGTCATGATGCAAACTAATTTGCAATAGTGTATAGGCTATCCAGAAAAGCTTTTCAGATTTCCGGCACTAAAGGTTCGCCGCGAGTCAAGGTGCGATCGCACTACTTATAAGCTATCCGAGGGTCCACCTGGAGTTGCGGCCTTGAAGAACGACAGCACCAGCCCATAGACAATGACAAGATCAGGGTTTCTACAACACGGCAGCACTGGAAACTTGGCGCAGAAATGCCGCGTGGCATGTGCAGGCCACGCCGCACAGCGGAGGGCGTTGATATTTTCTGGCGCGGCCGGCGACTCCATGGTGGAGTGGGGATGTGGCCGGTCCTTCGCCTTGGCGATGCGCCAAGTATACAGCCACTGACACGAGGCCCGCTTTACGTGCCAACTTGACCGAGAAACTGCACCGAATTTTCGGGCCCCTGCGTATGTCATTCGCGCTTGGTGCAAGCGAAGCTTGTGGTGGAGAAAAAGTCGCTTCAGTTCGCCTGCCCGGCATGGATCTGAGACACTGCTCCGAGAAGCCAAGACAACTTCTGCAGGGGCTCCATTCGCACGTGGCAATGGAAGAGAACCTTGTCACGCAGAACTTAAGGCCATCGACTTCGCACGCTTTCCACCGCCTCCGGAATGCGTGTTGCCGCCATTCTCCGTCTTCACTGCTTGCCCGGAAACGCCCGTCATGACCAAGCCTCAAGTCTACCTACCCGTTCTGGATAATGTCAAGGGTCATCTCATCGCCAACTCGGTCATCGTCTTCCTAGTGCTGGTCGTGGTCGTGCTGAGAGTAATCGGACGGTCCATGGGGCCAGGTCTGGGATGGGATGATACGTTCGTACTAATAGCGACGGTAGGCAGCGTGAAGATGTCAGCACATTCCTCTCGATCGCTAACGATTGGCAGCCTCTCTGTGTTGGCATGCTTATTTGCCAAGGACTCTGTGCGTTGCGAGGAGCCCAGAAGAACCAGTGACCAAGAGGACTAACAGTTGCTAGTTGCGCCCGTAGGCAACGGATATCCTTTGGCTGAGTATCCAGAGTGTAAGCCCTGCCCCTGGCCCGGCCATTGGGAGACCAGCGACTAACGTCTCGCAGTGGTCGCCAACATCCCCTTTATCCTGCAGCTGGTTTTCGGTATGCAGCTTGGCTACACGGTGGTTCTGGCCGCTACCAAAGCGAGCATGCTCTTCTTCTATCTCCGAGTTTTCGTCAACCCATGGGTCCAGAGGGCTTCCAAGATCACCCTGGGGTTCGTTGGCCTGTGGATGGTTGCGTACATCTTTGCCTGCATCTTCCTCTGCAGGCCCGTCTCAGCCCAGTGGAGTGGCATGGGCACCTGCGGCAACTACATCCCAATGATTCAGTCACTCATTGGCACGAATGCGTTGGGCGACGTTGTGATCATGCTGCTGCCCATGCACAGCGTCTGGAATCTCAAGATGCGCAAGACGGACAAGCTCGGTATCACGGCCAGCTTCGGTCTAGGTGTGGCGTGCGTCGAACCCCTCCCCCTTTTCCCCAGAGGATGCGCCTTCTAACTTTAGGCTTGCTGCAGTTGTATCGTCTGCGCCATCTTCCGCATCGTCTACCTCTCAACAGTGGACCTGGAACAGAATATCACCGGCACCATGCCTCCCACCGTCTTCCTCTTCACACTCGAGCCGAACCTCGCCATTCTCTGCATCAGCATTCCCATGCTTCGTCCTTTCTATGTTCTCTATAGAAAGCACATTGGCGGGTCCAGGCTCAAGGAGTCGGAGGATCGCAACAGTGGGTTTCGGAGCTATGCGAATGAGCTTGGCGGCAGTGGCGCCATGAGCTCGAGGGTCCGCGGCGGGCAAGGTACATGGGAGATGGGCGACTACTACCCTCATAACAAAGGAGGTCACGATAATTCCGTGTCAGCAGCTGACAATGACGGATCCGATTCGGAGAAGAACTTGACGACCAGTCTGCAGAAGAACAAGGGCGACATTTTCGTCCAGACAGATTGGGCGGTGAGTCGAACGTGAGACTTGGTATGTGGCTTTTTCGAGCGGCGAGCCTGAAGAATAAATTGCTTATAGACTGATGTCTTTCACGTGGAGTTCACATGCATCTTGGAAAGCGTTGCTGCTGTACAAGTGCACACCTGACTACGTCCCTCACGTGACAGCCTGATGCTATGGTCTCGTCTCATGCAACCGTCAATGCCGAAACATGGCAAATGACTGGACATTGGCACGATGCGAGTCGCCCATTATCCAAGTCTTGAGCACGGATATTCCCTTGGGTTTGCTCTGCAAGATGCAAGACGACGGCTTGAGAGAACTCGATTGTCGCCTAGCCCCTGGACTGAACAGGATGTGGCTGGGGCAGCGTGGCTACGCATGTGGCTGAACTGCCCCACCGTTGGCAGAGCGGCGGCCTGAGGTGAGTGGAGCGGGCAAAGCCGCTGAGCCCGCGGGCCGCAACCCAACCCCCAGCCACCTCAGTGACCTCACTGCAGAGGAGCATCATGATCAGCTTCCACACGTAGACTCGCAGCACCCTTCGCTCCACTGTCATTGACGCTCTGCTTCTCTTGCTCTCACCCTACGCATAGCGTTTAAGTGTCCTGGTGGACAGTGTAACGCTTGGAATGGACAGCTCAGCGCCTTTGCGAGCCATTGAGCCTCGGCCCATGTCGACCCAGGACAATGCAAACAACCCACCTCTACAGAGGACCACGTCGGCGCCCCAAGTGGGCTTCGGACCAGCTCAAATACCAGATCACCCGAGCAGCATGCTCGATGTGCCCCGTGCCTCCAACAACTACGGACAGTCACTCACCCCGACCCTCCCCAGTCCCACAGACATAGGCCAGCTGCGCAGCCAGAGCCAGTACAACCTCCGTGAGTACCAGGCGCTGCAGCGCAAACTGATTCAGTACCATCACGACAATGCGAGTACGACGAGCCTCGAGCTCGACAACAAGCTGCGCACGCAGCAGGGCATGGTGCTCGCGAGCCTGCGCCAGCTGCAGGACGAGGTCAAGATCAAGGTGAAGGAAGCTGAGAACCACCGATGGCGCAAGTGGCTGCTCGGGGGAGCCATGTACGTCTTTTCACTTCCTTTTTGGGTTTGACAATCCTGACAAACCACGTAGTGCCTCCTTCATCCCCCTTGTACGCCAGATCTTCCGGAGAGGATCCGATCCTGAGTCGGAGAGCTCGGCCAATGACACAGAGTACGCCTTCAAGCGATCGCAAGGCTTGGTATCCTATCTCAAGGATCGTGTCCTGGGCAAGGGCAGCTTTGCCAGCATGGCGTTCTTTGTGTTTGCCGTGCTGTACGTGTTCCAGAATGAGGTCTCGCTGCGCGTGGCCAAGACTGTGCAGAAACGGGTGCGCAAGTTGACGGCGCGCATCGAGCGGGGTGACCCTGACATTGACGACAAGGACTTCAAACTCCTGGAGGGCTGGAGATGGCGCGTCCTCTTGTGGTGAGCTCTGCGAGGTACGCCACGGTCCTGTTTTGATGAGTGATTGGTTGCTGGCGCCTTGAGCAAGCAATGTTTGCCAAGCACAAACGATCTGGATTTTCCTTTTGTGACTGGGTATGCGTCAGGTGTACGGAGTTTCTAAGCATGGTTGAATGTACGACTGACTTGATGCTTGTGATGCATGGCGTGACGTTTGACTTGACCATTCACTGAACCTTGAGCAGGTTCCTGCTAGATACTCAGTCACAGCGCCTCGTCGCTTTTGGGTAACTGCGCATTTATGCTGCGATTTTTCTTTTGGATCTGTCGATACAGTTTTCAATCTCATACCAACCAGGTCTCCAATCGCAAAGATGAACAACCATACACCACCTTGGTCCTTTTCCAGCTCGGGCTCCAGCGGCACCCCTGATTCCCACGACGCTGACAGCCTTTCTTCGCGCTACGCAGAGAGCCTCCATCCTTCTGACAGTGCTAGTAACATAGGCACGCAGGGACAGCTTTCGCCGACCGAGTCCTACACCATGCAGGACACGGAGATGGACGTGGATACGAGCGAGCATTCGTCCAGCGGGACCTCGCAGACGACGAGCGAGCACTCATCCATGCAGGCACCTCAGGCGACGAGCCAGCATTCTTCCATGTTGGCCCCCCAGGCCATGAGCGAGCATTCGTCGATGCTGGCGCCACAGCTCCCAGACTCAGAGATGCGCAGTATCCTGGGCTCCTCTGTCATGGGCGCCGGTTACACAAACGGACTGCGGAGCCAACTCTCGCAGACTAGGCTGAGCGAGCAGTATTCCATGATGGCGCCCCAGTTTGCGGGCCAAAATTCAGCCATGATGACGCCCCTGGAAATGAGCGAGCATTCGTCCATGCTGGCGCCCCAAGCAAGGAGCCAAAACTCATCTATGGTAGCGTCCCAGGCGATGAGCCAGCATTCGTCCATGCTGGCACCCCAAGCGAGGAGTCAAAACTCATCTACGCTGGCACCCCAGGCCATGAGCCAGCATTCGTCTATGCGAGCACCTCAGGCGATGAGCCAGCATTCGTCCATGCTGGCACCCCAGGCGAGGATCCAGCAAAACACATCCATGTCAGCGCCTCAGGCGATGAGCCAGTATCCATCCATGTCAGCGCCTCAGGCGATGAGCCAGAATCCGTCCATGCTGGCACCCCAGGCGAGGATCCAGCATCCATCCATGCCAGCGCCCCAGATCCCGAACCCACAGCTACCGAATAGACTTGGCTCGCCGTATGTGCTCGTGAATGAGCCATCTGCGACCGGACACAACGGAAACCCGGCACCCCCTAACCCCCCCTCGTCGGGGGCTCCTCAGGCTCGCGCGCAGACCGGCTTGGGGCAGGGCCCGACGACGTTCTCGTCCAACGGATGGCTTCAAGCTTCGTCCGCGCCCAACATGTAAGCCATTGCCCCTCTTTCCTTGAGCCCATGTAACGAGAAGACAGGTTCGTCCCGCAGCAGGGCGGTTTCCCCCCTAATCAAACGCTCGTTCCGAACGCCCCAGTGAGCATGCCACCGGTCCAGTATTCAGAAGTCATTGCCGTCTACATACCCGTTAGCAATACTCCCACGCACCATATTCCCCGCCACGTTATTACGGACGCTTTGCCCTTCGTCGCGCCATACATCCGCAACGGGGTCCTGTGGGTCATCGAGGCTCTCGATCTCCCCACGCTTAAGTACATGAGTGAAACGACGTGCCGGAGAAACATCAACGCGGTGTGCCATATGATTTTTGACTTTATCCAAGCGAGATGCGTCCATGGACAAACCCAAACGCGTCTCTGCGACAGTATCCACTGTCGCCTGGAAGAGGGAGACCTCGGCAAGGAGAACCTGGCTGACTGCGAGTACACGATTGGGCTCTTGGCGAGCCTTCTGGATTGCCAATCTGGACTGGCCGGGTCGATGTGGATGCGCCACCAGTTGCGGTCTGAGATTGCTCAATTCTGTCAACAATACGGACGCAATCTGAAGCGCTTGCAACTCGTCACCCTTGGAAAGATCATGGAGAGCCTGGCGGGTATGTCGGGCTAGGATATGGAATGGATTAGGCCATAGCGTGAGGAACAGTACAACGAAAAGACCTAGTTCGCCCGTGCCGATCCTTGATCAAATGCATGATTACAACAGCCGGTGCTCAAATCTTGCCCCCCGTGAGCGCCACCGCGAAGTCTTCAAAATCACCATCAAGATACGCCTTGACGTCTGCCACAAACTTCCTCTTGTAATGCCTCTCGTACGCATCCTTGGCCGCCTCCATACGTGGCCTGTCCCAGTAGAGGGTTGTCAGACGGTAGATGAAGTGCTTGTTCTTGGCCCCTGACTGGCGCAGCAGTGGCGCCCGCAGCCAGTCTGCGTCGGCCTTGGCCCTGTCTTTGGCCTTGATCAACATGTGCAGCAGGGCATCCTCCGTGTCGCCGCGAAACTCCTTCTCGATAACGTCTTGGAGGTTGCGGTGGTACTTGCGCTGGTATGCCTCGCTGATGGCATGAATCTGGGCATCGTTGGAGCTGGTAAAAATCTGGGCGACGGAGACGGGGTTGGAGCCAATGACGCCTTCAGTCGCTTGGTGGAGCTCGGTGACCTTGCTGTCGACCTCGATGGGGTTGACGGGCGCCGACGGCTCCGCCCTTGTGCCGCTCAAGGCCATGCTGTAGAGACGGAACAGCGTTTCGTCCACTTCGCTCCTGATCTCCGTCAACAGGTCTTTGCCCTTGACGCGCTTGTACTCTGCTGCTATGGCCCGGACATCGGCATTGGAGCGCCCCAAGAGGACGTCGGCCAGGGCCACTTCGTCAGTACCAGCGCGATCCATCGCCGCATCCAGTGTGTAGACGTCGTTTCCGAGGGGCCCGCGAATGAGCGCCAAGAGGGCGTCCTCAAACGTGCCGCGTGTCTCACTCTTGATGTCCTTGACCAGATCCCGGATGAACCGCTTGTTGTAGTCATCCACCAGTTGCTGCATCGCCCACGGGTTCGAGTACTTGGGTCCAGAGAGAACCTTGATGAGAGCGCGCTCGTCGCAGCCCATGCCCTTCATGGCCTTGCGGAGAGCCTCAACGTCGGGGGACGTATCCACGTGGGGCACGAATTGTTTCTGAGCGACATCGTACCCTTGCGATGCAGGAGCAGGGGGCGCGAGACCATAGGGCTGAGGAGGATATTGGCCATATGGTTGTTGGCCAGGGGGCGCGCCATAGGGTTGTCCATATTGTTGCGGCGGCGGTTGTGCCGGGTAGCCTTGAGTTGGTTGAGGCGGGTAGGGCTGCTGCGGCTGGGCTGGATATCCCTGGGATGGGGGCTGGTTGGGATATTGCTGGGGAGGATACTGGCCCTGGGGATACTGGCCAGGCGGTGGTGGCTGGCTCGGCTGCGCATACTGTCCTTGGGGAGGATACTGGGGAGGCTGACCATACGGCTGCTGGTACTGCCCAGGTGGTGGTTGCTGTCCCTGAGGGGGATATTGCCCTTGGGGTGGGTACTGGCCCTGTGGCGGTTGGCCGTAAGCCTGCTGCTGGTATCCTTGAGGAGGCTGCTGTCCGGGCTGCGGGGCGTAGCCCGGATAGCCTCCTTGCGGGGGCTGGCCGTACGGAGGCTGTTGGGGATTCATGGCGATATGAGCGCGATGGAGGATGGTCGAGGAGGTCGTCGAGGCTGGCGCAAGATTGACGTGACGAGGAGTGTGCAATGTCAGTGTCTCCTGCCGGAGCGAAGGTGATGAGGAAGAGAGAGAAGGAGCTACCCCTCACTTCATTTCCCTTGTGCAACCAGCCGCTTCGGGTTAATAAATGCCATCGTGCCCCTCGACAACCACGCCACGCGACCAACGAAACGCCCAGGGTCCGGTGATCCCCGCCATCACAGAGGCGGCGGAGCAGCAGAGTGTGCCTGACAGCCAGCCTGCAGGGCAGGCTGCAGCACGCCGGCTACTCCGTAGTGTCGCTTGCACTGCCCGCTATGACCATCTGCAGGCAGACCAGCGCCACCTGTGGCGCACTGAGCCCACTTATATGTCGAACATCCAATGAAATGACCATTTCAACGGGACGCAGGGAGGATGTGAGATAAGTGATTGGCTGTAATGAGCGCTTGGCTTGGAGGGGTTTGCGCCTGTGAATCAGCCTTACGGAATGTGACGCCTCTGGAGTGGGCTGGTCCCTGCAAGTACGGTAGGTGGGGCAACGTGAATTTCATCGGCAGCATCAACCTACCCTAAACCAAGAAACAGCATGGCGTGAGATGAAGACGGGGACTACATGAACGGAAAAGATCTGGACCAGACTCTTGGCGCGCCTCCTCAACAAACCCCTCAATGACATGATCGTTTATTCAATTCGGGTTCCAAAATGCTTGTCGCTTCCGGCCGTGGCAGAGTATATAGAGAGCCCAAAGCAAAAGAAAGGGGCAACCCAAAATGGGCTGCTGTTCTGGTTTGCAACGTCGACCCTCGACTCCCAAGCTGACATTGTGCGCACCTGCATGGAGGGAGGAAAAAATAGATCCGCAGGAACGCCAGCAGCGTTTTCTGTTCAAGTTTCTGCGAGCCAGGAACGAGAGGCCCATTGGTGTATCCCTGCTCAGAGAGGGTCAAGAACGGGTCGCAGCGCGTACCGTCGTCCTTGATCGGGCGGATTTGTACAGCCAGCTCGTTCCTTTTGAATGACGACTAGGAGCTTGAGCTCAAGTTGCTCAGATCTTGTCGTCTCGATGGCATAAGGCACCAGCGTCGACACCTCAGTGAGGTCGAAGCCGAAGATGGCCTTGCTTGCGGACGGGCCTGGCAGACTACATGAGCTCATGGCATACAGGGTGTCAATGACCATGGACACGGAGGGAGAAGTGCTGCAGCCGGTCAATGATTTTTCTCCCCCCCAGTCTAATGCCTCATTACACTGCAGCTCTGTCAAGAGCGTGGTATGTGGAAAGGTAAGTCAAGTTGCCGTGGTTGGCCAAAAGATCAACTCAACTGTTTACGTGTACCTGCGAATTGTTAGCACAACTGCTGCGTAAACAAGGATTGGAGGGTACTCGCATGCTGCACCATAGACTGTCCCAAAGCCACTATTTCCCATCCAAGCATGAGCAAGTGTTGAAAGGAACGAGGAGGCTGTCGGCTGCTGCCTCCGTGAGGGCCCACGGCGAATCTGCCGTGGCAGTGTCTTGGTCGTCCAAGCCCGAGACAAAAACGACTCCAATCGTCCAGTTGCTTCTCCACCTGAACAAATTCGTTAAGAGTATCTTTGCCGCTCGCTGACGTAGCTGCCAGGGCGACCAGGCCCAGGACGCTGTTGACCAGCAGCACTGTCGAGTTTGGATAAGACTCTCCGTAAGGACTGACGAGATGTGAATGAGAACAAGGACCACCCAAACAAAAAAGTAGAACAAGACTGTTCTCTCAGTGACATTAACTGAGCACCTTTGAGTGCAATAGGTAGGGGTAGCAGGCTGGCACAGTTTCTGGCTTGGGAAAAGCAAATCGATTACAGACTGGAATAATGTCAACTTTCATCGCTTTAAACATGCGGACTATAAGCGTTGACTCTTCAAGTTTTCCCAATGCGTATGTATCAAAGGCAAAGATGTACATTTTGTCATAATCACCTCCACAGACGACGGGGCGGAAGGGAAAGCGAATCCACATGGCTCCAACGTCTGGACTCTGACACGAAATCGAAAAATAGAGGCAACACGGAGGATGGCCAACCGTCGTCATCCAGGAAATCTTCGAGTGGCGTTGCTATTGCCGGTGTTGTCGTTGGCTCACTTGTTGCAGCGGCATTCATGGGTTCATGCGCATTCACCGTCACAAACAAGCTGCGGCAGATCTCCCTCAACAAACTACATGCAGCAATGGGGATCTTGCCACCGCCGAGTTAGATGCCAAGAGTGAGCCCAAAGATCTCACAGGCAAAAGGGCGAGGTTCCAGGTGACATTGTCCAAATTCAGCAGATGCATTCCGTCTCAAGGAAAGACGTGTCTGGAGCTGCAAGATCAAGAAGTAGACTGCGTGAATTGGTCGAGCACAAAAACCGACGAGCAGTTCAAGAAATGTCATTCATGCAATCCTTCACTTTTGACTCCACGACAGCCATCACCCTGTTGCGAATCAATCCATGACATTATCCCGGAGGTTGAACAGCGCGGTGAGGACTTCACCTGTATTCGTCCGCAAGCCGGAGTGGGAGTATGCATTTGTCTCCCACGTCTTGGTGCCCTTGACCGTGTTTGCCGTGTCCTTGGAATACTCATAGTCCACGTACAGGTCGTCAATGTAGACCGCAGCGTAGACGGGAAAATCGTTCTTGGCGAGCTGCTTCTTGTCGTAGATGTGCGTCCAGTCATCCACGGCCGCGAGCTTGTTGGCGACGCCCTTCAAGGGGATGAGCTCGGGCTACGTGTCGAAGAAGAAGGGGAAGATATTCTCACCGCTGAAAAGCAGCGGCTCGCTGGAGTTGGACGACACAGAGCCGTTGGAAGACAGCCAGGAGAATAGATCGAGATCTCGGGCCACCCTGTCCGAGGCCCATCCCGAGACATCGTTCGGCCCGTCGCAGTATATCGCCTCGTGCAGAATGGCGTAGATGATGTTGGTGTCGAACGCGGTAAAGGTCTCCATGGGCGCAAGGGAAGCCCTAGTGAGGAAGCCAAATTGGTCGAGAGACATTTTGAGGTTCATGATGGTCGTATGCACGTTGTCGAAGCCGCCAGCTCCCCCAAAGTCGATGCCAAGGGTCATGAGGCGTGGCACGGTGAGGGTGCCACCAGCAGGAAGGTCCACACTGCCGCCCTCGCTCTCAATGTAGCTGGCAATCTGGCGGACATTCTGGACGTCTTCGGGGAATTTCTTGTAGTAGGCAGTGTTTCGCTTCATGACCCGCGGATACAGGGATTCGTAGACTTTCTGTGCTGATTTGCCAACGGGGGCCAGGCCACCAGTGAGAAAGACCTCTCGCAAGCCTTCTGGATGGAACGATAGGTAGCTCAGGCTCACGAACCCCCCGTAGGACTGGCCAAAGATGGACCACTTGGCTTGAGTCTCCGACAAGCCCTTGGTCAAGGCTTTGCGCACGGCTTCGCAGTCGCGGACAGTGTTGTCCTGGCGCATCAGGCGAAGGTAACGGACCTGAGCGTCTTCGTCGCTGTCCACTTGGTTCAGCATCTTCGTGGATACAGGGGTGCTATAGCCGGTGCCGCGGTGGTCTAGAAAGAGGACCTGGTAGCCACGCTCGAGGGCCATGCTTGTCAGAGGGCTGTTCTGGGGCTCGCGATTTCCAAAGCCAGGCCCGCCTTCGAGGTAGACCATGCAAGGAAGAGGAGGTCCCCTGTCCTCGCCTTCAGACGGCACAATGGGGACCTCATAGTTGGTGACTAATCGGCCAAAGAGAGTAATAGTCTAGCCCTCGGGGTTGTCGTAGTCCAGAGGTACGCGAAACGTGTGCTCAGTGACGCGCAGAGGTCCTGGGACGATGTGCACTTTGCTGCTGACAGACCTCAGCGGCAGGAATAGTCTTGGCTGTGGTCGCTGCCACTGCAGTGGCAATGTAAAGCAAAGAGAAGAAGCGCATCATGTCAGAATGCTGTGGGCATGCGATGGGGCCTGGAAGACAGGAGCCAGACCGACATCCTGGGCAGCGGGGAGACCGCAGCTTATAACATGCAGTGATCCATACATGCGACGACAGCCGCTCGCTGATGACGATTATCTTTGCGATGCTGAGGGGCTCTTGCTGATGCTTCCTCTTTCCCAACTAGGGAGGTCGCTTACGCTCCAAGTCTTGGAAGTCTGTCGTGTCTCCAACGCTGTGCAAGAGCCGACCCAATGAGGAGGCACTTTGAGGATGATCATCCTGGGGACGCGGGCGATCCAATGCAACTCAATCCACATGCATGCATTTCTCCAAGAAAAACCGTCATCGCGTTTTTTCATGACTAATTGTACATCATTTTCTCCCCGGGTGCGCGGCGTGCACATCGCCACGGTCGAACGTGGTTGCAGCAGGCTACATAGAGGATTGCAGGAGGATGACTGCGATGGTTGTTACCGCACCGCTGTCCAATTTGAATGATTTGGCGGCGCAGATTGATTCCCCAAGTCGACCATGTCAGTTGCTGGCTACGTGTAGCCAGTGGATGCTCGCCAGAGACAGCTTCGTCGTCGCGAACGATAGCTGGAGCCGCGATGAGCTCGGCGTAGTGCCATTCAAGAACGGCTTAAAGGCCCATTCTTCATATACGAAGGTTGAACCCCTGAAGGAAATGGCTGTTTGCCGGCCAATTGACCCGGGACGGCACTGTCTCTGGACCACACTGGACTGTCCCCCGGCACGTGGGCATCTTAGGCTCGCCGCCCCTCAGACACAGGCCTGAGATCCTTGACGAGGGTCTCCTGCTAAGCGGCCATGTGGTCCCTAGTTTTGGTGTGGAATTCAGGACTCAAGACTGCGACGTGGCAATGGGCCTGAAGCATCACTGTCCCATGAACCGCCGGCCAAGGTGCTCGAGACTGACGACCCCAAGACCATCTTTGGATTCACCGGCAAGCTGTTCGAGTCTCATACGCAAACGAACAGCAGCATCTTCGAGAAGTCTTCCTTTTATATCGCCACGTCTGGGTTGCAACCACTAATCTAGGTGATGAGAAGCTCCGGTGCGAAACTCGCCACTACAGTGAATGGCGCAAAATCCAGTACAGGGCCTCCAGGGGCTTCAAGCGCCTCAAAGGGTTTCAAAGACTTCAAGGACTACACGCTTCTTCGATCCCATCTTTTCGGATTTTCACTCGTAACGGACTTGTAAACGTTTTTTTTGTTGCCCCCAGCAGTCTCGTGCCTCTACAGACCTTCGGATAGTCCATATTTGCTCATGTTGGCTCAAACAACCTAGCACTAGGGGTCCTCCAGTGTCTAAATCGATGCACGGCTTCTGGAGCAGCCGAATTTCTTTGCAGCGCTTACAGGAGCTATGTGTCCACGCGGCGCTTCGAGCAACCGCGTCGTTGGACCGCGCTTTGAGGCTGAGCAGTCCTGTCGCTGCATGGCGCTTCCTGAAATAGGTGGGAAACCCCAACTGAACGACGCGAGGGGAGATGGTCGGGGTACTTTTATTCCATGTTTCGCTCAGTTCAGTCCTTTGCGGATCGTACATGTACTGTTGGTTGAATCTTGGCGGTGTCCACGATGTGGCTGAGGGACGAGTTGGGCCCCTCACTAAGTTGCATGTTGATGAGTTAGTAAATCACCGTGAGATCTCTCTTAGCCATTTACATGTACTAATTGTCGCCTTTCAAGTCAATGCGAAGTCATCAACCTCCGGGCGACGTTTACCTACATCCGACAACACATTGTCTTGACCAGATTCCGCAAGTGCCATCGCATTGATCACAATGATTTTTATGAATCAAGCAAAAATTTCACGGGTTCTCCTACTGTTTTCTTTTCTCCCCAGACCATCTTCCACATACGAATACGACGAGGACTTGCCCTCATGTGAAGATGAAGAATGTTTCGTTGAGATCAATTCAGACGCTCCGCTGTGCTGGATGCAACGCAACAATCAGAACATTCACTACTTGAATCCAATGCAAGGCGGCCAGCATAGGATCCCTAACGCATGCACACGGTCCAATATATTCGGTGGCGACGGATACCTTGTCGCATATCCCTCCGCAGGAGGCGTCGTGCTACTCAGAGACATGTCGGCCGTGGACCTCCAGCATCTCCAGCTGCCGCACACGCATGACACTGCGCGGTCGCCAGAAGAAGACGATGAGCTTGCCATACGTATGCTTCAGCTTGGCGCACAGTGGTGGCCGGATTGGAATTTGTACTTCCGGCATTCAAGCAGAGTCGAGAGCGGAATCTTCTACGACTATCATTTCCCTTCAAAAGTCGACGTCGCCTTTCCGACATCAGGCGGTGTCTGGGTAGCAAATCTCACCCAAGACGCATCACGCTATCAGTATGAAGAGATGGCCTGTCAGCCATGGCTTCCTTATCCACCAGACCTATGGCATGTCAAGATGCGATACTTACTGACCATGGACGACAAGTCCGAAGTCATCAAGGAAATGGGCGGCACATTTTACACATCCACTGATGAGGTTCTTGGTCTCGCAAAGTCTGTCGAGGAGGCTGTTGGCTTGTTCGAGCCATTTAAGCAACGCTTGAACGATATGGAGGATGATGACTATCGAAGGCGATTCTGCACAGAGGACCAAGTCACGAACGAGTTAACACGAAATGAGGAGCCCCAAAAGCAGAGATGGGGAATATGGTCGCTTGTCGCTGATTTACTCTGACCCTGGCATCAAATCGTGTCTGTTTGGGCTTCCTGAATGCTCCGATAACGAATTTTTTTTGGCTGCATCAAGCCGCAATCAATCTTTGGGGCTCCCTGTTCATTAATTCAAGTGATACATTGAACATAAACTTTTGCAAGGTGTCTGTTGAAGGCAAAAACTCCCAGAACAGCAGGTGCTACAAGCAATGTGTTACTGGTATAAACGGCAAGAAGACCTAAGCTGCCATACAAGGCCATGCTCAATTCGACAAGGCCTCCAAAATTCAACGACCCCTGTTGCCGGGACCAGTCCTGGGGGAAACATGCGAGCCCAGGTTTCACGTTTATGTCCTCACCCGGTCTTGCTTCAGGACTCGTGGCCCCAACACTTGCGTCTTGATTGACATGATAGTTGGCGCCTTATCCGAGGTCGAAATGATCAGCTGGAACCCGTCTGTGGGCAGCGACTGCGCCGACATTGTCGACCAAAGAATGCACTGCTGTTTCGGATTCCCAGGTACCCCGACCACCCGCAGCAAGCCCCTGTCCGGGCCTACGCCCGTCACGCCGAAAAGCCCTGGATGTCCCGGACTGTTCATACTTGGGGCTCTTTTCTGGCGCAGATTTTCCAGCGGTGAGGGTCAGAGTCTCGATACACGCGGCGTGGGCATATTCCAAGACGGCGTTTACTACCCCTGCCCCGCAAGTAGTCCCAGAAGATACACCTAGCTTGGTCGAAAGGCTGCTGGGATTGCAAGGCAAGTGCCGTCGTTCGAGTGTTAGCCAAGGACCGTCGGTACGTCTATTGTAAGATCTTGGAGGGCTGGAGACTGTTTCAGAGTGTCGTTATAGAGACTCACTGGTGGCTGATGAAAGAAAAGATCCAAGAGAGCGACGGGACTTTGTGATCCGATTCGAGGATACTCAAAGGGGAACTTCACAGGGCCTGTCATGCAAGTTACCTTTAATGAATGTGACTCGCAGAGGAGCCAAAGCGCAATAAGCCTGCAAATGGACGTATCGATGGAACGAAACACCGCTCGAGATGTGAAGGAGGGCAAGTCTTGCCGACAAGGCAGGTGAGCTGCACGGACCTTTTCGCAGGTGCGAGGTGGTCCAGCGGAACCAGTTGGAGACGAGTTCTACGAAGCGCAGCACGCTCTTCTACTGGCTCCTATGCTACTATGGAGGCTGGGATCCTCTTCTATGTGTCTTATCCTACGGCTGTGCACCGTGATAGCCTCTAAGAGTATGATGAGGAGGTGCGGGAGGATGGCACATACTATGTGTCATGACACCTGGGCCTGGTGAAACCTGGATCTAGCTCTTAGTGACACCACGTAGACTGGAACCTCCTTCCATACTTTGTGCACACTGTGGCCAGCGGCGCTATTGACCCCCCCTAGTATTGTCGTGACACTGAGTAGAGGACTCTATGCGGTCCTAGCTTGCAATCGCGCCAGTCTTGTCCGTGCGCCCATCTTTAGACATTCGACGACGATCCAGAAGCTTGGTAATGTTTGGATCCGCAACGTGACAAGCTCCCCGGGGAGATAGGTCCCTATTAGTTAAGTGTATATGGGACGATGGCGGCCCACCAACAGGATCGACCCGCGCGCGGGCGCCGGTGCATACGTTCGTTTCAGTTTCTGGGCGGTAAGCATGGTCATTGGTAGCAAAACTAGTCGAGACACGCTAATGCAGCTGCGGGACAAACTATACTACCCCTGCCCACCGTCACGGGCGATTACAACCCTCAGGAAACACCATGCGTGACGATGTATTTTTCCCTCTGCAGAACAGCGAGTCAAATTCTTGATGCACCCATGGGAGACTCGACGGGGCGACTATTTGCGTGCGCTGTAGCATTGCGATACTGCTTCCTCATAGGTTGGTCTTGCGTCCTTGGCTCCATGGTTCCCGAAATATCCATGTGGTAATGACTGAATCTCTAGTTCTAGCAAGATCATTTTCTGAGTGACATCTCGGGCCGACAATAAACATCTGCAAGCCTAAAGCAGGGAATATGAGAGTGCAATTTAGAGGCTTATGCTATCTGTCACACTAACATGCGCGTGGGTCCCGTCCCGGGGCCTACATAACGACCCTTCTTGCGACGGAGTCGCTTCTCCTGGTTGTACTTCGTGCCGTGTGTTCCACAATGTCTGAAACACTCCATACTCTCCTATTCCTTCCTCATTTCAACTTTCTCTGTTGCGTTCTGCGTTGTTTCGATGTGTAATATCCGCAATTGACGGATTTCAGAAGGCTTGAGTGCGGTCCTGCGGATTCTTTATATCCCTGAGGATTCCACCACGATGAGCAGAAAATCTTATTCACTCTGCATTCTTTAGGTTCTCATTCTGTCTCTTTATCACACTCTTTCTTTCTCTCTAGCATTTGCTTATGCCATAAACGCTCGTTTTGACACCGGACGGCTTTGGATGAGCCTCCTATTCACTTCAACTGGCAACTTGTAGCACAAGGACAGAACAAACCACAATCTTCCACCCAAGAACCCACCGAATCAATGCTCTCAGCACAGCTCGCTGCTGTGGTGCTCGCCACGGGCGCCATGGCCCATGGTGCCATCAAGGTCACTGCCACCAATGGCAAGGAGTACGTGTTTCATACCATCAACGGCCCTTTGCGCGTGGACTGACAATGTGGACAGGATCCTGGGTTTTTATGGCGCTAAATTCACGAAGGACAAAGAGAACACCAACAACTGGCTCACCCCGGGCATGTTCTCTGAAGACCCCGATATCAATTTTGGTTTCATTGCCCCAGAGCAGTACAAGACCCCTGGCATCATTTGCCACAACGATGCGTCTGCTCCTCCCTTGTACATGAAAGTCAAAGCTGGCGACGAGATTGACATCCAGTGGACGGACTGGCCAATCTCCCATCACGGACCCGTCACCGACTATCTGGCAGACTGCCACGGAGACTGCCGGAACGTCGACCTGACCAGACTCGAGTTTGTCAAAATTGCAGAAGCAGGTCTCCTCGATCCGGACCACAAGGTCACCGACCCTGCATACAAGCAAACAACTGGGTACTGGGCAACGGACAAGGTCCGCGAGGAGGGCTCTGTCTCCAGCGTGAGGATCCCCAAAGAGCTGGCTCCCGGCAGATACATCTTGCGTCACGAGTTGTGGGCATTGCATTCTTCGATGCAGGGTGCAAGCGGAACGCAGAACTACCCACAGTGCTTCAGCATAGAGGTGACAGGCTCTGGCACCAAGGTGATCAACGGAGGCACCCTGGGCACCGAGCTCTACTCTGGGGATGAGCCTGGTATCCTCAACCTGAACATCTTCGACCACGGCGACAAGACCCTCAGAAACTACACCATTCCCGGCCCCCCGCTATACGAATTCAGTGAGCAACTTGGTCCAGACAGTGGCACTCACGTGAACGATAGTCCCAGCCTCGGAACATCCCAAGGCACCGCGCTCCCTACCTCAACTCCCACCAAAGTGGCTTCCCCCGGCAACAATCCCAAGAAACACAGGGCCAAGAAAAACGGGAACAAGAAACATGGATCCAGGCGTCCCTGCTCTTGCTCTGCGTAAGGCGTCGGTAGTCTGACGTTACTCGTCACGACTCGACGATGTCCGCCTCCGCAGAGTCCGTCAAGTTGAACGACAGATCATAGGTGGAGTCGAGCCGGACGGTCACTGACTCACTGTGGGCTAACAGAGTGTGAAGAGGCAACAGCGGTTGTGTGGCATGCGCCTGCCTCAGAAAGGTACATTGTCCATCATGGTGGCAATATTCTGTGGTCGTATTGCATGAATTCTTCTATTCTTATATTTTGGGTCAGGACACCTAGATTATTTTGAACATTCTTTGAATTTGAAATTCGACTTTGATCTATAACGGTAAGGCTGCAAGCCTGGCATGGCAGTTCCCTAACGGCACATGTTTTAGTACCTGGGCTGTCTAGGGTCTCAATGGGTCACCAGACTCAGGACTCTCAGGAGCCACAGTGGTCCTGCATAAGCTGGTCTGCGCGGGTATCGTTGTGAGAGCCGCAGAGTACGTGGCGGACGAGGCTGCTGAGGCGGCAGAGGGGACCAGTGCCCCCAAAGGATGGGCGGAAATGATTGGGATCAATGCCAGAGACAACTGTTGGTCTCGCTTTCGCACCCTGGCAAGTTCTTCGGTGCATTTTTGCAACACGTGTAGGCATGCTTCTGTTAAGAGCAAGTCCAAGGTATTTGGATCCATTGGCAGGCAGCATCATCACAGCTAGCCAGAGGGCGCGACAGGCTTCGGCAGACCGTGCAGCACTGGAACAAATTTGGGCGAACAGGAGCGGTCCTCCTCGGCATCTGCCAGAGCCGTTTTGTGATTTAAAAACAGCCAACTTCATGAACAGTCTCTGGATTATCGTACGCATCGTCAAAATAGAACTTGAAAGAACATCAATCACGGTATGGCCACCTCGACTTTCTCATCCTCTGCATCCCCGAGAGAGCCCCCCCGTTGACGACTGTCCGCCACCTGCCGGCGCCCTATACGGCTCTTTCGAGCTGCACAACTTCTCTTATCCGGTCTGGAAGCATTTTCTCTGCTTTGAACCTCACAGTAGTGGACAAATCATTCTGCTGTATTTGTCTCAACTTCGCGGCCAGGCGTCTGGTTGCTTGAGTTGCTCATCTCGGCCATCGCACGCCCTACCATCCCAACAGCCCCTTTGCGCTGCCGGTCAAGGTCCGTCTCCGTCACTGCGTATTCATCATGTTCCTCGGCCTCCACAACGAGCTAAGCCATTTTTCTACAGACGAAGGACATGGGGAAGGCACCGTGAAGACGATCCGGGAGACATCTAATAGTGTGGACTTTCAAGAAGTCCTCGAGTAACCCCACGATGCCATGGCCTTGATCTGCACTATGATTCGACCACATGTACACTACGCTCTCTAGGAATGGGAAACAGGCGATGGAAGTGGAAGTGCGCCAGGCCCCATTCTCGAGCTTGCGTACTGGATAAAATCCAACCCCAGAATCCAGTCGACGCGAGTTCTGAAACTAGGCTTAACATCTACCGGGACATGAGTCGCACAGACGGATTACGCAGTCGATGGGTTGGTATGTATTCCAATCAACTATCCTCTTCCCCAAGATCGCTGTCCGATGTAGCATCACGTAGTCTTCCATTTGCATGTGGAGCCTGACCCTATGGGGGATTAGATGTCAGAATCGGCGTGGGGAGGTAGATGAAGAAGTTTTTACAGGATTGACAGGTTCAGCTTCTTCGACGGCCATTCCATCCTATACCAAAGTGGAAACAGAGTTTGGCAAGTAAACATTGAATGTATGGAACCCCACGAGATGAGACTGCACGAGAGGTTTCTATTGCAATTCCCTCAGGAATCATCGCTGGTTTGTGAAGCGGCGGGCGCCTCACTATCCCACAACGCCCCATGGCTTTCAGCGTGCAATGGATACATAGGGGCAGTGGCTATCCAATGACGGCGACATATCATCTACAGCCGTGCACCATTATCTATAAAGTGCAGGGGCTCGAATAAGGCGACTGTGATATGCTCAGTCTTCGTGCTCGGCATGTAAAGCTCGAACTGCCTCCTGGCACTTCTCTTTGCGAAAATTCTCCATGTCCGGCCATCCATGCTGTCTGTAAATATCTCGTACTAATGGAACCTTTGGAGACCACCAGCCTCCCCTGCAAGACCTCAGGTCGATAACCTGGTCCGCGGTGACAGGGATGAAGTGCAGCTCGAGAAACTGTTGCTTTAGCAATCGGAAGAAATCCGCAACAGGCCAGCACGGTTCGTGACGCCAATCCGCTTCGTTCTCGGGGGCCCAGGTGTAAGGATCATTGTCGACGGGGGGGATCATTAGTGAATTTAAATCGTCATTGGTCTTCAATTCGCCCGGGGCCTCTTGCCAGTACACCACGCCTAGTTGCGTGTCAAGGAAGAACAGGAAAGGATCGCCCTCTCCTGTGCTGAAGCCAATGACATGAGCTGGTACAGCGTGCTCCCACTCGAGCTCGGTGATCGACTTGATTGACTCAGCTTCATCGTCAGACCAACGACAACCACATTCAAAGTCAACGAAATTGCTCCAGGGTGCGGCTTGTACCCGTTCACTCTCTTCTGAGAGATATGGCAGATGACGAAGTATTTCGATGACTGTATCGGTCTTGCCCAAGCCTCGGTATCTCTTTTGGGTGATAGAGGGCCAGCCGCCCGGGGGTGGTTCGCGGATTTGGGATCCGTCAATGTACATTTCAGCGAGGAAGGCGAAATAGTCCCGGAACGCATGGACGGTTTCCTCCTGGGAGTACGAGATCCCTTCGAAATCTTCCATCAAATTGACCGAGCCTTCGGAGCCTTCAGAGCCTTCGGATTGAAGAGACACGGAAGACACGGAGGTAGCCTCGTCCTCGTCGGATGCATGTGATGAGGGCGGAGAAGACATGGTGAAGGTGAAGGCACGCAGTCTGCGGATTGAAGCAGCAACTCCGCTGCAGGGCGATTAGGGGAGTGCCTGATTAAATATAGTGGGCAGATGCTGCACAGCCAACATAAAATTACAGTGCACATCCTCCACTGCCCCATGTCTTCATTATTCCTGGCCAATCGGCACGTTTCTGGCCGGTGTCAGGAAGAATGGGGTGATGGAGCATGTGTGCAGTTGGCTCTCGTACACAGAACGCGCCCACCTGTTGGGTGAGCTACTCATTTGCATCACCCAGGGACCTGCGACACTCCTCATCTTGACCCATCAAGGATGACAATTGCAACTCCGTCTTAGCAGACACAGGGACGCAAAAGTTTCCAATGCTTCACGAGGAATTGCCCGACCGGGGTCTCTCGATCAGCACCACCTAGTTCTAGGAATCACTCAGGCGCAGGCCTCAGCACCTTGTCTCCGCCGTACGTGACTGGACCCACGGCCACTTGTGCCGCTGCCGCAACAAACGCTGAGCATCAGATGAGTTGTTGACGAGCATCGAGACACGGCATCAAGGCTGTCGGGAATGGCCCTCGCCCATTCCATGACGCTGCTTCCTTTCCGCGGCCAGCCTCACGGCCAGCATGGGGTCATTGTTCCGAATCGACAGAAGGGTCCCATAAACACGATATAATAGGGACGACAGAAGCAATCTTTTTTTGAGCCTCCCAATGTATTCTGTGCCTGACATGGGCACTTTATGGAGCAGGCTCGTTCGACAGCTCGCTATCTGGTTATTGCAACGAGACCAAGCTGGATGTGAACCATGAGCTCTGTTATCCGAGTGTTCTGACCGGGATTGGGAATAAAGGTACGTGTCCTCGTTTGTCTCTTCGCTTTGTGCAGATATGGATGTGGGAGGGGGGCCCTGTTCTCATTGCTGCAAGCTCGGTAACAACAGCAGCGGCCCACGATGGCGCCAAGGGCCAACCGCCAACTCTCCTGTCCAGACCTGTGTCGAGCCGTGCACCGTAGCTGTTGAGCTCTCGAAACTGGTTCCGTATGATGCAGCGCAGGTGGAAAGCGAATCGAAACTTGAACAGTCCAGCGCACCAGACGGCGACGATGTGTGTACATGTACTGCCCGCACGTGTGAATGCAATGCCGGTGCGACGAAATAGGCTCAAGCTGGGGCTTGGTCATTCCTATAGGCCACCTGCAAGTCGCAGGTGAGAACTCCTGGGGGGGCTGTCGATGGAGAATAGCTGACCGCATCAGGCGCGTTCCAAGCCTCCACTGGAACAGTCCGTCGTGTTATCGACCGCTACATACCTCTCCATATCTTTACGAACAGTGTACGACTTGGAGAGCCTGATATGGAAACCATTCTCTACGCCGACTAGAAATTGCCAGAGATCATTAGCATGCTTAGGATTAGACGCAAATCAAGGTAAGAGTCTAAAAAATAGCGGACACTTACATGTCAAGGTGCAGAGGTACTTTGCGAGGACGGGCACCCACACGAGCAAGGTAACGACCTGCCCGAGACTCCACGATGCAGAGGAAGGCGAAGAAGTGATGTCCTTTGCAATGCTCGACATTACGTCTGTCATCATCTTTAAAAAGAAAAACAGAGTCGAAGGTAGTGCAAATCGTATCAAGAAATCTTCAAAGAGCCATACCATCCTACCCAAGAAGAGGAGTGTCCTCGTCTTGGCAGTGCTCCCCTGTGCCCCCTCCTGTAAGCGTTGAAAATGCAGCCGTGCTCTCGAATGGAGACGATGGCGTAACTTGAAGTACCACAAGAAGCTCAGCAGTATAAGCCACGGCCACACAGGAGGGATTTCGGGACTGTTAACCCAGGAACTGAACCCCGAAACGAACCCGCCGTTGCTGCTTCCAATCGCGTCGCGATACCACCTCCGCGACGGCTCATCGCTGCAAAACGCCCTCAGCGACGGACTGTAGCCGCACTCGGGCAAGAGGCGAATTTTGTCGTCTTCGTCCAACATGGCGCGGACTTGCGTCACATCGGGCCGATTTTGCGTGAGTGCGCTGGCCACGACGGCGAGGATCACGGCCGTGGTGGAGAGGACGAGGCTGTAGATGGAGTCCATGTCTGTCAGACCGAGGACCACCTGGGTGATGGTAATCGGAACGGAGGTGTACCACGACAGGGAGGAGGCCTTTTGCCCGTTCAGGTTAACCGAGAGCCAGTTGGTTGCCCCGTTGAAGCTGGCGCCCTGGAAGTTGCCGTAGATGATGGCGATGGCGACGGTGATGACGAAAAAACTCTGGGCCTCGCTGAAGTCAGCAAAAAAGGAGAGCGTCGCATGTGAAAAGTTGCTCTGTTCGAAGCGCAGCAAGAGCCTGTAAAACCGAGGATATGGGCGGATGAGACGCGCGGGCTTCTGGGTCTTGTGGATGCGATGGTGAATGCTCAGGATGAACGAGACAAGGCCGTCGATGATGGACCTAAAACAGAGGCAGAGGGTGAAGAGGGTCTTGGGGATGCGATGGTGAATGCTCAGGATGGACGAGGCAAGGCCGTCGATGATGGGCCTGGAACAGAGGCAGAGGGTGAAGAGGCAGGCATAGAAAGCTATGGCGTTTTGTGACATGAGGGCCACGTAGATCTAGGAGGTCCCCAAGGCCTTGGTCAGCGCATGTGTCCATCCAAGCTGCTCACGCTGAGACGAAATTTCGAGTCTCTTGTCACTCACTCACCCCTGGCCCTGCAATATCAGGGTTCGCCTCGGCCTCGGCGCCACTGCAAAAGTCGCTTCCCAGGGACAAAGGCCACGCAAAAATCGAGTCTTGCAGGGCTTCCTGGATACTAGGGAACTTCAAGTTGCAGCTGGCACCGTCATTCCGGCAGCTGGCCCGGGCGCACTCGTACACATTTTCTAGGACGGCCGTGCCGTTGAAGCTTGTCATGTTGACGCCGTACTTGCCGTATACTTCATCGTCGATGCTGACCATCAACGCTCTGGTGGCACTGTCTGATGCGTTTCGCCTCGTCTGCGAGAACGTCGCGAGGGTCAGGCAATTCCACGTTGCCTGCCAGGACCCGAACATAGTGATGGCGTCGGTGCAGTTGGTGTTGCCCGTTTGGCCTGTGTCCTCGCTGGTCGGGCGCTCACACTCGGGGGTCACGAGCTCGATCAAGGGCTTGCCAGAGCTGGAGCCGTCTGCTTCGCCTTGAAGCTTTTCTTGCATGTGCAGCCATGGATCATAGATGGTTGACTCGAAGAGCTCGTCGGTTGTAGGCCCAAACCAGCACGAGGGAGATGTCACATCCACCAGAGCTTCCATGTCGGAGGCGTGCGCAGGACGGTGGTGGTGATGTGAAGAGGAAGATCACGTCTGGAGCCGGACAGGACGCGACGAATGCTTACCTGTGCTCCTGGTTCTTTATTCTGGTCCTGGCGCTCACTCTCCTCCATGTTGGCAGCCTGCAGCAACCAGACGTCTGGCTGCGGGCTCAAACTTCCGCCTCCATCCCGCAATGCAGGCTCAAGAGATTGGCCATGAGCCAATGAGCGGCCTCATGTTGACGCCCTGGGAGAAGGCAACCAGAACGCAAGCTGAGCCGCGGGTCCCACCTCTTTAACAGCGGCAGGGGTAGGGGCCTCCGCCACACGGTAACCTTGGTGCCCGAAACACCTTCTGATGATCTGCATATAGCCATGTCAAAAACCACCAATCACCCCATGGTCCATCCTCAATCCTTTGGGAATGGGTGTCAGGCTGTAGGCAATGTGGCTGAGGCAGGGCTGAAAAGGATAATTGCTGCCCATGAACCAATCGACATCCGCAGGTTGTACGGAAGGAAAAGTTGGTCGCTTCGTAGATGCTGTTCTTAGACTTCAAGAACGTTGCATCGCCTCTACATGTGTCCCAACACTCTCTCATTCAAAAGTTGAAGCCACGAAGCGTTCCAAAAGTCGAACAGTAGGTCTCCATGGTCGATAGGCCCTGGTCAGAGTCGAGCTCTGCGCTGGTCAGGGCTCCGTCTGCGAGATTTGTGGATGCTTCGTCGGGGATGAACTGCCCCAGAGAATCCAGATCTCTCCAAGATAGTCCGTTCAGAGGATTGCAGTCGACCGCTCCCAAACCAGCCCCTTTTGTTGCTGTCGAGGCACCTAGGACTGCCGTAATCAAAATGTGCGCCGTCGAGTTGGACCGGCACGCTGGCTTTCTCTGCTTGCGTCCGCGGCACTTTCGCCGCTGAAGCCGCAGAGATCATGTGTAGTAGTGTCCGAGGCTGTAGCCATTCATCGACGTCTTTTGTAGCTGGAGGGTAGTTTGCTGGAAAGGGCGGTACACACCACTTGCGTCAATAGCAGCAATGGCTCCAGATAAAATGGCCCGAAGTCGTGATGGCGTTACTTCAGCAGGGCCACCACAGCAAAGACAGCTCGGTCTGGACTATGGATACTTGCTACGAGCGTCAAAAAGGAGCACAGTCGCGTAAGTGGCATAGAGAATGTACTTTAGAGTAATTTATCTCGGCCCCGTCTCAGGGTTCATGAAGCCATTGACGATGCTGAGAAGAGAGTGGGCGTCATCTACGGACTCGCGGATGAATCTTGCGTCTGGTGCCCTGGCCAGGTCAGCGAATAGCGGCCCAACAGAGCCAAGAGCTCCAGTTTCTCCTTCTCGGGACATGTGCCTCGTGGTGCGATTGAAATTGGCCTGAAAGGCAAACGCAATGATGTACAGAAGAAGGAAATCGTACACAAGACCAAGGAGGATTTGACGAGTGGAGTGACTATGTGGATATATCAGAACATTTCGCCCATACTCATCTCTGTCGAGGTGAGCAACTCACGGCTCAGACTGCCCTAGGAGAGTTTCCAACTTCGCAGCACGGAGGAAACATCATCCTGTAGCCAACTCAGTCCCACATACCAAGTGACTTGAGTACAGCTCAGACCCACAGTGTATCTCACATACTCACCGCCCATGTACAGTCGCGCCCTGTGGCTCGTGGGGGAGTAAGGAATGTCATGTGCATTGCTGAACAGCTGGGTGAGTTCAAGGCGGGCTTGGAAGAGCAGGGCAAGATCGTCGCCGCCCGTTTTTTGCGCCTGCAAGGATGGGAAATCCGCTGCTCGCAGGTGAGTCGCGGGCTCAAGTCCATGAGACAAGATGCCTTTGCCCAAGGGAATGGATATCTGCCGGTCGCTCATGTAACACGCTACACAGCCATCATTGTTAGCCAGTCAAGTCCTGCCAACCACATGAGATACGGAGGGGGGAGGAGACAAGAAAACACGTGCTACAACTCCTCACCAGCCCAAGCAATGCGCTGTCTACAGGCGTATTCGGATCCAGTCTCTCGCCCTTGAAGCAGACCTGTCTGATCCGGTCCCTGAGGTAGCCAAGACGAAAGGCCATGCCCACGAGCATCCAGGACCCTTGATCTTCCTTGCCGGATCCAATCGCCAGCACCTAGCTGGATGATACGACGACCAAGCCACAATGCCCGCCTTGTTCTTTACATGTTGAGACTATTAAAATAAGGTCAGTACATTGCGATTAAAGTGCTCCGAATTCAGTATGCCTAATAAGTCTCATCTATCGTTATTATCCCCTTGTCGTATAATTCCTTGGCTATGGGGTATAAAGCCCTCCCAAAATTGCTTTTCCTTTCTAGGACGAACTTTGGCGTGATCCTGTCGTGCTTCACGCCATCTCTTGGCTTCTCGAGAGAGAACGCATGCAGCAGATACGTGCATGAGTAGTCCAAGGCCCATTCTGGGCGGTCGTTGGCGTCCATGTCGTCATGCTCGGGCAGCGGGTCACCCTGGTTGAGACCGGCTATGTTTGACTCGACATCGTCATGCTCGCCGTACAGCCTCTCTGTATCGTCGCGGACCCATCCGCCAGGTGCCCACGCATCGCGTCCCATGATGAGCAACTCGCAGGGCCCTTGTTCGACGATTTCCTCCCCAATGGTGGACAGCAACTTGTTGCTGTGCGTAATCCATCCACCGTCGTATACCTCGTGCATGCGTCTCATCCATTCCTGCACCAGCCTCCCACCCTTCTCCGACATGAACGATCCACTTTGCAGATCACCGCCCAGCTGACGTCCTACAACGGCCCTATACCCAGCCTCACGGACAGGATTGATATCCTGGAGGGCATGTACATCGAGGTCAACGTAGATGCCGCCAAAGTCATGGACCGCTTTAACCCGGGCGAAGTCGGACTTGTGTTCTAACATCTTGATCTCCTTGCCATTGTTGGCGTGCGACAACGCTTCGATGGTGTTGATTTGTAGGCCAGGGGTCTCGAAAAATAATTTCGGCCATTTTCCCGACGTGCCGTTCCTTGCGCGTTCGACCGCCCCGCCATCAGCCTCTGCATTCGTGTGTAGGTAGATCGCCTCGGGCTGCCATCTCTTCGACAGCGCGTATATCGATAGGAATTGGCTGAATTGTAGTGGGAAGTCGCCTTTCGTGGGATCCCGGAGTATGTATACGAGGTGGACGATCCTAGGTATCTTTGTGTCGGAGTCATTGACGCCCCAGCATGTCGCCGGTGCGATCACGTCCTTCTCGAAGTTGCATGATGTGATTGGTCCTTGTTTGAATATGTAGGCCCTAGTTTCGTATGGCAATCGAAGGAATGAGACCGTGCACAAGACAACTACCGCGACGGCAGGCACAAAGAGGTAGAGGAAGCGTAGCAGACGTCTCTGGAACATTGATAGAAACAGCGCATAACTGTTAAGGGAACGCCTCACGATCGCGAGCGAGGTCTGCGTGTCTTTTAGCTCGGTGACAATCGCAAATGACGTAAAAGCTGACCAAACCCAGGTGCTTTGACAGTTGCTAGCGCGCAAGACTCGAACAGATAGAAAAAGCGGTTGTGGATGTAAAAAGTGGTCTTGCGGCTCCTGTTGTGGCGGAGCGTGACGCGGCTTAGCCTCTTTGTTACGATCTGAAGCTGTTGGTTCCTAAGTACACATGCGGTCAAGGTCACGTGGTAGCACGTCTGTTGTGCCACTTTTAAGTCGATGTCGGGCCAGATGAATATGCCCGTACATCAAGGGTTCGCCTCGTTTTTAGGTGGTAGTAGCGGCGGCTTCATCAAGTCTTTGTAAAGCTAAAGAAGGGCAGAGAATCAACAAAGAGGCTTAAGTGGTCGAGTACATGGGGGGATATTGCCGGTTCCGCGGGAAATTATGGGCCCCAATCCAGTCTGCTCCAATATGATGGCTTCGCGGGCATGTTCGCATAGTCAGCTTGAACTCTCCCCACAAATACTCCTACAAGTGGCTGACAGCTCACAAAACAAATTGAAGCGTGAGACTGCTTGGGGCTTCTCCTTGGCGTCACAGCTTTGATGATGGAATACCCAATGTGAACTCCTCTTAAATGCCTCGGCGATTGCATTACGACCGCAAAAGTCCGGTTGAAAACGAAGTTGTAAAAAGCTAGCGACCCCTGCGGTTCAGGTTGAGGGAACGACATTGCTGCTTACAGATGCCAGTGGTTCCACGATACCCAGTCGAGATGGCAATTGATTACTCCTATGAGGGATAGGTCGCGCACGAACCGTCAGCTATTAATGGAAACATGAGATGGGAGACATGCAAACCAAGTCGTTCGAGCGGCAGGTGCGCGAGGGACAAGGACCAACATTGCAAGGGCGATACCTCTCGCTTCTCGATGTCGACGGGACGCTGGTTCAAGTGCGCACACCAGAAGATCCCATTCCTGCCGTCAGTACGTCTGCTCGCCTCCGGAAGGATGCGAAGATCCCAAGCAGTTTGACAGGGTCTCCAAAGACGGCACGGGAGATGCTGCAGCTCGCAGCCAAAGCCACATGCAATATAGGAGCTTAGGTTCAGGAGCGCTCTATGTTCAACGCGAACCAAGCCGAGCAAGACATGATCCAGAAGGATGCCGACTACCGCTTTGTTTCGGAGAATTTTTGAGCGCCACCCCCTGATCCTAGAGGCTCCCATCAGGCGATAGCAACGACAACGTACGTGTATACATGTACTGGCTGCGTTGGTCGTGAAGACTGTCTACATCTTCGAGCACAGCCTTCGGTCACCCTAGCCTGTCCTGATTGTAAGGTGAAATACTCACTGGCCCTTACCGATAGCAGTGACTGGATGTCCCGGGAACATTGTCCCATGTGGTTACAGCCCATGGGCCAGTTGGTTGCAATACCTACAGCGCCCGACTCATTTTAATGCCTACTGCCACCTCTAAAGGTGACCCGCTCAAGGTCCGTAATTCGTATGCATGAGCCTCATCACTTCATTTTTCTTGTGATGGTGGTGTCGGCTCCTTGATCCCGCAGCAGTTCGACAATCTCAACATGCCAGCGATTTAATGCTGCGTGAAGTGTTGTCTTTCTGTCATTATTTTCAGTCTTTGTGCCTCTTGAAATACACGCCGCGCTATTTGGTCATCTCCACGCTTTTGTAAACCTCAAGGTGATTTGTGCTTAGTACAACACAGGAGTCTGACGCCTGTCCATCTCTGAATATGCAATCATGCCGTACGTGTCATCCATCTCCACGGCTTCCCGATCTCCCAAGCTCGTTTGGATAATACCATATCTCCAGCGACCTCCCATACTCCGCAGCGTTTCCTTTCTCTCCCGCTCCGTCATCACGGCGGTGCCCTCCATCTTCTCCAACCACCTCGACTCGGCCACGTACCACATTTGGCCCGCAATGCTGCGGGGGTCCACAGGGAACGTCGGCCAGCTGACGAACATGGTTGCGATGAGCACGGCCGCCATGAGAACCAAGACGCCAGCGCTGGTGCGTGCACATACCACGTGCACACCCTGGGTCTGCGTGAGGTCATATGGGACGTTGGCGAAAAGCATGGGCAGAAAGTCAGAGAGCACAGCCATGGAAGAAACGCCGAAAAGCAGAGGGTCGCGATGCCTCAGGCCGGCGACGATGCCTGTCACGGCATATGTCGGTCTCTTTGCCAGGACGGATCGTGTTGCGCCTTGCGACTTCTTGGCCATGAGACGATATGGCGCGAGGATGGCGACACCTACAACCGGACTTGTCAGCATTCCATGGCCCAGCGTTCCCCATTTGAAGGAAAAAAGACTCACTGTCGAATATGCATTCCCAACAGAGGATAGCAATGACTCCAAGGGTCGACGATGCAAACCGCACACCAAATCTCTCTTTTTCCAAGAATCGTTCAAGCGCGTCGGAGAGGTGAAATCCAAGATGATAGTACAGGATAAAAGCCGTGAGAGCCACAAGATAAATCAAGAACAAAAGGCGCCACCAGATTGTGAGCGCCGCGAACGTCGAAGGCGCTCTGTTGTGCGTCTGGATCTGACTGTAAGGGCTACCATCGATTCGAGAATACCCAGCGCTCTCTGAACGGTCCGGTTCGATCATGACGGGATCGTATTTGTCCGGCGTCGACCCACGCGGACTGCACTCCTGTTCATCGCTGACAACAATGCCGTACTCCTCGCGAGGTCCGTTGCGAACGCGAAACCAGCCAAGACGGAAGTGCATCTCGGACGTGGTCGCTTTGATGCCCGCGTAGTCTAGCGCTGCGATCGATCGTATGTCTGGATTCCGGCACAGACTTGCCGCACCAGCAAGACACCAGGGGTCCGCAAAGACGCCTGTCTTCCACGATCGGGAGACAATGGAAAGCAGAGCGACCAACAGTGCCAAAACGGTGACCATGAGACCAAGAAGAACGTACGACTCGAGGGGCGACACGCCGAGACCAAGTGCACAGCCGACTGCATATTTCGATTTGCACGATCCGTGGAGCTTCAAGCCGATGGCCTCACACGCCACGGGCGCAAAGGCTGTCGACAGCCAGACGGCGAGCGTGGACAGGAGAGGGACGGGGTGGCCCTTGGACACCATGGCAAACGGCCGCCAAAAACCCTTCCAGCCCTCGAAATGCATCGTCAGCGAGTCCTTTCCGGACGCGCCCCGAGGATGGGACAGGCTGGCGAACGGCTGGTACAGCTTGGCGGTCATGTCGACGGCCCGCACGGCAAGGGCGACAAGGACAGCCACGAGAGGCGGGAGAAACTTTCCCATGAAGACTTCTGCAGGTCGGAGATTAAATTCCTTACCCTCGACGATGATGAAATGATCAGCGCCTGCCGTCGACGTGGAGACCTCCGTGACGACAGTCTTGGTGGGAGGCACTGATGATGTGTAGGTGATGGGATCTGGAAACGTCGTAAAAGTGGTGGGCAGTCCATCCGGGCCGTAGGTGGTCTGAACAACTGGCGGTAGTGACTGCACGGACGTCACGACTGTGCCCCCAATCTCGCTCGTGATGATCCTGGTCCCAGGATCCTGTATCCTGATCCCATTTCGGTCGACCGTGAACGTCGAGAAGATGGTTGTCTTGCCCAGCTTGACATACTCCTCGCCGGGTTTGGTGGTCGTTACCGCAACCTGGGTCGTGACTGATGCGCCGCTGTATACGGTCGAAGCGAACGTCGTCGTAAATGCTGGAAGCGTGGTGGTGATAGAGTCTCCAGGAACCGGCACAGATGCGGTTTCGCCAGGTGGCGGTGGTTCGTATGATGTATCTGTAGGCGGCAGTGTGACTACGGATCCAGGGATGGTCTGGGTCACGTCGATGACACTGTCGGTGGTGATAACACTGACGGTGGTTGTGGTGAATGTCTCGGTCACTGGCGGTCCGGTTGTCACGAAACTGACAGACACTTCAACGAAGGCTGATGTCAAAGTGCCCTCGTCCACTTCTTGGAATGGGCCAGCAGAGGCGCTCCCGTCGTCCGTCTCCCCAGCAGGTTGGTTTTCGATCGATTCGGTTGCTTGACGCTTGACTGCGTCTACTTGCGTCGCTTTGTTCTGCCGCTGTTCCAAGGCCTGTAGGCCATCCCCATTGGCGAGCCATGTCTCATGGCGCTTCACCGTTCGCGTTTGGATCTTCGCCGTTGTATCCGATCCCTTGAGCGCAAGGTTGGCGTAGATGACTAGGCCGATCAGTGCGGCGAGGATGGCGATCAGACCGCTAAGGTACCACCATCTTAGCGATGCAGGCCGGTAGTCTGCTTTGGTTTTTCCGCTCTTCCTCGTGACAGAAGCCCTCCTCGCTCCCTCGTCCTGGAACAGCTGGGCGACGTTGACCGGCGCTATCTTTGATGGATCAGCCGCATCACCATGCAGCTCGTGGGTGGCCGGCCAAGTTGCCTGATACTGTTGCGCAGAGTACTGGGCCATTGTACTCGTCCGTCAAGATCGGCTAGAGAGTAACCAGAATGCTGTGAGGGCAGAGTCTCATGTCAAGTGGAATGGTTTCCCGCAAGGATTTGTAGCGAAACCGCACATTCTGGCCAAGCAGGCTGGTAGAGCTCCCTGGGCCTAGATAAAGGTCAGCCAGACCAGTCCCAGGACGCCTCGTTGACCCAAATATCCACGGCATGTCCCACGATTGGAGGCGTTGGGCAAAATGCGGCTGGGGGGCGCAAATAAGCGTTGCGCTTGGCTCCGCCTCAGCTGCGAAAATGCCCAGTCTATCCCTGTTAGAGGCTTGGCTAGCTGTTTGAAGCCTAGCCAGCTGAAATATGTCTTTGGCCGGTGCTGGTGGAAGCTAGCTGACCCGGAATGGAAATCTCACTATCGAGTTCGAGGCCCTTCGATCCACGCAGCCCAAAAACGCCTCATTTAGTTTAATTGGACCAATGTCCGCAGGGCTGAACGGAAGTTTTTTTGCATTGGGCATAGGAAGGTGATTGGACTCCACTGGGCTTTCCAAGCGAGATCTGGTGCAATGCATTGAGGAATATACCTTGGCTTGTGCAAGGTGACGATTGCACCATTTGCTGAGCCTTTGCTGGCGATCCTAGGGCTGCAGGGCACTTGATCTGGACTTGAAGGCAATGGCGCTGGCACCTTCGTGCTCCCACCAGCTACGTCGAGTCGAGCTCAGCCAACGACTGGAATTGGCACCGTCATTCAGTCATGACCAAGATGCTGGCGCCCATCAAATGTCGACAGTGTGGTACCTCTTCCTCACGTGAGATGTCCGTTTTGGCAATGATGTGATGAGTAGGTGATCTCCAAAGCTCAGCATGAGAAACGCTTCGCCATCTCCTGGACATGCAACTTGGCTACCGTCAAGTAGTGCTGGCCTACCCTGTAGAGTCCAATGACAACCAGAATGATGCCACAGACATGCCTAACGTGCCACTTCCTGTTCGCCAGATGGAATTCCGATCTTTTTCGCACTCTTAATGACTGGATTTGAGATCCATTTCACATACCGCTCTTTGCAAAGTCTAACAAACGCCGAATGTGGGCTCTGATGGCCCCGCACGTTTCATCCACTCAGGATTCACCCACCATCTCACAGCGCAGGAAAACAACGCTGAAGTTATGAACTCGATTACAGCATCGTGCCAGCGCCTGCACACACGTACATGTGCCTAATCTTCCCAGTTTCAAAAGCCCTGTCCCTCTCAAATCTGTCCGCATGAACAGACCATGGAAGCTCCACTCTCAGACACACTGGGAGTACCACTCGTTGACGACCTTGCAAGTGCCAGCAGAGCAGCATTTGGCTCCAGCCCATCCATTTCCACCACACTGGCCGTACATTCCTGAGCAGCTGCCACCATTGCCGGGGTTGGTGGGCTGAGTGCCCCCACCGCCGCTGTTACCCGAGCCGTTCCAGACTGCAGGGCCTGGCATGGGAAAGCTTCTGTAGCCGTTGTAGATGTTGAACTTGGCATATCCATCAGAGTCCCTGTAACCCCCGGGAAGCTTGAACGTGGGGCCGGGAGTGCCGTTGCCGCCATTCTGGACCTTGACCTGCAGGCACGAGGTGTAATGCTCGGGCTGATTGACGTGGGAGCGGTGGACTCCTGGTGAGCAGGGGTCAGCAAGTTTCTGTCATGGAGTAGATTTCTCTGCCGATGACTGCGTATCATTTGCAGAGGTCGATAAAGTGAAGAGACTCAAGTGAGCATACTCACCAATATGCTCAAAGCGCACCAGGTACTCGCCATTGGGAGTGTTGGCAGGGATCCTGGCGGTGATAGCGTCGCGACCCCAAGTGCACCATGCATCACGAGTGAAGTCGGCACCTTGCCTACAGACCTGTTTCCCAAGTCAGGATGGTTTGCTCGCGAAAAGGAAGCAAGTACACTTACACCCTCCTCGAAAATCTTGAACCAATCGCCAGAGCCATCGTAGGCCTTCACATTGTCGCCCGGGGCGCGGGACATGTAGACAAGTCCAGGTCCTAAGAGCATAAATCTCAGCCTTCATTTCCCCGACCAAGTTTAGTCACAGGTTAGTGTTGCACCTACCAGGATGCTCCATCTTTGCGCCGTAGGCCAGCTTGACGGTGACTTCAGAGCCAGCGTTGACGGTCAAGACGTCGGTGCGGCCGGCGTTGGAGAAGGCGCCCTGATTGCAGCGGATGTCAGGTCCGTCAGCGTAGGAGCCATCGCGGATATCGACAGCAGGATTGGACGAAAACTTGATAGGATTGTACTTGGTCTGTCTCGTGGTGTCGCGAACGTACTTGCCGGGTGTCTGGGTGGCACCATTGACGATATTGGTTTCGAAGAAGTAGTGGGCTGAGACAGACTGGGCTGCAGCAGCCACGAGAATTGTTGAGAATTTCATATTGGATGTAGCTGCTGGATATCTTCAATGGCTTGCGAGTAAAATAGACAAGGAGGCCTCGAGAAGGCCACGACGAGCTTCTTATATAGACAGACTTTGAGCATGACAGCCTTTGAACAGCGCAACCATCCACCAGCTCGTTCATTTGTTTTGCTAAGCTCACTGATACGGCGCATACAGATGTAGGTGCCCAGATGAGCACCGGAAACTGCGGGCCGACTTTGCTGGACGGAGGTGACCCGAACGAGTCAGTGGCACGAATCAGTCGATTAGCATGCAAGCGATGGAATCAAATCTGACACCTTCCCGTCCGGAACATCATGTAAACAGGAATATGACTTGACTGTTCACTGTGTGCTTCTTACAGGACGAAGTTTCACGGACGTAAAAGCATTTCGTGGCAGAGGTCAGAAACCCTCGGACCAACGTCCAAGTAGCTGCTCTCGTTGATTGTCCAAAGAGTGAGACATAGCAGCCTGGCATGGCCACAGTGCCAGTACACCACCGTCAGTCTACAGTGAACTATTCGGGTTGTAGGTCATGCAAGAGGCAATGCGCTTTCATCCCCAGGACATCCCCAGGGAGACTTGCCACGGCGTCAGCAGCCCAGTAACTGCCGGCAGGGCAGCGCTGTCACATGGACGAAGAGGATTCCAAATGCAGATGCCCATGCAATCCACCACGCGCAATTTGATTAGTTGCATGCAGTTGCCCCATCTTTAACCGGTCACAGAAACTGGGGAAGAAAATTCGATTCCGGTGCAAGTGGCATCTGCATGGCGTTCTACTTCTTGCGGGCCAATCGGGTCTTTTTGGATTAGACCACGTCGCCCCTTTTTCCGCGTATCTGTTATAAAGGCTGCTGGTATGACATGGAGTGACCACATCATGCTGCTCCAGTCAATTTGGCCAATCATTCTCTGCACAGATCAAGCTTATTCTAACTCCACATTGCAATATGGGATCGAGTCGATTCGATATCATAATTTGCGTCGGAGGCACTGCGGCAGTCGTTCGAAGAGCGGCATGCCGCAGTTGAGCTCGACCGCGCACCAGGACAGTATCAGTTCATACAGCCCGAGGTGGCATTCATGGCGCATGGGAAAGCACTGGCTCGGCTCCTCCGCTGTGACTTGATCCAAATGGGGCCGGACGAGGCTTCCGCCGACACTTGAGGGGCGTCGACGACTGCAGAGTCTGGCCACAGCCAGAGTGCGCAAGGCTCCGCTACACCGGCTGTCTGGAGAAGCTCCAGAATACGACGGCTAAGCGGAACCCGGATAGTCTCACGACTGGATGTAAGAGACGGCGTGGAGAGGCGCGACCAACTACCACAGCCATCGAGATTTAGGGAAGGTCGATTCATGCGTCACTCGCAACAGATATTGGATACAACATGAACTAAGGGGGCTCAATGTAAGCTTTCACGGTAATGGCCCTCTCTACGACTGTTCTCCTGGACCTCCTCTTGAGCCTACTCCTATATCTTAGCCCGCATGTTCACCAACGTCTTCACCCGCATCGTCACCTCACGTCTTCGCTACATTAGTCTCGTCGTCTTTTCCGTCACGGCCAGCCTCTCGGTGTACTCACCAGCCTCGAACTCTTTCGACGATTCCAGGCCAGCGCCGACGAACTCGTCTACCAACTCTGGTCCATTTGCGTTCCGCGCAAGAATGATAACCAGTGTCAGTGGCGTGGCATCCAATTCTGACGAGATTGGAAGCCAGACGACTGGACAGACTCAACGTCAAGACGGACCGCAGTGGCTCTCACTCGAACGAAAAAGAACCCATTTCCGTCGAAAAATTCCACCACGGTTGCGCCGGAACTCTCAACTACTAAAATTGTTGGCGCGGAAGGCCAGCCTTCCATGTCGTCGCCTCAACTCGCCGGGGAGACCTTTCTCACCACAGCAGCAAAAGAACTGGTGAAGTGTTCGCGTATCTAAGATCTGGCACCCCTTTGAAAACGCCACGACGAGGACTCTCACACACACCACAACGCACCGCCATATGCTACCAGGAATGCCACGTTTAATCAACATCCTGCTTGCACAGCATCTGCTAGTATAAGCATGAAAATTTGCTTGGAGCTCACCACGCAGGATGTCACAGTTGTTTCTCCCACGACTCGCGCCAAGCGTCTCCATGTTCCTGGTGGAAGGGTGCAAGACCGTATGCTTTGCGCACACAGCGTCAAGACGCGTCGTCCACAAAAGACTTCAGTGGAGGAAGCCAATTAGTCGTACATATTCATCTTATTCCCTAGCACGTCGGCCACATTACTGCAGCCCAGAGCCAAGCACCCAACAACAGAAAGTCTGCATCAAATCAATTTGCTTCCAGCTTCTTCCCCAAGAAGCAGCAACAGATCGAAGCCAATCGGCTTAATGCCGAACCGTGCAAGGTGTACTCAACATAAGGTTGCCGTACCACTCCAACCTTGGGTGGCCTCGTGAGCTTGATGATATCACACACGCTAGTCGAAGGCTGTTGTCACACAATTCGAATGGTGGCATCTTGTAGCTCGTACTTTATAAAATACCATGACCTGAGATCGATCTTGGCCTTCAGCTCCCAAGCAAGGACATTCCCCTTTTGCCAACCTCTCTGCAAGGTGCTCGCTGTTCCATACAAGATGGACCCCTTCTCCAGGCTCCCATTGGAGCTCATTCTCAATATTCTTACGGAATGTCAGAATTATTGCGACGCTTTTAGTGCCATCCAGGCGTCACCGGCTTTATTTCGACAAACAGACAGTGGCCTAGGCTTCCAAATTGCTTTTGCCACAAGACATCTCCCTGGAGATGCGATGCAAGACGCCATGGCCATCATTCATTTCCCAAGGCTATACGAGGGAGGTTCTTGCGATCGTGCCACCTTGATTCATGCCCACCTCGAGGCATGGGGTGCTCGCACGTTTTCGAATCCTTGCTCTGCGGAGAGTTTGGATGTGGTCCAGGTCCGAGAGCTTTGCAGATTCAGCAAACAGATCTGGGCGTACATCAGCGACTACATGTCCAAAGCATCGAGCCTGTTTCTGCCGTGGGCGTTTCATCACCTCCCTGCGTGGTCCCATGCGAATTATGAGAACGTTCACCTCATAGATGACGCAGAATCATTTGTGGAACCATTCGATGTACGCAATCTGAGAGAAGAGACGCGACGCAACATCTGCAGAGCTTTCATGCAGTACGAAATGCTTTGCAAGATCTATGGGCCGATTACCGAAGAAGCTGAGAAGATGGATGTTCCACGCAGGGCAGATATGAATTCCTCCGCAACTGCCCAATCCATGGCTCTGGGCAACTCCACAGAGGGCCCGATCTCATTCGTCTCCTGGGACTGGGAGCTTCTATCGAAATATAGACAGGGAGATGAAGATTTGGCAGACACATCTTCACTCAAGTGCGTTCGCGAGTACATCATCACCCTTTACGAAGCAATGATTGATTTTGCCACGTCCTCGATCACCGCTCAGAACCACGGACAGCCTGAATGTTTCAATGACCCACACGTTGGCAGTGCCATTCGCCTCCACAAGTACTCACCATGGCCCCATGGCCCAGAATATGAACGTGGTCTCAGAGCCCCAATGAAGATTGTCTGGAACATTTTGGAACGCGAGCATCCGGTATGGACAGGAGATCCTTGGTCGTCCAATTGGGGGTGGAGTGATCTCCTTGCTGCATTTCTCTCCTCTGCAGGACTGGACGCAGTGCACTCCATTTTGGGCATGAAGAATGAGGATATGTGCGCCCTTGTCGTGCATCTCCTTTCGGAGTTCCCGGAGCACATGCCGCACAGAAGCAACACGGTACCCTCGGCCAGTGTTGCTGTTGATGGCTGGGTGACAAGCAAGCAGGTCAGAGTCTATCGACAGCGCGCATGGGCGTTTTTAAGGGCAGACGAGCGACGTGGGCCACGGCTGCCATTCATGCAAGGCCAAAATGATCTGTGTGGATCAATGTTGCACATGAGAAATCTGGACCTGGATCTTGTCGACAAGGAATGGACCTGTCATGGGCCATGTGATCATTCCTACCAATCTCTGAATGGGACGGTCTCGCGATTCTGGACAAAGACGGTGATCCCCCCAAAGAGACGCAGGCAGCGAGTTTTCCTGGAATATCGGAATGGTCTAGTTATGCCCTGGTACTATTGAGTAAGCTATATCTGGGAAAACGATCTGGATGAAGACCATGTTAGGTTCTGGGAGCTGATTCTGTATCTGAATGATGTGGTCGAGCGCGTCCCGCTACATGAGGCTGGATCAATGGTAGATGACGTTCGTCAGAGGCAACTTAGAAACATAGGATCTTGTGTAAACAAATATAATTCAAATTCTGGAATAGAAACCTCGCATCCATGAATAATGGACATTTGTTGAAACACTTGCCAATAAACCTGCAAAGGAGTGAATAGGACAACAGCGCCGACTATGTGGGAGAGGGCGATGAGCCGAAGCCCTCCGCGCCGTGATTTCGCGCATGCCCCTTTGGACCAACAGAGTCAAGTGCAACTACACTGTGCGTATCATGGCTTCTCGCCTCGAAGAAGGGGGAGTAAGCCGCACTCGAACTATCGCGTTGCACGCTGTGGCCAATGTCAGCATGTACAGGACGTCAGGAAGCTCATTGCGTTGCCCATGGCGTTCGATTCAAACTGGGGTAGAAAAAGAAAATCCTGACTGCGAGGGCGAGCTGCACTTACTGGTCGTTCCCAAACCTAGCCTCGTATGCCATATTGACGAGGACAGGCGCATAGATGATAATGGAGACGATCTGGCCAAATCCCCAGCGGTTCCCTTCGTAATCGGCCTCGATGGTTTTTGACAAGTCCCGTTGGAGTAGTCGGAGATAGAAGATAACCCAAAGCAGGGGCAATGACAATCCCAGCGGGACCATGAGAAGGACCGCAGCATAGCCTAGGTGTCTGCCAAGCCAATCCCTGCACCCTTGGTGTTGGAACATAATTTTGTGCCACAAGCTACGTCCCTTGGCGAGGCGGAGGCCCAATAGTCCAGCCAGCTGCCAAATCATGAAGAGGTAGACAATCAACATGGCAGTCAGGCCCAGGGCTCCAATAGACGCGTAGGCGTGGTTGTTCTCCAAGCCCCGGAGACCGTCACTGAAGCAGGTGGCCTCTACCTTCCCCCAGTCTATGGTCGAAATGCTGTCGCCATCGCTGTCGCTTATCGGTGTGTTGCTGAACCAGTGAATACAGCGCGAAATGAAGGGGTAGAACGACAGCGAGGCGGCCACGTTGAGCAAGAAGACGCGCATGTTATGCTTTGTCGCACCATCCACCCCGTTGAGCAAGGCGATGGGGAATATCAACGGCAACATGCAAACGACCGAGACTGTCTGGGCAATCTGCGCCTCAATAGCCTCAAAGTTGGCTGTGCTGATGCCAAAGTCTTTCCTAGCGAGGACGACAATGGTGGCGAACTGGACCGCAATGGCAAAATAGGCTGCCGCGTCAAAGAATGACTGGAGTCCAACGTTAATGCTGGAGATGCGCTCAGGGTGGCCTTGGCCTCTCCTGGTCAGGAAAATGGCGAGCGCTGACAGTAGAATGCCCAGGCCATTCGCAAGGACGTACGCAATGGCAACCTTTGCCTTGTCAGTGGCTCGACTTCAGCGACGCGATGAGTAAGTTCATACACCGATTCCCGAAATATCGGGGTTTCCAGTCCCGTATATGGCAGTGCAGATCCGGAGCTTGCACGTCTCCAGGCTGGCCTCCTCCCATTTGGTCTCTTGCTCGATCTTGTCGACATACCGGCTGAAATCTCCCACATTCGGAGGCAAGGAACAGCCCGCCATTTTGCCAACAAGGACGAAATGTGTCGTTGCGAGAAATCATTGTTCAAGAAAGCCAGGAGCCGCGCGACCGCGAGCAGGGCAGGAAAATTGATCACTCGACCGTGCCAAGAACGAGCTGAACACACCTTAGCGGCGGCTGAAGATAGGCGACATCTTCCCCAATATCGAAGAAGCAAGGCTGGACGGCGTGGCGTAGGCAATATTTGCGCTCAGCTGCAGCCACATGAAATGGGGGTGCACGATCAAGTGGCCATAGCTTCTATATAATTCCGATAGTGCCAAGCTCGCCCAGCGCACAAGGGACCCAGCAACCACATCAAGCACAGTCAATCGGTACGGTGCGCGCCATCATGTCCCGCACGACATTTCAAACCACGTTCTCCAAGTCAGAGTCGTCAGCCCCTGAGGCAACTTGCGCATTGATTGGTGGCATGTGGCAAGATTGGTCAAGACACCGCAGGAAGCAAAGGCTGACAAAGGCCAGGCAACCTTGAGGATTCAATCGTGTGCCCCGAACGCTGTGCATATCTGCTTGTCGACGATGAAGAGCCTTTTTTCTTTGGGTGCTGTGACAAGGACGGGTGCAATGTCAACACGGCGTGTGTAGAGGAAGCAACCACGACTTCAGCCCTAGCTCTTGCATGGTAGATGAGCTGAGAAGCCCTCGTCGATATGGGGCACCCCCTGATGACAATTCTCTCCGTAGTTCTGGCGTCAGCTCAGCATGTGCCACATATATCTGGCCAGATTCAGTAGCCGTTGCATTCGAGTGTGCGACATCTCGCACCACGGTCGCGGTCGAGTTTCCTGCGAGCGCGACACCAACGACGTTCAGCACGTCGGACGCGACACGTACCGACGAGCCGACGTTGTCTAGTAAACCTGGAGGCGGTGATGGAAACAATGGCCTCAATTCCGAAATCGGCATGCTCACTGTGTGGCCTCGGGCGACGGGATGCGATGGCTGACTTGAAGCAGATCTCGAGACCGCGCAGAGAATCGGCGCTGGGGTAGGATCGGGTGTTTTTGGGGTTCTCCTCCTGAGTTTTTTCGCGTTAGTTGGCCTCTCATTTTCTAGGTGATTTGATGATGCGTTTGCTAATCGAGACCTCAGCATTTATGGCTGCTGGAAGGTGCCACGCAGAATGGATCGCACCTCTGCTGCGAGTAGATCCGCGGTGAGAAGTGTTACCATATGAATAAAAAGATTGGACTTGGCGTATGTGCTCACAAAAGTACTGTGCTGCTCGCGGTTCTGGAGTGAGGGGTTGTTGGCACAGGAAGCTTGGAGTGGTTCTGGCCACACAGATGAAACTAGGTGAAGCCAAAGGCAGGCCCCAAGGCTCTCTTTCTGTTTGTGCAGATTTCCGCAAAAATCCGTATCATCTGGAGGGCAAATCACTGACGTGGATCTCCCAGCGAGGGAGACCAATGTGATGCGTCCACGATGTTACATGTACACAGCCAACATCATGCGGGAGGCCGGTCCCCAACAATCCAATGACGTGCGAAACGAGCGGTTCAGAGAAGTGCCCTCTTCTCGATTCCGTGAGCTTCTACCGTTTGTTTTGTTTCTTTCTTGCAAAAGACGAAATTGTCATTCTTCCTCTCGCACCTTGTACACTGTGTCCTCGACGAGACTCGGCAGTTGAGACTACATGTACTTGACATACATTGTCTTCTTTGGGTTTGAGAAAAAAAATACTATGGCTCGCGGTCGACATCATCCATCGAATCGATGTGACAGGGGTCGCTCAGGGCCTCGTACTCGGGGTAGCCGTTCAGAGGCACGAGGAGGTGGTGGCACCAGCCGCGGTCCCTGCTTTCACTTCCGAAGGGGGAGCTGCACGTTTGGAGCCTCGTGTAACTATTCGCACGATATCGAGGCTGTTTCCAACCAGGAACGTATCCATCAAGACAAGTACTACTCTTGGAAGAGGCTGCTGGGCTTACCGTCGCACCGCAGGGCTTACACCCGCATTTGGCACGAGAGTCTCGAGATTCTCGACGGCGAGGATCGGGAGGTGCAGCAGCTGCTGGCCAGGGATCTCGTCGACGACAAAGATAACAAAGGCCTCGAGATTGTACGGACCACAATGGATTTGGACGAGCAAATTGGCGAGGCGCGACTGTCCATTGCTACGGCCTTCCTGAGGGCAATCACTCATACAGCCTGGCTCGACTGCATGTCCATCGAACCGTTTGTCGGCACACTCTATACCTTCATAGGAGGTCCGGGTGGCGATCGGGGAATCACCTATTTCTCGAGTCTATGTGACTTGCTCCGGAGGCCTGGGGCTGACACAGGGCCAGGCAGTGACCCTGAACAGGTGCTCCTCTTGATCCTGCGAGCCGTTCACGAACTCCTAGGACGGCAGCAGCGTACTCTCCACAACGAGGCGCTCCCATCACTTTTTGATTCTTTCGATCGGACAGTGGAAAACCTACACCTAGGGACAACATGCACTTCTCGGATCGATATGATGCGGCGCATGCTCGAGAGCGCGACTCGACTCGTGGCCTCAGCATCACCGCAAGGCACCAACGCTCGCGGTACGACAGCGACGGCGAGATTTCCGCTGCAGATGAAAGTCCCCGGAGGCAGACATGACAATGACTTTTTCAACGCGTCGGAAATTGGAATCCTGCCCACAGTGGGCGAAATTCTAGCAGACCAATCTGAATACCTTCCCACAACAGACTTCCTCCAGCCGCACTTTTTGCCCAGCAACCAAGATCGGTACCTCGACACAGCCATCCGCCTGTTGCGCCATGATCTCTTTGGACCCCTCAAGGAAGATCTTTTCAGGATGCTCAATGATCTGGCCAACGGCGAGCACCCATCCAAGCTCCTTCGGGACACCCAGACGCGGGCGTACGTATACGATCAGGCCCAGGTGTCGCATCTCCTGGTAGGCCGACGCCGGGGTCTCGAGGCTTTGCTCTCTTTCGCCCCACCTGTCATCCACAAAGTGAAGAAGAAGAAGACGAAGCTGTCACGCCGCGAGCAGGCTCAGTGGTGGCGTGACTCGCCGCGGTTCGCAGAAGGCGCTCTGGCGTGCTTTGTCGTCGCAAGCAAGAATGGTGCCTCGAGAGAGGTTCTATTCCTTATCATCACGGAGAAAAACGCAGAAGAGGCTAAGGGCCCAATAACAGCCATCTTGTGCCAGCTGATGGGAGAAAGCCAACTATTGCCGCGAGACTCGCGACACCGAACGAGCACAATCTGCAGACGCTATTCCGCTTGTATGGGGACGGGGTCACTGGCGTGCTCGTCGACCTGCCAAGCCTTATCCCAGCCACCTTCACTTCTGTCATACAGAATCTGCAAACCATGCTGCGGCGTGGCGAACTGCCCTTTCGCCAGTGGATTGTGCCACCTGACGCTACTGAAGGGAGTGACGCGGATGGCCTGACACTTACTGCGGATGACATGCCACCCCCAGCTTACGCGCGTCGGCCAGGGTCTGTTTTCCATCTAGACTCTATTGCTCCGAATGCACCAGGTCTCTTCATTGATCCGCTGACACCCCATACTGCCGACTTGGGCGCCATAGAGGAGCACACGGGGCTTGATCGGGGCCAGTGTGCGGGTCTGGTGGCCGCGCTCACCCGCGAGTATGCGTTGATTCAGGGACCACCAGGCACGGGCAAGTCGTTCCTCGGTGTCAAGATTCTACAGGTTCTCCTGGCGCACAAGAGCGCTTGGAACCTTGGTCCTATTCTCATCATGTAAGTCGCGACATTTCCGGGCGTTGGTGTGCCCACCCTGACACCTGACTTTAGATGTTACACGAACCACGCGCTGGACCAGTTTCTCAAGCATTTGAAGGACATTGGGGTACGCAAGCTCATACGCATCGGTGGGCAGAGCCGGATGGAAGAACTCGACGGGTTTAACCTGCGAGTCGTTGGTCGCGAACACGGCAAGACACGCGTCGAGAACCAGCAGCTCGGCAAGGCATACAATGGCCTCGAAGAATGCATGCAGAGCGCAGGACACAGTCTTGGGCCGTTGCATCGAGCACGCAAGGCTAAGCCTTCATGGGCGCTGCTCGAGACCTTTTTACGTCGTGAACATCCAGAAATCCACAAGCAGTTCTCGCTCGTTGATGAGGAAGGGTTCGAGCACGTGGGCAAGAGCCCGTTCGATCTCTGGCTGGCAGTGATTGTCCAAGGGCCAAGAGCCACCATTGCTGAGCACGACATGGATGTTGAGGCCCTCGCGACGATAGCGAAGCGTAATGTTCACCAGTTGGCGCCTGCCCAGCGCCAGCATCTCGCAAGCCACTGGATGTCTTGCATGCGCCAAGAAAAATTTGATCATGTCATGCATGCAACATCTCGGGCACGAGATTACCAGCAGAAGATTGACGACGTGCACGACGAGGTCCACCGACGTGTGCTGCTGGCGGCGGACGTGATCGGGGTGACCACCACCGGGCTGGCGAGGAACACGACAATGCTGCAAAAGGTGGGAAGCAAGGCGGTCGTCTGCGAAGAGGCCGGAGAAGTCATGGAACCACACATGGCGGCGGCGACACTGCTGCCGGGCATCGAACATCTCATCCAGATCGGCGATCACCAACAGCTCCGTCCGCAGATTGCCAACTTTTCACTCAGCATGGAGGCGAACGGAGGTTCCGTGTACCAGCTCGACCGCAGCCAGTTTGAGCGCCGCGCCGAGGGGGAGTCAGCCATGTCGCCAGCACCAGTGGCGCAGCTTAACATCCAGAGGAGAATGCGACCCGAGATCTCCGCTTTGATAAGGGACATTTATCCACTGCTGAAGGATCACGACACTGTCAAGGACCATCCCCACGTTGTTGGGATGGCGAACGACGTCTTTTGGCTCGATCACGATCACCTAGAAGACGGCGCCAACCATGAGGACCACAATGTCAAGTCACACAGCAATGAGTGGGAGGTTGCCATGACCAGAGCCTTGGTGCGCCACCTTGTCCTCCAGGGAACGTACCGACAGGAAGATATTGCAGTCTTGACACCTTACACGGGACAGTTGCAGAAGCTGCGTGCTGCCTTGGGCCGCGACTTTGAGCTCTTCCTGAGCGAGCGTGACCAGGAGGCCCTCGCCGCTGACGGCTTCGAAGATGTCGAGACGGACAGCGAAACCCCTGAGGATGAGCAAAATGCCAAGAAGGGTGACAAAGAACGCGGCAAAAAACTAGAAAAGAAGACGCTTGCCGAGTCACTTCGTCTCGCCACCGTCGACAACTTTCAGGGCGAGGAGGCAAAGGTGGTGGTGGTATCGCTGGTACGCGCCAACGCGGAGGGCCGCGTTGGCTTTCTACGCACCGTGAACCGCATCAATGTGCTCGTGAGCCGCGCCAAGCACGGCCTCTTCCTCATCGGCCACGCTTCAACCTATCTCAAGGTTCCCATGTGGGCGCGCATCCATGCCCGTCTAGCCGAGGCTGGCAGCGTTGGCACAGCACTCCGCCTCGCGTGCCCACGCCATCGGGACTCGTCGGACATGCTCTGCGCAACACCTGAAGATTTTGCGCGCCATAGTCCCGAAGGTGGTTGTGCACGCCAGTGCGATCGACGTCTGGATCGATGCGGCCACAGGTGCCAGGCCAAATGCCATGCTCCCGCTCAGCACGAGGCCTTCATGTGCCCCAGGGCATGCCCTCGAATCCGAGAGACTTGTGATCACGCATGCCCAAGGCTGTGTGGTGAGGACTGCGGTAAATGCATGGTCAGACTGGATGGCATCATACTGCCCTGCGGGCACACCTGTGACCAAGTACCTTGTCATCAGACGCAAGATCTACAGACTGTTCTTTGCATGGTCAAGGTGTCCAAGACGGTCCCTGGCTGTGAACATGAGGCTATGATGGATTGCTGTACAGATACGTCGTCTCCATCTTTCCACTGCCCAGTGCGTTGCGAGGGCGTGCTTGGGTGTGGGCACACCTGCTCCGGAACTTGCGGCTCCTGTCGGGTCCAAGCTGTTGATGACGCTGCTGTCAGTTGGACGCACCAGCCCTGCACAAGGCGCTGCCAGCGTCCTTTTAAGACGTGCAATCATCAATGTTCCAAGAAATGTCACGACGGCCAGGAGTGCGGTAGCTGCCGGGAGCCCTGCCAAGTCAGATGCCCCCATTCCAAGTGCTTCCAACGATGCAGCGAGCCGTGTGCCCCCTGCATTGAGCAGTGCGTGTGGTCCTGCGTCCATCAGGGCGCGTGCTCTATGCCATGTGCGGCCCCTTGCGATCGCCTCCCCTGTGACGAACGCTGCGACCGCACTCTTTCATGTGCCCATCGGTGTCCTGGGCTATGCGGCGAGGAGTGTGCCGAAGGGTACTGCCCTACCTGTGCCCCTGACAGCAGGCGGAACATGCGGGTCGACCTTTTGGAGATGAAGACTCTGGGTGAGGTTGACATAGACGACACGCCCATTGTGGTCCTGAGCTGCGGCCATGCCTTCACGGCCGAGTCACTTGACGGCGTCGTGGGCATGGGCGAGGTGTACGCCATGGATCCAGCCTCTGGGCGCTTTCACCAGCTCATCGAAACAACTATTGGAGGTGGAAGTGGCCCCATGGCCCAAACGGTGCCTGCGTGCCCAGACTGCAAGTGTCCGGTACGGCAGTATGCCACGCGTCGTTACAACCGCGTGGTCAACCGCGCGGTGATGAACGAGACGACCCGCCGATTCCTTGTCAGTGGACGAGCCCAGATCGCTTCGATGGAGGAAAGGCTGCGCTCAATTGAAGACAGGCTCGAAACAACAGCAGATGGGGACAATGTGCTCCGCAACGTGGGTCAGGATGCGTTGAAGACGCGGTACAAAGACATTATCCGCCTAGAGCGAGAGTCTGAAGAGCTGCAGGCCGAGATGAAACAGGCAAACCAGCCTGCACAGAAGCTTTTGGATGCCATTTTCATCCGCCGGAACCAAATGGACTCGTTGAATCTGGAAATGGGCCACTTGTCCTTTTCGCGCAGCGAGGCGCGACAACGCCAGGAGGGCGCAACCGCCATTGACAGGCAGGTCACTCTCGGGGCGTGGCTCATCCAGCTGAGATCGCGTTGCATATTGCTTCAGGACAAATTCCGCCTGGTCAGGAAAGCGAGCCAGAAGGGGGTAGACATATCCCGAATGCCGCACGGGATGCCTGAGCTGCTCGCCCGCCCATTTCTGGACAAATGCGAAGCATTTGTCGTGGAGGCGCGCCTACACAGTCTACCGCGGCTATTCCTTCAAGCAAGCCTCTGCCATGCGCAGATTGCTGGCCATGCTGGTACTAGATTTCTCAGTCAGGAGCAGAAAGACCAGGACAAGGCGAGAGAATACCGCGACAAGGCCAAGGCGCTGCTCGAGGAAGGCATCGACGTGTGCGCACCGCTCCCGGACGCGCAAGACTTGCGTGCAGCTGCCGAGTTACTTTTGGGACTCTTCCAAGGCCCTCGGTACGAGAAGGTCACGTCCCAGGAGATGGCCGCCATCAAAGCCGCCATGGTCAGCGGGTCCAGGGGTATCAGCACCCACTCGGGACACTGGTACAACTGTGAGAACGGACATCCGGTGAGTATCGTCCTTATTACTTCTTGTTACGCACTTCGCACCGTGTGAGGCTAACAGTAGAGCAGTTCGCCATCGGAGAGTGCGGGATGCCAATGGAGGAGGCTCGATGTCCAGAGTGCGGCAGCCGCATTGGCGGCCAGAACCATACTTTTGTAAACGGCGTGTCGCGGGCAACGGAGATGGAGAGATAGGAGGACATGTAGTAGATCCTTTGAGATCGTTTGATGTTGCAGGACGGAATACCACAGCTACATCCTACGAACGGATGATGCGGTGTGTGAAGGGCGGGTATCTCAACTACATAGTATCCAGTGAAGACAACAGTCATCCTTGCGCGTCATACAGACTTACGTACGTCCAACAAATAGTTTCAGGTCGCAGTTTTGTCCGTCTTGAGTGATCCAAATTCAAATTAAATCTCGCGAACCAAGTCTCCTGGTCAAAATGGCGCTTGGCGACAGCTCAGGTACGATGTCTCACTCTGCCCGGTCACCGCCGCTCGTCGCCCCTGGCGTTGCTGTATTTAGACTATTCGATCCTGTGACCGAGTTTCTGGGCCTTGAAGTTTATCACTCACCATCAGGGCGAGCAGGTACTAGTCCTCGCCTTCATTGCGCTAGGGATCCAGTGTCCTGGCCAGCACACGGGAGCATCCAAAGAAGCTTCAGTCGCCCAGGCGTGGTAACTATGCACAAAATCCGTTTCTTTTCACATGGTCCCAGGCCAGCTCAGGCTGGTGCCGCGCGGTGCCCGCCGAGGGTACAAGGCAGCGCTCGTGTCCTGATATTCATGATGAACATGATGCTCAGCTTCCACTCAACTGCCTTTGTTACTTTTTGTCCCTTGCAGTTGAAGAAATCGGACCGACCACAGTGATTCACCACAGACTTGACGTTCGCTAATCACTCAGAGACAGACCGTTCCCCTACACTCGCCACCGCTGATTGCTTGCCTTGCACGAGCGGCGTCGACTCGCTAGACCCCTCCGTTCCGATCACATGATTCGTGGGGACGACTGCCTCATTGCTTTCCATATCTGCGCCTGCACGACGCCTCCAGGGCCGGTAGAGGGCAATGGAGCCAATGCCAACGAGCAGAAAAGCAGCGCAGATGCATCCGCCGATAATGTCAAAGTGGTCGCCAATGGCTTCGACGCCATCCCAAAACGGCCCTTCTGGCTCTGCCACATTCTGCACGAGCGACAGCACCTGCACGATGCCGATGAAAGCCGAGACGGCGACCGTGATGCCGGTCAGCACTATGGAGTAGTACATAATAGCCACGGGGTCGCGCGAAAAGGCCTTGGACGTGTAGAGAGCGAGCATGAGGGCGCCGTCGGTGGTGTCAAGCAGGCACATGCCTGCCGTGAACAGAGCGGGAAAGATGAGGATGAGCCAGATGCTCGTGCCCTGGGCAGCCTGGATGCTGGCGATGCCAAGAATGGCAATCTCGCTGGACGTGTCGAAGCCAAGACCAAAGACGACGCCGAGGGGATACATTTTCCAGGGGCGATCGACGGCACGGAAGAGATTCTTGAGGACGCGACCCATGAAGCCGCCGCCCTCGAGGTGGAACTGTCCCTCTGCAACACGCTGGGCGTCCTCTTGTGACCACGGCCGCTGGTCACCGGCTGTGCCATCATACTCGCGCTGGCTGGCGAGCGCTGCCCTCAGCCGCTTGACCAGTCCGTGCAGGACCCAGGCATTGCCAAGGCACAGGATGATGAGGAAGGCTGCGCTGACGCTGGTTCCGACAATGTTGCCCACCTTTGTGAATCCGTCAAATTTCTCCCGCAGAGCACCGCTCGTGGCGGCCACGACGACGCTGGTGATGATGACAATGGTGCTGTGGCCCAGGGAGAAGAAGGTGCCCACCGAGACGGGGCGCTGGCCTGCGGCAATGAGGCGGCGTGTAGTCAGGTCAATGGCGGCAATGTGGTCTGCGTCGAGGGCGTGGCGGAGGCCTAGCGTCCACGATATGGCGGCGGGCGCAGCGAGCTTGGGATGCGTGATGAGGATGGGCAGGGCGGCCGCGAGCCAGACGGAGACGTTGACGAGGAGGAGAGTGCAGATGAGGAGGAGAGCCTGCGGGGGAAGGCCTTTGATCGAGGCGCGCTCGTAGAGGGCTGCTCTGGCGCGAGCCAGAGCAGGCGAGGTGGCCATGACGTAGGCGGGTGGAAGTGTCAGGGCTGCCGTGGGTGGGATACAGCGAGCAAGAAACGAGCGGCGTTGAGACAGCTTGTCTCCAAATTTTAGAATCGTCCTGTTGATGAGATGTTGGAGCTCGAGTTTGTGAGAACCTTGATGGTTTGACCCCTCACGGAGACCATGGTGGGGTTAAGTGTAGGGTAGGGTGAGGTAGACCGGAATGAACGTGCCAGCATTCTCAAGCTTCAAAGGAAACGACCGCAACAATTATTAGGGCTGTGGGAAGATGCGTATTCATGATGTCTCATCTTGCGCAGGGGGGCTTGTTCGTCTTAAAAGTATCGAGAGTGATAGAATTGGTCCAGAGGTCTTTCAAGAAACAACGAGGTGTTCATGGACTATCAAAGCGCTTGATTAGCATCGCCCGCTGTCAAAGGCACGACGTGGACATGCGCGAGAAAGAAAAAGAAGAGCTTGCAGTATAATTGTTGGCACATTATGCGCTCAATCCTCCCGAAACACCTCCAGCCTGGCCTTGCCCTTATTCAGCACCCAAGCCCACAGCATGTCAACCACGAGAATCGCCCCAAAACTAAAGACCAAGCTGCCGCCAAACACGAGACTATGGTACGTCCACGCATTTGCATCATTCAGGTCCGTCACCTGGCACACAATGGCCCACGGTAGCACGTAGAGGAAATTGCTCAGCAGGCTCTGGTACAGGTACCACAGGGGTCTTGTGGCGAGGAGAATCGTGGCCAGCTGCGTGGACGCCGCGTAAAAGACGTAGCACCACTCAATCGACCGCCACATGTAGCTTGTCACAGCCGCCACCTCACGCGAGTTGCTCAGGTAGAATGCGAATCCCTCAGCGCCCCATATCGACAAGAACACCGCTATGGGCACCTCAACGACTAGTGCGATGGCAAGCGACCAGAAGGCAGGCGTGACAATGCGGCGTATGGTCCGCCACGGCACAGGCCCTGGCTTTGTGTGCGCCGTGCCGATCTCCCGCCTCCAGGCGCCCCATCTGTGCCCTATAAACGCCAGGCTTGTTGCTTCGAGCGCTTGCACGGGAACCATGATGAGTCCCCAGCGGATGGTATTGAACACGCCCCACGCGGTGGCATACGTGGAGCCGAGGGCCACAATGGTGCTGACAAGCCAAAGATAGAGGGCGTTACGAACGGCGGATTCCGCAAAGGTAAGCAGTCCAGGGCGCACAAGGATCATGAGCGCAGCCAGACTTGGTCGTGAGGCAGCCATCTCCTCACGGCGCATGAGATGTCTCTCGCGTTTCAAGAAACGAAACGAAACGGTCCATAGAAAGTACGACAACCCAAGGAGGGCAGCGGCCATGTTGCACGCGAGCTGGATGCCCGCCTGCAGGTTGACAGTGGGCGCATGCCTGCCGACGTGGAACTTGGAGATGATGAGAAAGTCGAGGAGAATGTTGACGGCAAACTTGACGGAGCTGATGACAAGAGGCACGTCTGGTTTGTCGAGCGCTCTCGTGGCGGTGGCGACGGCTGTCTCGATGGCCGAGCTCAAGGCAGAAAAGGCACTGATGCGCACATAGTTGAGGCTGGCGTGACGCACCTCGATGGGCACGAAGCCCTTGGCGAACGTGCGCGCGCCCGCGAGGAACCCAATGCTCATGATGAAACCCAGGATGGACTGGACGATGATGAGCGTGTGCGTCAGACCCAGTCGCTGTCGAAGGGTGCGCGATGCCTTGTCGCCGATAATGACCCACGCAGCGCGAGGGAGACCCTCGTTGAGGACTTCGGCCACGACGCCAATGTACGTGTATGCATCGGTGGTGACGACCATGGCGCTGTCAATGTTGGCCACCCACAGCTTGGAGAGTGTGCCATACAGGGCTGGCAGCACAAACGCCGCGATGTTGAACAGCAGCGCGCCAGAGTACGTGCTACGGTGGTAGGACGGTCGCCACCATGGTGCCTTGGTAGCAGAAAGGACTTGGTCCGATTGGGAGGCTGGCGAAACCGAAGTATCCGCTTCCGGGGGAAGCATGGTGTAGATGTAGTTTGCCGTCTGTCCGAAGACTCGTTGCAATGTGGCAGTTGTAGCGCGGGGCATCGTGCTTCCACGAGGGGTACTGAATGTTTATAACATGTTGGTGCAAGGTTACACAACGTGAAGAGGGGAGTTTCTGACGGCGCATGCGTCTTGTGATGTGGCTTTGGGCAGCCTCGTTTAGTCTCGTCCTGGCTTGACTCTCCGGTCAGCACATTCTCGTTGGGCGAGATGACGACTTGACGGCCCGATCATGGTCTCTCTGTGCTCTGATTCGACGGCTGCGATGTAGGCATTCCCAAATATTTGGATGATATCTATTTTGTTGGCCGAATCTGATGAATACATCCGTGGGCAGATGTGAAGCAGCTGCAGATGTTGGCTCTGGGTGGCGACATGTTGTGGTTGCTCAAGGTGCATGCCTCAGTGTTGTTGGCTTACCCTATACCACCCTCGCTCTCTCGAGTGCAGGTTGGAATGGGCTTGTGCTTTTCAATTCAGGCTCATAATTTCATCCGCTTTCATCGTCCATCAACTTCAATATCAGCATTCATTGTTTGTTTGAACCTGGTGCGTACGACAAGTTCGGCACTGCCCAGCACCAAGTTACAGAAGCATTACTTCTCTCTGTTCCCTCACGCGCACGCACGAGGTGCGCCTCCAGCTCGCTTTCGGTGGTTGGAAATGCACTTTATGTCGGCATGTGCTGCCTCGATGATGGTGGGCTAGATTAACGCTCTGTCCATTCGCCATGGGCCACCGAATCTGACAAGGGGCTGTTTTACGCCTTGTCTCTGGACCCCGCAACTGCGATAGTCATGCGACGAAAAGTAGGTGGTGCAGCTGCTTCAGCCTCGTTGGCTTTACCCCTCAGCATCAACCAAACAGCATGCGTTGAGTCGTCGACCGGCTTGAGCCCCTTCGAACGGTGGCAAGCAAGCGCCTTTGACCACGGTGGCGTGCGAATAATCGCCAAACGGATGCGCTCTCGACTCCCAAGCTCTTATTTACCCGCTGAAGGCCGCTCACGATGACGACGCTCGATGATGCGGCCTGCTATACCATAGGGTGGATTGCTGCACTCCCTATCGAGCGTGCCGCTGCGACCGCCTTGCTGGACGACATCCACAAGCCTCCGAAAGGATTCGTACAACACCAGTCCGATGCCAACTCGTACACGTGGGGACGGATAGGGCAACACAATCTTGTGATTGCCTCGCTTCCTGCTGGCGTGTACGGACCGACCTCCGCTGCAGCCACCGCCTTGAACCTCCTGTCGTCTCTCCCTCAGATCCGGATTGGTTTGCTGGTGGGGATCGGTGGCGCTATTGCCCGACCGGACCAGGACCTTGATATCCGGCTCGGCGACATTGTCGTAAGCCAACCCGATGGAACCATGGGAGGAGTTATCCAGTACGACCTGGGGAAGGCCAATTCGAACCAAGTATGGGAGAAGAAGGGATCCCTGAACAAGCCCCCCATGGTTCTCCTTGCTGCACTGTCGAATCTGCAGGCACAACATGAGAGGAAGACATCTGCCGTTCCAGGCCTACTCCGAGCCATGCGGGCAGCAAATCCAGAGATGACGAAACCTAGGAACAGACTCCCAGCATTTGTCCACCAGGGATTCGAAAATGATCGGTTGTTTAAGAGCGAGTACGATCACACCGGCGGCAGGACATGTGCCGAGTGCGACGCTTCGTGGGAAATCAAGCGCGACAAGCGGGACACGTGCGACCCGCAGATCCATTACGGAGTTATTGCTTCTGGCAACACGCTCGTCTCAGACGCTGTCACCCGAGATAAAATTTTGGAAATTGCGGGGGACGAGTGTATTTGTCTCGAAATGGAGGCTGCTGGCATCATGGACCGCTTCCCTTGCCTCGTGATTCGGGGCATCTGCAACTATGCCGATTCGCACAAGAATGATCAGTGGCAGCGGTACGCGTCGGCCACGGCGGCTGCGTATGCTAAGGAGCTTCTATACTACGTGCCAGCGAACCAACTCAAAGATTCTCAACGAGCTGTTGACTTACTTGGATCAAGTTAGTATCTTTTTTGGGCATCGACAGCTAGTGTCTGATCGCGGATAAAGTTAGCAACGGGGTGGATCGAATCCAAGTCACCACGGCCAACATACAGGAAGAAATCCAAGGCATGCAGTAGGTCACATAGTCAGACCTAGACACTTTGCGCGTGTGAGCTAAGATATATACTATCAGTGCGATTGCCCGGAATCTCGATCAAAGAGACGTACTCGCTCAGCTCCGAGACTCAATAGCCCCCGGAGCTGCTTTTGATTCTCTCGACGACCAACACGATTCAATGTGTCTGCCTAATACTCGAGTCGAGCTTCTGCAGCAGATATTCGAATGGATATGCGATTCGAGCGCCCATTCGGTCTTCTGGCTCAACGGCATGGCAGGGACGGGCAAGTCTACCATATCACGCACAGTTGCCAAGTCTTTTGCAGGGGAGGGTAGACTTGGCGCGAGCTTCTTCTTCAAGAGGGGCGAGACGGATCGAGGCACGACGGCCAAATTCTTCCCAACGATTGCGGCCGATCTTGCGAGGAGAGATCCTATGATCGCTCGCCACATCAAGACTGCCGTTGAAGATGACGCCACTATTTTCAGGAAGGCAATGCGAGAGCAGTTTGACAAGCTTGTCTTGCAGCCGCTGTCAAAGGTGCAGAGAAAGGAGCCTGTTGTGATCGTCGTCGATGCACTGGACGAGTGCGAGGGAGAGGACGATACCAAGCTCCTCATCTACCTGTTCTCCCATGCCAAGACTGTACGGTCAATGTCGCTCAAGTTCTTCCTCACTAGCAGGCCGCAGCTGCCGATCCACCTCGGCTTCACGAAAATTGAGGGCCAGTACCAGGACATCGTTCTCCACGAAGTACCGAAACCTATCATTGAGCACGACATATCTCTGTTCCTAGTGCACAGGCTGAGCGAGATACGATCCGGCTACAATGGAACCGTGTCACCAGATCGACGGCTGCCTTGCGACTGGCCTGGTCGACCTACAATGGACGTCCTTGTGCAGATGGCAATCCCGCTCTTTATCTTCGCCTCCACAGTATGCCGGTTCGTCGGTGATTGGCGTAGCGGAACACCCGACAGCCAGCTGAAAAAGGTTCTTCGGCCCCGAGGACAACAACTAACCCAGCTTGGGGCGACATACCTCCCTGTATTGGAGAGTTTGATTACAAACACGTCCGCCGAGCAACGGGCAGAAATACTCCACCAATTTCGACACATTGTGGGCTCCATCGTTCTTCTTGGAAGTCCGTTGCCCACTTGTGCCTTGGCAATCATACTTGATCTCCCCAAAGATGAAATTGACGGAAGGTTAGACATGCTCCGCTCCGTGCTCAGCGTTCCCTCGTCGGCCGACGGACCTGTGAGGCTGCTCCATCTATCCTTCCGGGATTATCTTCTGGACAGGACGTCCGGAAGTGATTTTGGAATAAACGAGGCACAGACACACACAGCGATGGCACGGAACTGTCTCCGTGTTATGGGCTGTCTTCGGCAGGACATGTGCGAACTACGAGCCCCCGGCACGCCTCGCTCGGCTATCGATCCGTACAAGGTGAATATGCAACTCCCAACAGAACTTCAGTATGCCTGTCTGTACTGGGTATTTCATTTACAAGGGGCTAGCTCTAAGAACCGTGACTGCGAGCGGGTCTTGGACTTCCTAGAGCGCCACTTCCTTCATTGGCTAGAAGCATTAAGCTTAATGGGGAAGGCTAGGGAAGGTGTGTACCTAATCAATGCGCTGCAATCTTTGTACAATGTAAGTGGTCCCAGGGGTATTATCAGTATGTGGGGTGTTGACTTCTCTCTAGCATCAGGATAGTAGATCCCTCTCCGAGTTCCTCGACGATGCATCACGATTCGTTCGCGCCTACGTCTCCGTAATCAGCGACACGCCCCTTCAGCTGTACTCTTCTCTTCTACTCTTCACGCCAAAATTGAGCAGAGTGCGGAACACATTTCAGGACCAAATTCCACGTTGGATCCGCCTCCAACCGCGGGTAGAGAGTGACTGGAGCAAAACATTGCAGATTCTTGAGGGCCACAGTTGCTGGGTTATCTCAACGGCCTTCTCGCCCGACGGCACCTTTATCGTATCTTCCTCCAACGATAAGACGGTCCGACTCTGGCGCGTCGCGACGGGGGAGTGCGTCAAAATACTTAATCACGATGGGCGCGTTAGATCGGCGGTGTTCTCGCCCGATGGCACCCTAATTATGTCGGCCTCTAGGGATAAGACAGTCTGTCTCTGGCATGCCACGACGGGAGAGCGCGTACAAATACTCCTTCACGACCACCAAGTCGACTCAGCGGCATTCTCGCCTTGCGGCACCCTGATCACTTCGGCCTTACACGATGGAACGGTTCGAATCTGGTGCGCCGCGACGGGAGAGCACGTGCGGACTCTCGAGGGCCACCACAGCTCACACGTTCCTTTAGCGGCCTTTTCGCCCGACGGCACCCTGATCGCATCGACCTCAGATGATCAAACGGTCCGACTCTGGCGCGCCACGACGGGCGAGTGCGTGCAGATGCTCATTCTGCGTGTCGAAATTAGGAGTATTAACTTCTCGCCCGACGGCACCCTGATCGCATCGGTCTCAGATTATCGAACGGTCCGAGTCTGGCGCGCTGCAACGGGCGAACACGTACAGACGCTCAAGAGCCGTAACTCAAGCTTTACGTCAGCGACCTTCTCGCCTGACGGCACTTTCATCGTAACGGCCTCTTATAATAGGACCGTCCGGCTCTGGCGCGCTGCGACGGGCGAGTGCATGCAGACGCTAAAGGGTCACGAAGACATGGTGAACTCGGTGGCGTTCTCGCCTGACGGCACTCTGATCGCGTCGGCCTCATATGATCGAACGGTCCGAGTCTGGCGCGCCGCGACAAGCGAATGTGTGCCGAGGCTTGAGAGCTATGGTTACAGCGTGACATCGATAGCTTTCTCGCCTGACGGCACCTTGATCGCTTCGGCCTCTGAAGATACCACTGTTAAAATCTGGTGCGCTACGACGGGCGAGTGCGTGCAAACGCTTGAGGGTCACGAAGACAAAGTGAACTCGGTGGCGTTCTCGCCTGACGGCAGCTTGGTTATGTCTGCCTCTTCCGATATCAGTGTCCGAATCTGGCGCGCCACAACGGGGGAATGTATTAAAATACTAGACGGCCACATCGATAGTGTTCTGTTCGCTGCCTTCTCGCCTGATGGCATCCTAATCGCATCGGCCTCGTGCGACCAGACTATCCAACTCTGGAGTACCGTAACCGGCACGTGTGTGCAGACGCTAGAGGGCCACGAAGAACGCGTGATGTTGGTGGCCTTCTCGCATGATGGCAGCTTGATCGTGTCGGCCTCTATGGATGACAAAATCCGACTCTGGCGCGCCGCGACGGGCGAGTGTTTACAGACCATAGAGGCCGACGATAGTATCGGTAATCAGGCGGCCTTTCTACTGGACAGCACTTTGATCGCGTCGGTCTCTTATGGTGGGACCATCCGACTCTGGCATGCCGTTACGGGTGAGTACGTGCAGACGTTGCAGGACATGCGCTTCACTCCCCCGGTCTCATATTGCCCCGATACCAAGTGCCTTCTTGGCGCCAGGGGTGCAATCGCTTTAACTATGGATAAGGAAGACCCTTCGACAAATCTCGAATCAAAACACACGGCTGCAGTACGTCTTGGCCTAGGGATAAGTGACGATTCTTGCTGGGTGACCTGGTATGGAGTGAATATATTGTGGTTGCCGGTAGGGTTTAGACCTGGGGTTTCGGCAATATCAAGCCCTTCTATCGCCATCGGCAGTGAATCAGGACACCTTATTGTCATGAGATTCTCCTTGGCTCAGCTAGCCAGGTTACAACAACAATGAATTGTTGTTCTTTGGATATTTCTTCACACAGGGAGCTTAGCCGAAGAACCAGTCTACCTGCCACCCATACGCCAGCTCCAGTCGATGCGTACGTGACCTTGAGCTTCTGGAGACAAAGAAGAATTGCGGAAGATCCTTGGTCTTGTCAATGACATGGCTCAGTGTTTACCCAAGAGGGCATGGACCCATGCTCCACACTTTGCAGACAGATCCATGCTGGAATACTTGTGATACGAATGAGAAAGCTGGCTGACCGTGGCTGTAGCTCGCCTCGAAGTGCTGTTTGTTCCGCGTCTCGTCCTTGCGATATTTCTTTTCGCTCTCCGCTTTATCGCTTTCCATAGCATGACGTGTTTATTGTTGGGTTCGTGGCCCAAGGTGCCCTCGGGCCCTCGGGCGCTTATGAAGCCCGAAAAGCCAGGCGATGCGATTGCCACTCTCGTGGCTACAACATCGAAGGAGTTCAGAGGCCACTTCCCATCGTGTGGATTACGAGATGTCAAGTGGCCCATCTGGCACTGACATCATTGCAGCTGGAGAATGGATTGGCAGACCACCGCTATTGCCGTCGTGTTCGCAGGCAGAGAGTTGCTTGCTCCAGGTCCAAGTCCCCGGGACGAATGCACGACCACTTCGCCAGGAAGACCGAGCCGCTCTCTGAGTCAAGTGACGTATCAACAGCGGCTGCTCCCCATTGCCGTTGGGCCGAAACAAGGGTACCACCCCACGGAAATGCAGCTGTTCTTGGCATCGAAGAAGGCCGTGGCTTCTAGGAGATTGAGGCAAGGGCAGCTGTTCTTGGCATCGAAGAAACGCCGTGGCTTCTACAGTAGGAGTTTGAGGCACTTCCTTCGTACTCCGCACGCTAACTACGTGCAATCCCCATACCATCACGCATCGTTCCGGCCAAGGCTATCGGCCGTCGCCTCACGGGCGCTACTACCCAAACACGGACTCGGCATCCGTCACTATCGCCATGTGCCTCGATGCTTGTATTGCTGCGACACGCGAAAGATCACCGTCAACTTCGTTCCACGGGGCAAGTTTATTAATAAACACGTTGTGATCGCAAGACTCGGATAATAACCTCTGCGACATGCACCGACGTACCGACGCCTCCCAGATGCGGCTGTTGGACGCAAGTTGGACCGAGGAAGCGTGTCTTGTCCGTCGGCCGAATCTCCAGGAGGTGAGGTCACCATCGGTGTGAGGATCCCATTGGAGACGGCAGAGCATTGGCGATCGACGTGATGATGAGCTGTGGTCTGGTGGAATAAGGTTGGTTGATTACCTTAAGCTGTGGCCACATGGCGGGAGGATCAAGCCTCTGCATTAGCGCGAAGTTCGCCTCACGTTTTCTTCGCGCTACAGACCGCTTTGGTCAACGCAGGCCTTCTCCACGTCTCGAAATGTATGGACTGACCCGGCCCGTGGGTCCATGATCGGATGCAGGAGCCTTGCGGGTGGCTCTCGGTTTCACAGTCCCGTCGCAGGGGCACTCTGACCTGGGAGGTGACGGGTTGGCGCTACAAAGCATCGTCATCTTCGAATCCTTCCGCCAGCAACGACGGCGCACAGATGGCTTCATTGGGCAGGATAGCTTGATTAGGCAGGTGAGAGATGAGTGCCAAGCGCCCCGACTGCTCGCGACTAGTGCCTGATCCAGACTAGCCATCTCGCCCTCTGCCGAGAGACCCCCAGTGAACAATCATCATGTCCGGCATGTGGCGACGGCCCGGGTGCTTGCTTGTGCTGGGCAGCAATTTAGGCTCTCGCTAATTACCGGCCAGGCCCGCCCTGTCCCGCCAGTGCCCACCCTCAACGCCATGGCAGCACTCCATCAAGAGGGCTCTTGCGCCTCCAAAACGCACCAGGTCCAAGGAAAGTCTACACGGCCGTACCGCTGCGTGCATACAGGCGCAATCATACCAACTGCTGATGGCCATGTTCTGTAGATCAAACCAGGGCTCCAGACGCGCCAACACTACAGTTGCGACTTTGGCGGTGCACATGGAACAGTATATCGGAGGCTCCGACGGACGGATAGACGGGGGGCCCCATGCACCACCGACGATCCGTGTGGGGGCAGGAGGAGGAGTCGGCCGAACAAAGGCGATTCTCATCCAGTATCCACTCGCCTTGAACAACAGCCCACACGCTGAACGACGGGCTACGTATCGCGTGCAGCGAGGCATGAGCTGCAGTCTGGGATCCTGGAGATGCCCCGTTTACCCCAGGGGCCCAGAGGTTTGGCAGTGTGGGGCAAGGCGTCTACATACTATGTACGTACTACACATTCTGGCTTGGACGATTTCGGCGCACTCAAGCCGTGGCCTAGGTCAAGATCTGTTCACAACACGCCTACGAGGGAGCGCGGTGCCTGCCTTGTGTGTGGTAGTCGCACTGTTCAAGTTCAATGGGTACATGGAGAGGATGCTGTGCCATGGAGGAGACGAAAGCCTGTGGCTGATCCGAGCCTCTCGAGATTAATCGCGACGTGGATGAGATCTGCGCGTTTGGAAACTACGAGGCCGCATACCCTAGCTGGTGGTCCACTTCCAACACCTCGATCCGCTCGTCCTGGGTTCCACTGCGACAACTCCTACTCCTTCATCCTTGGCCAGCATTGTGATCGTCGACGGCGTTGCATTGGTTGAGGTTTACGCCACCATCGCTGGCAACGACGTCGATAGGTAGGCTCATAAGTGTAAGATAGAAGGGAGTCCATGGTATCAACATGGCTATCGACGAGTATAAGAATGTCGTCCTTCCTCCCGCTTGACTTTCGAATCGCTCCAACTCACAATCAGCATCAAAAGCTTCATACACTCAAAGACACCTTCGCAACACAAACAACCCCTTCCACAACCCCTTTCCACCCCAAAAATAACCAAAATGCGCTTCTCCGCCGCCATCGTTGCCCTCGTCGCCGGCGCCTCGGCCGCCAGCGTTTCCCCCAACGTTCACGCCAAGCGCGCTGCTGTTGAGGAAGTCAGCATCGCCGCCGAGTCCTCGGTCCAGGCGCTGTCTGATGGGGGTTGCGACATCATTGGTAAGCACCCATCAAGCACACGAATCCACGGACGAATTGATAGGGTCGGCTAACACGAGACAGGCTGCGTTGCCGCTCTCGGTCCCACCTTTGCGATCTGCGCCGCTGCTATCCTCGAGCCAAGTACGTATTCATACCAACAAGCCACCAGGCACCCTTGTACGGCGAACACTGGACTCACTCGAAAACAGCCCCTCTTGGCGAGATTGCCTGCCTCGCTGCCGCTGGCAACAGCGGCATCAACATTGTGAGTACTTTCCACGGCTACCCTCCGACTTGAGGCTCGCGGTGACTGACCACTGGCTTTTCGCAGCCCGCTCCCTGCCAAGGATCATGCTTCTAAATCCGTCTCGAGCTGGAAACGCAGCCCATGCAGCCCACGGGCGACGGTCCTCTTCGGTTTCAACAACCAGGGATCTCCCCTGGGGAGGCAAACGGGGTTGTGGATTGGTCTGGGGATCCCACAGTGTCTTGAAGCTGCACATATGTATATTCTCAAGTAAATATGGTACCACTTGACAAAACGCCCGTCTCCAGCGCTGCAACAACTGTGACAAGTGATCAGAGACTGCCAAAATGCAGGCTTCCTGGCATGAAACAAAGACTATTTCATCATCGCCAATGACACATCTCGACAGCTCTACCCGGATATATGGCGCTTTTTTATTTTCACTTGCGGTGGAGTGCACAGCTGCAACGCCTGGACCCGGGTAGCTCAAACAAGTCCGCCCCTTTCGGCCAGGATCGCAGCATGCATCACTCCGATTTGTGTGCGTCGGCATATGAAAAGGTGGCTGCCCGCTCATTGAACATGCAAAAACCAATTGCGAGATTTTTCTTTTTCATTCTGCTCATCAATTAATTGCCCCTGGCTGCCTGCGCCGCGCCCCTGGCAAAACACGGCACGGACTGCCACTGTTTTTGCAGGCCCATGGAGCCACGCCAGGCGCCAGCCTTGGCGCATCAGGCAGCGCAATCTGAGAGTATCATTTATTAACACCGACACCACCTTAGGACGAATCTCAGTCCTTCCGACCACCAACGCCTCTTCACACACTCAACGACTCTTCGCCATGGCTGCCAGCTCAACGCCAAAACCCACACCACCCCCTCCTCCTCCTCCTCTTCCCCCTCCTCGCACCGCCAAGCTCCCGCGACAGGAAGGCGACGACGCAAAGGCCAGCGCGCAGCCCTTCATCCTCCATGGTGCAGGGACGGACAATGTGGAATTCGAGTTTCCCATGCCACGCGACGCGCCCGGCAGCGTCTCCCTCCGCGCTGTTGTGGGCACATATGCCGGCTTGCCCCAGTCTGCCAAAGTCGCAGGCGACAAGGTATTCCGCATCCTCGGACGCCTGCGCTGTCTGCAGCACGCATTGAAGAAGTACAATGACGGTCTCGAGACCCAGTCGGCTGCCTTTCTCCAGTACTGGCGGCGTCACACCTTGGATCTGCTGTCCGGCTTTGGGTTCTACGCTGGTCAGGCGCCCGCAGCCCCCGTGCACATTGCGGGACTCGACAACATGATCCGCAAAATCGAGGCTCTCCAGGCCGAATCTATCCGAGAGGCCAGAGAACTGATCAGCAATGGCAAGATCACCTTTGAAGGACTTGGTGAACTCTTCCGCCCCGAGACGCACGTCAAGGCCACCATCATCTCGGGATCCCAGGCCCCGTGTGTCTTCCGCGTCGTCGACTCCTACTACGAGGAGCGTCGCTCCCTCTTTGGCGCCCAGAAGCAGTTCCGTGTCACGCTTGAAGCCGTCGTGTCCGTAGGCGACCACTTCTCCGTCGCCAGCTTCTCCGAGATCATGCCCACCTGGAGCGGAACACGGGCGCGGCCACTGGCCGACTTTCCCTACGCTCCCGTATCGGAGGCGGAGCAAGGGCACCTGGTCGCGCGAGCGGAGCATGCCGTCAAGTACGGGGCCGGCGGCGCCAAGTATCTCGCCTACGCGCCCGGCAGCTTCTTCTTGCACACGACCCGCTCTCGTCACGGGGGACAGTCCATGGCTCAGTCCACCAACAGCGCCCAGAGCCTGGTGGGCGGCCGCATCATGGTGGACATGGCTCGTGGAGCGTCCCTGGGCCACTTCCCCTGCCAGGGCGTGGACGAGGCGACGCTGTCCATCATCCAGCGTGCGGGACGCTATCGCCAATGGCTCTCCAAACAATCGCAGTCTTCGCGACAGGATGCCGCCGAGACAGAGTCGCTCCTCGTTTGGGATCAAGTGCCCGACGAGTTCCTCATTACCTGCTGGCCGGCCTTGGTGGGCTTCAGCTTCACAGCCAAGGCCTGGGGCCACGTTCTCGTCGATGGACTGGCCCATATCGACTTTCAAGACCACGCGTACGATCGCCTAGTCCTCTCTGCGGAGCGCAAACAGCTCATCCGCGCTGTCGTGCGGTGCGGCACGACGACGCAGACGCAGGACCTCATCACCGGCAAGCAAGGCGGTCTCATCTTCCTCTTGCATGGTCCACCGGGTGTCGGCAAGACGCTCACGGCCGAGGCGGTGGCCGAAGTCCTCCACCGTCCCCTGTACTACATCACCATGGGCGAGCTGGGCGTGACACCCGACGAGCTTGAGAAACGTCTGACGGACGTGCTGGAACTCTGCGCAGAGTGGGACGCGCTGGCCGTGCTCGACGAGGCCGACGTGTTCCTCGAGACGCGCAGCACCGCCGACCTCGTCCGCAACGCCATGGTCTGCGTCATGCTGCGCATCCTCGAGTACCACCCTGGTATCCTGTTCCTCACGACCAACCGAGTGCGCAACCTCGACCCGGCATTCGAGAGCCGCATCACCCTCGCCATCCGGTACGAGGCGCTCGACCGTGACGCGCGACTCAAGGTGTGGCAGAGCCAGCTGGAGACCCTGCCTGGGGCGGCAGCTGCCGACATGGACTGCGAGGCGCTCGCCGCACAGCCGCTGAACGGGAGGCAGATCAAGAACACGATGCGGTTGGCGCTGAGTCTGGCCACGGACCAGGGCGTGCCCTTGACGCAGGAGACACTGCTCAAGACGATTGAGGTCACCTCGCTCGGCACCAGGTCCATGGGGGAGGATGAGACGTGGGAGGCTGCCGTGAGCAGGCGTGAGCATTGAATGCGGGTTATGTATCAACATGCACAGGTACAAAAAGTCTTTGTGGAGAAGCGATAGACATCACACGCAGGCTGGTCAGAACCAGTTGATATACATCAAAGCCTAGATGGCTCGAACTCGAATAGTCAACGCAGCCCACACACGCACACCGCCCGAGGCCCCGTATAAGTCAGTGATGAAGACAATGGAATCGTAGGTGCCGTCGACTATGAGAAACACGGCCATGAGGGTGAAGGCCGTCGTCGACTGCGCGCGCGGACGCCATGTGATCGTCGACTGGGCCTTGCCAGTGGCCCAGTTTTCGCAGTACCACATGAAGTGCATGAACATGAAGCAAGGCACTGGAGCAGGGAGTTGATAAGGGGGATGAGGAGGTCGAAGATGGAGATGCGCTGCCGACAATATAAGCGACGTGAGTCTCGAGCACACCCTTCCGAGACCTGCGACGACGCAAGAGCACATCTGCTCGACCAGTGTCATGCTTACGCCCCACGGCTCTCTTGCCTGAAGATCTGCACCCAGATGAAGCATTGCTTTCCGCAATCGGGGAGTCGCCAGTGGGACGCGAGGCTGCCATTGTCTGTTGAGCGGGAGCAGCGTCGTCGCGGGGAGTCTCACACTGAAGGGCGATCCACACCGACAAGGCGCCATCTCACGCACACATAACGTGGAACCTGCTTCAGCTCATGCTCGAAAAGGTTTTGGAAGGCTATAAATGTCTAATCGGCCATCCTGCTGGCGCTGCCGCCGCGTTGCTAAGGGCGTTCCGCTCCACCACGACGTGCTGTGCGGCAGCCTGGGCCGGCCAATCTCCACGTATCCGCCCATTCTGCCCAACGAACTCGCTACCTTTCGTACACAGAATGAGATGTGTGCGCCAGGTCTTTTTGTGCGCGTCAAGATATAGGCAAAGGTAGATATCCAGGAGGCCTCTTGCCACAATAGACTCGACACCCTCGGGGCGTCTGTCATGCCTTGAAGCGCATGACACGCACGGACCTGCAGCCTCCGGACCATTCCAGGACTTTGAGTCGTTTGGGCGTCGAAGGAAAAGTCATGCACGGCAATCTCTGCCCGCCCCTGGTTTGCTCCGAGTTTGCAGATAACCTGACACCCCCCGCCTATCTTACCAGTCATCTGTCACCTGCTGCAAGGTTATCTGTCACTTGTCACGATGTTGCCTGTCACCTGTCACAAAATTCTAGCCTACCCGATTCGTACAGGTGAGAAGTAAGACAAGGGGGAATGTCACATGCAGGTTACCTTGAAACTCAGGTTGCTCCACTGGTGACACGTCTTCTCGCTCGCCAATGCGATCTGCTTCGGACCCATTTTTGAGTCCTTTCTATTCGAAGATGAAGCTCTGTGGGCGATGAACTTGTTCATCATTGAAGTCAAAACTTATTGAGCCCGCTCGGACGCATATCGGTAGACGAGGCTGTTCAGCGTTGTCGTGAAGAGTGAAGAGACCCTGGCGACATCTCTTTCCCGATTCAACCGCCAGTGCCGCGCTGATTGGCCCATTCATATCCAGGCCTTGGCACAAAGCCGCCGACGAAGCAACACAACAGGCGATTGTTCTCGATCCCAACCGCATCGGTCCCTACAAGGTCCAGGAAAGTCCGGCAAGCACAGAAAGCCGAGCCAAAAATTCATGTCCATGTCTTGTGGTGCCAGCAATCTGTTGCGTTGCGGCGAAGAGCAAGACGATCCAGGCCTTGGCACAGGGCGCCTTGCAAAGGGCTGCACGGTGCGCTTTGTCCCATTCCGTCAAGTGCTTCCAACACAAAATCATGGGTGATTGCACCATAAATACGAATTCTATAGAGTCCCTGACCATCATCCATCGGGAGACGAGACCTCTTTCGAAATCTACGCTTACTTGGACTGCGGGCACCGAATTGGCCACGAAGCTGTGGTGTCCACTCACACGAGCAAGAGGCAACACGATGCGTTTGCATCAATACGGCAAGGAACTTCAAAGGCAGTCATTCCAAGCTCACAGGCCTCTGTCCAATTGATCATAGGTCGTATAGGCCATGAAACAACTTTGACAGGGGATTCTCCCAGCATTTTCCAGTCTCGCATGCATTTGGGCGCAAAGCATTCTGCTGCCCTCTTTGTCCTCCCCCCAGCTCCTCATATCATACGGGCAACCTAGCAAAGTGTCGACTTGGTCGGCTCGCAGTCGCCGTTGGCCTTGTCGCAGCCGTTGTAGCCCTGGCACTGGACCTTGGGGTAGCAGTTGTTGGAGTACGTGGCCTGTGCAATCAGCATGTCAGTCCCATCATCCAAAATCCGAAAGCGAATCCATCACATACCCTGTCGCCCAAGTTGAGGTTGATGCCCATCAGCTCGCCACCGTTGACGGCGGTGGTGCCCTCCATGTGCACGGAGCGCCTGCAGTTGCCCGAGCAGTTGCCGCACGAGCGGTACACCTTGCCATATGTGTTGGCGTAAAAGTTGACAATGTTGACGTGGCCGCACCCGTTGTGCTGGATGATCTTGTCCGCCGCCTTGAACGCGCCGCCGCCAATAATGTTGGCCGTGCCGCTGCCCTTGATGCTGATGGCGTCCTCGCAAACGTCCTCAAACCAGACAAACTCGAGATTGCACGAGCCCTTGCAGTGGATGCCCTCCTTTTGGTTGGCGCCGATGATCACGTTGCGCAGTGTGGCGCCGTCCTCGAGAACGAAAACGGTGTCCTTCTCGCCTGAGTACAGGTGAGTCAGTCACGAGGAGGGATTTGCAAGGAGACAGCGGTTCACGGCCACCCACCTCCCTCGCCTTGACCGGTGCACGGGACGCCGCGGTCGTACTTGACCCAGCCAGCGTCGAATACTTCACCCCTCTTGAGATAGCGAGGAGCACTCAGCGTCCTGCTGCCGGTAGCCCTGGGAAGACCGCCAGAGTAGCCGAGGCAGGCCATGGCGGCCGGCACTGCCGAGAGCAGCGACATGATGGTGGTGGCCTTCATTTTGGGCGTGTTTTTGATCCAAGTCTGGCGTGTGGAGATTGCAAAGAATGGCAGTTTGACAGATCAGACATGATGATTTTCAGGGACCCTGTGCGCGCTTTTATATTCAAGGCCTTGGATCAAATTTTTCATCATTTCCAGGCATAGTCGCCAAGATGCTGGGTTTAGCCTCGCAGGCTCTTGGAATCTATCAATTCGCAACATGACCCAAAGGGGGAGGTTCCTCCTTTCGGTCTTGAGTTTGGAATGCCTGCCTGACACTAATGCGAGTCACTTTTCCCAGGATTTGCCTGTCTCGGCATGTCAGGGTTACATCGCAGTTAATTTTCCGCTACGATGCTAGGATGCGATTGGCGCAGCACTGGAGGTTGTCGCTCAAGTGCCTTCGCTTTGGCCCCATGTTTCCGGCAAAGCGGGAGAGTGAACAGTTGTGGAGGGTTGTCTTGAAACACGGGGCATGCCACGCTTAAATGAAGGTGGATGCCAAATAACATGGTTTCCTCCAATGATACCCTTATCTTAGACTCATGCGGGGATCACAAGTGCCGAGTTGACGACGGACACCAGCCGTGGAGGACAACACCATCTTGCGCATAACGAACAGCGGAGGGGAGGACTTGATAGATTAATAAATTGCAAAGTATGTACCTGCCCATTTTGCATATGGACACACCGGTCCGAGGACATGTCATCCGTATATCTCCCCGCATCATGGGCACTTGGCGCGGGTTTTTGAGCGTCCGTGTAATTACCAGTAGATTTGAATGTGCGTAGGAGCTGCACCCCATTCTTCAATGTCACGGGGTGATGCCGTAGTTGAAGGACATTGCGTCTGATGCATGTGTCTCCCGCCCGGAGTCTGCCTCGAGTCACCAAGAGTCGCAGTTTGGCTTCCCACAATGAAGATGTCTTGTGTGGAAAACCCAGTGTAGGCTTGCGATGCATGCTCTAGAGGCCAGCAGGCCGTTTTCTGGTGCTCCTGTGACCTAGAAATAGATTGTTAGCATCAATTCTGTTCTTCCTGTCGAGAACAAGTCTGGTATTTGCAGTCTTCAAGCCCTAGGAAATAGGAGAAGCACATGTACGACGCTGTCAGTGACGATGTTCCCGTTGCCCTGATCTGGAATGAGCTGGGGTTGACATAACTCTGGCATGGACGCTGTCTTTCACTTTCTATCACTCTAAGACTATTCTTAGAGTCAGCGATCGGCAAAACCCCATTCCTTTGTCCAGATAATCTGCCATTTCCTTACCGAAAGGCCACCGCATGTTCTGTCAGAGGGATCGTTTGGGCTCTAGAGACGTCCTTTTCTCAGACAAGATCGCCAGAAAAAGACAATAGTGGATTCAGAATGACCACGCTCTACTTTTCACTCAAACTTCGCAAGTATTTTGATGGTCATTTGCTGTCCCTCCCAGTCTGTGATTCTATCAAAGGGCAGGCTGGTCGGTGGGCAGACCGACCTCGAATCATCTTTGACAAAACATTGACGGCCGTTTTGAACCTTCGCTCTTCGTCCAAGATCAAATTAGGCATCTTTTTCGGAACCTACATGACGCAAAAGGTTTCAATTGATTTGACATTCACGTGTTTGAGCCGCAAACCCAGATGCAGTTATACCTCGAGAGGTGCGTGCTGCTACTGACGCGCAATCAAGGACGGAAGGACAACGCTTCGTTTGGATCATTGGAGCACAACGGTTTTCGCTCTTAAAAACACGATACGCGATATCGAGGAACTTGTCGACAATTGGGTGTCACAACAACCATGGGCCCCCCGTAAGTTCACCTCTGCCTGAGGCCTCTCGGTCGAGTCTCGTCATTCACTCCTCACCAGCAAGTCGTGTCACTTCAATTATCAACTGTCGGCTAACCATGGCGTCTTCAGAAGACGAGCTATAGATGAAATTCCGCGAGGTGATCAGAATCTCGGATTTCATTGGATCACAGCCGTTGCCTTAGCTAAGATACTCCTTACATTTTCGTCTGATGTTCATAAAAAAAGTGGGCAGACGCATGTGCGTGACCTTGGGCACTCCAGAGCGTAACAGCTACAAGGCTGAGTCCTCCTCCTCTGGATCGGGTCCCTTCTTCCCTTCTCATCTCCCAATCTCCAGAACGTGCCAACGTCCAGTCGTCAACCATGGAAGCGACTACTCCGACTTGCGCATCAAACTCCAAGGAGCTTTTCTCTCTTGAATCTCAGAAACTCATCAATACCTTTGAGAAATTCAGCCATTTGTGCGCTGAAGCCACCAACGACAGCCACAACAGAATCAAGATCCTGGTGACTGGCAACTCGTGGCCAGCCAAGGCTTGTTTCATCAAAGATCTGTGTGGCATCGAAATTCCTCCAAATCTTGGAGACTTCAAAATCGGGCTGTCATTTCGGCCTGATGATGAACCCTCTGTTGCCGCTGTTGTCAAACTCTCAGATCAGACTCATCGTATACCCAGTGCCCCGCTAACTGAGGGCAACATCGCAGACATTTTTTGCCAGATTCGCAACTTGATTGCACCAGCGGAATCAGAGCGCAATCTCTTTCGTGCAGTTTCGCGAATCACAATCCGCGATTCAGTCTTGGAGGATCTTGTCCTTGCCGTGCTTCCCGAGCCTGGCTTGGCCAATGGAACAACTACGCCTGGGTCGTCAGAAGTTTGCGACAAACCACTGGCCAGGTACATGGGCGACGATACGAGCGTCGTTGTGGCACTCCTCGATTTTGAGAATCTCGACGGCATCGAAAACGTTCTCTCCCACATCCAAAAGTCTGATCCCTCCGGCGAAAGGTCCATCACGATACTTGCCAACGTCAACATGTCGATTCTCACTTCAGAGCAGCAAATTCAACTGAAGAAACTCGTGGATGGCAAGATTAAAAAGGCTCCTGTTTGCTTTCCTTACGAATTTCCAGCCGAGCATGGCCTGCATGTGCTCCAAGCCGTCCCCGAGGGCAGTTCAGGTGAAAAAGATTCCTCTGGCAGCGAGAACACTCTCCCTACCAGCATCTCAGGAACTCTATTATCAGGACCGAATGGAGGGATCGCCAGTCTGCGCGCGAAAATAAGCAAGGCCCTCCATAGCCGCTATATAGAACGCCACAGACGCATTGTCGCGGAACTTGAGACAGCCCTCAAATCTTCTCAGTTAGATCTGAAGAAGCTTGGCAAGCCCAGAACCGAAGCTGGCGAGATGCGCACCTTTCTCGCGACTGCCGCGTCAGAGTTCCAGACATTGGTTCGAAATGGTATCGAGGGACGATACCGTGACCCCTTTTTCGGCAGCCTTGGGGATGAAGAACGCAAGCTCCGAACACATCTTCGGAACTTGACGAAAGTATTCGAATTCATGATCAAATACAAGAGGACCAGCGGAGAACCCTTCAACTCAATCGAGCACCTTCAACAGAAGTTACCAAGCTCGCTGCATTAATACCTGCACCCCTACGCCTCTGTGTGGTGCGTGGAAGGTTTTTTTCATACGCAAGACCTGTCAGCACGGTTGTCACGTTATTCCACAGCGTGCATTATGACAGACGATTTGTCTCCACGTGACCAACTCGTCCATGTCTTTCAGCGACGAATTGCTCATTGGAGGAGCATTGCCGAGTTTCACATCCAGCAAGTTCAACTTTTGGTGAAATCATTTGTTGAACAGGTGTTCCAGCATGTCATGGGCCTTGAATGGTCTGATCCTGCCATATCCGCTGTTTTGGAAGCCTTTGCGGACCCATTCTTTGCAAAGGCGGATCAATTTATGCAAGAGAGGTTTGAAGAACTGATAGGGCCCTACGAGAAAGGCTATGTTAGCATTGGTGATTTGGAGTTCCATCAAACTTTGAACAGTTCGAGCTGTCTATTTTCCAGCACTGAGACCAGAGGAGACGGCAATTCACAGCTGCAGCATGTTATTCGAGTTGTGGATGCATTGTACGAGGTAAGAAAGAAAATCTGCGGAGAAGTCTGAGCGTGGAGCTAATAGTGACCTAGACTTCTTCTCGCAACTTCACGAACAATATTACCACTCTCTTGGTCGAACCCTGCCTCCTACATAAGCTGCCAGACATTATCACTGACGCGCAAATCGACCTCTTGTCAGATGAGAAAGTCGGTGAGCTGGTCGCTGAAGGTCAACCCTCGCGAAGCCAAAGGGAGCAACTCGCGTCGACCATCGGTGCCTTGACGGATGCACTTGCCCAGTGCTGGAGATTCAATCCACGAGAAAGGACAAGTAAGCACCGGACATAGTGATACTGACTAGGGCCTGGCTGACCCATGCAGAATTTCCGATAAAGGCGCGAATCGATGGTTCGGGTGCTGGACAGAAGAACCCCACGAGCCCCGTAAAGATCCTCGAGCCGAACAAGAGCAATGAAACCCCTGAGTCTGCGGGTGAATGCACGCATATGCGCGAAAGCTCAAGTGAGTCAATAAATGCAGCTCCAGGAAAATCCCCTGCTGTAGCGGTTCCGAAGACCACAAGGGCTTCTGATGGGACAAGAGCCTCACTCGGCTCCAATCCAGCGGCCTCCACAAAAGGAAGCTCTGCTTTCGTGAAGCCCGACGTCTCGAATACAGCAACCACGTCTCAAGACTCGGCCAGGCCCTGCGAGAAGCGCAGTCAAGCCACACATAAAAGCAACAGCAGTAAGCACCTTTCCGTAACACAATCTGGACTCCACTAACTTTTCTTGTTAGCCCAGCCAACAAGCAGTGTTGCCTCGGATAGACCAAAGCCCCAAGCGAGGGGACCTTCTGGCCGCAAGACCCTTTTCAACAAGGGGGGTTCCGACGTTCAATCGCCCAGCTCTCAATCTCCATTCACCGTCTCGAACAGAAACATGAGTGAATTCGCACCCTCCGCCGCGCATCAGCCGCCTGTTTTTCAATTCGGAGGTGTCAAACAGGAACCTGGCACACCTACCAATCAAGGGCAATTTCAGAAGAGCCCTCTCGCCACGGCAAATTTGAAGCCCCAGTCATCTAAGAGACTCAACCCTTACTATGAACGTGCAGATTCTGGAAACATAGCTTCCGCGAATCCAAAAGCGAAATCGGCTAAGAAATCGACCCCAACGCAAAACACCCATGCTGGATCCGGTGGCAGAGGCGGCTTCTAAAGTGAGTTTTAAGTTCGAGTTTTATGTTCTCAAAAATGTGGCTAACGTCTGAGAAGCCGAGTGCTCCTCTCGCGAAGCAAAATGAGAAGAGAATTGGTCATTGGCAGCTTCTGCTCCATGAAGGACCTTGCGGACAGATGAGACCAGCCGAGTGCTCGGATCTCAACCTGGTCGCAATAGGGTGTTAGGACTTGTGTAAGATAAAGATCCTGGCCGACGCTTTGCCATACCCCGTCTCAAGTCACAAAAAGGTGATCACTTGCTCATTACTGCGCGGCTGTTGAACTTTCATGGTCGATCGGGGAGATTCAACATAATTAGGACAAGATGTAGGCTCTTACGTGTAGGAATCCAATTTCAGCAGGAGTATCATGACCCATCAAGATGAAAAAGTGACCAACTCGTTCCCTCCTAAGCCAACTCTGTGAAATGCTGTGCCTACCACTCATTCCTCACTGTCTTTAAGGAATTTCGACTTCAAGACCAAACGCGTGCAACTTGCCAGCCACTCCGCATCGTCCTTGTATGTCTTCACCGGCGGGGCCCAATCGCCAGCCCTCCAAAGCCATTGCTCAAATTGAGCGCCTGGGAGGTCTTCGGGAATCTCGTGTGCCTGGGTCTCCCAGTCCATGCTATCCGCCCCAAAGCCCTCCAAAGTATTCGGGTGCATGACGAGTCGCCTGGCACGGGAGGTCCTCTTATGGTCAAAACCAAAGCAGAGCTGCAAGCTGGAAATGGCAAGCCTGGCAAACATGACGACCCTGGCTCGATCCCCATGCCTGCCGCAGATATTCATCGCCTCTTCGAATGGCTGATAAAGTCGGCTCTGTCCCTTGTCTGCCTTGTACTCGGCCTTGAGTGCGTAGGCCAGGTATCGGCAAGATTTCATGCAGGTGATTGGGTCGACCTTGATACGGTCAGGCTCTAAGAAGGAGTCGTGATCCTTGATTGTCATCTGTCGCTTGTCGCTCAGCTCCACGACATCCTCGGGTGCTGAGCAAAGACTGCACGTGCACTTGAACCCATAACGTGACTTGAAAATCTGCCTTCGTTCTGAGCGCGTGCCGCGCATAGCGTACGCCACTGTGATCTCCTCTCCTTTCTCAATGTTTCGTAACGATCGGACAACCTGCCGCCCTGTATCCTGGTTCCAAAAGTATCGCGCATTGGGGATGCAATCGTGGTTGATCAGCGTGGTTTGTCGAAAAACGGAGTGCATGCGGTCGTGGATTTGCAAGGCATTGCTGCAAAAGATCCCTAGTAGCCTTTCCGGTCCGGTGTGAAGGTTTCGCAGAAGCAGAAAGTTACGCTGGTCTTCTTTGTCCAATTCGCGAAGTTGTTGTGCAAGAAGCGCGTTGGCAGCCGATGGGTTGATTCTCGCAAGGCTGTCCTCAAGCTTGAGGTAGGGTAGTTCGGTGAAGATGGTTGTGCCGAATGGAATGTTCGTAGTTGCAATGAGGCCTCTTCCTTTGCCATCAATAGCTTTCGCTTCAACGAGAGATTGGCACTCGGTCTCGTTTCCGTAGCCAAAGGCTGACATGGGAGTCATCTCGAAAGTCGGGTCGATGGGGGATCAATGAGTAACCGCGTCCAGCACTATACATGTGATAAGAAATTTGACGACTTCTACAGAAATCCAGGAGATCTCTCTGCAGGCACTGACTCTTGTTGCGAAATCTATTGGCTTGAATGGACGAGGCAAGAGTACGATGCACAGTGTCCCTTGGCCTTGTTTGTAAGTTGGGGTCGAATCAAGCAACTTGTCCGGAATATTTGACATGAAACTGATTGACAGCGAGTTTTGACAATCGGTAAATTGAATTTGACAGCTTGTTTCATTAGTCCGAGGTCGGTCCTCTCATAGAAATCGCTGCAAGTCGAGCGTTTTCTTGCACTCATGTTCTCGCTCCGCCCCGACCCTCTTCGAACCTTGGTCAAGAGCTTTAAAGACACGGCGCTCATCTGCACATATTGGACACGTTAAATGACTTTTGCCGTTCAATATGTATGCAAGAACTCTCTCTTGACCTAAGGTTTGTCAGAAGCACGCTGGTCTCTCAACATCCCGTGATCCCCTGCGCTGTTTAAGGTAAGCAAGCAAGTGAACCAGCTCCGAACAAACTTTGCAAACGCCTGTCCAAGTAGCTAGAGCCGGTTATTTCTTTGCACATATGCTGCAGATCTCCGCCACCTTCTTCCAGCTGAAACGGCTTGCGCGAAAAAAGATGATGAAGTATGCACACAGTCAGCGTCCCCTCTCTGGCGCTTCTGAGGAAGACACCAAAGCTTGGGAGCTCCGCGCACAGCCCTTGGAACCAGCGCACGACGCGGCCTACTCCTTGCACGGTGTGATTTCGGGCGACGCTGAAGTGCATGTAGAGCTTGGCTGGATAGTTCAGTTTGACTCGCATCGCGCCATTCTCGACATCCTGCGACAGTACACCCCGAATCAAGAACATCCGGTCTTACCTCCGTCCTTGGCGGTGTACGGTCCTCAATATCAAACCACTCGCGTAGGCGGAAGAACGGTTCCTCAGCCGCAGAGCTCGCACGAAGCACAGAGGCTCATGAACGAAACTTATCTGAGTGGCTTCTCCTGCCATAGCCTGCTCGAAGGGAAAATCGTAATCGTCGTCCGTCCAGGGGCGCTCAGTGCCGCATCATCTTCTCTTTGCAGCGCCATCATCAACAAGCCTGCCTCTGCGCCTCCGAGTGCTCTGCCGGCGCCGAAGAATTTGGCCCTTCTGGGTGTGCTCCCCAACAACCGTCATCGAGAACCTCATCCGCATGAAAGACGTATCCAGCAGCAAGTTAAGAACCTGGAGACAGCCAACTAACAGGAACCACCATCACTGTGAAGAAATGCGGATGCGCAGCGGGATTTTCGGGGTGACGATGCGTGGCGGCTGATCAAGGAAGAGCATGATATCAAAGTGCGGGCGTCTTAGGGAGCTGTCCGGCCCGCTTCGATACGAGCAGGGCATTGAGTCTCGGTATGAAGCCAGATGAAAGCGTGACACATGTGCTGCCACATGATATATGCTGTGAGGGCTGTCCCAATGGTGTCAGCTCGCAATGAGAATGTGGAGCTGCGGCTGCAGCCAGGTCAGATCAAATCACCTCTAATGGGCCCGCAACGGACCACCTTGCTGCGTTGCCAGCTTGTCGAATACCTGTATCACCTTTTCCCAGTGGCTACGCAGCGGAAGGCCGTGGATGACAAGCCGATCATGAATGGGTATATGTATTCAACCACCAACGCCATCATTCCCAGAGGCAAAGAGCCCCATCAGGGATTACGGAGCACTACCAGCGCCCTCTTCTCCCTCTGAAACCGCCGCCGCCTCTCCCCCCGCCGCCACCTCCACCGCCACCCATACTTTGGTCATAACCTCCAAATCCTCCTTGGCCAAAGTTCCCTTGGAAGCCCTGTTGCGGTTGGCCGCCAAACATGACACTGGGGTCCATCTGGCTGGGGTCCATGCCCTGCGCGGCCATCATCTGCTGCATGGCCGCCAAGTCCGGCATGCCATCCATGCCAGGCATCCCTGCGCCACCCATCATCATATCCATCATCTTGCTTGCGCCATCCTGGCCGTACTCGCCGCGTAGCGATTCTTGCTTGGCTGCGTACAGCGCCCATGTGAACTCGTCAAACCCATAGTTGAAGTAATCTGAGATATCCGTGCCCGGTCGTCGCCAGGGCTTGTCATTGTCCGGCAGGTCCGTATCAATGGTGACCTGTGTGATTGGTTTGCCTTCACCTGTGGACAGAGGGTAGATGGGGTCGGCATTGATGTCCACTGTGGATTTTGATGCAGCCGCAGAGGCCTGATCAGCGCTTGGAGCGGCAGTTTTCTTCTCCTCTTTTGGTTTTGAGGCTTCGCCGGTTGTGGTCGAACGTTGAGGGATGTTGCGTATGTCGGAATATTTGGCCGCTGATGTCGCTGGAGCTGCAGGAGCTGAGCCGTCCTTTCGATCGGTGATGATATCCACAGAATCGTCCGAGTCGGAGTCCTCATCCATAGCCGCGCCCTCATCTTCCTCTTCTCCCTCCTCGAGATCGTTGTTCGCAGGCTTCTTCTCCGTGGCAGGAGCTTTGGCTGCGGTCTGAGGCTCCTCGGGCGCGTAGAAGTCGTCCTCATCCTCAATATCCATGTTCTCGGAGCTCATGATGGCGGCTTGTGTGCGTCCTTGTACTTGAAGAAGTGATAAGAAGCGGAACTATCGAAATTGCTCACATCACACAGTCTGACGCAATGGAAGTTTGCTGCAAGGTGCGAACCTGGAGCTCGCTCGGCCTCCCCCGAACATTCTCCGCGACGACAGTTCACGCGCCCACACCGAGGTCACCTCGCTGACTCAGCCATCTTCACCGAGGGTACGTAGTAGTAGCTCACACCGAAACCCCATGACGTTTGGCACGGCAAGCTTCGTTTGATGAGCTCCACTCCGTCACAAACGGTTTTCGGAAAAGGAACAATCTGTTGCGCCGAGACGCGCTTCGCCTGGAAAATGTCGTTGGCGCGGTCCATGAGCGGGCCTTGTAGCTCAGAGCGTCAACACTGCTGCTGCCAATTCAGTTTAGGACAGACCATTGCGCCTCCCAATTGAAATCCACAACAAACTGATACCCTTCGCCCAGCGCGAAACCACCTGCACCCTCGGGTGGTCTGTTCGGTGCACCAAAATCAATCACCACATCCGGTGCCACGCCGACGATCAACGTCCCAGCAGTCGGCGGGATGAGTCTCTTTGGCGCAAAGCCCGCGACGGGCCAGACCGGTAGCAGTCTCTTTGGTGGAGGCGCGGCAGCAGGCACCAACACACAGGGCAACACTGGAGCTGGAAGCCTATTCGGAGGTGGCACCACCACGACTCAGAGCAACACTGGCGGCGGTGGTCTCTTCGGGGGAGGCGCAACAAACACGCAGCAGAGCGGCACCGGAGCTGGCGGTCTTTTCGGCGGCGGAGCCACAAATACACAGCAGAGCAACACTGGCTCCGGCGGACTCTTTGGGGGAGGCAGCGCAACAAACACACAGAGCAGTAGTGGAGGTCTCTTCGGTGCCAAGCCTGCGCAAAGCACCACCACGGGAACGACGGCGCAGGGCTCATCTCTCTTTGGGGGAGGCCAAACTACACAGCAAAGCACGACGGGTGGGGGACTCTTTGGGGGAGCAAGCAACCAGAGCACTACGACTGGGCAAGGCACAACCAGCGCTTTCGGTCAGACACAGGCGAAGCCATCACTTTTGTATGTGATTACGAGCAGTTGGGGGACCTCGAAGACTAACCAGAGGCAGCGGTGCATCCCAGGCACAACCACAAGCACAACAGCAGCAACAACAATCGCAACCGCAACAACAAAGCGCCGCCCAAATCAACTATGCCGACATCCGGCCCCGAACCCGCTTCGACGATCTGCGCCAGCCTATCCAAGACGAGATCACACTGATTGAAAAGGGCATCACCCGCGTCATCAAGATGAAGGATCAGATCTCTCAATTCATGCCCCAACACGGCGTTGATATAGAACAACTCGCACGCGATGTCGCTTTCGTTGAGCAAAAGTACCGAACCGTGCAAAATGCCTTGCACGGCGACGTGATCAACGTCAAGGGACTGCAAGACAGGAGCAAGCGGAACATTAGCGACGGACAGCTCAACTTCCGCGCCGTGGACAATCTAAAATTGCCAATGCACTACCATCAGACTGGTCTTTTCAAGGCAGATGGGTCGAAAGAGTCCTCTGGCGACGCACAGGATCTGATATCATATTTCAACCGCATCGCCAACGAGGTGGAGCGACAGCATCGCAAGTTGGAGGAGTACCGCGAAGCCATTGAGCGTGACATGCCTGGCGTAGAGAATGGCTTGTACGAGCAGGTGCGTGCGATACGCGACAGGCACGAGGAGGAGGGAAGCGGTGTGGCCGAGCAGCTGGGGCAAGTCTTGAGCGCGCTGCGCGAAATGGGGACAGCCATTATCAATGAAGCAGGAAAGATTGCCGATACCAGGGAGAGGTTATCAAGGTTGCAGGCAGGCATGTATCTCTGAGCGAGAGCGATGCCAGTTCATGATTGGGATTTCGCGGCAAGATACCATAGAGTGTAACGAATGTTGACACCGTTTCTCGGGCGGCGAGGGGACTTCTTGGCGCTCACAAGAGCACGCCATGCGTTGGGTATCATTATCTCATATTTGCGCCAGAGCCACTAGAACGTGCCCTCTCCATCGCCGTCGTCGCCAAAGTCCTCGCCCATCTCATCGCCATTGTCAAAGTAATTCTCTGCGTCGTAGTCGCCCGCATCCTCGTCGTCGTACGCCTCGTCTTCCTCTTCCTCCTCCAAACCAGCTTCGTCCTCTTCCCCTTCTCCGGGAACGCCCTCGCCTTCTTCCCCGCCAATCGCATCTAGCTTCTCCAACAGATTCCCCCGGCCGGTGCCCTCTTCTTCATCGTCGTGACCCGTCAGCATTTCGAATGCTTCGTCGGCTGTTGGAAGAGCCGATACAGCTGAGATCTCCAACTTCCGCCTCTTAGACGTGTGCGCGTCCGACGCCACCGTATCCAGCAGTTCTTGTGGCCAGAGTTCTCTACACACTGGGCGCCTAGACCAGTCTGGAAGTGCGCGCTCCTGGCGGACAAATCGCTGTCCGTAAGTAGGCATGCTCGTGAACGGATCGACAGAGGCCTTATTCTTCACGTCGTACTGCGCGTTGGCCTGAGCGGTGCCGTAGGTCTTGGTAGGGTTCATATTCTGGGTGCGTTTCGCCGTGTATAGTGGGCTGGCGTGCAATTGATGCCGTAATAAGAGGAAGTGTTTGACCGAAGCTGATTCAGACTCGGTCAATTTGCGAGGAACTGGGATCTGATAGGGCTGTCATCTGCGTTAGTCGGGTGCGCGCAAAAGAATCCCAGAACCTCGAGGCACCTACAGGGAAGAGTTCGGAGGGCTTAGAGTCTGGCTCCTCGCCAGTGTCCCATGACAATTGAGGTCGACCGCCTCGCGCGCCACCTCTGCCACCGCCGCGACCACCACGCGACATCTTGATGGATCGAGCGGGAAAGGTGTGAAGAGAGAAGGTGACGAGAGAGGAATGACTGGGTTGGCTAATTGACGTTGACGGACGTGGGGTGGTATTTTGTGACAGGCGTGCGGAATTCGCCCGCGTTCAGAGTTGGAGCTACCCGGGATTGAACATGGCGAACTGCTTAGGCTCGGTGCACTATTTGAAATTTAGAAATTTAAACATATCATATTAAGAAACAATGTTAAAACTGATCATGAGGTCCGAGAATAACATCATGCTGCACCAGTGAGTGTAAGGCCGTGTCGCTGTAAAGCATTTGGACTAGGTTACAGGGTTTGTAGACTGTGTATCACTCAAAAACAAGTATGTCAGAAACGAGCAGGCAAGAAAAGATGCTCGTCATCATCTCTAAGTTTCCCTTGCGTTCTCTTCCTTTTTGTATGCATAGAAGGTGGGTATCGCCTTGTTATGATAAAATCCCGAGCAAAGAAGGCACTTGCTGGCATTGGCGCCACAGGGTAGCTCAACTCCGCCCATGGACATGCGTACGCCCGCTGCCTGCTTCTACAACCAAGCACAGGCCGTTGGCACATTTCCATCCTTCGTCGCCATCAACAAAGTGAAACAAGGGGATCATGGAGATTCGAGTGGTTCCTCAGCATGAGGAGACTGCACCAATAGTCGGGCTCGACGCTCTTATATCCCATCTTCATGCCCTCTTGAGCGATCCAGAGCTCCCACCTGACGCGAAGCTCTGCAACGATGTGGAATTCCAGCTCACCAGTAAGTTGTCCATGCCCTCCAGCATCACCAATCTGATCAATATAGACTTCAATTCTCCCCCTCTTCTGCCCAGGCTGTTGCCTGTTCTCAAGACACTGCTCCAGACAAACCGACCCTCTGACCCCACGCCCCTCCTCACGCTCACTACCAAACTGCTCTCACCCTTGACTTTTCGCCAAGTGATTCCCGGTATGATGAGCGCCGCCGATGTCCTCGAAGCTCTATCATCACCGCTGGAGAGTGGCAAGATGTTCGCCCTCGAGGTCCTCCACAAGGCGGCCTCCTCGCCCGAGGAGATTGACACCCTGGCCCGACTAGCTGACGGGACACTCGTCCAAGGTCTACTCGAGATCTGGATGAAGCCGAGTGAGTTGCCGGACGCCCCAGGCAAAGCGAGCCGTGTGCTATTAGATCTTCTCACCACCGACTGCCCCGCCCCACCCTCCTCGTCCGCAACGAACGGCATCAACGGACACGCTGCGCCTGGCAGCGGCCTTCTGTGGAATGCACTGCTTAGTCAAGATCCGTCCGCATCGATTGTCGCCAAGTACTGCAGTCCCTCTGAGGAACGAGACGGGAGGAAGACGTCGCTTTCACAAGGCCGCCTGCTGCGACTGCTGCCACGCCTCGCAGCACTCAATCTGCCTATGCTGACATCGTCCGCGCATCCGGCACTGCCAGAGCCCCTGCTACCATGGGCAGCGTTCAAGATGGTGGACATGGAGGATGTGTTAATGGTCATGATGCTCGCAGACTTCTGGCAGCACATGGTACTAGAGATGCGGACACACCGTGGTGAGGTCAATGATGCGTTGATGAAGCAGCTGATCCAGCGAGCTTGCACACAACAAGAGAGCAATGTAGGCGCCTATGTCAGCGATGGGCTCAGGGGTTGGGAAACATGGAGCGATAGGCCCGTTGAAGAAGATGACATCAGGGACTTGGGACGGTATGTGCAATTCCTCACAGATGGTTGAGAAGAGACATGAGCTTCAAATACAAAAGGCATTGAGGTCCAGATTGTACATCGGAACGTGGTAGACCCCGTCTATCGTGGGCCAACGATTCTAATCCCCGGACACGAACGCCAAAACTAGCAAGCTGTATATACGAAATCTTGGTACACGTGTCAAACTACTGCTGGCTTGCCACACTTGTTGCACTGGTCCTCCTCCTGGGCGTGGCCGGCAGCCCGACCTCCTCAATCCTCCGAAGCACCTGCTTCATGGCCATGCTCAACTCTCGTGTGTCGCCTCCAATCAGGTCTACACACATGGAATGGAATTCGACGCTGTTTCGAATAAAGGCGTCTTCAGGGAACTCAGCGTATCCCTTGAGAACATCGATAACCACCGGCCGCCAAGCTGCAATATTTCGCTGCTGTGACTCCTCCTCTAGAGCGATGTAGCCGTTGATAATGTCTCTGCACAGCGGCACGAGGGCCGCTTCCACGTCTGGACGTGACTTTAGGCGTTCTGGGTCATTGTCCGCAAACATGCGGAACAGGATAGAGACATAGGTGGCCGCCGAGCCCGATTCCTGCTTGAGAAGATTGGGAGGCTGCTTCATGAACCCCTCTCTCCAGAGGCGAGCGCGAAGTTCCTTATCCTCGTTGAATTTTCGGGCGAATTGGAAGGAGCGCTTGAGGAGGGCCATGAGTCTTAATAGCTCCGTGGACGGAATGTGCGTGTACACTGCGTCGTTGCTGAAGAGCTCGTTCACAGTCTCGATCATCAGCAACTGCAACACGCATCGCGAAATGATGCGGTTAAAGAAGCGGCGTCGGGCCGCAGTGACAACGACAGGTTGCTGCTGGAGGGTCGACGAAGGCTTGAACTCCTCTAGGGGCGTCTCAGGCGCACCAGGCGCTCGAACGTCTCCGTCAACTGTCTTGGGAGGCCCTCCTTCGTGAACCGCATTTCTGTCGCCGCCGGTTTCCTCGGTTCCGTTAATCTTGAGAGACTCAACAGGTGCAGTCTCAGATGAGGGTGCCAGGCCGTTGGAGCCGAAGTCGAGATCGTCATTGGCAGACGCTGCGGCGGTAGAGGTGATGTTGGCCGCGGTGAACAGCTGATGCGCCGTCGTTCTTTCAAACAGCTCGCAGAACGCGCCGACAATCTTGGTCCAGTGCTGCTCGGTGAACCGCGTCACGTTTTTCAGGATCAGCTGCTGCAGGCAGTTGCTGCCAATACGTGAAATGGTGTCGTTTTCCTGGCAGATGCAAAGCGCAAGAAGCTCCAAGAAGCGATCGAGCATGTATTCAAGAGCATCAAAGTAGTGTGTGAAGAGTGTGATCATGTTGCGCAGGGCCTGAATCATCGTCGTCGACAGCCATACTGACAATTCCTCATGCGTCAAGGCATTGCTCATCTCCGGGCGCGATCGCAACACAATGAAGATGGGGTAGAGTTGCTGGCGCCAAAGGATGTCCCAAAATTCAGGAGGAAAGTCTCCACCATACTTGATGAGAGTCTCAAAGAAGTACTCCAAGGCTTTTGATCGTACTTCAAGCTCCTCGCCCGTCATGAGAACATCGTGGAAAGCAAACAGCACCGGGAACCAAAAGCCCTCTTCCACAGAAGTGTTGCTCTGCGCCCGCTTCGTCACGTCTGTCGACTTGTTTGCCGACTTCTCATCAGCGGTCGTCAGCTTGTGTTTTTGGGACAGGGGGCACTCTGGCGTCTTGAGCATCGTGGGGATAATCGACTTCAGTAACTCCAGTGCAGCCAGACCCTTCTTCTGGAATTTGAGGTTCTTTGAAAACTCCGTCAAACAGACGATGAGATCAGTAAAAGCACCTTGCGAGATGACGACACCAAACTTTGTCTTGTACACCTGGGTCACGTTCTCAAAAGCGAGGTTGACAATGCTCTCGTGCGGCTCGCGGGCTGCGACAGTGAAGACGCCGAACATGGTCCGCCATCCGGAGCGGATATTGTCGCCTCGAGCATGGATCATCTGAATCAGACACTGAAGGACCATGTCCTTCACGGTGGGCTCGCTCGAGTCCGCAAGCACATGTTCAAAAGGCTTCAAGAAATCCTTTTGGAATTTGAAACCGGCAAGCTCGTCAATTTCCATGAAGCGCATCGACAGTTGTCGGAGCGAGTCGAGGGCAAAGAAGACGATGTTCAGGTTGTTGTGACAGCCAACGCGATTGAAGTGTTCGCCCAGCACTTCCCAGATGTTGCTCCACTCGAACCTGATACGGTTCATGTTGTAATAAGAAATCTCGACAATTTTCTGAAGACTGTACGTGCGTGGGGAGTCGTTCGACCCGGACACCTTGATCTCGTCCCAGCTGACCTCTGTCAAAGCGCGCGCGAAATACACAATGGCATCACCGGACAAGTTGGCCGTGTTCGTAAAGATTCGGTCGACGCTTCGAATGACCTCTTCCGAGCGGCTCTCAAGGGCGATCTCGGGGGAGAAGCCTCGCGATGCTGTGTTCGAACGCTGACGTGGTCGTTTCGATTGCATTGAAGACCGGGAGTCCTGCGTTTCCGACCGTTGAGGCGGCATGAAACGAGCTTTTGACACGTCGGGAATGGCGCTCTCATCAACACCGCCTGATATCAACTGAAGACGATCCAGTTGACTAATGCACATGAGCACATCCTTCCACGACTCTCGTAGGACGTTGCCTTCAGTCTGCCCCAGTTCGAGAATGACCTTGAGCGCTTCAATGTTCTTGGCCTGCATCTCTTGGGGATTGTTGAGATTTGTGGCATTCTTGAGGGCCGACATGAAGGCCTCTCGAGGCGTCGCAAGGTCGAAGAGGCACGCGATCTTGGTTGCAAGCTTCATGCCTTCTAAGCAGAGCTTGTTGACCTCGATATTGTGAGCACGCTGGATCTGGCTGGAAAGCGCAGAGAAGAAGGACATCCACGTCACGTCAAACATGGGACCAACGTGCTTGAACGACGTCGCAGGGATGAACTTGGGGGCTCCCTTGGTGTTCCGTCGCTGAGTCTTGAACAAGGTCTTGAACAAGGCCTCCGATCGGATCGAAATCTCCTCCGACTGTTGAACATATGCTTCCCTCTGAAGGTCGCGACCGACATTGGAGAAAGCCTGTCCAAGACCAGCGGCAAGACCAGTGGGCTGAGCGGGTAGATTTCCTGCAGCAGCTGCAGCCTGGCGCTCACTGGTCAGTACGATCTCATTGTTGGCAATCTCATCGTAGATGCCCAAGATGTACTCCTCTGGCAAATCCGCGTTATCGTTGATGCCACGGTTGTTCCGAATGAACTCCTCTTTGCTCATGCGCTTGGCGATCTTGCTGCTGTGAAGATCGGTGTTGAGCATAATCACAGAGTAGGCCAACACGTAGGCTGTGTCAGCGTTGGCGAATGCCTGCGGGTTGCCGAGGACATAGCGTTCCGCGAATTTGAGCATGAAGCGATCGATTTTTTGCCCTTCGCCAGGAAGACGGAAGGACTGTAAGAATTGGCGCAACGCAGCCACAAATCGCGTCTTCTCAAAAGCCATCTGGTCCACAAACGCGTGCATAATGTCGATGTTCCTTTGGTCACCTTCACCCAGAAACTCGCCAATCTGTGCCTTGTCAAGCTTGTCCTCAGTCAACAAGAATCTGGCAATGTCTTCAGGCGTGTCCTTTGGAATGAAGCCGTCCCGCAACAGCAATTTCAGACCTTTCTTAGGCTTGAAGTTGAACTGACGGACCGCTTCCATCAGCGCCGTTTTGCGCGCCTTCTCCTTCTCGAGCTGGTCAGGGTCGTCTTCTAGTATCGGTGTCGTGGGCAATGGCGTAGTTGCATTGTCCAGCATGCTGGGATCCTGGGACGGCCGGAGCTCGTCCATCGAAGGATTTTGTGTGCCATCATCAAGATTATTGCGCAACGGAGCGCTGTCGGTGCGCACAGCAGCAGACCAGTTCACCAGCGACCGCAACGCTTCCACCAATGCCTCCAGTGATAATCTCTTGATAGCGTACTCCTTCGGGTAATCTGGTTCTGGCTCCGGCTGAGGTAGAATACGTGCAACTGTCAGCGAGGGCGGGAGGATTGGCTTTAGCTGCCATTCGCTAGCTGTTGGCGTCTTTAAGCGAAGCTCTTCGTACGCTTGCTCATGGATGCTCGTAATCGTGACTGGTGTTGTCGCAAACTTGGAAAGATCCTCGATGATCTTCTGGTAAATGTTCTCCACAGACTGGTCGCAGTCATAATTGAGGTACGTCTCCACCAACGCGCGAGGATCCGCGCATAGACGGTTGAGGACATTCACAAAGTATAGTTTTTGTGATACCGGCCCATTCTTGCGCGAAAGGAGCGCAAGATAGATCTCGTTTAGAATGACCTCGATTTCCTTCTTGAAAGATGGTCGCATGTACTTCATCATGAGCCAGAAGATTTCGCAGCAGACGTCGAACACGCGATCCACCGAGCTCGCGCCATTGCGGGTGATGCTCAAGCATAAGTAGAATTTGATGGCTTGCAGAAAGGTCGTAGACTCGTTGCTTTTGGAGTTTCTGATGGTACAAAGTGGTGAGGTGAAGACGGTAATGTTGTTGTTGAGGAGCGTGTGGATGAGGTGTAGGGAAATGAGCTTGGAGCGCATTGGCTGCCCGCGGATATCGTACAGCTGATCAGGCGGCAGCACCTTGGTAGACAAGTTACAGAACGATCGGAAGACGAGGTATGCATCGCGAATGTAGACCTCGTCTTCGTCGTCCAAGGCGTCACTGTCTTCCTGCTGCGCGTTACTTTGCACTGACATGTTGGAGACGGAGGCGTTGTCGTCGTGGGGTCGTATAGTTTTTAACCTCGTTACGGTCGTCGGTCCTTCGCCCAAATTCGAGTCATCGAAGCTCTTGCGATGTTCCAAATCCTTCAAGGTGAGTTTACCGCCATTGGCTGCCTGTTCTGAGAGCTCGGTCGCGGGTGTGTCTGTGCCTTGTCCATGGTCTTGATCCGCCTCCTCGACCACATGCTCGGCCTGCTCCACCTCGTCCACAGCTTCATTGCTGCCGTGGCTCAGATTCAGCCGCGCCTCTTTCATGTGCAGGCGCGTTTTGACACGTTCAAAGACCGTGCCCACCATCTGTGTGAGCGTACCCTGGGCAACCTGTTGGTTCCCAGTGCTCCTCGACAGGAGGAAGACATTGTAGACTTGGCGAACCGCCTTCAGCAGGCCAGCGCCGTGGACGACAATCTTATCGTTGAGCACTGCGGCCAGCAATGATTTGACAATTTGGAGCTGAATCTCGGGGGCGGTGGTTTCGCCTTCGAAGCAATCGCAGATGGTATCAATCGCACGTTCAATCAACGGGGGCGCGGCCGCGGCTCCCCCTTCTTCATTGTCTTTGCTGCTGGTCGCGGTGGGGACCGAGAAGTACGAAAATGAAATGAGCTTGCCGATGCAATCGAGCGCGCTTGTCGTGAGCTGGGTATTGTTCGTCTTCGTAGCTAGCTGCAGAGGGGCGAACACAAGGTCGGGATCGGGGAGCTTGTCCTGCTCCTTGATGGCCGTCAAGGCCGCGTTGGCCAGCTCACCAAGCTGCTTGTTCTTCTGCGCATCCTTGGACGTAGCGATGGCGTCCAAGGAGGACACGACAAACTTGAGGGAGCTCATGAGGGGGCCATGTAGAAGCCGCAGGTCGGTTCCTGTCAATGTTTCGATCGAGCGTTGGCAGTGTCAGAAGCCGAGCAAAGAAGCAGTCAGAATTTCCAGAGGCCCCGGTTGCCACGGGTCGGTACGCTGCACTTGCAGTTAGTCTCGGACTAACGATGGACTCGGGCAGGTGAACGCCATCAAGGGGCGTGCTGTGGCTCGTGTAGTGGGTTGCGATGGCGTGTCCTCGCGGCAGCACGCCACGAGCCACAGTGTGGCTTGACCTCTGAGGTTAGGGGACTGGTCAGGGATGCCAAGCCTTCGGCAGGGGTGGACTGATAAGCTGCCTGAGGCCCACTAGCTCGCGTGAATTACACCGAACAGCATCCGTAATGTTGAGATGGCAGAGGTAGTGAGCGAGGACGTAGAACGCATCAATTGGTTGCAAGAAAATACATTATCGACAGAGCAAGCGGTATTGTACTAAATCATGCCTATTATCCGCAATGGCCAGGTCTTGCGATACCTTGAGTGAATTGAGCGCAATTGGAGTGGTGCCGAAAAAGGCTTAGCTCGCGGGAGCTCGCGCAGCGTCCATCCTCAACGCATGGAAAAACTGCCCCAAAAGATTTCCGTCCGAGAGGTCGTCCATCACCACGAGCCTCTGCGAACTCTCCTCTCACCTCTCGACCTCTCCTCTTACTTCTCGACCGCACCGCATCAATCGCGCGCCGCTAGCATCTCCCAGAAGCCACCGGACCCGTGCTTCGAACCCTCGTGCGGCAGCCTTCCCATCTCCACCTCCCCGTGCTCCCTCCTAATTCCCGCCGAGCTATTTATCTCGACCAAACGACAAAATGCTTAGTGCCGTGCTTCGAAGGCGAGCACTCGCTCCCACCCGAAATGTTCTCCGCAAGGGCTTCACAGCGCACGTAGTCCGCCACTACGCGTCGTTCCCAGAGCACCAGGTCGTCAAGATGCCCGCGTTGTCGCCCACCATGCAGGCTGGTAACATTGGCGCCTGGCAGAAGAAGGCTGGTGACAGCATCGCACCCGGCGATGTCCTCGTCGAGGTCGAGACGGACAAGGCGCAGATGGACTTTGAGTTCCAGGAGGAAGGTGTCATTGCCAAGATTCTCAAGGAGTCAGGGGAGAAGGATGTCGCTGTTGGCAGCGTGAGTGCCGTCACCTGATAAAGGTTCACCCGTTTGATCTCTTGCTAACTGACACAGCCCATCGCCATTCTCGTCGAGGAGGGAACCGATATCTCCGCCTTCGAGAAGTACACAATTGAGGATGCTGGCGGCAACGCCAAAGCTGCCGAGCCCAAGAAGGAGGACAAGAGCGAGTCCAAGTCCGAGTCCCAGCCATCCACCCCTGAGCCTGCCGCCGAGCCCGAGCAGTACACAGCCTCGGAGGGCAAGCTGCAGACCGCCCTCGACCGTGAGCCCAATGTCGCTGCCCCCGCCAAGCGCCTCGCCCGCGAGAACGGTGTGAACCTGGAGGCCATCAAGGGCACCGGCAAGGGCGGCAAGATCACCGTCGAGGATGTCAAGAAGGCCATCAGCGCCCCTGCCGCTACTGCAGCTCCTGGCGCCACATACGAGGACGTCCCTGTGTCTGGCATGCGCAAGGCTATTGCCAGCCGCCTCCAGGAGTCCGTTCAGGCCAACCCCCACTTCTTCGTGACCACCAACGTCTCGGTTGGCAAGCTTCTCAAGCTCCGCCAGGCCATGAACGGCTCGGCTGAGGGCGAGTACAAGCTGTCGGTGAACGATTTCCTCATCAAGGCCATGGGTGTCGCCTGCCTCAAGGTTCCCGCCGTCAACTCGAGCTGGCGTGGCGACTCGATCCGCCAGTTCAAGACCGTCGACGTGTCTGTTGCTGTGTCGACGCCCACTGGCCTCATCACTCCCATCGTGACCGGCGTCGAGTCCCGCGGTCTCAAGTCCATCTCCAACGAGGTCAAGGCCCTCGCCAAGAAGGCGCGCGACAACAAGCTCAAGCCCGAGGAGTACCAGGGTGGCAGCATCTCCATCTCCAACATGGGCATGAACAACGCTGTTGATCAGTTCAGCGCCATCATCAACCCTCCTCAGGCCGCCATCCTTGCCATCGGTACCACCAAGAGGGTCGCCGTGCCCGTCGAGAACGAGGACGGCACTGAGGGTGTCGAGTTTGAAGACCAGATCAGCGTGACCGCCAGCTTCGACCACAAGGTTGTTGATGGTGCTGTCGGTGCCGAGTGGATCCGCGAGTTCAAGAAGGCTCTCGAGAACCCTCTCGACCTGATGCTGTAAGGGTGCATCGTCCACAGAGTTGTCAGGAGTTTGAACTTGAGTTGAATTGGAGAAGATAAAGGGCGTCCGAGGATGTTTCTATAGACCTGATCCAAGGCTTGACGCCCGTGTACAATGATCCCGCTAATGCTGGTTTTGGGTCCGGAGGTCGTTTTAGCTTGTACATTGGATTTTTTTTTCCCTCATTGCCCTAGCCCGAATGAAACTTTGTCTCCATGTTATCAATCTCAGGCTTCAGCTTGAAAGCCCACAGGATGAGTCGTGTACGAGGTCTAAAATCTGTCTTCTCCTTGCAGATCATTGCTGACTGCTTCCAAGTGCCAAATATGAGTCCAACGGTGGGTCGTGCCGCTGGTAGACTCATGTGTCATTTTATTTGCCATTCAGGAAGCGACTCACAGACATCACGGCTCCGGGTAACCTAGATGATCACAGGTACCAGGCATAGGACCGGACTCCACATCTTAGGAACTCATCTCCGAGTCCAGTCCTGCTCGACCAGTTGGTGGTAGGGCAACAATTCTGCTACATTCGTGCTGAAACTCAATGGCAACTGCTCCGAGTCATATTAATCATGCAGGCAAAGAGCTGAAAGCCAAGAAAGGCTGCTGGACTTGCAAGCGTATGTGATTCTGCGGACCACTCAATCAACATAGGCCGTCAGTTCCGGTCATTGCAACCTGTGACTGACGCAAGACGAGAGAAGGACGCAAAATCGGCTGCGACAAAAGCCTCCCACACTGCCAAGTCTGCTTGGTCACCGAACGAGAATGCTTGGGTTACGGCGTTCGTCTTCTCTGGGCCGCCGACCACCAAGATGGCCGGAGAAAAGCAGACGGTCATCTTACGTACCCTTTAGACGATCATGGCCGCGCCAGGGCAGCCTATTACGGCCAGGAATTCATCAATGCGTTTTTTGAAGATATGCAAACTCTTGAAAACGGATACGAATGCATCATGAGGAGACTTGGTCCCACCAGAAGCTTGAGAACCGGACCATCTGTCACAGGGGACGATTCGCACCTCCTCTCGTACTGTGAGTGAGACAAGAAATAGAGGAGTAACATCAAGCATTCTGACGGATACAGATGAGCAAATCATCTCCACCATGATATCGACAGTGCAATCTCGAAATGGATTCCGTGACGAGCTCATACCCATGGCACTATCGGCTTCGAATCCGGCCTCAGCGGCACTCTGTAATGCCATGATGGCCGTTTCGTCACTGCATTGCAGGAGCGCTCGAGCAGCACTTCCTTACAAGGCCCGAGCCTTGGAGGCCTTACATGCAAGTCTGGACACTGACAACGACAATTTCAGTGAGACGCAGGCTGCTGCTTCGATGATGCTGTGTGTATACAGCGTGCGGAAGCCTTCCCTCAAATTGTCATCAACGTCAACTAAATTTCCGGCAGGTGTTTGACGAGAATGAAGGCAATTGGCATGTGCATCTCGATGGCGCAAGAGGGTTTCTCGAGCGCCTGCGACGACGTACAGGTTTTCCCTCACAGTTCTTGGTGACCTGGTATCTCTACCATGACGTGCTTGGCCGTTTCACCACATCTCTTGGGGCAGGCGGGAAATTAGCAATGCTTGATGATCTCATCAAAATGCCAGGGCTTCCGAAGACCAACGTGGGTGCTGGATCCGGGTCGAACCACTCAAGACATGCTAACAGGGCTAGGTCATTGGCTCTCTTGGATGCTCACTAGAGATTCTGGAAGCGATTCACATGATCAACATTCTCCGAGATCAGGTATCTGTCACGGCATGTCTGCGTAATCATGCGCCCGACACGGAGCGCAGGCGTCTAATCGAGTTAATACTGAAAGATCTGGTACAGACTGTACCGCCAGATACCGGCGAAGCAGGCAAAGGAACAATTCTCACAACAGCGGAATTGTACCGTCTTGCGGCTTTGTTGTACTTGCAACGCGTTTGTCCTGTCGCTGGAGACCAGACAGAAAGAGAGATGATCCTCACAGTCGCATTCCAGCACTTGTCTCAGCTGCAAGTCGCGACTAGCCCTTGGCCCATGTTTGTGCTGGCTTGCGAAAGCACAACCGATGAAAGAAGAATTGCTATCATGAAGACCCTGGACAAGATGGAGAGAGTGAGAGGCCTGGGAAATCTATTTGACCTGAGGCGCATCATTGAGGGTGTTTGGTGCCAGGTAGACTTGAGGGCAGATCAGAATGGACGTTCGAGACATGTCAAGTGGTGGGAGATTGTGGGATGCGACCATGGAATGCCGTGGTTTGTTTGATGCTTTGTGTTCATCAGCTGGGGGCCTTGCGAGTTCGATGGGGATGGGGCTGGTGCCTTGTCTTGGGATTCGTATCTCGATCCCGACAAGGGCGTCAGCATTTGTTTGTCATGATTCCAAGGTCGAAGCACGCATGTCATGGGCCTGAATCTGTAAGATTTCGCCAGGGCAAGTGCATGTCTCGGATGTGACTGCCATGCCCATAGCTCAGGCCATGATATGAGGGGGAGCACACTCTCTTCACGAATGGTTTCGCTATCTCCAACATCAATACTACCTCTGAATAAACGACTTGCAAAATGGAGATCTGGGCTCTCATAGCTTTACTGCCATTCGCTTGTGCAATCCCCGCCCCTGGTCAACCTGGCCTCAAGCACTCCGACACTTGCACGTCAACCATGCTTCTCAGGCCAGATTTCGACTTTGGTCCAACCAGCACCGTCTACACGCGCACCACAACGACCACAATCAGCATGGATTGCGGAGATTGTACATCTGTCATGTGGGATTTCATTGGGTTTGGCGTTCCACCTGTTGTCTTTTTCGACGCGACGACAACGGCACAGGAGCCAGCTGTTGAAACTGCATACGCATGTCTTGCTCGTGATACTCAGAGGGGCTGAATGCAGACTGCACAGAAGGGGCTTTCTTGCATCACGAGGAAACAAGCGTCGCGGACGGCGATTTCTCTGGTAGAAGAAAGGGGTTTCGTTTCTTGGGAGCAGATCAAACAGCCTGAATAGCGGCACAATTCATCATGGCATGCTCAGCTGCAGTCATAACTGATAGATATGGCAACCCTTGGTCGCAAAGAAACTGCTCTTCGAAAGTCTTTTTGTCTATGTTTGAGCTCTATGGCTTATTTACCTTGACCTCGGACTTTGACTCGTTACATCCATTTTTCCTGTGCGGAGGTCTGGTCGCCAGCAGATTCCTGGTGACATCGATTTTCCACACCCTCGGCCCAGTGTCCTCGTCGCTTTCTCGACATTGATCGACCCAAACTCTGAATTTGCTGAGCAACTCCTTCTGCCCGGTCAGAGTATGGCAGTCCATCAACCAGCCTTGCAGAAAGACGCCTATCCTTGCCGGGCTCAATTTTGATCGCGCAGCCTGCGCCACTGGGAGCGCTATGTTGGAGAGGGCTCGAGTAGAAATCGCCTCTTGCAGAGTGGATGCACTTGCCCACGATGTCGACATGACAGTGATGGGGATTTGGAGATCTGCAGGTAAAGGATGGATCGTGAGGGCGTTGTATGCCTCCCGCGCATCATTCACGGGCTCGAGACCAAGCAGAACCCTCGCCCTCTGCTTCTCCGTTTCAGTTCCAATCTTGATGACAAGATCCATGAACTCTGCCACGACCTCGCTCGTGCAGACGAGCTTGCGGCCTTGCAGCACTGGATACAGCGCCTTGGTCATGATCCCCCCCTCGCCAGCATTTTCCTCGTGAATGTGGCCTTGAGTGTTCCGCGGGAGCCAGCTTTCAGGTACGAGGCGCAAATGGGTGATATCTGAGACCAGGTCCATCAGAATCGTCTGGTCCAGATTCAAGGTCGTTGTGAGGTTGGCCAATGGATGAACCACCAGCTTCTGTAATGCAGCGGTCATATCAGGTACCGGTGACCGTAGAAAGTCGCTATCCGCATCAGATATCGTGATCGTCACCGACGGGTCCATCTTCTCCAACACATCCAGGTAAAGCTTGACGTCTTCATTCTCGCTCCTCCGCAGACTTGGCATGACGACCCGTATCCTCGGTATTTTGTAATCCACCCTGTGTGCTCTCGCCTCTTCCACTAGGCGCATGATGGCCCTGGGCAGGGTATACGGTCCGGCGTCTGCCCATACATCCCGAGGCACATCATCTATCGTGCCGTACTCTCCCCATTCCCATCCGTCTTCTGCCATGTCGCGTGCGACCTTGGCAAGTGTCCATGTCTTGGGTCGGATCACAATCCACTCAAGCCCTCCGGCCACTACAGAGACGCGACCAATCTTGCTGATAAAGACGAGGTGGGAGCATCGCTTGAGGACGGCCATCAGCTGATCCTCGAGGTGAACATTGGTGACGGTGTTGCGAATCAGCTCTTCCACGGCCGATAGCTCCCCATGACCTTCGTCGTCATCGGATGCAGGCTCGTTGTCGCCAGCGGCGGCGAATTTCTGGAGCTTGGTGACACATCCCTCCAGTTGGCTTCTCTGCAGTTCCAGGAATTTAACGTGCGCGGGTATTCCCGTTTGGCCAGGGTGCTTGACGACTGGTGTGATTGCGTCGAGCAGTAATTCTGCCTCTGGTATGATCAGGGATAATACATCAAGCGCCGATTGGGCCTTTTCAATGTGCGCTCGCAGCTCCATGTCGAGAGCCGCGAGATTGTTGTGAAAGGTCGGCGTTGCTATGACACAGTGGCCTCGTCCGAATTTTGGCGACTCTGCGGTACACTGGCACGACATCATGCAGCCACGTATTTTGAACTAAAAGAAACGCGTCGCGCATGCGCTGATGTTGATATTACGGAAGGGCTCAAATGGCTATATAATCAACAACACATTTGCCATGACACTGCGCATTATCAAAATCTCTAGGTTTGTTCTATGTCTCTCACAAAGGTGAACGTACAATTCTGCCCAAAGCCTGCCATAAATGCTCAAACAACATCCTCAGTGTCGTCAATTGTCAATACAATTCCAAGATCCGACAAACTTTGCGCGTTGACCGCTGCGGAATTTTGTGCGTGTTTCTCATAGTCATCCATTCGCTCCCACCAATATCCCAGCAGGAAGTCGATAAAGTCGCCGTCATGGTCGTGCAACGCGTTCTCGAACTCATCCACCAATTTCTCAAAGTCGTATGTCACTGCGATTTGCTCCTCCTGTATTTCAAACATCTCCTCTTGAGATGGGGACGATAGCTGGCACGATTCCACATCGCTCTCCGACTCAGGATCCCGTGGCCGCCACAGACAGCAAGTATGTCTCAACCCCAGGCGGTAGAACGTTGCCAGTTTCAGGGCTTCCAAGACCATTCTCCCGTCCTGCACATTCGAAAGAAACTGCATGGCAGCCAAAAAGTCATCAATGTCGACATAGAAGGAAGCACGCCGTTGCAAAAACAAGGAGCTCCCGGTGACCTCTCCATATTCAACTTTAGGCGAGTCCCACTTCCATGTCTGACGAGGTCTGTGAATCCAAGGATCAACAACTAGATGTGCTTGCTCCAACTGGATCCGGCTATAGATCAACGCAGGAGCGCATGGCTGTCGTGAACACGGGCAATGGCAAGGTCCGTGAGACCCGCTGCGCCCTACGAGATTGAGGTAGGAGCTGAACAAGGCTTCACTGCGAGGGCAGAAGAAGCTATTCGAAGAGTATCTCTTCTCATAGATGCTGAGAAAGGCAAGTTCGACCGGCAACCAGTGCAAAATTTTGTGCTTGTCTTGGATGAATGAGGCTCCGATCATGCTATCGGCCCCATTCTTCAATAGCCATGCGATTGGCTCGTGGATCTTGAAGAACAATGTTTCCAGTTTGCCAAAATTGCGGCGAACCACAGCTGCGATGCTCTCGATATTGGCGTATTGGATAAGTCGACAGAGTAACGTGTCGTTATCTTCATCCAGCAAGTCGATGCCCCCGAAACCTGATTCTTGGAGGGCGTTTAAGAACTCAACACTAGGTGTGCTGACCCTAAACCCGATATCGTAGGGGGCTCCTGTGTATGATCCCGTCAATGTTGGATCTACTTTAATACCATTTTCCTCAAGTAGCCGAAGAGCTTCCGCTACACTTTCGTTCATTATACCCTTGCTGATATTGCTCGCGTCTGGAAAGGCTGAATTGAAAAGCGTCTGGATTTCCAACCTCTTGAGCCGCAGACTGTTTGTGAACAGACGGGTAAGCCTCGTGTTTCTCCGGGTAGTTACGTACTCCCATGACTTTTCATCCACAGCGACACCGGCCTTAAGCAAGAGCTCCGCGATTTCGGTGAGATCTTCAATTACAGTCAAGAACAGCGGTGTGTTGCCATCATGATTTGGGGCACTGCTGAAAGATCTGGTGCGCATCAATGCCTCCCTTTCCAGCAGGAGTTTCAGTCCTTGCGGCCATCGTGTGGCGATATGGAACGGTGTGTCGCCACTCGAATCACTTTCGCCAATTGCTCGAGGTCGCAAATGCAGTAGCTGTGAGACTTGACCCTCATCCCGCTTGATGATTGCTTGGGATAACTCGCCATAAAGTGGTTCTGGATATAGTTAGCTCAGCTGTAGGCCACGATCCAAACAAAGCTAACCTATGACAGTGTCCATGAGCTCATGAATGGTCATCGCTCCGCAGCCGCGGGTTATCTCTTCGACGTTCGACCAGAATTTGTGCTCTAGACATGTCACATCGAAGCCACAGTCGGCGAGAGAGACAACTACAGCTGCCCAGTTCGAGTGAGACTCGACGCTCTCTTCCAGATACGGCGGATGTCTCTCCTTTCCTAGACTTCTCGTCATCAGCAACTGCTTTGGCATGGGGCCAGAGGGTGATATACATTAGCGATCCATTCTTTAGATGCTTGCCATTGTTAAGATCCATGCCGAGGTCCTGCAGAGCCGAAACCATTTCTTTGCGCAAATCGTGCTCCCTTTCTAGGTCGTTTCTCAATCGGTCCATGTCAGACGTTCCCGGCGGAGGATCACGGCGCAGTTGTTCAATCATTATGCACACGGCGAGCTTGAAGAAACATGTTAGCGGTGCGTTTCAAAGGCCTTCGACACTTCTCATACTGATAGAAGATCATCCCCGTCAGGAATGATATCAGTTGGCGACGCCTTGCCGTCCATGTACAGTTCCTCGATTGCTTGTAGGCATTGCTGCAATTGCGCACGACGAACCGCCAAATCGGCGGCGTGCCAATCTATAACCAATGGCACAGTTTCTCGCAAGAGTTGGAAAGCAAGGGAGTCTTGTGGTACCAATCCCTGTATTCGCAGCGATGGGAAGATCTGCAGATTTTGGAACGTTCCACTGGTAGAGTGATGAATTGAGATGTCCCATTTGACGGCCCGTTGGAACAAGGTAAAGTCGCCGGAGATTCGCCTCGAAACGAGAGTTGAAGGTTGATTACGGCGCGAGTTGGGTCTTTCGCCTGCCCTTGTGTTGCGCATGCGACCTCTACGGTGCAATTCCAATGCGCTACACTGAGCTGAGCATTTGACTAAGGACGGTTGAATCTTAAGGCTGCTGTCAACTTGAGCCTCATCGTTGGGTATGCTGACTGTTTGATTCGATGTCATCGCGAGAGTCTTCGCCTCCATCTTTTGCATTATCTCCTTGCTCGGAAGTTGCTGAATGCAACTCAGAATCTCATTCATTTGTACTGTGTGTTGATCCGAGAGTGAAAGCAGTCGAGCAAATGACGCCTCGTTGCTGTGTCTTGTCATGACAGTCTCGTTGCTTCAAAAACGTCAATCAGCCGCACAATAGTGGTGCTATCACTTTGAACTTACATACTGCTTTGGGTGAGCAGTAAGTTGATCTTTCCCAAAAACTGCTGCTGCTGTCGCAACACTTCCTCTAGCTTGCGCTTCGGATCAAGGGGATATCTCAGCTTAGACCCTTGTCTTTGCACCCAGTTGCCTGAGTTCGCGCGCTGCATCTTGCGGAGAATCTTCTCAGATAAGTTTTGGCATTGCTCCCCACGTTGTTGTAGTAGACCAAGCGACTCATGTAGCGTCTTGTCAGCTCCATCACAACGGCTCAATTGGCGCTCGGTGTACTGGATCTGGTTGCGCAGGAAAGCTGCTTCCCTTGCCAAGGTCCCGAAATCTGCGTCTCTTCCACGGTAGTCGTTGCAGAATTCCATCAAATCCTTGGATATATGGATTCCCAGAGACACAAACCCGGCCGCACCCGCGACAATAGACAATGGATCCATGGCGGCCGTTGTTGGCATGTATGACAATGGAAACTCCCGAGCCTAAAGTCCCTTGTGTTGCACAGCATTTTGAGTGATACGGCGACGTTATGTAGGCCTGCAGTTTGTTGGTTGGTTGTTTCTTCGCTACAAGGGCCGCATGCAGGTTATCCAGCACAGCCATCACGCATGTCAAATCAGGTGCGAGGATTTGCCGCTCAGTGTTGCGCGCGCCACCTGGCAAGGCTCACCTGCCCATCGGGTCAGTTTCTTCTTTCATCTAAGCAGAGCTCTTTTTACAGATTTAAACTGCACGAATGGGGGCATTGCCGCATTCGCATGTTCCTGCGCTGTTGCACACGCCGGTTTAGCTCCACGCACCTGCGATCATGCCGATTAAATGCGCAGGGATCGATTCCTTCGGAAAACGATAGGATTCAATAGTATCTTAATGAACACTTATGCTATCAAAATTCCGCCAGGGCTAATACCGTTCGCTTACTTGAAGCTCTTGAGGTGGACGTCGCTGTTTATGCAAGTTAGCGCAGTAGATTCAACCAGCATGTCGTTCGCACGTACAAAATGAGATCGGCTTTCTTGCCGATGACGTTCGGGATGCCTCTATCGCCATAGGCGTAGTCACTGTTTGGTCAGCGGTAATTCAGTCGGGAGGTACGAATGCGTTGTCCTTACTGGGTTATGTGGAGGGTAGCCTTCTCGCCGGCCTTCATACCAACGATGCCCTCATCCCAGCCCTTGATCAACCTGCCGACGCCAACGGGGACGACAAAGTCTTGGTTGCGGTCGACTGAAGAATCGAATCTGAATAAAAACAACGTTAGTTGGGTCGTTATCTTAGCTATGCGCGGCGTACTTGTTGCCCTTCTCCCACTGACTGTCCGCCACCTTCTCCCAGCCAGTGTAGGAGATGGTGACGGTTTGGCCTTTCTGGACAGCAGGGCCCTGGCCTTCTTCGTGGACAATCTTCTCAACGCCCATAGTGCTAGTTTCGCGGGTTTTACAGCAGTGGAATGGTTGCACAAAGCTGTCGATGGTGTGTAGGAACAGGATTTCAGGCGCAGAAGGCAAGCTGCGTTGAGCTCCAAAACGCAGGGCCAATTGACCCCTCGATGCGGGGCATTGCGCCAATGATTGCGCAGATCTGTGTGGAGCTGGCGGCAAATGCGGCGCGGGGCAAATGACGCCAGGGGATGCACGGCAAGTGCATTGACGCCTGAGATAGGCCAGTACTATCGATATGTTATCGATAAACCACCTCTACTGGAGGTCCAGTCCATCACTGGCACTGGCAGAGCTCACAGTGGGCTGCGCGTTAGGCTGACTGAGCCAATAGACCTTTCCTTGTCATGCTATGTTGTCCAAGAAATTATCCAACCACGTTTTTGTAAAGGTCTAGGCTTGCCTTTGATCCATATTGGGCGAACACGTTTTGACAATCTAGCCACTACAGCTGCTACGATTTCAAGACAGGCCAGTTTCGGTGAGTGATTCGTCTGTTGAGAGATAGAAACGGAGTTCCTCAACACAGGGACAGGAACGGAACACGTAATGGCCGAATTTGGAAGCCAGAAACGCGCTCACCACGTGCATGACTCGGAAGCTTTTGACTGGGCATCCTGTCAAGTCGTTCGTCGACTCAAGCGCGTTCTGTCCGCTCTATTGGTGATTAGACCCTTCGCTCCTGGCCCAATTTCGTCCAGCTGGGTTGAAATGAAGGTCCCATTCCCAGAGCAGAACGTACCAAGAGTACTCGCCTCGAAGTCGTCCCTGCAGAGGACCCCGTAATGGGCCGCGCGTCAAAATCGGATGCCATGTGCCGGGATGGCGATCTCCAACGAGGCGCATGCCATCGCTTCTACATACCACCCATCTAATATGAAAGAGTGCCTCAACACTTGGTGTCCGTGCGTGTCAGCCTGAGCTTGTTCTACTGAATGCCAGTTGAGGCGTTCTCCCGACCTGTGCGTCCGTTGCGGCTGACGCTGGTTGGAACTGCCGATGTCGCAAATGACGTGGTAGTCCAGCCGCCCAAGCAAGTGCGACCAGCCTCCGTGATTTCGACGCGCGCCGCCAACAAGGCGCTGGACGGTCGGGCTAACAGCGAGCTTGGCTCAACCCTGCAATGTGCCGATGACAAGCAGCGCCGGTGATCTACCATGCGATTTTCAGCCCCCCATGGACCCCAGAGATGAATCTAGACCACCACCGGGGCTCGTCGCGCCTCAAGGTCGTGTTAGGCGAACTCTGTTGCTTCGTTGCTTTCTACCTCACTGTCTTTACCGAGTGTGCGCGCGACTTTGTACTTCCAATGCCACGATCGTCCAGTCCTAATCTACATTGATACGTGTACCCTGTTCTTAACACTGCCTACCTTGCACCCCGTCACTCGCCACGGGTGGTGATAGTGCGACATTCACCAGCTCGGATCAACTGGGAAGCTGGACGGGAAGTTTGGCGCTCATGACCGACCGCGCAGAGGCGTCCAGCGCTGGCGCTGCTGCCACGCCCAACGGAAATGGCCACGCGCAGGCCAAATTAACAGTAGATGAGCCAGCTCATCAAAAGGAGAATGCGAGCAATGAAGAGAACAGGGGCACTGCGCCCGCCACCACATCGCCAAGCGGGCAATTGAAGCCGCCATCGAAAATCAAGACCTTTGGCTTGCCGCTGCGCGCATTCACCAGAAGGGGACCGCCGGGGGGATTCGACGACACACCGCTCCCCGATGCGCCGCCTGGCTACACGGTGCGCTTCACCTTTGAGTATGCAAAGAACCTCCCCCCCGCCGACTTCCACACGGGATCTTCTGATCCATTCCTCACGGCTACCTTGCGAGGGACCCAGCCCAAGCGCCACAAGGAGGATCCAGATCTCGTGTATCGGACCCGTACACTTAGGAGGACGACGGATCCCGAATGGCGAAGCGAATGGATTGTTGCCAACGTGCCACCGGGAGGCTTCACCTTGAAGTGCCGCATGTATGACGAGGACTACCCAGACGGAAACGACCGCCTAGGCAACGTTACGGTCAAGGTGCCTCGGTTGTATGAGCAGTGGGAGGGCATACCACGACCTGGCAGAGAATTCAATGCCAAGAAAAGGGTGATCAGCAAGAGAGCCTTTATCATGAAGGGGTTTTTTGGGATCACAAGTCACAACTTCAACATGACTCCGAAGCTTTGTATCAGCATGGAAGTTTTGGGTCTCTCCGATCCACCCCATGCACAAATGTGCACGATTGGGCCGTCGTTCTACTTCAAACACTTTAGTCCGATGATTGGTAGGCTCATCACGGGCACAAAGGTCAATAGAGACCCGAATGACGATGCTGGGAAACACGATGGCAGGGAGCGCAAAAGGTCGGCACAGAAATACGAGTAAGGGTGCCCCACGGACTGCTGCAAATCCCAACACTTCTAACGTTGGCCCAGCTTCCAAGCAAACGAGATGCAATTACGAGGGCCAGTGCCCTCAAAGTTGTATCATCGCTATGTTGAGTTCAAGCCCATTATTGGATCCATGTTCAACTCCAAAGGGTTTCGCGGCAAGATTCTCAATGCAGCTCTACACAAGCAACACAATCGTATCTATAACTTCGACAAGTCCACCGAGTACGGCACATTTGAGTCGTGCACGGAAGAGGCAAGTCTGACCTTTCTCAAGTTAGCTCACTTTGATGAAGGAGGTCGCATGTTCACTTATGTCCTGACGCTGGATGGCCTATTGAGGTTCACTGAGACTGGCCACGAATTTGGCATCGATCTCTTAAGCAAGCACACGATGCACTCCGATGTGGAGACGTACATTGCCTGTTCTGGCGAGTTTCTCATTAGGCGCATGAGGCATCCTCACGCATCGGATGATCCTGAGCCCAAGGAGAAGACGCATCCTGACGAACCCATTCCGGGAGGACCGCCTAAGACACCGCCACCAGGGAACCCGGCCTTCTACCAGTTGGTCATTGACAACGACTCGGGAACGTACCGCCCAGACAAGCGCATCCTCCCTCTTCTCAAAGACTTCCTCGAAAAGAACTTTCCGGGTATGGGCATTGTTGTGATGGACTGCGGCGACGAGCGTCTGAAAAAGCTCAAGGAGAAGCAGAGGTCCATCAAGAAGTCAGAGGGCCGGATCATGAATGTCGTCATGAACCACTCCCAGAGCAGCTTTAGCTCGGCCGAGAGCGACCTCGACGAGCGAGAAGGCACATGGGAACAAGGACAGCCAAGCAAGCGAGAAGCAGCCTACGCGGCGTTAGAGGACCCCGCAAAGGTCAAGGAGGCCGTGCAGAGGCTTGTGCCCGGTGCCGGCAAGAAGAAGGCCGAGTCGAGCGAGCGTGCGCAGCCTGATGTTTGACCACGGCGACATGATATCCAACAGGTGTTTGGCCTCCGTCTGTATTATCTATCTTTCACCAGTTGCTTACAAGTTCTCCTTAATAGCGACCCACACACTGGAGCATCTGACAGCGACATCTCCTGCTTCATCTTTGACTTCGCCTTTCACAGTCATCTTCCTCCCGCTTGTGTGTTCCATGGTGGCTTTGACTGTCACGGTGCTTCCAACAAAAATGGGCTTGATGAACTTGATCTCCAGTCCAGCCGTGACACCAAGTCCATTGAATACTTCGCCTTTCTTGCCGAGAGCGTGGTTGATCTCCAGGATGGCGCCCATGCCCTCGTCAACCAGCGACATAATGACACCTCCGTGAAGCATATTCGGAGCGCCAGAGAGGCCCTTTTCGATTGTGGCTAAGGTGTACACCTCTTTCACAATGGTGGATGGGTTCTCCATGTTGTCCCCCTCCCTCGTGATCAGCGAGAGTAAGTGCGTCAGGCCGTCTTTGTGGCGCAAGGTCTTGGAGAAGTACTGGTCGCGGTGCGGCATGGACGTATTATATGCCTGCATAATGAAAGGAATGGTATTATCTTTGAAGAGTGGCGCTGTAGCCTCAGTGGACTTGAAGTGCTCTACATTGGATGAGTAGAGGTCTTTCGGCGTGTGAGGTGGGATGACGCCCAGCAGGGGGATAACGCAGTCGAGGCCTTTGGTCACAGGAGCTTGCGACATCTTTGGATTAGGAGAGGATATCTATGCAAGGGCAAGAAATTAATTAGATGGAGGGTGAGGTTGGCTAGGTCCTGTTCCATGGCGTTGTCGTCTGGCGGAGGCTGGCAACCGAGCCGAGGTCCACAGTGTCCATCTCGAGAGGCGGGTTTCACACTGTATTTTGACGCCAAGAATCTCAAGCCGCGCACTGTACAGGCGACGCCGCTCTCCGGATTGATGGAGCAAGACGGCAAAGATGGAATACTTTTTGGAAGATGATGACGGCACTGAATCAGACCTGAATCCTCTCTTTGAGTTCAATGCAAAGATGTTATTGAAGGCTAACGTGATGTCGATCCTGCAACCGTGCTGCTGATGTCCATCCAAGGCAAGAATGCAGCGTTCATCCCAATGTCTTGAGTCCTCGAGCTCGCGTGAGGAAAGGACCGCACGTTTTTGACTTTCTCGTAACTCAGCTTTATATTAGAGCCACACTCACCGCGGGTGCTCTTTCCTCCCCAAACACCAAACAGCTCCATAGATACCACCGAAGCTCCAGTTCTCCTGTGCATTGCTCTGCGCCGACATGCAACAACATTGAATTCGTAACAAGCAGCTCGCCCACTCATTACCTGATCAATTCTGCCCCTTGTCGATTATTCCATTTCAAGTACTCGCAGTCGAGTAGCATTAAATGCCTGCCCTTTTTGCCGCCATGTCAAGCCGAGAGGCTGCCATTGTCACTCCTGAAAGGGCAGATGTCGGCATGGGGATAGCATTGACGCCGGAGCAGTTCAGCACAATGGTCCTGGTCGAGCGCACTGCTGCTGGATTTTCCATCGCCGCCGTGGCTACAATCATCGTCACGTTTGTTTTGTTCAAGAAGCTTCGCACCCCCCAAAATTGGTTTCTTTTTTTGGCTGCGATCACAAATACTGTAGCTGCCGCTGGCGCAATGATCGGCCACGATGACTTGAAGCTGGACGAAGAGTTGGCAATGTGCCAACTACAAGCTGTGATTGCGCAATGGTACGAGAAAGCTTTGTTCGCAACGACAACAACGATAACTAAGGCTAGACAGGTACATACAAGGAGACTCCTGGTTCAAGTTGGGTGTAGCCCTTCATGCTTGCCTAACTCTCCTCAACCTGGTCGACCACCATGCTTCCCGCGTCTATGTGCCGATATAGTGCACCGTATATTTCGGCGGGAACTGTGCCAGGGGTGTTGCAATCCTCGCCATGCCCAGCACTGAGGCACCACGGCTGATGTTCGGAGACACTGGGGTGAGTTGACGCAGGAATATACGTTCAGGATACTGAAAACATTAGGTTTGGTGCTGGATTGACGACGAATGGAGCGCTCTTCGAACCTATTCCTTCTACACACCCGTGTGGATATGCATATTGCTTTCAACTACGATCTACATCTCGGTATGCTTTCGTATTTTCCGTCAGCGTAACCGACTTCGCAACTGCAACGTCCTTCCACAACCCCTATCTGCTGCGGGGAACACCATTTCTGCGGAATCCGGCGCAACTCTTCTCTCGATTTGTCCCACATGGCTGTCCCCGGCGTTTCTGAAGCGGCTTGGAGACTTCGTGTCCAGCTGCTCCTTCAAATCTGACTATCTTAGCCCGGTTCAAGTAACATCCCTCCGCGTTACTTCGCTTGTGGCTTTTACGCAGTTGATCGCTTGGGTGCCGAGCTCACTCAACTGCATCTACAGATTGACGCACAATGGAGCAGTGAATTTTCCGCTGAACGCGATCAGTGCCTTTTTTCTAGCAATGCAAGGAGTGTGGACTGCCTCGATATACTTCGCCGCAAACTGGAGTCTCTTGTGCGAGGAAATCGGCACTTTCATGCTGGAATGGACCATAACCGTATCTCATGGTAGGCGGGTCATTGTTCATGGAAGGCCTTTCGACGAGGCCACGAATGGAACGTCTTTCGAACTTCGGCAGCAGCCGCACAGTGAGCTTGCGCTCGCTGAACAGGCAGGCGAGGACTCCAATTTAGGAAGTCAGGATGTGCTGGTAGATGACAAGTGAGTAGGGACGGCGCTTAGAGCGATGGGGCCCGGACAGATGTGACTACTGCGATGAGCAAATTAGTGCTGTTCAGAGCATCTACGGCATCAACAGATGGCAGTAATACTTGAAACGAGCATGATGGATCACGTCAGGTACGGGTGCCACATATGAAATATGGCTGCATTCACATCCCTGTTGATAGACTTGCAACATCTTGTCGCGATTCCTATCTATGAGTCGCGGACAGGCTCGCCCTCGGCCGTATCAATGCCTTCAGAGACGACGCGCTTGACCGCGCTGGTGATCTCTTCATCACCATCGGTCATATCAATCCATGCCGTCTTCAGCCCATCTGCCGCCAACAATTGGTCTGCCACGTTGGCCACGCTCTCGCGGCTTGTGTCACCGGAGATCTTGGTCTTGCCCAAGGTGACTTTCCCGGCCTTGGCCTCAGTCAGGGTACCTGGGCGGAGGCCGACGGTGACGAGGCTGCCCGACTTGCCAGCCTTGTACAAGACTTCGTCGGCGACAACCTTGGCCTTGTAGTAGTTGGCCAATATGCCCTCGTTCACATCCTTGGTGTACTTTTCCCACTCGCCAGAAGCCCACCACGAAGCGGACTGGCGGCGCGAGCCAATGTACGAGATGAGGAGGAAACGAGTGATGGAGGGAATGCCGGCTGCCGCGTTGATAAAGTGCGTGGCTGCATCGCGGTCTATCTTGAAGGTCTGTCTTGGTGAGCTTCACATCAGCTTTGGGCCGCTTGCGTTGAACTCACCCTCTCTGCAGCGCCCTTTCCACCTGCACCGGCAGCGAAGACGACGTGTGTTGGGTTCGCTTCTTTCAGGATCTTGGCTGCCTTTTCTTGCGAGTCCACGTCTTCAATGCTGCTCAGGAGCACATTCAATTTGCCCGGCGCGTCCTTGCCCAGCGCCTCAATGGTGGGAACTTGGTCTTGGGCGCGGATGACTGACGTGACGGTCCATGAGCGCTTGAGGAGGAGTGGTGTCAGTAGCTGGGCAATTTTGCCGTGGCCACCGAGGAGAAGGACGTGCTGCGACATGGTTGGATGCGGAGAGCTGTAGATACTAGTGCCGTGGGAAAAGGAGTTCAGTTTATGAAGCTTGCTTAAACATGGCCTCGGGCGAACAAGACAAGGTGACCTTCTGTTGGAGCTCGAGCGATCATCGACGTATGACGACATGCCGAGACTCCATCTGTGCCGTTGCTTTTGCGCCCGGATCGGCAAGTGCGGACAAAGACGCCATAGCGGGCCTCTGTTCAATCGCGATCTGAGCGGAACCACCACACTTTGTGATATGGGTTGTCTAGATTTCAGCACATGCTGCTTATCCGAGAGTGGATTGTCCAAGTTGAAGTGCTGCCCCGTGCTCCGTAGGGTAGCCGTTTGGATCAGATCGCTATGCTTACGTCAGCGCATCAGGTCCAGGCCCTTTTTCGCGCTATGCCGTTTTGAGGAAGAGGTTAGAGAGGGCCTGGGCCTTGAGCGGCATCTCTCATGAGTCCTCCCCTGGGTCGTTGGATGGTATGAGCAAGCCGGTGTTTGCTCTGCTTATGCTTGTCGATTGCTTGAGATTGTGCGAGCTTTGTTGGCTTGTGATTTGACAAGCAGGTTGATCACACCCGTCTTCCCCACAGTGTCCCGTTAGCACATCGTCGTGACCTCGGATGTTGCCGACGTTGATCAAAATGGCGAAAACAGTCTGTGTCATTGGTGAGTCTACGCGATGACGGCTCACACGACACACGCAATGGCTGACTGCCTCAGGCGCTGGACCTTCGGGTCTCGTCGCAGCGAAAACCCTGCTGCATGATGCGCCAAAAGGCACTTTCAGGGTCACTGTGGTTGACGCAAAGCATGACATTGGCGGGCTGTGGCCGACATCAAAAGACGACAATGAGCGACAGGTGCACCCACACATGGTTGCCAACCAGAGCAGACACACAATGCATTTCAGCGAGCATGCGTGGGAAGAAGGATCACCGGAATTGCCCCAGGCTTGGCAGGTTGGCCGCTACCTTAAGAAATACATGGACCGCTTCCTGACCAGGCAAGATGCATTCGAGCTGGACTTACAGACGCGGGTGGTCAGAACAGAAAAGAGGGACAATGGCTGGGATGTCGTCCTGCGTAAGGAGGGCCAACATGATGAGACGCAGGCTTTCGATTATCTTGTCGTCGCGTCCGGGTGCTTTGGAAAGCCGATCATCCCCGAGTGCCTACAGCCCCCGAAGGATGTGCCTGTGATGCACAGCAGTGCTTACCGGGACCTCAAAGGCCTTCTGGGCGGAGGAAGGGCAGGCGGAGGCAAGATCTTGGTTGTGGGAGGCCAAATGTCCGGCGTCGAAATTGCTGGTACTATTGCGGCGCATCTGTCATCTGCCATCCACTCGCCAGATGATTCTGGGATCAAAGACATCGAAAAGTATACGATACATCACATCATTCAGAGACCAATCTGGGTGTTCCCCCTTCTCACAACACCGGAGGTACGTTCTCAAGCTGTTACGGCAGATTGACCTGCTAATCAATCAGCCTGGCAAACCAGCCGCCCCTTTCCTACCTTTAGACTTTTCGTCATGCAATATCAACAACCGCCCTGCTGAACTCGTCAACACGCAGGGTCACATTTCTGAAGAAACGGCCAAGGTCATGCACAACCTCTATCAGCGCGCCCTTGGCACAGACCAGAGCCCTTATTCAGACCATCTCAAGCTCGGCGAAGAAGACAAACTGTCACAGCCGTATCTCGCCGTCAGCGACTGGTACGCTGACTTTGTTCGCTCGGGGCTCATCACAATTTCAAAGGGAAAGCTAAAAGGTTTAGATGGCTCCACCGCGACGCTCAGTCCATCTGGAGAAACGATCAACGATATTGCAGCTGTGGTGACAGCGACTGGATTTGATCCCTCGCCGTGCATAGACTTTCTCCCCAGCGACGTGTGCAAAGCGCTGAATCACTCCCCGAAACACCTAGACCAGCCAATAGCCCTGGCTTTCCATGGCACACATCATCCCGCGGTTTCCAATCTTGGCTTTGTGGGTTTCTACCGGTCACCTTACTGGGGCGTGATGCAGATGCAAGCCCGGTTTCTGGCCCAGTACTGGTCCCAGGCCGACATGTCGCCAGTCATGCGACGGAAACTGGATGAAGATGTGTCGATACAGAGGACACTCGACTTGAGGGATGACCCCCGGTGCTCGCAATTTCCGATGGGCGATTATCTCTTCTTGATGCAAGAGATCTCCGAGGCACTGAGTATTCCCAGAACGGCTCCCCTGACTTCTTCTCTTCCAGTCTTATCACATAATCAACAGCCCCTAAATATGCTTACGCCCTCACGTTACCCCGATCCTCGAGAAGACCAGTCCGACACGGAAGCGCTACTCAAGGATACATGGCAAGTGGCACTGGATGGGTTGACGACACCGAGGTTCGTTGCCAAAGCCGTCTTTCGCAGTCTCCTCGGCACGTGGCGACTCGAGCGCGACTTGGTCAGCAAGCTGCCAACCCACCCCAGCGGCCATTTCAGCGGCAAAGCACAATTCCTTCTACGGAAGAAGACAACCGACGGCTTGCAGTGCGCAAAGACTGATGCCGAATTGACTGTGTCCGACGAGGGTCTTGAGTACCTGTACATTGAGGAAGGAGAGTTCAAGACAGACATGGGCTTCGGCTTCACTGCTACGCGGCGCTACGTCTACCGATATGACGATGCCACTGACAAACTCAGTGTCTGGTTCGTCAAGCCTGACGACGCAAAGCGCGCGGACTATCTTTTTCACGAGATTGACTTTGAAGTGCCCAAGGACCGCGACGCCGGGTGGAAGGCTAAATCAGGGCACTTGTGCATCGACGACTACTATGACGTGAAGTACGGATTCAAGTTCAATGCCATCAACTTGAAGGAGTGGAGCGTTGGATATACTGTCAGAGGGCCGAAGAAGGACTACACGATTAGCGGGACGTACACACGAGAGTGAGAGGCACGCATTTGACAGATACCACATGAAACTACCTCTGGGATACGAGAGACTACAAGCCAGACTGTTCTGATGTTTCGTCACCGCTACACCAATATCTTCCCACACTTGGCCCTGATCTTGACACTAGTCTCCCTCGGTCTTTGGTTCACGACGACGATTAGTTTCCGAGCCGGGTTTTGTTTTCTTAGATGTCATCGGACGCTGTTCCAAGTGAGTCAAGGAATCTTCAAGACAACTGATGGTGGTACGTACCAGTGCATTGCGAACCGTCTGGCGATAGGACTCGGTCATCTCCCTCTCTACGTCCTCTGGGCTGCGGCCATTGAGGATACAGTTGATGAATTTCTCCTGGGAAGCGATTTTCTCTTCGAAACCCTTCTGCATCTCCGCGGCGTGCGCCTCCTGCGCTGTAAGCTTGGACTGCAAATCCTCCTTCTCATTGCACAGAGCAACAGCTCTGACATTCAATTTGTCCAGCGTCTTGTTTAAGGTCTTGTTCTGCTGCCTCAATTCGTTGTTCTTGTCAAGGGCACGCTTCTTCTCAGCTGCCAAATTTGCACTGTTCCGTGCAGCACTGGTGTTAGAACGTTTGAGCAACGCGATCTCATCCTCTGCAGAGCCCAGCTTCTCTTCCAAAGCCGTCTGTTCTCCACGCAGCTGTTCGGCCTCTTTCTTTAGCAGACGTTTCTTGGCGAGAATGGTGTTCTTTTTCGTCTTCATCTCCTCATAACGAGCTGTCTGTTGGTCGACTTTGGTCTGAAGGCGTTCATTGTCCTCTTCGTGCTGTCTTCGGACTTGTTCGAGTTCCTGCTGCTTTTGCTCAGACTCTCGCTTGACACCTGCAACCGTATCTTCCAAATCCTTCTCTCTCCTGATGACCTGCTGTATTCGCTGCATGTGAGCGAAGATGTACTGTCCGCGCTGGGTCGCACGTTGCATCAGGGTCTCTCTTGTCGCATGCTCTGCGAGTTGAGAGTACAGCGATGGATCGGGACGATCTGCTTCAGGAGTCGAACCGAATCTTGGGGAAACTGTCTGAACGCGACGATCACTTTGCACAGGAGGTTCCCAGCTATTGCCGTTGAATGGATCAGCGTAGCGTCGACTAGGTGGCAGCGCAGGATGAGCGGGGACGAAGGGCCTGACACAAGGCAACAAGGGCCGGTTAGGCAAAGGGACTGGGGTCACAGGATGCGAAGTCGCTCCGGTCCAGACTGCCAGGGACATATCAGGCTTTTCTGATGGCCAGGGACGGCCATTAGTGGCCGTATCCGACCGTATGATTCGCTCTTGAGAAACAATTGCAGGTTCTGCCTGGTCGAGCCGTGGTCGCTTGGGTTCGGGGGCGTTCATAGTGATGTCTGAACCTGATGGACAACTGCCTTTGGAACTGGCCGTGTCGACCTCGGAGGAGCTTTCGACCTTGACCAGGCTGGGGTCAAAAGGATCAGAGCGACGATGCGTAGAAGATGAATGGGATCGAGGACCACGGCTGTACGAGCACCTGTTTCCTCTCATTATCGGGGCAGGAGTTTTGAATGAGAGATGGAAAAATTCGGTCGAGGTTTGGTGAAGTCTGAAGTTCCCTGTGAAGTGGAGATCAGTCACGAGCGATGTTGGGTGAGAAGGAACTGAAACTCAGTGTGAGCCAAGAAAATACCTGGTGCTGCCTTAGTTACACATGATCAGCATCGTGAGGCATACAATTTTGTCTCGTTCATCAGGGACAGTGGGATTCAGCGCGAAGACGCTTGCGCCCAGGGAGCTCGAGTTTGGGGATGCGCAGCTTGCACGATCATCTCATGCCATCTTTTCACGAGTCGGTGCCTAGGAGAGGAGCTTGAGGTGCCATCAGGCCAAGTATAGTCATAAGCACCTCATTGTGACCATCTGAATTTTCTTTTCTTTCTCGGAATCTTAAGTTCGTGACAGGTTCGCTTTGTTAATTCACACCAATACAAGTGCCACCAACAAGCAGCATCCCAGCGAACTGGACTCTCATTCTTAATTTTCGAGGTCTAGCTTTTCCAAAAGAGTTGCAATCCGTGAGATCATGTATTTAGCAAGCGTTTATGAAAGTGGCTTTACCGCTTCCTGAGCAACAGCTGCCTGACCTTGCCGCGATCTCTGTCTTGCAAAGAAACCTTGAGCACATGAATTTTCTACTCCAGTTTGCCCTTCAGAGTTGATATTTCTACCTCCAAAGTGTTGCTCAGGGAAGCCAACTCGCTTTGCAATCGTTTGATTTTGGTCCCATACTTCTCCTCCTGCTTCGAGAGTTTCCTCTTCAGCTCGGATACCGTCCTCCCGCTCTCTTCGTTGTTGGTAGCGTTGTGCTTCGAGTGCAGCAGCCTGATTTCCTTGTTGGCCTTCTCTAACTTTTCTCTGAGTTGGCTTTCCCGTGCCGCGCTTTCTCTGACACAAATGTTCAGATTATTGATCACAGCAGCCCTGTTCCTCTGCTGGGCTTCATACTCCCGCAGCCGTTCCTTTTGCTGTTCCGCAATCCGCAGTATTGCTACCAAAGTTTTGAATCTCATCTTCTGAAGAGAGTATGTCCTTGTGGGAAGGAATAGAGACGCGATCAGTCGAATTTGGCGAGATCCCTGCGCTTTCATTGCTGTACTTTTGTTGCCCCAGGTACGCCATGCCTTGACCAAAGAAATTCGGAGCAGGCCTCAAGTGTGCTGGGTCATCATCATGACTAGCCACCGGGAGGATTCTTCTTTGCCATGCAGAATCTTCAGTGAAGCCAACACGCTCATGGGCCCATTGTCCAGACGACTGCTGTCCGCCAGGTAGATTCCATGACTGCTCATCGGCAAACTATAGATAATCAGCACATTGCACAATTTTCAACAGTAGAAGATGGCACTTACAGTCTTTGTGTACTCTCCAAAGCCCACTAAAGTTTGTTCGCGGGGTTGTTTGTTGACAGCATCCGGCCAGGTCGTATCTCGATGAAAGGCTTGCCCGGTAGGCATATTCGAGGCCAGAGTTTCCAGATGTCCCTGTCCTTGTTCACGTGGTTGAACATCCGGCTCAAGTTGCGAGACTGTCTCATTGTCCGAAAAGAAGATGCAGTTTCCTGCATTGCCTTCTGGAAGCCATGAATATGTAGTCGACGGCTGAGGCGCGGTCTGTTGCAAAAGGGGCGCTCTTTCACACGCTCTCTCGTCGTCTTCTTGCTGGGTCGTTCTTCTCTTCTTGTGCTTACTTCCCTGTGGAATCTTGGTCTTGCCTTGATGAGACTTGGCGACCTTTCCTCGCTTATGGCCCACCCGGCCCCTGGAATGTCCGATATGGACTCCGACCTTGCTGTTTGTGGATTCGCCAGTTTCGATAGTAGTCGCCGTGGTCAAATTCTCGGCCGCAGTATTCTTGTATAGGGGGTTTGCAATGTTCCTGTCGCTAGCATCTTGACGGAGGAGACGAAACAGACGTCTTTTCAATTTGATCATCTCCCTCCTTTGAAGGCGTGTAGCCTGGGTCCGTCTTCTGAATTCTTCTCGCCCATCATCAGGATGTGCGTCTCGGCTCACATCCAGCTTAGTATCGAGGTAACCTATGAGAGTTTTGAGTTCGTTCACCTCTGTTTCCACTTTGCAACGGTCAGAGGGTGCCAGAGGCAGTAGGGGCAGCTTAAAGGCCCTGCGACGCTCCAAATTGGGTCGCAAATCGGTGTGCTTTGTGATGGGCAGTAGAGACCCGTCGACTGCGACGCAGTCATGCTTGCGCTTGCCCGGCATGTTTTTCGGCTGGCAGTGATCTCGAGTGATCAACTGTGCGGTGATGGAGATAGCCAGATAGCTTCGGTGGTGGTGAGGATGCCGCAGGTTGAATGATGGGGAGAGTCAGGTATGCAAAAGTCATCTGACCCGATGGCATTGGCTTTGGTGTGTGCTTGGGCTGACGTTGAAATCACAGAAATGAGAAAAGTCGGAGTATCTTCGCTCCAGGATGAAACTGTGCAAAGTCTTCTTATGGCAACTTCGAAGAAATCGACACGTCCAGGACATGATTCATCTGGAGATTCTATTTTTCGTGCACGGTTTGTAGCTCATCATACCCAAAGTCCAAGGTCTGCAAAGGTGCCACTTTGACTTCAGAGACCGGCCATCCTTCATGATCGAGCTTGCTGGACAGCCTCTCAAGCTGAGGCGGTCATTTATCGTTATCATTAAGAGCACATGATGTTAAATCTACTTTCTTTTATCCAGACGAGTTATGGCCTCTCTTCGCATGCTATCGGTTTGCTGATTGCGCAAACTGTCCATGTAAGAATCTCCCAATGCCTGCCCAGAAACTCAACAACTTGGAAATGATCCGGTTGGGATTACTTGTTGTTTATCGGTTGAGACTGGACCCCAAGATGAGAGGCGGTCACCGAGGCCTGTGATTCCATTCGTGTCAGCACATCGTGATCAACATCCTCATGGCTTTGGTAGAGTTTTGCTCACCAGAGCTTTCACCAGCTCTGACTTGTGGTCGGCTGCCAGCTGATCTGCTACCTGCTCCGCATTGCGGTCTTTCAGAAGTTCGACAGCCAAACCTTCCAATATGCGACCTTTCTGGAGAGCTTTCTCTAGTTGTTCTTGTAGTTGAGCAACACAGTCGTTTGTGTGGATAGCGTGATCGAGTCTGTTTTGCAGCTCGTCCAACTGAGGCCTAAATAGGTCATTTCTCGATTCCATATTCTGTACTTCCAGTTGTAATTCCGCAATTCGGCCTGAGTTCTCGCCCGATAGAGCTCTGAGTATACTCTGTTGCTCCTTGATTGACTCCGTTTGCCATTCAATGGTCGCATTCTTGAGGTCGAGTTCATGGACCAGAGTTGCGTAATCCATCTGCCCGGTCGCGTCAGCCTCTTCATCATCATCCTCCTCATCCTCTTCCTCCTCGATCTCTGTGGCTTTCATCGACTCGGTCAATACGTGGCTGAGAAATTGCTTGCTCAGCTCAGCCAGAGCAGCAGCCGCAGCGACATGGCGGACCGTGAGCTGGCCAAGATCGGAAGTCGACTGCTGGGAGTTCGCTTCAATCATCTTCCTGGTCAAATCTGTGAGCGTGTCAGGAGGACATTCCAAGATTAGATACTTAGACTGGATCGTCATACCGTAGATGATCGAAATTTGCTATAACATGGCCCTCATCTTGATGCAGTGTTCCTCGTGTGTCCTCTCGTCGTACGTATCCTCATTCTGGCACGGCGAAATGGATCCCAGGACGTTACCCATGATGGACTCGGCTGAGATGAGAATCGATCTGGTTGCTCAAATTTGACTCGGATGGAATATTCAAGGACAGGTGTAGAAAGCCTCGGTAATACTTTTCTCGACAAGAGATGAGAGCTACAATATATGGGGGGGGCGAACGAATGCTCTGGCCTGACCGCCTGCAGTCGTCCGATGAGTTTGTAGTCCAAAGCAAGCACAGAAGCAGCAGCCCAGAATCCCATCGGATGTAAATCCTCAGCGGCTCATGCAGCTAGTCACTGGAGCTCGTTGGAAACTCTGACGCGTTTGAGTGCTGCCTGAGAAAGTTCTGAGAATTGACGATCATTGCGGCAGCTGTGATGAACATCGCGCTCCTCGCATGGACGTTATACCGGCGTGCCACACAGATTTTTTGCCAGCTAAGTGCAACATCACAGCCAGTGAGCAGCTGGTTGAATATTCGCCTGCGATGAAAACAGTTCGATCTCCCCTGTGTGCGCACAACGGGATCACGCATATGCCAGCGTGCTGCTGTGTTGGCAAACCGGGAGGCACACATGAAAGTTGAAAGCAGAAAGCTTCCTGAAGCCAATGACACATTAGAAACGCCTCCTTCTTTTTTGTAAGGCGGCCAAGTGACACGAGACGTACGTGTCAGTGAATTGACATTTCCTACTGAAACATACTGCGTAGTCGCTTCATTTGGTGAAGAGTGGTCCACACAAACAACAAACGACTCTGTCCCCCACAGCCCGAAGTGACTGGACGCTTGGAGACCTCTCAAGCGGATCAGCTCTTATCAATTGACCAAGAATTATGATCTCCTCGCGATCAGTAATGAATTCCAACTGCCTCAACTGCGGATTTCAGCAAGTCCGCCGAGTAGCCAAATCAACATGAACCTCGGGTGACGTTTCGGGTTGGTGGGGGGGGGGGGGATCAACAGACAGAAGATGCATGTAATGCTTACTTAATTATGCCATTTGCTGTGCAACGAGCGAGCGCTGTGCAGCACATGTATTTAGTCCATGAACTCGCCAACTCGCCAATCTCCTAGAGTGCCGTAACGCCGCACGCTGGTCACAGACCCACACCCCGCCAGCTGTTAGGCGTGTACTTCCTCTCTAACAATGATACACTGAAAGCTCCCCTCCTAAATGATATGGGTCTGCGTGCCGATGATTATAACTGGTACTTCTTTTACTATATAATTTTAGAGTAATCTAATGTTCCCTGGATATAAACACCTATGATTGGCCGTAATCCCTGTTGGTGACCAGCGTGCGGCATTACGGCACTCTAGGAGATTGAATATGCGCTCTAGCAGCACAAATGGTCCTCATGTCCACCACCCCCACCTGCCGATCGTCGCTGTATCCGTCGGCCTCCTCCGCATGCTACTGTGATTGCTGCGCGCACAGCTTCGTCGGAGCATCGGCATTTCAGCCTGGCCAGGAGCGCCAGTCATGGATGCTTTTGAGGCACAATGTTTCCCCCTTTCTCGCCCAATGAAAGCCACTCGTGCTGACCCCTCACTTTTCTGGGCCCTCACCCCCTAACGACGCCTTGTCATGAGCAGGATCAAAAAAAGAGACCCTCGAGATGGCGCGCCCAACCTGGGCAGAAACCTGGGATTTCTAGACCCCAAACCCACGGGCGGCATTCCAACACGCGACCCCTGGTCTGGCGGCATTGGTATGTGTTCCGGATGGCGGGCGTTGGGTGCAACGTGCATCTGCCTGACTCTGGGGGCTGGATGGGGGGGCCCCGGTCTTGGAGAAGCCTAGACTGACAAATGCTGCATCTAGCGGGCGCTCTGCCGCACGAGCTGACCAAGAATGGCTCAGGCACGCCTTGGCTATCACTCAGCCACGGCCGGCTCGGAGATGCAGGTGGTGGTGTCTCCGCAACTCTGCAGCGTTGGCGAACGCCACCGCGTGGACTAAATGATAACCAACCCTTGGCGAAAATCCTGGGGTTTTCCCGCACTTCTCCTCTCCTCATCGTTGGAATTTCAAGACTTTGGGATTTCAGCCTCAATTGATCCAACATGGGCCTCAAGTCCGCCCTCCTCCTGAGCGCAGCGGCCACCGCTGCGGCCGAAAAGGTCCACGGCGTCGTCGTCTTCACCCGCCACGGTGATCGTAAGTCTGACCTGTCGACGTCCATCCATTCAGATGGCGCTCTCCAACGTCAGATGAGAAGCTAACCGATCGCTTCGCCCAGGCACGACCAAATGGTACGGATCTCAGCAGCTGACCGGCCTTGGCGCCGAGCAAAACTTCCAAGTCGGTAGTGAGTATCGCGCTCGCTATCTCGAGTCCGGCTCGGAGCACCAGATTGTGGGCATCTCAGAGGACGAGGTTGTGCATTCGCAAGTGTTTGCCAGCGCACCCGATCAGCCCATCTTGATGAGCACCGCCACGGCTTTCCTGCAAGGCCTGTACCCTCCTGTGTCCAACAGCGCAGCCCCCCTGGACGGCTACCAGTACGTCTTGCTCCAGAGCATCAATGAAAACTCGCCCAACATCATCTGGGTCAAGGGAGATGAGGGTTGCCCAGCCTATGCCGCGTCGTCAAAGGCGTTCGAGCAGAGCGACGTTTTCACGCAGCGCGATGAGGAGACCCGCGACTTCTACAGCGGCTTCTATGACATACTTGCCGACGGCGTATACAACATTGAGCCCGAGACCATGAGCTACGCCAATGCCTACGACATCTTCGACCTCATCAACGTGGCGCGCATCCACAATGAGTCCTCGGCGGCTGTCAACGTCACTGACGAGGACCTTTTCCAGCTGAGGACCTTGGCTGACTCTGCCGAGCTCGGCAAGAACTGGGACCAATCCGACGCGAACCGCTCCATTGGCGCCGCGACCCTCTCGGCCGCCATCCTCAACCAGCTCGGGATGACCATCGCCTCCCAGGGTGAGGTCAAATTCTCGCTCATGGCCGGTAGCTACGACACCTTCCTGTCCTTCTTCGGTTTGTCGAAGCTGCTCGAGGCCTCCAACGACTTTTACGGCCTTCCCCTGTACGCGTCCACCATGGCCTTTGAGCTGTACGCCGACAGCGACAGCGAAAATTTCCCAGCCGAGGACGACCTCCGCGTGCGCTTCCTCTTCAAGAACGGCACCGACGGCGAGATGAAGAGCTTCCCGCTCTTTGGCACCGGCGAGGAGACTCTCTCGTACGCTGACTTTGTCGACAAGATGAACGACAACGCCATCACCAGCGTTGGCACCTGGTGTGACCGCTGCCAGTCCGAGGCCTCTTTCTGCGCCGCGTACCGCGGTGTGTCGGCAATCGGCGTGGACGAGAATGAGAACAGCAGCGGCAAAGGTGGCATGTCCAATGTTGTCGCTGGCGTCATTGGCGCCATGGTCACCCTGGGTGTCGTTGCCGTCGCCGGTGTTGTTGCGTTTGTGCTGCTGAAGAGCAAGAGAAAGTCCACGAAACCTGTCGCCGAGAAGAGCAGTGTGTACAGCGGAAGTTTTGTTGGCAGCGCCGATTTGAAGCCATGAACTCTTTGTTGTATTGGCCGCGCGAGAACTGCGCGAATGTACCGACCTAGCGACCTTCATTACTGGTATCATCTCAATTTTTAGACTCTTCCACATGGAGCTATGACAACCGTATCCAGCCCGCTTCGTGAACAAACAATGCTCGCAGGATATCATGTTCAAACCAATGCTCGGTGTGGTGTGATCATCTCACTTACGTGCCTCTCCGGCTCCGCAACTTCACTAACCAGCGTTCCGTGATCCGCGCTACAGGGAAGATTTCTCCCATTTCCCGAAGGCAAGAAAGAGCGTCTTCGATATCGAAAGTGTCGTAACGTGAGTGCTCCGATTCGGCAGTTGTGTCACTGTCGTCCATGTTGGCAACTTCGCCATGGGCAGCCACAGGAGTTGTCGCGGTTACAAACAATGTGTTCAAACTCCGCACCGTCAATGAAATAGTAGCTCCGGCAAAGACAGAGTCATTCTCCTGGGGACTCGAGTATTGAGTATCGTGGACTGGCGTTGTCTCCCGTACCCCTTGTACAGGATCCAGGACTTGACCAGCTGCGGAAACAAAAAGTGCTAGAAAACAGTGCCAATATTGATGCGACATCAGACGTAATGAAGTCTTGCAAAGTCCCACAATGGCACAAGCGGCCTCGGTGCGTATTTTCTCAAAGTCGATGCTCGTCTCGATGGGGTTGGCGTCGGAACAGGGGCGGAAGAGAGCTAGGAGGCAGAAATGGTATGCCAGACTGGGGATAAAGTCAGCAACACTGCAGCAGCACACGGAATTGGGACGTACTGGGTGAGGATGCGGACGGACGCATCCAAAGGCTCGTAGTTGAGAGCCCCAGCAATTTGCGAGTACCACCCGAGGCACTTTTGGTAAGTCTTCATCAACGCATTCCCTCTCTCGAGGCGATCCATTCCGCTAATTCGTCTAGGCAACGTGTAAACCGCGTCGATGACTTGTGCAAACGTCTGCTCAAATACGTCAAGACTTCCCAGCTCATCGAACGTGCTCGGGAGTTCGATGACTTTTCCGGTGTTTCCATTAGCACAGCCCGCGTAGAGACATGAGGGTACGTACGGTGAAACACCTCGAATCTTGGATCAGGGAGGGTGTCCATCTCGAACTGCATTGCGTCAGACCCTGAATAGTCGGTTGACAAGCATGCAATACGCGCGGTACTAGCAGAGGATCAGTTTGGCAGGGCACCACCAGGTCCATGAAAGCCACGTCACTCACCGAGCAAGCGCAACAGCCCCTTGGAGATGCCTTGCAGCTAATGGAGGGCCTAGAGGAACTGAAAGATGCGGTGGATCATCTGCGTGACCACACAACACGCCCAAAATGTATATGCCCTCTTCCATCAGGAGGATCGCATCCTTCAAATCGCAGCGCGCCAACTGATGAAGGGCAAGCAACACGTACGCTTGTGCATTAGGGAGACTGAAGTGGTCTGGTCCCTCGGCTTTCAAAAGGGCCCTCGACTCGTGGAACATTCGGTCGCCCAGATTGACATGATACGATTCGATTGCATCGTAGCCGGATTTGATTCGACAGGAGAGAGCAAGCATGGCTCGGATGAGAGCGGGCGAGCAGTATTCGGATTGGTTGGACATGAAATCGTTTGTGAAGAGCTGTCGATCGACCGTAATTAGGGGAACACTTTGTGCGCTGAAGAACAAGACAAAGAGCCCGTTCAAATCCTCAGAGCCCAGGAAAGCGAGATCCCAGTGGCTTCGGGCCATTTCGAGAGCTACTTCGTCAGCTTGTGCTGCGCTCTGTCTCCGTTCGAGTCTCTGTCGTCGTCCTTGATCTTGATTGGTGGCGTCTAGTGTCGTCGTCCATCTTGCGCACGCGTTGAAGCTGGGGCTGACTTTGAATTCCCCCAGCAGAAAGGGACCTGCTATAGGCAAACCCTGGGGCCCAGATGCAACCGGCGTCGGGAAACATGGCGACAGGTCAGCAGAGCCCTGAGACCATGAACCGGTATTCAAGTCGGCCGCAATCTTTTCTAGATCCTCTCCTTTCCACAAGGACTCCAAGGCCTGCCCGGCGTGTTGATCCGATTTCAAGGCTTGGATGATGGTTTCCACGTGCATCTGTCGTTGGAGCAGGTCATCTCGTATCTGTCGAAGTTGTCCTTTGGTCTCCTTATCGCGTTCCTCAAAGATGCATGTGGCGCCAAAGAGTCGACAGCGGTGGCAAGGTTGCTTCCCGTCACACTGTAACAACAATGAGCGCAAGCCGGAAGGGGTGTCGTTGACGGGTACAATGTGGGCACGTTACGCAAAGTTACCCGAGCCTTATAGAGGCACAGGTGGCGCCCGTAGGTCGTATTGCCCTCCCCTTGTTCTGGGCCCTTGGACGCTGGAGTATAAATCCCGGCGGTCTTGGCCACAGTGTTGTTTGCACGGGGATCCATGACCTGGGCATTACGTCCGGGGACCAAACATGGGAGAGAACACACCTGTGGGATACAATACCCTGCTCGGCTCGTGACTTCACAAACACAGCTCGCCACAAAGTTGGGATGGGCTCTGTTACCTTAGTTCGCTTGACGCGGCAGTCCCTGCACGCATAGTAGTTGCGCCTCGGCTGCGCCATTTCGGGACAGATTATTTCGTAACCTCTTGTCCTCTACTGCCACTTTGAAAGTCTTGGTTATCTCCTGGTTTCCTTCTTGGCGGCGGGATGCTGGACATGGTAGTCTGTTCGAGGCCCGGTTGGAAGAAAGGTCGTATGCTGCACCTGTCAGTGAAACTCCTCAGCCCTGCTCTCTTTTTGTTGATCAGCAGCACTGCAGGCGGGCTTCGTCCGAGCGGCGGTATTCGAGACATGTGCGGTCGGTTCCAGGCCGCTGCAATTCTCCCTGTCCACAAAACTGAGATGAGAGATCAGGCACAGACTTGACTCACGGCCATCAGCCAGCAGGTGCACTCTCGGATCTGTATCATTGAGGATTCTTTGGACCATCCTCGGCCGACACACGTTGACGCAGGACATGTCAACCTCATCACGCTGCAGGTCTAGGTGCCCTGGTTCTTGCTGGGCTCGAGACATGGAGCACGGTGGTACTCTGGGCACTATACACACTGTACGTGACATGGAAGGGCGTCACGGGCCTCACCAGCCCTGTTTAAGAGGGTCCGCAGCCCCCGGGATGGGCATTTGTAGTCTGATTGCTCTACGATGCGTGGATAGCGACGATCACCGGACAAACCTGGAGAATTGGGAACTTTAGGCAAGAGGATGGACGGGATTACATCATGGTGGCTAACACATTACATGCACTTTTGAAGGAGCATCCAAGTGTCTCAAGCCATCATTACTTCCGCGTGTTGCATCCATTACTCGTATATTATTCGACGAGTTTGTGAACATGCGGAATGCACGGGACATTGGTCAACGCAAAAAGCGACCTTACTGAAAGCGTGGAGTTGCGTGGCGTCCTGTTCGGAACCACGAGATGCAATGAGGAAACCGGCTTCGGGAACAGATGTGACCATCGAAGCTCTTGCAAGCTCAACATAAAGGAATGTCCGTTCGCCCCGATCAGATGTGTCGTATCGCTTGGTGTTACTGTGCTTGACGAATTGCGAGAACCCTTGGCTGACAGATCCCAGTGGTTGCATATCAAACGTGTTCCTCATTGTGCTGGATCCCAACAAGGCGCCTGCTGCCGTGGAACGGCAGTCATTGTCTGGCTTAATGGAAGCTTGATCGGCATTACCATCATTCCCATGGCCATACAGCAGCCTCTGTATCGGTCGTCGGCTCGCATCTGATCGTCTTGGTGTGGTTGCTAGTGCCGCGCAGGTTGATGTCGCGTTCGCGGTTCAGACAGTCGCAGATTATTTTCGAGGATAGCCCTGCTCAAACATTAAAGTCATGATCATTTGGTGCACATGTAGCTGCTTCATGATTGTGAAAGAATCATCGACGCATGCTGCCAGACGCCATGCGGCAGGAGTGACGTGCTTACCTTAGCTTTTGGGCTCTTGGACGGGGTGCGTCATAGCCCCTGGGCCTTTGTACAACGAATGAAGATTTCCGATCATGAGTGCTGAAACTAGGTCCGACATTGGTATTTTGGCCGCTCGTGGACAACGATCGCCCTTGCGACGGTCGGTGATCCCCCTTCAGAGTCCACAGATAGTGCCGTGCTACTCAGAGGTGTGCACCGGCTTGTGGAAATCAGATTAACTTTGTTGATTATTCCCGAACTCACCCCTGCACTAAACTCAGGTGGGGTTTTGATGACCAGATGTCGACATTTCCATGCCCCTTCTATTTTGCGCTATTGCTGAGCACAAGGTATTTGAGATATCCTGATCCTTGGAGGGGACGTACCTGGACATGCACACGGCTGGGCAATCTTCTCCAAGCTACATGGGTTGGATAAAATTGCGAAACATAACCCGGTCACTGCCACAATTCACTGTTGCCTAATTAGTCATTCAATGACGTGAGCCACGGCTAAGGCATCTGCCTAGTGCAATAACGTTCCCCAGCAAAAATGTCAAGTCAAACCCAACCAGGTAGCTGGTTTCTTCCGGAGCAGCTCCGCAGACTCTGAGTGGAATGTTCTGTAATACTGTGTGGATCTCTTGCCGCGTTAGTCTGCTGTCAACGAATCATGACCCCTATCACACAGCCATGAACGATTGGATGTGGGCTGTCATGGTGAGGCAGCCATGCAGCTATGTCCGGCAGCTGCCTGCTCCGGCGGATCTCGACCATCAGCTCCGAGGAGACGTGTTGGTTGGCTATGAGGAATCCTGCAGAAAGTCTAGATAGAGGGCAATGAGCCGAAGCCTCAAAACGAGGCTGTCGTAATAAAGCTGACGATGAGAGCGACTGAATATGGGTGTTCGCTGTGGTTGGCATGGGACCACAGTCTAGGTCAAGCATTGGACCGGATTCTTGACTGGAAGATGCAATGCAGATCGGTCAAGGCCGCTGCGTGGCCACGAATATAATGCCACAGAGTGTAGTTCCTGTGCCAGGTGCACCAGCGGAGTATAAGATACACCTGAATTAGGAAGTCTTTTTTTTTTTTCGACGGAAGATGGTTGGAAAGAGTACCTTAGCGGTTTGGGCCTACTTTTGACTACTATACCTAGGTATGGTAAGGTAAGGTACCTTAGATATTCTGCAGCCATGGCTCCTTCAATAGTAGATAGTTGACATTTGATAAGTCAAAATCAACAGAAGGAGCGATGTAATGAAGGAAAACAATCCGCATCGAATTTCTCCTGACATCTGTCGCGCCTTGATCACTTCTGGGTCCAAGAAAACACTGCCCCCCCTGGCGCAGGTACCTAGAAATCTCTCACCAGCAGTCCTTGGCCATGAGTGCCAAGTGAGCATCCTTCGACACAATCTTGGGACCCGTTACCCGTGGTCATGGATAATTCTGTCCACAGCCCCCAACCTTCCGGTCTCCCCTGAGCCTCGCGTGTGCTCCCGAACTCAGACCCTGCCGCATCTCCCGCCACTGGACCTGGCTCATTTGCTAAAGTTACGGCGTGGTCCGCAGAATGTTTGGTACAAGCTGCGTGCGCCGCTATCTCTTGGAATCTGAACGCCAACCGCAGCTACGTATACCTTGAGGGGCCACAGGCTCCTGATGCACCTTCGGACGCGCGCAGACACATAGCATGGGCCCATCTTCTCCCCATCGCGGAGATCTTTTGTCAGAAGTGCACGCATCACAACAATCGCCGAGCATACCCGAAATGACACTCGCGCCGCCAGCTCTATCTATTGGCTTCTGAGGCCCGTGGAGCACTGTCAAAGCGCTTGATGTAGGCAGACGCTGTTGCTTTGTGCAGTTGCCCCAGATGAATTCTATCATGCTACTTACCACAAGAAGACTAAAAGAGCTGGCTCACCAAGCTGAAGATAAGAAAAGCTGGACCGTCGACAAGGCCCAAGTGTCGACCCCTCGGGCGAGCACCATTATGGGAAAGCGACGAGCGGACGAGCGAACGAACGAACAAACACACGAACGCACGAACAAACGAAAAATTCACCAGTATCAAGTTTTATGCAATTCCGACGCAAAAAGCATCGTCCAAGGAGCGGCCAGAATCAAAGTCCTCTCTTTTGATGAAAGCTAAGGGATGATAAGGCACGCAGCGTGGGACGCAAAATATGTTGCATTATCAACAATCGAGTCATTGGATATGGCAGTGATAACCGAAAGCACGCCGTTCACCCATACGCATAAATTGTCCGGCTTTCGATCGCGAAACAGAAAACGGCCGTCGAACGACTGTTTCTGGCGAGACCGGCACCCATTACACCCATGGCCTCTTCAGGCACTGATGGTGTGCTCATGCTACCACCCTCACTCTGATTTCAGTGAACATTCTCGCAAGCAATGGCATAAATAGCACCGCTGCGGAGGTCGGCATCTTGCGTTGATGTAAATATGCCATTTTGGGCCATGGATGCCTGACAGGGCAGAGTCTCACGAACTTGTCTGACGCAGCCACAAGCTGTGCAGCTCATTTCGTGGATTCTCGACCATGTCTGCCTTCTCGAGTCCAACTGTGTGAATTCCTAACGTTGAAGATTGCTATCGGAAGTTCGTGGACACGTCGCGCGTCCTGAACGAGCCTCGTAGGTCGAGCCCCTTGCGCCAGCCTCCACAAAACTACCTCACCACAATTGGGTCTCCAGGTGACAATAGCCCAGCGCAAATGGATGGAGGAATGGAACCATTGCAATGCATCAAGCAGTCTTGCTGGAGGTGCTATTGCAATCACTTGGCACGTTTGACGTCATGACACTCTCGTGCCCAACTTCCAGCACCATCAGAAGCTGCAAACGGGGCGATTGCAACAAGGCCGAAGAAGTCGTGACCCTGACGAGAGGAGCTTGCCTTCAGATGGGCAAGCATCTGGGTTCTAAACGTGCAGACGTAGTTTGACAATATGATCGTGCTTTTCCGCTAGACCAGGACTATTCTGGCTCTCAGCACCCCAGAATCGTCTTTGGGAAACGCAAATAAAGTGTGCCAGCCGGAGCAAGATGCAGAACGAGGGTTGTTTGGATCTCGTCAACGATGGCAGATGGAGATCACTGCATTCAGCGAAGTGGGGAGATACGTTGCCAGAGTTGGTCACAGTGTGTACCAACTCATGGACCTGTCTTGTTTGGCCTAGGTAAGATAGAAGAGGCGAGGAATATGTCGTGCAGGCCGCCACAGACAAGCGAGTCGCGGGACCTAACGACCTAGCGCAGATCCACAAGGAAGCTTTCCGAGTCCGAGCGAGTCCTAGTCGAGTCTCAAAGTGAGGGGTCCGACTCCGACTCACTAACTTAATGGCCTCAGACATGATGGCAAAACATTGCAAGAGAAAGGTGAGTGACTGGCGGGGAGCATAGACCTATTAATCAGCACTTTGGAACGCAGTTCAAATAAACCCTGCTTGCGAGAAGCTTGGTTGGTCGTACATATTGGACAACTTTGGCGTTTGAAGAGACAAGTCCATAGATGTTGCAGGATCGCGTAGGTAACATCTGAGGTCATCGTGGCTCTGATGCAGGGCGAGCACACTGGATATCGGTCGTGGCCACCAATGATTCCATAGAGCGGGGAGAAGCCGCCTGCGCTTATCAGTCTTCTTGTTCAACATGAGCGCGTTGCTGCATGTTCTGCTTCCGTTCAAGTGCATCTCCTTCCAAATCAATGCTAGGACGACCAGAGCAGTGTGAGATACTAGGAGCTCCAATTCTTGGACCGTCAGTATCTATGAGTTGGCCCATTGCCAACGGTAGCAGCTGTCATATCACAACAATGCAATTTGCGCGTCAATCTACTAGCATCCAACAGTCCCACTCTTTGCCAACAAATTGAAGATGAAGCCACTCGATAGATGGTCGAAAACATTCGGCGCAGAATGAACGATCCAATCACCTCGGGAAATCTCACCAAAGAAACTCGCAGCTTGGTCTGTTGGTCTTGAGGGCCTTCCTACCCCGACAGATCTGGCGATGGACTAGTCTCTCGCCCATCACGGGCTAGCACAGCAGCTGCGCCCATGTTCATTGACAGCATCAGCGTGCACAGTACATGTAAGCGCTGACTATCTTTTTCGTGCCCTGGAGAATCTCCTACACTTGTAGCCGTCGTTTTCAAAACGTGCGAGGACTCTGCTGATTGCATGGCTACAGTCAGTTTCCGTGGCAAAGACGCTCGGCTCCATTCTCCTCACATGCTTGTCAATGTCCGTCATGCCCAGGAGTGTATCCTGTTGAGTCCATGTTTCTTGAATCGGAATCTGGCCGCACGACATTTGTGGCACCTTCCATCTTTATTGGGGCCAAGAATTTTGTCGCGCTAGCCCTCGCCTGCTTCTTCGTTGATGGCTAGAAGAGTCGTGAAGCGAGTCCGTGTGCTTGCCATGATGAGCCCGACCTTGCGCGCATACCGTTTCGCCCACGTCGGTTCATATACTCGTTGTCGTTGGCTTCGCCTAGTCGAATTTCTTGGTGGCCAGTCTTGGGCAATGTGGAACGATTCCTCTCCTTGCCCTTCGTATGGGACGATATCAACTTATATCGGCTCCAAACTCACCCAAGAGTTACCCTTGAATGACGGCCAAGCCCGCGCTACGAGGACTCTACTTTTGGTGTGGGTTTCAATCTCTTGTTGACCATCCATAGCAGGTCGTATACCGGTCACTTGCTACTGTGATTTGTTCTCGATGATTGAGAACCCGACTTCTCCGCGAAACACCCTCCATTTCCTCGGCTGCTCTTCCACTCTATCTCCATCTTTACGAGTTGTCGATGGTCATCTGTCGTTCTTCATGTGTCTGCTTACAGAAGAAAAAAAGTACGTGGTCCAAGTGGCAAGTACTGTGGGCACGTCGTCTCTCCATTCTATTAGCCGGCACGCCGCGACAACTTGTAGACGCTCTTTCACGCGCCAGGCAGAGACTAAATTGTTGATGCGCCATGTCGATGTGCGCTCACGAAGTCACTCGCACATTCCAGGGGGGGCAAACAGAAGCGCAAGCGAGGCGACAACCCGGGTCCACACAAGAATGAGCACGATGACCGAGGGGGCTAGGTGAAAGTCCTATGCGCAGGCACTCAAAGTGCAGGCCAAGGACTCTGGCCACATCGAGGGCTTAAACAAACTGCATGCAAGTTCAGCGCTGGCCTGCAAGAACTTGCCCTCGTATTCTGACGAACACTAGGGTCGACCTTATCAGAACTGACTTTCCCACAGTTCCGGTGAAAACCTTGCGAGCGAGCTTCTGGCTTAGTACATCCATTCTCTGTTCTCGGCGTCCCTCCATTTACGTCGCATGTTTTCCACTTGGCACGACCTTCCCCTGAAGCCTCGGGACTCGCGTTCGCAAGACGTGCCGCGGCCGGACCCGGACCTGCAAAGCAGCGAGGCAGCACTCGAGGCGCATGCTTTGCCTCTGGACGACGCTACCGAATTTTCCTTGCGCGAAATCAATGCAGCGAGGGGTCCTCTATGGCGCCGTCCAGTGAGGCCAGATCAGCGGGCTTGGCTAACAACACAAAGCTGGGACCTGGTGTGGACATGGCAGACGGGAAGCAGGTCGCCAACAGCGAGCAGATAGAATGCCAATGCTGTATGGATGATTTTGGTATTGGATCAATGGTCTATTGCAATGGAGAGACTGCACACGTGAGTACACCCATCGATACCTCATCAACCCGGGGCTTTGCTGACAGGCACAGTTCTTCTGCAGAGACTGCGCGCGTCGCAATGCTGAAATGCAAATCGGTCTCTCGAAGCATGTTCTTCATTGCATGTCCAGTGACCAGTGCAACGGCGGCTTTGCAGAAAGTCAGCGAAGACTGTTCCTCGATCATAACCTGGTCAGGGCTCTAGACCGCATCGAGATCAGCGCATCGCTACAGGCGGCTGATATCAAAGGCCTGGCGGCCTGCCCATTTTGTGAATATGCAGCAATCTATCCGCCCATCGAAGATATACCGACTTTCCAATGCGAAGCACCGGATTGCATGCAGCGATCGTGTCGCAAATGCGAAAAACCAGACCACACGCCCAACCGCTGCATGTTGGAGTACACCGATGCGGAACTCGCGGCACGAAGAAAGATTGAGGAGGCGAGGACAAAAGCCCTGGTCCGCAAGTGCAACCAATGCAAGACTCCTTTCATCAAGGAGGTGGGCTGCAACAGGATGTACTGCTCGAAATGCCACAATCAACAATGCTACATGTGCAGCAAGTCAGTCACGGACTACTCGCACTTCGGCAACAGAGCCGACCAGTGCCCGCTTTGGGATGAGAGGCCTCTGGTTACCGTCGAAGCCGCCGAGAAGGCGGCTCGCGCAAAGGTCATGGCGGAGAACGACGGCAAAATCGACGAGAGGAAACTCGGCATGGATATGGCGCCTGTGGTTGCGGAGGACGATGCCAGGAGACTGGCACAGGCGCATGATCAAGATGCACCACCGCTACGAGCCCAGCCGGTACCACTGGCGAATGCAGGCATCCCCGTACCAAGGCTTCCAAGACAGGAAATGGAAGAGATCGATGGATTGAACTTGGACCTGTTTCCTGAGAATAGAGCAGGTCAATTTCCTGATATACCGTTTCTCGAGGAGGTCATGCGCGGCCGGGGTTTAGGCCCGCACGGGCAGGAGCCTGAACCGCGACAGCAGCACGAACAGCATGAGCAGCCACAGCAACATCTTGATGAGCAGTTGGCGCAGCTGCCGCCGCAGCCACTGGATCGTCACGAATTCTGGCGGTGGCCGTTTCGTCCAGGGATTCTTCCGCAGCCGCAACCCTGGCCACGACGGCAGCGACGGCCAGCGCAACAGGAGCTTCCAGTGCAGGACGAGCAACAAGTTGTGCATTTTTTAAGGGCCCATTATCCACCTGTACTGCCTGAACAGCGGCAGCCTGAACACAGGGTGCAGGAACTCCACGTACCAGCACCTCAACGACAGGGCAGGGTTGGCCGGCAAGCAGGAGCACGGAATGCTGAGCAGGAGAGAGATGTTGAACAGGGGCGACCAGCGATTCCCGAGCCCGAAGGTCGCTTTCGGAACCAAGTACAAAACATGGCGCGGGCAGTTGAGGCGCGCTTCAGAGGGGCGCGAGGCTTTCTTGCGAGGGCCCAGCGCCAAATGCCAAATGGGCAAGCGCACGACGCCGACAATAATGGTCGACAGCATCTTGGGCCTGGTCCTGCTGGACAGGCCATGCAGCCGGACGCGGCACCAGCTCAGGCAAGGGCCCAGAACATCCGCGCAAGACCGAGCAGCCGTTGAGGTCCAGCTAGAAACCCTCGAGCACAGCAAGCCCCGGGGAGGGAAACAGCCATTCGAAAGGCACCTGCATCTTTGGAATTGTAGCGAAGTTATCGAGCAGAACGTGGTTTTCCCTCAAATCGGGCGCAATGATGGACTCCACTCGTGGTGCAATATAAGTTTTCATAGCGGCCTTGTCAAATGACCATTTATTTCCACATGGTGCAATGCAGTGGTTTCGAGGGTGTTGTGGTACGGTATCATGGTGCTCCGTCATTGCATCGCGAAGTTCAGGTCAGCTGAACTTAGGAGATTTCAACTGGATTCGACGCCACCAGTGATGATTTCGGTTTTCATAGTTGGCTGAATCGTGCGCAAAAAATACCAATTCCACTGCTATCCGTAGCACATAATGCCAACCATCATGGGCGTCGGCTCTTGGCAAGAGAGTGCGGAATGGCGACAAGAAGATCCAGCATCTCATCTGGTTCTCCCAAACTTCTCGTGCCATTTCCCTTTTGATGTTGGAGGACCAGCCTGCCCTTCGAGCTTGTCCTCGTTGTGCGCATCCAGCTCCACAATTTCGTGGAGTGTGGACATGGCTGCTAAACCGTTCTCTCCGTGCGGGCGCATCAGTATCAGCGCATTCGATGTGTTCTTTTGTCGAAGTGCCCAAGTCCTCCCACCGGCTTTCAGGAGTGCACATGAGTCGCCTGCCTCAAGCTTGAGTGACGTCGGAGCCCCTGGTGACTCGAGCATGGATTGAAGCTCGGGTGGGAGTTCTAGCAGGCGATAGCCAGCATCGCTTGGGAAGTTATAGATCGGTATGCCTTTCGTTTGGGACATGCTGATCCTCGCTGCCGAATAAGTCGCTCGGGAACCAATGGAACCGCTGGCTTCGTTGTGAAGATCGAGGTTGGATGTGTTTGCCTGGCTTCAAGTGTCGTGAGGGAGGGAAGACACGTCTGTTACGGTCCTGCTGCATTGGTGCTGCAGGTGGAGCTGCCTGCCTTGGCTTGGCCTGACCGCCTTCCCACTTGACGATCTACGACATGGGGATTGCGACCGCGCATTCCCACAGGCACAAGACAAGCGATATTCAGCTGCAGATGCATCTGCTATTATAGATCACGTCGCCTCTTTCTTACGATCGTTTTCACTTCATTCGTGCTTTTATTTGCGGTTTTAATGAAGTTATATAAACGTTTGGTCTGCATCGCCGCGCAGTGACGCGACTTGTTTACTTTTCCCCGCGATCTCGGACTGCGTCCACAACAAATCCCCGCCGCTGCAGCATCATCTCCATACGCACCCATCCCAGTTTGGCTTCGGGCTAGGTCTTGAAGGCCGCAGAGCGGCCTGCCTTTGCGACCATGGTGCGTGTCACAGAGGAGCTTGCGCTCTCGCCAGAGCATCTCGCCCTCTACTACGTCTCCGACCCCATGCTGGGGCACCTCCCGATCCTCATATTTCACGGCCCTTCGACGACGGCAAATTACACACACAATAGCTCGCGCGTCCAAGTCCACGTCTTCACTCCAGCGGGATTTCAGTCGTATCCCCGACTGACTATCTCACCGAACTCAGCATCATACAGTGTGGTCAACCACCTCCCGCGAGAGTTCCAAGGCGACGAGGTGTATCGCGGCCTGGCATTTGGCCTGTTCAAGTACTTTGCAGAGCTACCGGAAGGGGTCAAGACGTATCTACGGAATCTGTACCCGACACGAGGGCGGAGACCGGGAAGTGGGCCAGCTCTCTTTGGGGATCAACATGCTGCCAGCCTCGTCAGCTCCGTGACCAAGTCAGAGAACACCGCTTCCGTTGTCGCCGTCCTTCAACAAGCGCTACAGACCCAGCACGTGAGTAATGTTGACCTGGATTTCGTGCTTCCACCAGGCGCGATTGTACCGCTTCAGCCCGCCGACCTCGAGGATATACCCGATGACGAAGACGATATACTCGACCCGACGCTGCGGCAATATGGAGGATATACACCGTTAGTGAAATTGCTTGGAGAGCCTGTCTTTTTGCCCACGAGCCGCCTACGTCGAGCACCATCGAAACCGACCGCATTGAATCGATCTCGATCGTTCACCAAAGACCAGAGAGCCGAGCTGCGGATGAAGATCGGCGAGCTTGTCGAGACAGAAGAGCGCTATGTGCATAAGCTAGGCGATCTGGTGCGAAACATTGCAAAAGACTTCAGAGACAGTGCACACAACAGGGACCCCGCCAGTCTGAGTCCGTCTGCGGAGGAACTGGAGCGCCTTTTTCCAAAGTCAGCAGATGCCATCTTGCGGGTCAATTCGGCATTCATGACTGAGCTGAGAAAGATTATGGATGCTTCTGAAGAGGACGGAGAAACAACATTGCACACAGGAGCGCTGACACTGGGTCCGTCAGCTAGGGTCAAAGACCCGAGCGGTGCGCTCTCCATGGCAAGGCTGTTTTTGGAATGGTTCCCAAAGTTTACAGAATGCTACCAGGACTATATCCGTGCCAGTCAGCACTTTCCCGAGCTGCTCAATTCGTTTCTAGACCCGCAATCCAGTTTTCGACAGAGGGTGACACAAAGAGGCGAGCAGGCGATGCGATCACTGCTGATCGAGCCAGTGCAACGCTTGCCACGGTACAGCTTGCTTATTGACCAAATTGTCGGATGCCTCCCAATGACACACCCTGCGCTTCAGCCAATGCTCAAAGCCAGAGACATCATCACCAACATCTGTTCCATGGACGAACCGCTCCCGGACAAGCCGCATGTCGCAAATCGCCTGCGCAATCTGGTTGAAGCATGGCCGATGGATCTTGAACCGCAAGGTCGTCTTGTGGGATCCGCCGATTTTGTTGAGCTGTTGCCCCCTTTTCAGGGAAAGGCCAGCGAGGCGGATCATCCAGGTGTTTTCCTATTGTTCTCGGATTGTCTCATTGTTCTCAAGAGGATGGGAAAGTCTCTCACGGGGCGAGACCTAATTCGGGAGATCGACAAACCTTCGGCGGCTGGGCTTCTGATATCCATGACCAATGCTGCTGGAGGGCCAGGCGCATACGAATTTGTATTCACCGGCTGGTACAGTCTTTCTGATGTCAAGTTCACCGCATCGACAGACAATACCTTGGTATGGATGACCTCCACGGCCGACATGAAAGGGGCGCATGGCGGCGAACACCGTATCAGCAAATCTGCGACGTCACGTTGCTTCGCCCTCACAGAGCAATATGAGGGAAAGGCCATGAAATGGGATGAAGACGTCGTCAGAGCTCGCATCGAGGCACGTTTTTCGGAAACAGAACGGGAGAATCCAGCCTGGACGCTTCGATCCATGCGCATGCCAGATAGTAATCTCGGGCTGCACGTTGCCGTGTTCCAGGAAGGCGCCGATCAGCTCATCGAGGGAAGAAGAGAGCCAGCTCAGATTCGCGTGGTGGTCGACCACGAAAAGGGTACTAAGGGCGCGCCCGTGGGGCATTACGGAGTCGAGGTGGTCATCGATTTGAAGAGCAACGATCTCAGGAGAGTCACAATGTTCGCCGTCGGGCTGAGTGGCAAGCAGTATCAGGATGACGTTGCGTTGGAAGACTTCTTACCTACACTGTCGAGAAGGATCATCCAGCTGCTCAGCTCACAATTCAACGTGACGAACCCTCGACTCACGGGGTCACTCGTGTCGTACTACTCCAAGATATTGCGAAGTCTGCCATTGACAGCGGTGTCGACAACAGCACGCTCTGAGAAGACTAGGTCTTTCCTGGCCACGTCGCCTGTCAAAATTCTGTCAAGCTTTTGGGGTGGCGGTGCTGGTGCCGGTGGTGATAGTAACTCGGGTCACAGTACGCCTGAAGCCTCGTTTGAGTCAAAGCACCAGAAAACGCCTGCACTGCAAAGGAACAACAGCCAGCACTCATTCTTGAGCACTCTCGGTTCTATGCGAGGCAAGGATGACCGCATAGCGACGGAGGAGATCCGGCCTGAGAATCCCCTCGTGCGCCTCGAGCAGACATTCATAGGATATGTCGCGGGTCTACAAGCCCGCAGAGGTGCCATCATTGGACGAGCATTACTCAATCGGGCCTTGACGGACGAGTTGGCGGTCAATGACCTTTACAACAAGCTCATCGAGAGTCCATACGATCTAGATCTCCCTTCTGAAACGAGCACAGAAGTCATCTTCTCTGCGTTCGAGAAGTTCCTCCACATTGCTTGGGCAGAGCAAATGGGCCCAGTCATGTCAATGCAGTCGCTAGACACTCTCCAGGATCGCGTGCACAAACGAGTCCCGGGCGATTTTGCCGATTTTGTCAACTACTTGTTTGGCGACATGGCACCGCAGAATCGCCGTGCTTTTACGTCGCTGATCAAGCTGCTCGCTGATCTTCTTGACGGATGCGGGAATGACAGTGATCGAGGCGCACTCACACTCGCGTTCGCCGAGTTGCTAGTAACAGATGGCACGGCGGCTAATTATATCAATCTCTTGGATAGATTAGTGGAGGACTGCGACCGTATCTTTGAGGAGCCGGGGCTGAATCACAGCTTCAATCTTGGCAACGAGGCATATGCCTCTATCAATTCAGCCATCCGCGGTGGCAAGTCTTACACGCCCTCACTGACGTCCAACACCTCATCGCTGAGACGCAAGTTTGGATTCGACACTTTGCTCCGGTCCAACAGCAACAAAAACGAGAAAGCTTCTGTGTGGCGGACACTGAGTAAACACCGAAACCCGGCTACGGGCGAGGCTCCGGCATTTATCAAGCCATCTCTGGCACGCACGGGGTCAGTCGACGACGGCTCTTTGACAAGGAAGATGTTTCGACGACCAGGCTCCCGAGATCGTCCGCCGGTCGCGGGCGCTTTTGATGATGGCTCGCGCCCCACGAGCTCGCATCGTCAAGATTTCCCGTTAGACACTATAGGTGAGCCGGACAACGAAGCCTCTGAGCGCAAGACCCCTCGCCGAAAACGCCGTAGTTCGCTATCTGACCTCAAGGGCCTGATGGCTGCCGCTTCACTTGGCGATGAGGCGGAGCCTCTGCAACCCTTGAGCGTCATCAATACCTCCAATAAGGCGAGTCCCAAGCCGCCGACGCCGTCTAGGATACCCGTTAGCCCAGGCCCGCACGCCCTCCTTCGCTCCCCACGACAGAAGGAAAACAATCCCTTCGAAGATCAGATCAAGTCAACCTCGCCCACAAAGCCTGCTTTGCCATCGAGTAAGCGACCGCATGCTAAGACATTGTCTACTTCCAGCATTCCAACACTGAGACCCTCGCGCCCGGGTACATCAGGGGGCGACTCCTCGTCCAAATCGCCCACGCGAAGCGCAAGGCTGAGGCTGCAATCTCCCCAGAAAATCCGCGAGCGTCTTCAATCCGAGCAGGGCGCTATAGAAGAGGTCGATGCTTCTTTGCGGAGTGAGTTATCGAAGATTGGCGAGGAAATGGCCCGTGTCAGCGGGGGGGCCGGTTCGACCGACCTCCGACAGCTTGCCGAATCGATCCAAGCACTCGAGCAACGGGTCCCTACTGTCGTGAAGGAAATTTCTGATAGACAGGCTGCCATTCAACGCGACGTTGACTCCAACGTGAAATCGGCCGAGTCGAAGATCAAGGCCATCGACCAATTGTACAAGGAATCCGTGGCGGAGAATGAGCTGCTCTACGAGAAATTCAACAGCGAGCTCGGCAAGATCGTGCGAGCACTCAAGGGCAAAGGGAAGGAGGACAAGGAGGCGTTGGTGGAGAAGCTCCGAGAGCAGGGTGAGGAGATGGCACGCATGAAGAAGGACAATGCCCGACTAAAGCGGGAAATCGTGAGCCTCAAGGCGGCGCTGAAGGCGACGGAATAGACCTCTGCCTCTGCCCAGGAGGCAGGCACGGGAAGTAGGCCATCTCGCGTTCGGGCCAGGCCAGGCGTACGTGGCATGTAATAATGTTGGATGAGGGGGCTTGTTACGATAATGACGTTATGACAGTATATGTTTATCGGTACCCATTTGTTCGACCCAGCACTCGAAGAATAGAGGTCCGGCCTGAACGGATCGTATGGGTGTGGTCAAAGTGTCAGGTGCTTGTGCTTTCTGTTTGCCTTTGACGCTGGTCTGCTTCTGCGCTGGAATCCATGGTTGTGGATGCTGTCGTGTCCACATGTCAGCTTCCGTGACAACTCCGCACCAGAGGGATGAAACGGGGTGGACGAACTCCTATCGGCGCCGGTGCACCATCTCGCAGTTCCAAAGCTAGAGTGAACGTGCTTCCCTCTGGCGACGGCGGCAGCTTCTCCGCTGCGTAGGCTATCCTCGTCAGCGCACCGCGGTAGGACTCGTGAATGTCCACCATGGGAATCTCCTCGTCCTCTTCCACGTCTTCGGCGCCGGGGGCCGCGGTAGCTGTAGCCAGGTCAACCGTGTCGCCCCAGTCCAAAGGAAAATGGCTCAAGTCAAAGACCCATTTCTCCCGGACGTCCAGGGTCTCCCCCGCGTGGATGGAGAAGACGACCTTGGCGAGGGTCCCCGAGCGCAGATGCGGGAGAAGAGACGACACCGCGGAGTTGACCCATGCGCATACGCCTGGGTGGCGCGACTGGTAGATGGGCAGGTTTAAGGCGCGCACGGCAATGAACGTTGTGGGTGGATAGAGGTTGCGATGGTGGAGGAGGGTGTGGATCGTGAGGGTGAGGAACGATGTGAAGGAAGAGAGGATGGCGGATGAGACGCGAGGCGAGAGAAGGATTGTTTCTGTGTCTGGTGATACATCCGCCATGCTCTTGGCGTGAAGGGTGCTGGCCCTTTTGAAATCTACCTTACGGAAGCAATGAAGCCTTGTGAAGCTGGACGTGATGGGGAATGACGTGCAAGGCGCGTAGCAGGCGCGAGATCACGTGACGCATAAAGGGAATCAAGCCCAGGTCGCTTCTTCTTTTCTTGGGCTTTTCGCTGTAGCTACATATCCGTGTCCTACACAGTCTGTGCTATGGGTGTCATCACGATCTCTCCTCCTGTCGGCCCTTCGGCGGATATTTTCTCATAACTCTGCGCGCGGATCTTTCTCAACGCCATGAACCCCCCCTTCACAGTGTCTGTCTCGTACCCCTTTGCGCGCAGCACGGAAGAGGCGACACGTGAGGAGTCTCCGTCGTAGCAGACGACGAGTATTTTTCTGCCCTTCATCAAAGACCGTATCTCATCCGACGGCGCCGAGAAATGGGCCTCCAGCCGTGTCCACAGGGCTGAGAGCGTGGACGGGTCGGAGAAGGGGTTCGCTGTGAACTCATTGGCAAAGGGCATGTTGATGCTCCCTGGCAGATGAAAGTCCTGGAAGTCAAACTCTTGCCGAATGTCAACGGTGACCACATTGCTCTTGGGTGTTATTCTGGATGTGATCGGCAGACCAAGGGTGGGATTAATGTCGAAGTAGGCCTGGATGGCTTCCAGGGGTGGCAGCTCCCATCGGTCATCGTAGCGGTGCAAATCGACTTTGGTGAGTTCCTTGATCATATCAGCACAAGTCACGCAAACCAGTGATCTCGAGTGTCGGGCTCACCTCGTTATGAATCTTGGGAAAGTGTTCTGCCCCCAGCTTGTCAAAGTACTCGCCGATATACTGGTACGGTAGATCGCAGCATAGGAAGACGCTGTGAATCTCGCCATTCTCCCCTCTGAGTTCATCGAGCGTCCCGTCTGCCTTGCGCTTGTCCAGAAACTGGAAAAGCCCTTGGAGGTTGAATCCTGAGCTTGGCCCACAAATGAGGCCCTGACGGCAGAGGGATAGTGACAAAGAGTACGACTCGTGGGATCCGACGTGCTCGATGTGGTCGACAGACGTCGACCAAGGGAAGAGAACGGGCGCGAGCAGTGCGTGCGAGCGAGGACCCGGCACGCGGTCCCCAGGTGCAGTGCATACACTGGTTCACGCGTCAATAAGATTTACTGCAGATCTTGTGCGCGCAGCTTACTTACCCCACGCGGTAGACCGAAGGCTTGCTATCCCTAAAGAATGTGCCCAGGCCTGTCATTGTGCCTGACGTGCCCATGCCTGCACAGAGAAGAGTGATCTCGGGTAGCTGGCGGAGGATCTGTGGGCCTGTCCAGCGGACGTGTGACTTCCAGTTCTGTAAAGGTCAGTCAGACTTGACAGTGGACAGCAGTCATGGAGTCAGGGGTGTCTCACGTTGTCATTCTCGTATTGGTTGGGGTTGATCACTTTGTCGGACTGCTTGGCCATGCGCTCCGCTGCTTTGATGCCGCCACGCTCATCCTCCGGCTCGGGCTGGCTTGGTCCGCCGAAGAGCGTGCTACGTCTGTCAGCCTCTTCAGTCTCTCTACAGGCATCCGTCGCTCACATGTCGAGACCAAAGAACTGCATGAGCCGGAGCTTTGCCAGACTAGTCTTGTTGCTCAGGAATGCCCGTACATCTGGGAGCCCATAGAAGACCCTTGCGACGAGGGACATGGATATCACGGTCGATCCAGAGGAGTACTCGATAATCGTCTCGGTTTGGCCCGGCTTAACACTCTTTTCGAGAAGGTTCAAGGCTACACGGTGTCAGCAGGTTCCCTGAGCATCATCTTCTGGGCGCTATACCTGGCATGGACTTGACGTTGTTTGCAGGATGGGTACTCATCATCTTGGCGTAAATCCTGACGCCATCCTGCTTGTAGGGATTCAAAACTTCTGGAATTTCAACCAAGGGAAGGGGTGGCGAGGTATCAGGATCAAAGTAGCGCTGCACCGAGTCGGCGCCCTTGTAGACGTTGAGAGGATTGGCCATGTCTCTCTCGTCCTGCCTGTGACAGGGATGGGGAATATGAACAGAAATACAATTGTGAAGTTGAACCTGGTTCCAACTCTCCAGAGGCGAATCCAGGACACCGCGGGATCTTGGGCTTCTTATACTACTTCAACTGTCGTGTGGTACCAAGGCAGTCGAGGATCCCTCTCTACGGGGGCCCATGGCCACAGGTGTGCCTGTTCATCGCGTAACACAGCTCAGTGGCATCGTCTACTTGCAACGTATTATCCCGCCCCTCTTTTGACATGCATGCGCGCTTCGCATCCCTACGCAAATCTTCTGACCACACCACCTCCACTGTCCAAAGGGGCATGCACGGAGGTGATCCATCCGTCGAGTCCATGCCAGCAGCTCTCACAACGCCCTGTCGAGACCCCAGCAGGGCAAAAGCTTGCACAGAACCTTTTCGGCCTTCCTGTTCAAGAGGGGTTGCGAAGGGAATATTTTTTCATCGACTGTTTTCCGAAGAGGTCAACAAGGTACCTCCGCATGCAACCCCTGTCACACTCGCGCGAATGTAGTCTGACCCGCCTTGTTCAGACCAGGTTCACTTTTAATGACCCTCCAATCACGCCGGTTGGTCTCCTCATGCACCTCGGTTCGACAGGTTAAAAAGGTGGCAGATTTTCTGGAGTGCGAGATTCGCTGACGGTCCTTTGCGTTCTTTTGCGCTAGTTTGAGCACAACAGGGTGCCGCCCGCATATGCAAACCGCGTCGATCCGAACCGCAAGAGCGGCAATTGTATGAAAAAAGCAAGAGGGGGTAACATCATCAGTGGATGGAACTCATGGAGCCCTTGCTGCAGTAATGGGTCGCCGAGGGTGAAGGACACGTCCTCAGTTTGATGTGGTCGATGAAGGATTCGTTTGCAGATAGTTTAAGAGAAAAAAAGACCCTGCTCCATCATGCTCCATTGAGCCAAAAGTGAACTCCAAGTACTTGTCCTCTTTCTCTCTCCCTTTAGACACCCCAAAGATGGCTGAAAAATCGATCGCGGCACCTGCTGGGTCCGAGATGTTGTCAAAGACAGAGCCGTCCACGCCGTCACAGGGCACCCAACCTGCGCCTCAACACGAGTTTAACGAGCAGACAAATTATGTGCCCGTCAGAACCATCATCACGGTACGGTTCCCGCTTGCTGAAGGGTTGCTGACCTAGCTCACTCCTGTGGCGCACAGATCTTCCTCGCATGCGCCAGTGTCGATCTGTTGGCCCTGATCGACCAAACCACTCTGGCAACGAGTCTCTACATCATCGGCAACTCATTAGGTGCCACATCTCAAGTCTCGTGGATTGCCAGCGGCTACTTCATGTCGGTTCAGGTCCATTCTAGCACTATGCACCATCACTAATGCAACTAGCACTTCGACGGTCGGTCAACTCTTGTACGGCAGGCTATCAGATATCTGGTCTCGAAAGGTCATCCTCCTGTGCGGATTGGCTATTTTCTTCTTCGGCTCGCTTGCCAGTTCGTTGGCCGAGACTGTCCTGCAATTGACGGTTTTCCGTGCCTTCACGGGTGTGGGTGGCGGAGGGCTCATGACAGTCGCGCAGTTGATCGTCAGTGATGTTGTTCCATTGCGTGAGCGCGGAAAGTATCAAGGCATTCTGGTGGGCACCAAGATCCTACATGTGTTTGATCGCAGTCAGTCTGACGAGGAACAGGGCGCTGTTGTCGCGTTGGCGAACGGTATTGGTCCTGTCATTGGAGGCGCCATATCGTCCAAGGGAGGAGAATCTTGGCGATGGATCTTTCGAATGAATATGCCACTCACTCTCGTTACGACATGCGCCGTTGTCTTCTTCATGCCTCTGAAGAAAGTGAACGGAGACTGGAAAATGTGAGTGTCTGGCATGCAGAGGGCAGTAGGCCACCAGGGCTGATGGATTGTCAGGAAACTGAAGGCCGTGGATTTTATCGGCATCTTTCTTGCCTTAGCTGGCACTGTTGTTCTCATGCTTGGCCTGACCTGGGGAGGAGGCGAGTATGCTTGGAACTCTGCACCTGTCATTGCGACCCTCGTCGTTGGTTTGGTTGTCTGCATCGGCTTTGTGCTGTGGCAGTGGAAAGGACCGAAATATCCACTCGTGCCTTGTGAGACGCTTCTCACCTCGATTGAAACCCAAGACACTGACAATTTCAGTGCACATCTTCAAATCCAAGATCGTCAATGGCGCCTGCATCACCATGTTCATCAACGGGTGGAACTTCGTCATGCAGGTTTACTACATCCCGTCCTTCTACCAGCTCGTGTACGGCTACTCGCCAACGCGGGCCGGAGCCATGCTCCTACCCATCACCTTGATTCAGACACTAAGCAGCACCCTATCCGGCCTGGTAGTACACTGGGTCGGGCGATACCGCGAATGCATCTTATTCGGCTGGTTGTGCTGGGCCGTTGGCTTGGGACTGATGTCAACGCTCGATGAGGAAGCAGAGGTAGCAAAACAGGTCGGCTATGGCATCCTGATCGGCGTTGGCGTTGGCAATACATTGCAGCCAGCATTGATAGCCGTGCAGGCTGGAGTTGAACGGAGAGATATGGCTGTTGTGACTTCGTTCCGCAAGTGAGTTTTCGATTCAGCAAGAGCAATTCCCCGACTGACGCTTCAAGTTTCGTGCGAAATCTGGGATCAACGCTGGGCCTGGCAATTTGCGGCACAGTCATGTAGGTCGCCCCAAGGCCTGGTGTTACACGCGACTTGCAACTAACCTTGGGCAGCAACAATGTGCTCGCTTCGCCACTCGACGCTCTGGGCATTCCGTTTAGCGAAGTCGAGACCCTCTTGGGCAATCCTCAGTCTCATCTGCAAGATTTGTCGTCGGACGACGCTATTCGGCTCCGGGACATCATCACACCAGCCTACAGACGTGGGTTCCGCATCATCTTCATCATGGGTGCTGGGCTGTGCGCTCTTGCGTTTGCTGTGGCATGGTTCATGATGCCCCAGGTTGAACTCTCGCGACCTGACGACGAGAAGCTGAAAGAGGAAGGAAGACGCAACCAAGATGAGACACGGGCGACTCGAGCTTGATGGCAGGGGGAAAAAGGCAGCAACAGTAGATCGAAGAGTTGCAGAGGCGATTACAGGGAGGCAAATGCGATCATCAGGCACCATTTTTGTCCAACACTGTACCAAACCCACGCGCTTGCCCTTGTAAGGTAAAAGATGGCTACCCCGCATGCCACCCACGTCCGTAGGGCTGCTGCAGGCAGCGGGAGGCAGCTGCCTGATGATGACGCCACCAACGACGCCTAGGCTTGGGCCTTGGACCCCGAATATTTCCACGAGTCACCTGCAGATCGACCTGCGACAGACATTCCAGTCTGACCAAACCTTCGCATCAACTTGCTCCTCCCACGCAGTGTATAACTCCACCCATCGATACCAGGCACATAATCCGGACCATCATGTCACGCCTCAGCAGGGAAAGCATCCTGCAAGGCATGGCCGATGCCCTGCCGACCCACGCCAAAGGTGACGAGTCGTCGGATCTCGCAAGCTCATACGAAGCTATCGCCCTGCTCGTACATGCGTACCTTGCTGCCATCGGCTTCAGGCTGCAAGGCTTCGACGAGGACAAGACAATTCGTACGTTCCACCTCTGCCAGAATCATCGCAGACACATGCTGACGAAGACTACAGCGGAAGCAGAGTCGCTCGCGCCTCGTCTACCCCCGTCATGGAACAATGGCTTCGGCTCGCTCGGTTTCGTCTACCAACACAAGCAATCTGCCATGCGCTTTGCCTTTCGCATCGACCGCATGGGTGGCAAGGTCGAAGTCCGCGGCCTGGCCGTGGGCGACGACAATATCCATCGCTTCGAGAAGACCGTGCGAGACGTGGTCACTTCTAGCGCCCTCCCCGTCCGAATAACGGTGAACGATAGCGGCGAGGAAGATCGAAGTGACTTGGTGGACAAGTTGAGCAAAGTATTCACATCTGAAGAAGCTGTTAATAGTAGGTTTTTAGCCCCGTTTACCTCGGGCTGTGCCCGTCAATACTCACCAAATCGCAGGCATACTCCATGACCTCAAGGTCAAGATTGTTCAGAAACTGATCCCCAAACTTCAGTCGGAAGGGTACATTGAGGAAGCTGAGACCGAAGCCAACGCAAACGCCGAACGACGCAACATGGAGACGTACCCTGGCCGCCCAGGACGTCAGCCACAACCCGTCGACCCCAACCGCCCATTCCCCGGCTTTCTCCCAGAGCCTGACCTTGCGCGACCTCGTCCACCTCAGGGTGACATGCCCATGCCGGGCTTTGACGACGAGCACGAGATTTTGCGCGATCGTCGGACCGCTGGTTTCCCAGGCCGCTCGCCATACAACATTGGTCATGATGACCTGAATCCGCCTGGTCTCGGTCCCCATGATCCCCTTCGTCCATCCTTTGTTGGTGGTGAATTCGGAGGCTTGCCTAGGCCGGGCGGCGGCGCCGGCATGCATCCCACTTTCGACGATCCGCTGTTCACCGGCCAGGGCAGTGGTCAGCCAGGGGGTCCTGGTCAAGGCTACGACCCGCAAGCACCGCCAGGCGCTCGGTGGGATCCTCTAGGTCCCAGTGGCAACCCGAGATTTCCTGGTCCCGGAAGGGGACAGGGCGGTAACTATGGAGGTTTCGGCCCTGGTGGCGGTGGCATCATCTAGTGCATCAAGCACGCAGATATGGTAGAATTTTGTCACGGATGGGTTTTTGTTTTGTTTCGATGTGTTTGATGTGGATCCCCGGGTTTGGGAACAGAATGATTGTATGATGTAACGAAACGACAGCGGGTATATGACTAGGACAAGGACAGGATGTAACAAGCGCGCAGAATAGCTGCTACGGCGTAGTGTTGGGGCAATGTGAAGAAATTTTGAGCCTCCGCCTGGTACTAGCTATGTTCTAATCAAACTTTCATATTCCCTCGTCATAGTCCTCGGAATTTGCTCGGTCCGTTATCCATATCCTCATAAAAACGTTGAATCGCGTAACATTGTCCACGACAGTCCCATTCTTGCCATTACTGTACCTGGCTATTGACGACATCGTGCAGTTTCTTCTGCTCCTCCACGGTGAGGTGGGCGTATACATCATTAAAGTTCGCCAGGTTCTCCGTGCCACACTGCGTGAAGAAAGTGGTCAGGTACTTGTTCGTTTCGTTGTCCGGGTAGCGGCGCCCAGGGCCCTCGAGAATGGACATGAGATCGGCCTTGGTCGTCCCGAGCCCAAGGTCCAGCGCGTCCTCGTCGTCCTCCCAGCCCTCGTCGTCGTCGTCCGAGTCAAGCTCTCCGCTGACAGCAGCAGATGCAATGTCGGCAGCGGACTTTTGGCCCGAGGCGAGCATCAGCTCATCTATGAGCAGTTTGATAATCTTCACCTGGGCCGGTACTTGGGTCCATTGATCTGGGTCTATGAACGTGTGAGTCAGCGTTGCCGGTTGCAGCGTGTGCGGAGTGGGCTTACTCTGTTTCGACCGCGAGCGAGTCTTAATTTGCGTGTCGTTGCTGACGACGAGATCTCCCTTGACTTGGATCTGCGCCAGGCGTGGATCGTTCAATGTGAAAAGCTTGGCGAGAGCAATGACACTGTGATTTTGTTAGCAGGGGTGGCGTATGGCCAGCTCTGGTAAGACACTCACTTTTGGCGGATCTCATCAAAGCCGGCAAAATTGACAGAGTTCTCAAGCCACTTTGGAATGACAACTTGCAGTCCATTTTGCCCATTGATCTGGACAGAATCAAGGAAATCCACAACTTCGTTGGGGCTGTTCAGGCACAGGCGAGCAAAGACCAGGATCAGCGACTGGATAAGTTGCGCTGCCTGTGCGCTCCCGAGGCGCGTGGCAACAGCCTGCAAGAGCTGGGGCAGGAAGGGACCCAGACGATCATGCCCGGCTTTCTCGACCAGCTCCGCGGCCAACCCGCCGACCTCGGTGGCGGAGTTGTCCTCGATTGTAGGTCCGAGCAGGCGATCGATGATGTGCAGGCAGACCTCGAGTCCAGCTCGCCCATTCTCATCCGAGTACTCGAACACCTGTTGGTGGTCGTGTTGCAGAATCCACTTGGCGCTTTCGGCAGCCGGCCGCAGGACATCTCCCTCGTTCGACTCCATCAACACTTGGGTGAGCTTGGGAAACACGGCTGTTACGAAACCAGAAGGCAGGGGCGAGCATGCGTGCTGAGTCAGGACCTCCAAAAGCTCGACGGCCACAGTGACCAGGGGGCTGTCGTCGGTGATCCTAGACACGTCGAAAGCACCCATCAGGGTGGGCAGAACCTTGCTGCACAGAGCGGCGTAGGCCTCGGCTCCTGTCAGGCTTCGCACAATCTCCTCCATGGCTTCCGAGATCATCATAGTAACCTGGAAGTTGCTGGCACCGGTCCTGGCCAGGAGGAACAGCAAGTCAATCGAGGGTACATCGCTGGACAGAGCGACTCGGCAGTCCAGGCGGGTTGCGGCGCGGAGTGCCTCGCTGAGCGTGACGAGGAGCTCGTCGGCTGACTCCATCTCTTCGGGGTCCTTGCCGCTGATGTACTGCTCGATAGCCTTGATGATGGGAATCTGCTTGTCGGCCGATACCTTGTCAGCATTGATCAGCCCCTCGACTGCCTTGATGCAGGCGACCTGCACAACCTCGGCCTCCTCTTGCACGATGGAGGTGATAATGCGATCCAACAGCACATCCGGCAGCTCAATGGCGCGGCACAGCATGCCAGCAACGAGATATCCTCTGGCGCGAAGAAGGGGCTCGTCGTGGCGGTTGATCGCAAAGTCGATCAGTTCAAGATATGCAGCTGAGATGGGAACCGGAAGGGTCTTCTCGAGGTCTTGTCGGTCACTCTCCAGCATCACGAAGAGGAAGAGAGCTGATTCCTGCTTCCTCCACGCAGCAGGTGAGCCTTCGCCAGGGAAGAGTGTCTTGGTGAAAGCGAACAGGGCCTCCACGGTCTTCTGGTCGAACCACTCTCCCATTTTGATCAGCAGGTCACTAGCGGCCACGCGCGCGGTGTAGTTTGCTGAGACGGATGTTTCCTCGGCCAAGAATAGCGAGCAGTCGATATCCCAGAGCTCCTCTTCTTCGCGCGAGATGCGGGCATAGGACACGAGCATGCGCATGATCTCAATCATCCACGGCACATCGGCGCCAGAGGCGTGCGCCTTGAGCTGGACGTCGAGTTCGGCGCGAACTGGCTCGGCTCGAAAGCACTGGTTGAGAAAGTCGAGCTCCTCGAGGATGAGGAAATCAAGAGTGTATGGCAGCTGGTCGGCATTTTCCAGGCGGCCCTGGGCATCATTGTCAATGTACAGCAGAGAGTGGGCATCCTGGAGCAGGTTGAGCTCTTCCCACACGGCGGAGAAGAGAGCGGTGCTCTGGGGAAGCAGCAGAGAGGGGAAGACACGGCGGATCTTGATCAAGGTCTTGGCTACCTGAAGCTTGAGAGTGATGAGGTCGTTCCAGGCCTCGGGCTGCTGGCCTCCGCTCAGGTCTGCCTCTGGGAGGCGCGTCTTGAGAACGGTGATGAAGAATGGGTTCCACTGCTTGAGGAGCTCCTCTGCAAACGCCTTGACTTGCTTGCCATGTTCGTCCTTGATCATATCCATCATTTCGAAGCAGGAGCGGAAGATGGAAATGGCGAGCGCACGCAGGACCGGTCGGCGATTTTCGTTGAGTGCAGTTTCGGTGAGCGTCTGGGCAATGTCGCGAGCCATGGAGAAGAATTGATCCTCGCTAATGTTCTCCTCAATGAGGTCGCCGAGGACACGGAGTGCACCGTAAAGCTGCGTGTCTGAGCCGGCGGGGATGACGGCGAGCGTCTTCTCGAGGAGGTCTGGCCACTGCTCGGGGAAGTCGTTCATGGCGATTTTGCCAACGGCGTAACTAGCGGCGATCTTGATTCTCCGATCATCCTCACCAGCGATGGCAAGGTTTAGCAGACTCTCCCGCAGCTGGACCCGAGCCTCAGGCTGAATGGGTACTTGGGGCGTCTCATTGTCGGGGTCGGGTGCCCAATTGTCCTCGATGAAGAGACGGAGGGTGGAGAGGGCGGACTGGCGGATCTTGGTATCGACAGACGAGTGCGAGGCGATGTTTGCGAGAGCCTGTGGAAAGGCGGGATTGAGGTTGCTGCGTTTGAGCTCGAGCTCAGCAGCTTTGCGGATGCCGGCATCCGCTTGCTGTGTGTTGGACAGGACCTGGATGAGCTCGTCCTCCATGGTGGGCTGACGTGATCAAAATATTGACGTTAGGCCGCAAGCTTGGAGGAGGGGACTGGATGCACAGCGCGAAAATTCCCAGGCGCGTCTGCAGGTAGCTGTTGACGAAGGAGGGGTTCAACTGTGGCGGTGAGCGCCACGGCAAATGAAGGGTCTGTGCGTGGCGGTGCGCCGGTAGTTGTACAGCCCACCCTACGGTCGTCTTATACTGTCCCTCGTGGATATAAGCCAGATGCAGGACCCATCTGCTGATGGCGAACTGATCAAAGAGAAGATCCCTTCGTTTCCAGCCCGGAAATAGTGAATCAAGATGTATTTCACCGAGGTGGCTCCCCCTCCCCTGTCCGTGGGAATCCGCTCTCACAGCCACAAGCGTCAGGAGATTCAAAAGTTCGCCAGTGCGCGGCGCAACCTCGCCGTCTCTCTTCTCCATTTCTTGCCAGCACACAGCACGCGACCAAAAGTGGTGGGTGCTTTTGTGAACGTTATTGGACACTTCTCCAGTATTGCTCTTCCAGCGTTTGCGTGGTGCAGCAGACATCCCGGTAGCTACACACGTCATGGCTACGATGGCCCAGGGACCTGAAGAGATGGATTCTGCACTGCGTTCCTTTATATTTCATGGCCACTGGAAAACTTCTGGAAGTGTTCTCCGAGCATTCGTTTCTGTATCGGTTGTCCACTGCGTGTCTTACCTGAGTTGCTCGTCTTGTCGTATTTTGATTCAACTGGACTCCTGGCCATTCTTGCTATTGCCGCATTCGGCAATCAACCACTTACACGCCGGCTCGGCCAACTAGCAATCTTGAGCACCCTTGACGCGACACGCTGCCGTGCACAATGTCGGGTGTCATAGTTGCGAGCGGCTCGAAGTTCAAACATTTGACCAGAAAACTCGTTGTCGAGTCCGAGCCTGGCCTGACCAATGCTCAGCTCATGGTGTGTTCGCAACACTCAAGACCTTGAGATGGACGACCCCTGACAACCAACAGCTCACGAACCATGACTTGAAACCAGTCGAAGCCGCACGCAGGCAGTGGAGGTGGAGGAATTTCGTCTTCTTCTGGATCGCTGACTCGTATAACCTCAACACGTGGATGATCTCGTCTTCGATGATCGTCAACGGCCTGAGTTGGTGGCAGAGTTGGCTTTGTGTGTGGGCTGGCTACAGCATTGCCGCTGCCTTTGTAGTGATAAATGCATGGATTGGCGCTCAGTAGGTTTTGCAAACATTTGAGGACGACCAAGAACAATCTCGCTGACCGTTGCAGCTACGCCATCTCTCTACCTGTTGCCGTTCGATCCTCATTCGGCATCTGGGGTGGCCTCTGGCCTGTCCTCAACAGAGCCGCCATGGCGTGTATCTGGTACGGCGTGCAGAGCTGGATCGGCGGACGTTGCGTCTATGTCATGATCCACGCCGTCTGGATGTCCTGGGATCGCGACACCATACCCAGCCCCGTCTTCGATTCGACGACGACAGCTGACTGGGTGTCCTTTTTCATCTTCTGGCTCCTTTCTCTGCCGGCAATCTGGCCTCCTGTCCACAAGATCCGCCACCTGTTCACTGTCAAGTCCATTGTCGTGCCGCCCGCCGGTCTCGCGTTCCTCATCTGGGCGATTGTGAAGGCTGGCGGTATTGGCCCGGTGGTCAACCGCAGCAACACAATCTACGGCAGTGACTTGGCCTGGGAAGTCATCCTCGGAATCATGAGCTCCGTGGCCAACTTTGCGGCCCTCATTGTCAACGCGCCCGACTTCTCGCGTTTCGCAAGGACACCCAAGGATGCCAAGTGGAGCCAGCTCGTCACAATCCCCGTCTCTTTCGCCATCACCTCCCTCATCGGCATCCTCGTCTCGTCAGCCGCCGAGGTTATCTACAAGGAGACCATCTGGGACCCTCTGGACATTCTGGAGAGGTTCATCGCAGATGGCGGCTCTGGCGAGCGCTTCGGCGCCTTTGTGATTGGACTGGCCTTTGCCCTCGCGCAGCTTGGCACCAACATTGCTGCCAACTCCGTCTCCGCTGGCACTGACATGACGGCCCTTTTGCCTCGCTTCATCAACATCCGTTGCGGCGGGTACATATGCGCGGCGGTTGGTCTCGTAATGATGCCATGGCATCTGCTGGAAATCAACAACAAGTTCACCACCTATTTGAGCGCGTACTCCGTCTTCCTCTCATCGGTCGCCGGCGTCCTCGTCTCGGATTACTATGCTGTGCGCAAGGGCTACATTGAGATCAAGGAACTCTACGACAGTCGGAAGCGAGGCCCATACTACTACACGTACGGCATCAACCTTCGCGCCTACGCCGCTTACATTGCCGGCATCCTCGTCAACGTTGTCGGATTCGCTGGCGCCGTGGAAAACGACGTCCCGGCCGCGGCCAAGTACATATACAATCTGAATTTCTTTGGTGGATTTATCGTTTCGTTTCTGGTGTACTGGGCCCTGTGCACGGTCTTCCCAGTGCCAGCTACGAGCAAGACATGGATGGAGGTTTCGCAGGCGGAAATGGAGGATGTCAGGGTTGCATATGGTGCATCGGATGACCACTTGGATTCAGAGGAGGGCCAGTCCTTCGCTAAAGGAGGATGCGAAGCCTGTGTTGTGAAAGTTGAACTTCAGAAAGAGTGAGAATAATGAACCACGAGCCCCTGAGCGACGACATGAAGCCAACGAGCAAGCCAGCGGGCAGCTTGCCTTTCAGCAGCCCTCTTAGCTCAGAGGTAGAGCGCATCACTAGTAATGATGAGGTCATTGGTTCAATTCCAGTAGTGGGCAGCAGCTTTGTCTATTCTCTTTTTGCCAGTTCCTCCTTTTTATAGGGCGAAGAGAAGCTCAAGTGCACCCGCCGCTTTGCGATAAGTGGGTGTGTTCGTGCGCATACCAAGAGCGAGAGCGTCTATCAGTAGCTATTTCCTCAATTTCGTTCAATAAGACCAAGTCCTGGATTATATTGACTGTCTTGTGACTCTGCCTTCTTTATACCTCTTTGGCTCAACAATCCTCAGTCTTATAACAAGTAGGTAGACACGCTCTTGAAGAGGCGGTTCGTTTGCAGATATGCGTCTCTGTATTTAATACTAGCTCTAGATTTTAACTTCGGTATCTATCACTGAGACACCACACTGCTATAGCCGACCGAGCCAAAAATCCACCGCTGGCTCGTGAGGCTTTTTTTTTTTTTTTGCTAGCTAGGCATTCTCAGAGAATACGGGGGGGTAATCTGAGTAGAGAGGCAAAAAGGAAACAGCTTGCCCACTACTGGAATTGAACCAATGACCTCATCATTACTAGTGATGCGCTCTACCTCTGAGCTAAGAGGGCTGCTGAAAGGCAAGCACCGTATTCAACCTGATGCACCTGCTGCTTGTTTGCTGCTCTTCAACAAATGTGCCGTGATGCCTCGAGTTGCGAAATCTGTCCCCAATGACTCTTAACTGGCTTGCCCTGTGCAGCCGGGCTGTATTGATGCGCCTGCGTCCATCTGACTTGGAGGTCAAACCTCCGCTGTGGTGCAAGCGAACGAGGCCCAAGGAAATAATCGACGCCATTCCACGGGGAGGCCGAAGAATATCAGTCTGCTATCATTGGGCCCGGTGCAGGCCAGTGCTTCACAGGCTGCAGCTCGTGAGCTGGTGTTGTAGCGAGCTAGGGCTGTTGCACCGGCACTCCCCACCGCAACTTAGCAGCACAGGTGCCACCAGGACCATGGGGCGGTGCTTGATCGATCCGATCCGATGCCTGATGTTTTGTCAAGTCTATTTGCAAGTTAAGCTTAACAGACTGGCAAAATCTCCCATTGCAGGAGTACGGTTGCGAATGCAGGGCATTAAAGTGAAGCGCTAATGATGGCTCTGCCAGGCTGCCGCTAACGCAGCGCCTTTCCACCTTGCATGGCAGACAAGCTTTCAGCGGGCCAATAGGCCCCGAACCAAGCACAGGTTGCTCAGCGTTTTCCCAATTCGGCATTGTCCAGTGGATGAGTTGATTGCAGTACAATAACCCCATGAGTACGTTCACGTGGAGCAGCTTCTGGAATCTTTTGTATGCAGCTCCAGCGGCATCAGAAGACCTGCTCACCAGCTCACGATTCCTCCACGGGAGTTCGACCCATTTTCCTGAGTCAGTTCGTGGCCAGATGGCAGATCCCAGGGCGGTCACTGGCTGCCCATGTTAGTGATCAAAAGTACTGATCCATCCCGCTGGCCGCTTATGCTAGATTTGGCATCGTGAGAGAAGGCCTGGACTCGATCCAAGCCATGTCATGGACAGATGATGGGCTTGTGACTTGTGTACCTGCAAGCCGCCCGGTGCAGTTCCGTCTCACACTACCGTCTCTTACTGCCGGTGGTACTTGGGCTTTTGCCTCCCTTCCCCCCCCCCCCCCCCCTTTCCGGACGTTCCTTTAGCGTCATCAGGGTCCTCTCATCGTCGCCCCTCCATCTCGCCGCATGTCCGCTCTCGCAGCATCGCCGCAAGCCCACAAGGGTATTTCGCACAAACATTGCTCGCAACCGCGACGCTAATGAAGCCGTCTCGAGGATGAGCAGCGCACTGTGACCACCGTCAAGGCCTCACTTGCCACCCTAATGCTAAGCAACGGCAAACCGTGCCACAACTGTCGGCGAAGACGTCTTCGCTGCGACCGGTCATGGGTACGACCTCCCACAAACCCGCATCACCGCCAAGAACGACGTGCTGACAAGCCATCTCTAGCCAACTTGTCACAAGTGCGCTGCGTCCGGCCAGGAATGTCTTGGCTACGGCAAGATCTTCACCTGGACCCAGGGCATTGATCGAAATGGTGTCATACAAACGTCCCAGACGAATCGCCGTGCCAACGCGTCGGTCACGTCGTCCACATCCTCCACGCCCAATCCCCCACATGGCATCGTTGCATTTCAACCGCCCGAGTCCACCCTCGCGGGGCATCATCTAGAACAGCATAGCCAAGCTCAGACGCAAGGCCAACAGGTCTTGCCTTCGAAGGCGTTCAATGCGGGCGGCACAACACCCTTCATGTCCCAGACGTCGTCCGCGCAGATGCCGATGGTTGGCACGTCCACAGCCTTGACAGATCCCTTGTTCCAAGACTTGGATAGAGATTCCAGGTATTACCTCTCTCACTGTACGTTTCTCATACTGCGCACCGTACTTGTTTGCAGTACTGGACATGTGGTCCGCACGCAACAGTTACCTCAACGCCATAGCCAAGACACTAACCCTTGAGCAGTCGCCGATCGTTTATGCCAGGACCTCGTGGCGCGTGATCAGCCCAACACGAATCCTTTCCGCGAGCTCCTGCCCTTGACGAAGCAGCATCCAGTCCTTCTCCAGATCCTCATTGCGACATCGGCACTCCACTGGTCGAACATCTTTCGGCCTGTCACAGATATCCCGAGTGAGCTCACCGAGCCAGGGGGCTACCTCGCACAGCTGCGGTCGACGGACCTTGTGTCTCGAAAGGCCTTCATCGATGCGCTCACGGCCAAGCAGCGCGCCATGGGCCACTTGCGCGAGGTTCTCGACACCCTCGACCCAGCGGGGAACGAGGTGGTCCTGGCGTCGCTGCATTTCTTCATCAAATTCGACTTGATGGACCTGGAAGAGTCTGGCCATGGCGGGTGGCGCACCCATCTCGAAGGCGCCTACAGCATCATGGCGCTGCTTTCGTTGGATCCCATGTCCGCTTCCTCGAGCCGCGTGCTGCGTGACACGGTCATTGCGGACTGCTTCATCTACCACATCCTCGGCTCCACGATATCAGGTGGCAGCCTGGCAACCCGCATCGCCCGGCATGCGCTCGAGATCTTGCCCATTATGAAACGGGTCGAGGTCATCACCTACCTCTCGTGTCCGCCCGAGATCCTGCAGATCATCCTGTTGGCCTCTCAGCTGTCGTACAATGAGAGTGTGCCTGCGACCACGGATTGGAGTCTGCCCGCGGCGGGCCAAGCCCTCTCCCTCATCGACCAGCTGCTGGAATTCGACATCAACGCCTGGGCGGCCGCACTCGAGGCCCTGCCCAACGTGTCCGACATTGAGAGCCGCGTGCACATTGCCAGCGCCCACCGCTCGGCCGCCTGCCTCTACGTCATCCAGGCCCTGCCCGTCATTCGGTCTGTTCGCTATGTCGACGCCAACTTTCTGGTCGAGGACATCATGTCACATCTAGCCGAGATGCCCGAGGACGATCCGTACTTCAAGGCAACCAGCTGGCCGCTGCTGTTCGCAGGTGCGGAGACGAGAGATCCGGAAAAGCGGACGTGGATCTTGAAGAGGCTCATGGCCATCTGGACACGCTTTCGCTGGGGTTACATCTTCACGGCAATCGAGATGCTCAAAGCCACGTGGCACCTGCAGGATGCATCACCGCAAGCAGATAATAATTGGCTGAGGGATCTCAAGGGGCTGGGATTCGACTTGCTCGTGGTCTAGAGAGCTCGGACTTATTGCGTTTGCATCGTCCATATCTGCATTTTGTCTACTTGCTTTTTAGCGCGCGCGCACCGTTTCTGCATAGCGATAAGAAGATTTCGTCCTACAGCTTGGTGTTGGGGAAACTGAGAAATATGGACTAGAAGTTGAGCATACTGCACCTTAATAGGAAGATTATCACAGCCAGCACTCCACTCAGAGCAGCAGTGGTCTTCCACATGGGTCTTGTGGAAAGATGAGGCGCACATCACTTGAGTAGCCACATCTAACATTCGCAGGCCAGCCATGAAGCCAAGTGCTAGGGTTGATCGACCGAGTGTCGATACATGTATAGTACACCCGGGTCCAAGGCGAGGTTTGGGTGAAGGGAGGGGTGCACAGTTATGAATCATGGCTGCGGTGACCAGCACGATCTGAAGGGAAAGCAGGCGTGGACTGCCGGGAGGATGGCGTCAGTGAATTCGGGACAGAAACGGCCCCGGGCACGCAGGCTGGTCCAGGGAGAGGGATGGACATTTATCGATCTAGTCGAAACGTGGGGAGAAGAAGAGCCCACGACACGGAACGGGAAGGAGAAGTAATTTCGGGCAGAGAACAGTGCCAGCCAACAGGCCAGTGTAAAGGTCAAGTGCAAAATGTGGAATTGTATCTAGCGCGAGGCTCGAAGAGACCTGAAGCCGTGCAGCCAAGGAGTTGGCGGCATGGCAGAAAGTCCATCGTCGCCAGGCGAGACGATTTTGCAATATAGCTGAAATACGAGAAGGAGCTGGAGAGCCATTAAGGCTAAGAAAACGCCGTGCTATGGTACCCAAAGTCGCCAGGACCAGAAGAGAATTTGTAAATCATTTGCAAAAAGGGGACAAGATAATGAAGGAAGTATGATGAGGCGGAAATAGGGGAATGTCAAACCGGAATTCACCAACGTCGACTGTTCTCATGGTCAGCGGGGGGTACGTCAGCCCAAAGCAAGGTCAAATCTCACCTATAAGCGGCGTCAAGCCTCTGTACTCGTCGACGTTTGGTCCGTGGTATCCTTTCGGCCTCCTTCTCATCTTCGCTAGGCTCCTTGTCATCGCCATCGATGCCAAGCAGCTCACGCTCCAAGGAATTGAGCCGTGACGACCTCGACGACACGACCGACGGCGACCTACGTGGCGTCGGTGAGCGACGGTTTAGGTCTGACCTCCGGCGACCGGGACTCTGTTCTCGTCGTTGGGAACCGGACACTCTCCGGCCTGGATCAGGACGGTAGGAGTCACGTTGCCTAGGTAGAGAAGGTCGTTCTCTGGAAGCATCGCTTCGACTATCGCGGCGTTTCGCCAACGGCACTTCTTCTTCTTCTTCTTCTTCAGATCGTTTGCGCTTCGGTGCGGCATCACGAAGTGGCTCCTCCTCTTCGACTGTGGCCACGGGCACATCGCGTGCCTCCTGGGTCCCTTCGGACCCTGCATCACCTCGCACAGGGGGTCGGGGAAATGGATCTCCGCTTGGGAGTCTGCCGTCCCATGCAAAAGCGGGATCATACTGGAGCACGGCCCAGTACTTGGTCTCGTGGATGGGCTTCGAAAACTCATCCATGTTCTGGGATGTGAAGAATTCTGACTCGACGCAATCAGAGTTCCACTTTGGAGGGAGCATGACTTCTTCAGTATATTCCACCGGCAATGGCTTCCCGACTTGGTCAGATTCGTGAACGACTTGGGGCTCGGTGAAGATCATCTTCTCCTCCCACTCCCAGTCGCCCATCTCTTTTTCTGGAGTCACGCAAGATTTCTCTTCGTCTCGGTCTTCTGGCGGCTTTTCCTTGGGTTCCTCCATCTGTTCCTCTTGAGCAGGTTCATGGAGCCCTGTCGTCTTGGCCTCGTCGGCTGAAACCTCAACTTCTTCTGCGTCCGCGACCGCAACCGCTACAGCTGGTGCATCTGCCCCTTCATGCGCCTCGGAGTCCTGCTCCGAACGTTCAGAAATGTCGTCTTCAGCATCATGATTGTCTCCCACTTGACTTTGATCCTTCGCTGGCGTCGTGGCTTTGTCCTCTTGCGCAGTCTGAGTCCTGTTCTTACGCCGGTTTTTGTTGCGGTTACTCTTCTTCTTCTTCTGCACTTTCGAAGCAGGCTGCTCATTTTGCCTATGTTCCTGTATACTCTGGCTTGTCCTCACAGGTTCATTCCGTCTCCTGCCAAGGTTGTGGTCTCTTGGGACCTCATTGCGGTCAGGCAAAGCCACTGGAGGCTTGGGCGGCAGTCCGTGCACTGGACGAGGGGGGAGTGACGAAAGGCCTGTCTTTGGGGGCTGGGAAGCGGGAGGGCCGCTCGATGGATTCCTCGGCCGATTATGATCGGTCCGGGGCGTTGCGCGGTTGCGCGACAAGGGCGACCCCTGGTGTGAATCGCGTCCTCGCGAAGCCTGGAGGTGAGGTGTCCTCCAATTTCGCGAAGGTGGACTATGGCTCGGGGATGGACCAGGCCTTGAAGGTGGACCTTGTGGGAGCGGTGGCGGCGCGGGCAGCGAACTGGGAGGCGGCGGCGCGTACGATGAATACGTCGGATAAGGTGGTGCGGGCGAGTGAGACTGCGGTGGAGGTGGCGGCAGAGCCGGGCCATATCCTGGGATGTTGCGCTGGGCAGGATACGATGGTGTATGATGCTGTCCTGGCGGGTACTGCGGTGGCGCCTGAGGATATTGCGCATAGTGCTGAGGTGGTGCTTGGGGATACTGCGATACCGGAGGATACTGTGGCAAGGATGGCGGAGGTGGAGGGGCCCCCGACGGAAAGCCAGGGTAACTGACCGAGGTCGTTTGATAGTAGTGTTGCTGGGGAGCATATGTAGTCGCAGGTGGCGCATATCTCGTGATGATGGGTGCCTTGGAGCTCTTGGTGCTGCCGCCGCGATTGTCTCTGTGATGAGTGTTCTGTGACGGCGCAACACTTCGCCATGCCTCCAAGCCGCTGAGAAAGACATTAGCGCCAGCCTGTGGCCTCAGAAGGAGAGGCAGGACTTACGCTGGTATTTGTCGGGTTGGCTCTGGGCATGCGATAGCCCAGTGGCCCATGATTCCGCAGTTGTAGCACCTTGGCTCTTCCGGCCGATGCGCACTCCCTGAAGCTGAGGATGACATCTTTGAGCTGGTGTTGACTCTCTCGAGGCTTCGAGAGTCCTGTGTCACCAGATCCACGCGATGAGACGAGCGATGAGCCTAAACTCAGTTTGGGCTCAGGGCGTGAGCGTAACGCGTGGCTAACATGTTGTGTAAAAGTCGGCCAAGTCTACTCATTCCTCACCGTTCGGAATCTCATGGGTGGTCGATTTGCCATGCGCGAGACCAGATTCGAGAAAAGACCTGCGATCTGTACTCACTGAGTACCCTTGGTGGTGGATTCGGTCCCAGTTCCAGTCCTGCAAGTCCAGTGACCGTTGGAGAAGCAACCTGTCGACATGCACAATTCTCATCGGCAATCGGTCGTACTGATGGCGTCCCCAAGCTGGATTGGTCTTCAATATGGCACGCGACGTGGTTGGCCGCCGTGATGGCCATAGACGTCCTGTTGGAGTGTCACGATTCCGGGTGATGATGCACAGACCATCATCACGAGCAGCATAATAGCGTGACAGAGTGCCGGGATTTATCCGGAATACCTCTTGGCGCTTTCATCAACACCAGGCCTTGCGAAGCATGCACCACTCGAGATTATCAGATAGTTGAGCTGCTGTTGTAGACATTGTACGCATCTTCAGGCCTTACCTACTGGTGCAACACACCAGAACGCAGCGGTTATGGGCTGGCTAAATGAAGCAGTCGTTGCGGGCCTTCTAAGGGCGCAGAAGGCTCGTGGAAGCTGGTATAGTGTTGAAGGCTCTCTAATGCTTTTAAAAGCATGACAAGCAAGACATAAATCAGAAAGCTTGTCGCGTCGCAATGTTCCCTGCGCTTTATTAGCCTCGGTCTCACGGTTGACGCATCCTGGAAGCAGTTGCCAGTGATCAGCTTCCTGCTGCGAGCCACCGCTAATCAGGGTCTCCCGAGCTCCAACTTAGGGCCGTCTGCAGGACCTCCACTACCCACCATCTGACCAACTTAGCATCACCGCATCGGCGCCAAAGGACCAGACGCCTGAGGACATTGGCGCGATCGCAAGGGGCATCCATGTGAGGACAAATCTTTCATCAACACGATCATGTTGGTATATGCGACGCACGCTTCTCCAGATCCGCCCGTTGCCTGGAGTAGTCAGCCTCGCCCAGCTTTGATGACAACCACCTAGCCGGCGCGCAGGTGTTACCTCGCATCCGAATCGCACATTTACTTATCGCACATCACATCAAGATGCCTGGACTACCATGTGAGATCTGTCCAACAGCTCGCGCCGGAGGAACGACAGCACTGACGACGTGTAGCTTCCGTCGATCTCGACGAATGCATCGCGCGCCTATACAAAAAAGAGCTCCTTGCGGAGTCAGTAATCGAAGCCATCTGCGCGAAAACCAAAGAGCTGTTGATGCGTGAGAGTAACGTCGTTCACGTTGCAGCCCCGATAACAGTGGTGGGAGACATACATGGACAGTTCTTCGACCTTATTGAGATTTTCCGCATAGGCGGATATTGCCCTGACACAAATTACCTCTTCTTGGGTTCGTACGACGTCGCCCCGATTATGAGACGTTGCTGACATCTGCAGGCGACTATGTCGACCGAGGCATGTTCAGCGTCGAAACGATATCACTACTCGTGTGCCTGAAACTGAGATACCCAAACCGCGTGCATCTGATCCGCGGCAACCACGAATCTCGAGGCGTCACGCAATCCTACGGTTTCTACACGGAATGCTCGCGGAAATATGGCAACGCCAACGTGTGGCACTACTTTACAGACATGTTCGACTTCCTAACGCTGAGTGTGGTGATTGATAACCAGATTTTCTGCGTGCACGGAGGTACAGCTACCTACCGAAACCTTCGACACCAGGCAGAAGCTAACAGCGTAAGGTCTTTCTCCCTCTATACACTCGATTGATCAAATCAAAATAATCGACCGATTCCGCGAGATACCCCATGAGGGCCCGATGGCCGATTTGGTCTGGTCAGACCCTGATCCAGAGCGAGACGAATTTTCACTATCGCCACGTGGTGCCGGCTACACATTTGGCGCACAAGTGGTCAAAAAGTTCCTTGCTGTCAATGGCATGGGTCATATCCTCCGAGCGCACCAGCTATGTCAAGAAGGCTTCCAGATACTCTACGACGATCGGCTGAGCACTGTTTGGAGCGCACCAAACTACTGCTACCGCTGCGGCAACATGGCCTCTGTGTTGGAAGTTGGCCTCAATGGCCAGAGATTCTTCAACGTGTTTGCAGCGGCCCCAGAGAACGACGCACACAAGGATCTGCAACAAGGGGGAGAAAGAGCAGCAGACGGAAATGCGCTACCCGACTATTTCTTATAGACTACAGCGACAGAGTATCGCGCTGTGACGTGGCACAGAGGCTACATTGAATGACGTTCCAGCTTGACGAAGTGATAGACTTGCATAGCATAGCGAAACGGACCACCGCTGCTTGACTCTAGCTTGAGTTGGGATATAACGTGTCGTGCACCAAAAGAACGCTGCCTCCTCCCATGCTTTCACGCCAGATAAAATCGTGTCTCATAACGTGGAGCTGATTTCCCACAGACTACCAGTCTTTGCCAATGTCGAAGCTCCACTCGAACTGAAGATGCGTCTTCTTGTCATCGTCAACGAAGCTGGAAATGGCATTGTAGTGGCCACGTGCGAGCATGCCGGTGGGAGCCTCCTCCTCTTGGACTGGATGATGTCAGTTATGAGCCTTGCTTGGATCTCGCCAGACAATGTGCGAAGCTTACATTTCTTGGTGTACGAGGGCTGCTTGTCCGTGTTCGGCGCATAGCTGCCAATCATTTCCGAGTCCTTGGAGACCCTGATGCCCTTCCTCTTGACGACCTGGACGTATGTCAGGCCGCTCAGGATCTCGTGTTGGACCTTGAACTTGGCGCTCATGGTGAACTTGGCTCCCTCCTTGATCTTGAAAGGCTTGTCCTTCATGGTTGCCTCGCTGCCAGGGGCGGACAAGTCGATGGTGACGGGGTCGCGACCGGGCGAGTCCAGGGTCAGAGACTGGATGATGCACACGCGGGGGTCATTGGGGTCGGAAATGTCCTTGCCGCCACCAAGACCGAGAGATTCTTTGTAGCGTTGGAGGGACTCGTCGCCAGCATCTGTGGATTGTACCGTCAGCACACTCTGAAGCAACGGAAGGCAATGCCCGGAACTAGAGCCCCAAGGCTGTAGGGCACAATTGCAAAAGCCACGAGCTCCGGCGCACGGTTCTCGAGTTCAAGTGCTGTCTTACCCATTTGCTGATACTCAGCCAAGCTTTGCTTGGGCTGGGAGAGCTTGTAGCCCTGCGTCTCCTCGGGCATTGTGTCATCATCATGGTTATTGGACGCCATTGTGATACGTGAGTAGTATCAATAGATCCAGTACTTGGCAGTAGACAGCTGGTAGATCAGAGGACGGTCGGGCTTGACGACGGAACGGTGAAGGGCGCAGGTGAGGCTCCGTGGTGGCAGGACGGCCAGCAGTCTGAATGGAGGGGCAGTCGGTATGATCATCATGAGGAGCTGGTGGGGTTTGTGGAGTAATTTGTACCTCATGTGTTGTCTGACACCGCCTCCTCAATCAGGGGCCAAGGGACGGTCGGAGGCGTCCATCCTGTCGCAGGCTTCACACAGTGCCCAGATTCAAGAATTCATTTTTGTTGAGCTTGAAGATATTTCTCGAATCTATGGAGATATGCTCGGCTGCAGGTGAGTTTCAGAAGTAAATTGTAGCTCAAGTGGCGCCGCAATATGTCCAGTCCGATTGTCGCAGAATGCATGCCAGGGCTGGGGACATCTGACCTCAGCTACCCTGCAGCTGTTCTGCAAGCGACAGCGGCCGTGGCACGTTTCGGATAACCACCGTGCACTGCAGAAATGCGCTCTTCTCAGCATTATCTTGATCGATCTTTTGCCGATTTCTCCACTTATTGTAGACGCGAAGCCTGTGCTGTAAACTCAGTCGTTGGGGGAGCCAAGACAGCAAAGGGTGCCACGACACCTGAAGACTGTGGCGGCAATAGTACTAACCAGCTGACAACAGGGACGTTGGGTCGCCGTCGCGCGCGAATGTGAGTTAGATCGTGAGCATTTGTGGACCATGGATCCCCTCACGAAATCATTAGAAGTTGTCCTAGACAGCAAGTTAGCAGAACGCAGGTTATCGTTGGTTATTCCAGCACGAGCCCTCGTCTGCGACGAATTCTCCGAGCCCACAACTGGTGTCGACGCTAGTTGCCGTTGTTAGAGATGAATGTGGTCACTGGCCTGGCAGCAACAAAACTTCACCTGAGTGCATCTCGGGTGGTTCACCCGAGTTCGCTGCAGACCCTAGATCAGGGACCTTTGCGACCAGATAACGCGCGCACGGTCAAGTCCAGTCGCACAAATGACCCGTCAACAAACCCATGCGTGACGGGAGCAACGGGCGCGAAAAATCCTGGGGAAGCCCAAAGAGGGAATTTGCGCAACTGAAGGGCATACAAAAGGGGCTAAGCGTCATGGTCCGCGCGCCGAGAATGCCAAGCGTTAGTGCGATACCTCTTTTCGGGTGGCATACGAACCGTGAGCGAAGGTTGCCTCTAACGGAAGCAGTTCGCTGTGCCAGCTCATTTCGCATTTCTCTCCACCCCCCCGATCCGCGCGAACACGTCTTTCTTCCCCTTCTTGACCACCAATCTGTGGCCATCCCCGTCGTCTGCGCGAACCACAATCACCCATAACTACCTCCGCGATCACCTCAATCGCGCCCGTGCGCACTGCTCAAACTTCGTTGCTCCTCACCGAACGCGGCGACTGCGACTGACTATCTCTTCGGTATGCACAGCGCCCTCCGTGTTTGCGCCCAGATTATGCGTTGATGCTCATACGCGCTCTCAGACACACTTTCGAAGTTGACGATTCAGAAACGGGTCCTCCATCATGAGTCCAGTGACGCGAACCCTTCCCGCCAAGTCGAACCCGCTCATGACTGATGCGGAGCACCAAGTTCCTTGTATGACATGCTCGAGACCACTCCAGCGATGTGATGATGCTAACTGCGCCAATAGATTCGGAGCTGGTGTCGCGCCGCCGCCTTGGCCGGACCAAGCTGACATCCAAGATGGTCAATGCAAGTGAGGACGGCGATTCGACAAACAGCCTCGGGGCCGCGTTCGACTACGCGCATTTGCGCGCCCCTCTGCCCAAGGGCATCGTGTCAGGCATCTTCAAGTCGAGCCCGAACAGCTACTTCTTGATGCGTCGAAGCTTTGACGGCTACGTCTCCGCGACAGGAATGTTCAAGGCCACATTTCCCTACGCGGAGGTCGCGGATGAGGAGGCAGAGCGCAAGTACATCAAGTCGCTCCCTACCACCAGCCCAGAGGAGACGGCGGGGAATATTTGGATCCCTGAGGAGCAAGCTCTTGAGTTGGCTGCGGAGTACAACATTACTCCTTGGATCCAGGCTCTGCTCGACAACACTCCTATTACCGCCGCCGGCAGCAACGGCGAGTCCCCGGCTAAAATGGCTATGCCACCTCGATTCGAGTCCTCCAAGCCTTCGCTCGCACCTCCCACCCCCAGCCGCTCGTCAAGGTCGCGTCGCTCAGCAAGCCCTACGAAGAGTGTCTCGAAGCGCTCGACGGCGTCTCCCCGCAAGCGAAGCACAAAGGCCAAGGCCCAAATCATTGAAGTCACCAAGGAAGAGGAAGAAGAGGGCAAAGTCAATGGCGGCGACGTCATTGTGAAGACCACGGAATTCGAGCCTCAAATTGTGCTCGAGCCCCGCGAGGAGGAGCCCAAAGTCTCGGTCGAAGTTAAGGAAGAGATCACCAAGGGTCCCAGGGGCACCGAGTCCAAGGTCATCACCACCGAGGTCGATATTCCTCTTCCAGTTGGTGGCCAGCCGCCAAGCGCGGAGGAGATTGCCGAAATGATTAACTCGGCGAAAGAAATGGTCCAGGCACAGAAGGCCCCGGTCGCTGAGGAGTCGACTGAGGAAGCCACAGAGGAACCAGAAGACAAGCCAACGAGCAAGAAGAGCAAGCGAAAGGCAGAAGACATCTCTCTGGGCGACAAAGAGGACGAGAAGAAGGAGGAGGAAGACCTTGCCATCGCGCCTCGGACAAAGAAAGCCAAGACAGCAACAGAGTTGAAAGCAGAGAAGGCCAAGAACCGTGCTCTCTTGGGCATTGCTGGTACCCTAATGGTTGGGTGAGTTGTTCTGCACTTCCTGCGCCAGCTGATTGTGTGCTAACATTGACAGTGCCGTTGTGCCGTGGCTCACCAATTTCCTATAATCTCGAGTGCTTAATATCCAGGGGAGGAGCTTATTTGTAAAGGAGCTTGGGATGGCGTGGCTTGGCTTTGTTTTTGTTTACCGACACTACACGGACACGGTGGGACTTGATGCCCTTCACAGTCCCACTACCCCTTCTTGCATCAATGACTTCACATTTGTATTTGGACAACATACCCCCGTCTCGTTTTTTTCCGATTCGCTTTTTTTTTCTCCACGGGAGGCTGCCAACAGAGCAGCTGCGGGGAAAACGAGCTTTGATCATTCCTTCCTTCACAATGACCGTCTTACTACATACCACTTCCCAACACCGATCCAAGTGAGGGCCAGCCTCGATTGAGGAACAGCCACATTCATAGGAGTTAGGAGGACTTGAGCAACGGAGTGTCCTGGCAGAAAGTCAAGAGTCTGAAGCCAAAGGATAATTGCTGAAACGCAGGCGAATGATAAAATGATGATTGATTCACCTGTTCTTCACATTTCTGCCTCTAGAACTGCAGTTCATTGGATGTGAACGTGACCTCGTCATGGATGGACCACGTGATGCGCTCCTTCACCGCTTTGATTCGGCGCGGCAGGGCGGCGCAAGTCAAGCCCCTGATAGTCACGTGTGGCCCTTCTCCGCACGGCAAAAATGCACTTCGGCTCACTTGCCCAGGTCACCTCTCCCTCATTCCATCGGACTGCAATCTTTCCCCTCAGACCACCCTGCTTTTCCGCTAGCCACGCTTCAAGTCGCGGCAATGGTCGGCTCAATCGGTAAGGTGACGTCTCCCCGCATTTATGGAGGAAGCTACCTTGCCTTTCATCCGTCGTGACAAAGCCGACTCCTGCTTTGTTTTATTGCAATGGGCACGCCTACCCACCCTCTTTCATCAAAATGAGAGTTCTTGCTGGTGCTATTTCACGCTCGTTTGTGCAGCGGAGGGGCTTCGCCAGCACGGCGAGGAGGCTGGACAACTATGCCTTTGTTGGCTTGGGACAGATGGTTCGTTGCCTCCTCAAAGTCGCGATGCTCTTGACTAACAGCCTCAGGGCTACCAAATGGCCAAGAACTTGCAGTCGAAGCTGCAACCAAGCGACAAGATATCCATCTTCGATGTAAACCAGCAGTCAATGCAGGGTCTCGAGGCCGAGGCGAAAGCTGCTTCGCAAGGTGCTGCCGTTCACTTGGCTGCGAGCGCGTTTGACGCGTCCAAGGATGCTGTAAGTACTGGATACTTTTCTTCCATGTTAAACATCCCAAAATGATGAACAATATTGTTCTATCTATGATCTAAGTTGGGGCCAGGGTCTAGACAGCACTGGCTCTTCTGTGATTATTACATTTATAGCCAATCCTCTGAAATTGGGATCAGCAATCTCCTTCTTCGATGCATTCCGTGGCAAGTTCACAACTGACTCGAGTAGGATACCGTCATTACCTGCCTTCCCGAGCCGCAACACGTCAAGGGTGTCTTCGAGTCCATTCTCGTGTCGTCGTTACCCACGAGAGATCGTGTTTTCATCGACTGCTCGACCATTGACCCGTCGACATCCCGCGAGGTTGCCAAGTCCGTGTCTGCCGCTAGTCAGGGCACATTTGTTGACGCGCCCATGTCGGGCGGTGTCGTCGGTGCTACGGCTGGCACCTTGACCTTCATGCTGGGCGCTGCCGAGAATATGATTCCGCGCGTGGAGCCAACTTTGCTGCACATGGGCCGAAAGGTTCTTCATTGTGGTGAACAAGGGGCAGGATTGTCGGCCAAGTTGGCGAACAATTACCTATTGGCTCTTAACAACATTGCAACTGCCGAGGCCATGAACCTGGGCATGAAATGGGGCCTTGACCCCAAGAAACTCGCTGGTGTCATCAATGTGAGCACAGGACGCTGCTGGCCTAGTGAAGTCAACAACCCCGTGAAGGGTGTTGTTGATACTGCGCCCGCTGGACGTGACTACCGCGGCGGCTTTGGAATCTCATTGATGAAGAAAGACTTGCGCCTCGCCATGTTCGCAGCCAAGGAGGCTGGTGCAGAGATGAAACTCGCCGACAAGGCCTTTGAAGTGTATGAGGATGCCGAGAAGAGAGAGGATTGCGCTGGGCGAGATTTTTCGGTTGTCTACCGTTACATTGGCGGCAAGGAGAACTGAGTATCACCTAGGCAAAGAAATACCGCAATACCAACTCGGACCCTGCTTGACAAACCAAACTTTCATGTGCTTGCGTCCGCATTTGATGAGAGCATTGGCTGACACGTGCCGAATCCCCATGACTTGGCGCCGGCCTGCGCAAGGCCATATTACAACCAACCCGATTTCATCTTGGATGTAGAGCTGACATGTGCCGAGTGCCCGTCACCCATCGCCCGCTTGCGTGATGCCAGATTTCAAGCGGTTTGCAGTTTCATCTTGGATTGGGACATGTTTCTTGGCAAAGCCACTGATTTTTGTTGCTTCACGATTGAACGCCCAGGCCAGGTATGAAGTCTGGTGGTGGATTTGTGACACCAACGATAGAACTGGACCGCCACCCATTTTCTACAGACTAAGTTGGGGGCAATCCTGACCGTTCGATGAAGCACATCAACGAGAGCGAGAAATCCCATGAAAGCAGAACTACTGCGAGCCAAAGTCACATCACGAACATAAGGGGGCTTGCGGCCGTATTCATTCGTGTCACACCCATTCGTTGTGCTCTTGTAGGGAGGTGACGCTCTTTACTTCAAGTGCCTACATGGACGTGACCTTACGACTTGCTTGCACGAATCTCATCCCTCATCTCACCCTTGATCCTCGTGACAGTGCCGGCGCCCCCATATACCATGCCAGTGTATACCATGGCAACGCTTGCCCCTGCGTTAAGAATCTGGAGTGCCTGGTGCCCATTTGTGATGCCGCCCGTTGCAAAGAGAGTTTTCTCCTTTTCGCCCTCCTTGAGCGCGGAAGACTGCAGATGCTGTCGGTACTTGCCTACGAGACGCAAGGTGCGGTCAAACATGGCAGGGCCAGAGTAACCGCCTTCCTCAGCCAAAGCCTTCTTCTCGCGCACAGTGAGCTGGACTCCTTCGGGCGCGAGACCTGTCCGGCGCTTGGTCGTATTGCCAACAATGATGCCGTCCACGCCGCTGTTGGTAACGGCTGCTACAATTCCTGAGACCTGGTCGTCGTCGTCCTCGTCAGGCGAGACCTTGACCATCACCTTGGGCTTATTCTTGCGGTTTGTCTTGCTGGCTTCATCCACCACGGCGCTGAGCAGGCGGGTCAAAGGGCCCGTGGCCTGCAGGTCACGAAGACCGGGTGTATTGGGCGAGCTGACGTTGACGACCAAAATGTCAGCATACGGAGCCAGGCGCTTGACACAATACACATGGTCATCGGCCACAGCCTTCTCATTCGTGCCATCTGTATCCTTATTCTTGGCGATCTGGACTGCCAAGAGACGCCCGCTCTTCAGGCTGCCTGGTGGCACGCCAGCATTGTCATTTAGCACATCTGCTTCCGTGGAACCGATGCTGCGGGCGAAGCGCCGCACACGATCACGTAAACGGATGGCCATGTCATCTGCCCCACGCGAGTTCAACCCATAGCGATTGACCATGCCGTCAAGGCCCGGTACCCTGAATACTCTGGGCTTGGGGTTGCCAGCCTGTGGAAGAGGTGTGCAGCCTCCTACCTCGACAATGCCTGCGCCAACGTCAAAGAGCACGTCCGGAATCTCGCCGTCCTTGTCGAGCCCAGCTGAGATACCGATTGGGTTCTTGACCTCTTTTCCAAAAACCTCAGTCCTGAGCTCCTCAGCCTCCTTGGCCCTTTCTCGTGGATGCAAGTTCAGCGCGTAAAGGGTTTTCAGCGCGGTGGTACCGGCATGGTGGGCATCCTCGGCATCTGGGAAGAGGACTCGCAGCATCGGCGGTACGACCCATCGGTGGACAAAGGAGCGTGTATCAGTAGCATAGAGATAGACGAAAAAGGCCGATGTTGCAAGTGCTGTGCCATAAATGAGTGTCTTTGCGCTGCTGCCAGAGGAGCGAGAGGAGGAAGACGCGGCTCGACGTTGTTCGTTTACGATTCGTTGCCGGGCTGCGCGGGCGCCAGGGGCTTGTGTCGCGATGCGCGATCGAAGAAGGGAGGCCGACATTCTCATCACACAGCGCGATAATCGCGAATGGACGGGAAATTGGAGGTCAATGGAAACGAGAGATGCATATGGCCAATTCAGACAACAGTGCAAATGTCGTCTGGTGAATGTTTGTGGCGGTTATTATTTTCAACTACCCTAGGCCTGCTAGATTCGTGACGTCAACTCTTACAACCAGCGACGCTTTGACTCGGAACTTAAAGCAGGAGCTTGGATTTCTGCAACCTGTGGTTCGAGGAAAGCACTCCCAGTGGCTCGACCATGCTCGCGTATAGCTTTCGGCTTGCTTTCAGAAATGACCTCGGAGAACATGGCCGTCCTGAACATCTGCGGTAAACTGGCTCACGAAAACCAGGCTAATGTCACATGGGACGTAGGGAGCTAGCATGCGGACTTATGGATTGTCCGCGTTATGCAGCACTATCGGCCTCTGCCTCGGTTCTTCAGAATGCTCCCATTGGCCCTGCCTCGGGCCAGCGGATCCGAAGCTTCCCTTGCAGCTCACTTATAATCGCGTGTAAGTGCGAGCCAACACGGGTCAGTGCTGCTCACAACAAGTCAGACATTCGATCTGCTCATTCAATTTCGCCTTAAAAATGGCAATCAGGAAGCTCCCTCAATCGTCCTTGACGGTTATCGACAACCGCACAGGGAAGACGTACGAGCTCCCTATCACTCACAACAGCATCCTGGCCACAGACATCAAAAAGATCAAGGCCCAGCCTGGGACAAACAATGACCGACCAGAGGATGAGACGGAGCAGGGTCTCAGGGTGTACGATCCCGCGTACATGAACACGGCTGTCGTCCAGAGTAAGATCACATACATCAATGGTCAGGAGGGCATCTTGCGTTACCGTGGCTATCCGATCGAACAGCTCGTCAAGAAGAGCAATTTCCTAGAGTCTGCCTTCCTGCTGATGTATGGAGAGCTGCCTACGGCCTCGCAGTACAACAAGTGGAGTGACGAGATCATGCACCATACGTACATCCACAGTGACATTGAAGCCATGTTCAAGTCATTCCGTTACGACTCGCACCCCATGTCTATGTTGACATCGGCATTTGCGACCATGGGCGCTTTTGCGCCCGAGGCCAACCCTTCGCTCCAAGGACAAAAGCTGTTCACGAACGCGGCATCAGGCGACCTGGAGTCTCTCAAGATCCTGGATAAGCAGATTCTGCGCATCATTGGAAAGGCGCCCACATTGGCTGCCGCATCATACCGTATGCGGCAAGGACGACCGTTCAACAGGCCAGCGCAAGGGCTTTCATACACCGGAAACTTCCTCTATTTGCTCGATAACCTGTCCGGACACGAGTACCGACCGCACCCTGTCTTGGAGAAGGCCCTAGACGCCCTCTTCATCATTCACGCTGACCACGAGGTCAACTGTTCGACAGCGACGGTTCTGCAAGTGGGCAGCTCCCTGGTGGATCCCTACAGCGTTGTCTCGGCTGGATGCGCTGCGCTCTATGGACCATCGCACGGTGGCGCGTCAGAAAGCGCCATCCGTATGCTGATGGAGATTGGATCGCCCGAGAACGTACCCGCGTTCATGGCCAAGGTAGAGAAGCGTGAGCGTGTCCTTGTTGGCTTTGGGCACCGCGTGTACAAGAATGTCGACCCTCGCTCTACAGCGATTCGCCAACTGGCCGAGGAGGTCTTTGCTGTGACAGGACGCAACAACCTGCTTGATACAGCACTGACCCTGGCGCAGTATGCAAGGGAAAGCGAGTTTATGCGCAGTCGCAACTTGTACCCCAATGTGGACTTTTACTCAGGTCTTATATACCAGGCCATGGGTTTCCCTCTGGAGTAAGTTCATGTTTAGCGCGTCTGATTGGGTCGTGTGGCATCGCTAACACAGCAATCTAGCTTCTATCCCGTGCTTTTCGCCGTGCCCCGATGCGTTGGCTGGCTGGCGCATTGGAGACAGCAGATGCTTAACCCATCTGGCGTGAAAATCTGGAGACCGAGGCAGCTTTATCTTGGAGAGGGTGAAAGGCAGTATGTTGACGTGAATGAGAGGCAGGTCAAGGCGAACAGCACGGTCTTTGATGGGCCAGTTGAGGTGAGCCACGGCGGCGACAGCAAGAGGAACAACCTTGCCACGTACAGGGACGAGCGAGGTGAGGTCTTTAAACCAAGACTGTGAGTGAAATGTAGGATAGACAATTTGCTAGATGTAGATTTACCGGCACATTGCAATAACGTTGACTCCCTGCACTGCAGTCACGCATGCAGCTAAGCATGTATGCGTCTAAACAGAATGCGATGGAAGCTTCCACACCTGGAGCGATTGCCCCGCCAGCGGCTTTGCCAGCGACTGCCCCTCATGAGTAATACTCTGATAAGCCAATGAAAGCGCGCGACTGCGCGCCTCGCGCCTTGCGTCGTCATGACAAATGACAGAGCTGCTTGCCTACCGTTGACATCCAGCCCGCCCGCAGTTTTGTTCTGAACATAAACCATTCCCTGGCAGAAGTCTTGATTCCGAGCATCATCTTCTGCGACTCATTGCCCTCATATTTGGTGTCAAGTCGCCCTGCTCCTCGCCTTTTACGACACATCTCGACCTTCTGTCGTACGTCATTTGCTTTCCGGGCTCTCTTGGTGGGGTTACAGCTCGACTGGACTGGTGGCCTTGATAACATCAGGTCGACCAGTAAAGCACAGACTCAAGATTTCACCGTCTGCGAACGCGACCCTTGCGCTGGGAAAGCGGAAGCTTTCTCAAGGCGAGAACGCAGCTCCTGCCAAGAAAACCATGACAGTGAGTCTTCTTGACACCCCGCAACAGTTGCTCACTGTGCTGACCCCCTCCGCCGCAGGACGCCAAGATGACCGACGTCGACCCTGCCACCGCGGTCCAGGTCGACGGATCGGTGGTTGGCCATACTGAGATCGACGAGAGCCTCTACAGTCGACAGCTCTACGTTCTTGGTCACGAAGCGATGAAGCGCATGGGCGCCTCGAATATTCTAATCGTGGGTCTCAAGGGCCTCGGTGTGGAAATTGCAAAGAATATTGCTCTAGCCGGCGTCAAGAGCTTGTCACTTTGCGATCCCGCACCAGTGACACTACCCGATCTTTCGTCGCAGTTCTTCCTGACGCCAGAAGATGTTGGTAAACCTAGAGACGTCGTCACGGTTCCTCGAGTCGCCGAATTGAACGCATATACCCCGATCCGCGTCCACACCACGGCGAGCCTTGAGGACAACTCCCAATTTGATCAATACCAGGTCGTTGTACTTACCGGCGTTCCTCTCCACCTGCAGCAAAGCATCGGTGACTACTGTCACAGCAAAGGCATCCATGTCGTGATTGCCGATACATTCGGGCTTTTCGGCTCTATCTTCTGCGACTTTGGCAAGGAATTCAATTGCATGGACCCGACAGGCGAGAATCCCTTGACCGGAATCGTTGCCGGCATCAACGACGAGGGCCTGGTGTCCTCACTGGACGATAAGCGCCATGGTCTTGAAGATGGAGATTATGTGACCTTTTCCGAGGTCGAGGGAATGGACGCCCTGAATGGATGTGACCCCAAGAAGATTACGGTCAAGGGACCATACACGTTCTCCATCGGTGACGTGAGCGGCCTGGGCCAATATGAGCGAGGTGGAAGGTATCATCAAGTCAAGATGCCGAAGATCATGAACTTCAAGCCAATTACAGAGGCACTGAAGGAGCCCGAGTTTGTCATGTCCGACTTCGCCAAGTTTGACCGTCCGCAGATGCTCCACCTCGGCTTCCAGGCGCTTCACGCTTTCCACCGATCCACCGGGCATCTGCCAAGGCCCATGAATGACGAGGACGCGCTGGTACTTTCAGAAGCTGCCAAGAAGTTTGCGGCCGACCAAGGTCTCGAGATCGAATTGGACGAGAAGATCCTCAAGGAGCTGAGCTACCAGGCTATGGGTGACCTCAGCCCCATGGCTGCCTTCTTTGGCGGTATTGCTGCACAGGAGGTCCTCAAGGCCGTGTCTGGCAAGTTCCATCCTATCCACCAGTGGCTCTACTTTGATTCCTTGGAGTCACTCCCCACTTCAGTCAAGCGTACCCCTGAGACGTGTCAACCCATCGGAAGCCGATACGATGGACAGATCGTGGTATTTGGGTCTGAATTTCAGGAGAAGATCTCCAATGTGAAGCAATTCCTGGTGGGTGCTGGTGCCATTGGTTGTGAGATGCTTAAAAATTGGGCTCTCATGGGGTTGGGCACGGGTCCTAATGGTCATCTCTGGGTGACGGACATGGACTCCATCGAGAAAAGCAACCTCAACCGTCAGTTCCTGTTCCGCGCTGCCGATGTCGGCAAGATGAAGAGTGATCGTGCTGCAGTTGCGGTACAGCGTATGAACCCAGAGCTGAGTGGGCACATTGTTACGCATCAGGATAAGGTTGGCCCTGATACCGAGCACATTTTCCAGGAGAAGTTCTGGCAGAAGCTGGACGGTGTCACGAATGCTCTCGACAATGTGGAGGCCAGACGCTATGTCGACAGTCGCTGCGTGCTATTCCGCAAACCTCTGCTCGAGAGCGGAACCTTGGGAGCCAAGGGCAACACACAGGTGGTGATTCCCCATCTCACTGAACCCTATGCCAGTGCCACCACGCGTGATCCGATGGAAGAGTCGATCCCCATGTGCACGATCCGCAGTTTCCCCAACAGCATCGACCACACGATCGCGTGGGCCAAGGAGTACATGTTTGAGAAGGCATTCGTCACAGCGCCTCAGACTGTCAACCTATACCTGACCCAGCCCAATTACATCCAGACACTTTTGAAGCAGGGAGACAACCAGAAGGAGACACTTGAGACCATCCGCAACTACCTCACAATCGACCGCCCACGCAGCTTCACCGACTGCATCTCTTGGGCGCGTCGCCAGTTTGAGACTGAATTCTCCAATAAGATTCAGCAGCTGTTGCACAACTTCCCCAAGGATGCCACAACCTCGACTGGCGCTCCCTTCTGGTCGGGTCCGAAACGCGCGCCTACACCGCTCAAGTTCGACCCCACCAATGAGACTCATCTGGGCTTCATCAAGGCAGCGGCTAACCTCCACGCCTTCAACTACAACATCAAAGCTCCTGAGCTGTCGGCTGACGACTACATCCGGGAGCTGTCGGATATCATTGTTCCGGACTACACCCCCGCGTCTAACGTAAAGATCCAGGTTGATGACAATGAGGTAAGGGTGCAATGGCCATGTTTTGGGGGATGACACTGACCCTGCTAGCCTGTGGCCGCCGATGACAATGACGAAGCCGAGATTCAGAAAATCGTCTCGAAGATTCCTGCGCGGACTTCGCTCGCCGGATTTGAGGTGTATCCGGTGGAGTTTGAGAAGGACGATGATTCGAACCATCACATTGATTTCATCACCTGCTGCAGCAACCTGCGCGCCGAGAACTACAAGATCAAGCCAGCTGATCGCCACCAGACCAAGCTCATTGCTGGCAAGATTATCCCTGCAATCGCCACTACTACGGCCATGGTCACTGGGCTCGTCACTCTGGAGCTATACAAGGTCATCGATGGCAAGGATGATATTGAGCAGTACAAGAATGGATTCATCAACCTGGCCTTGCCATTTATCGGCTTCAGCGAGCCCATTGCGAGTGGCAAGTTTACCTACACCGGCCTGAAGCCAACTTTGGACGCCGATGGCAAGCCTGTTCGCGATCCAACCACGGGAGGCTTCCAGGGTGAGAAGGTCAAATGCACTCTGGACAAGGTTTGGGAGTCGTTTCAGGTGGAAGACATGGTTGTGAACGACCTGCTGGATTGGTTCCGCCTCAAGGGTATCTATCCCTCCTCCATGTTTTGCGGTCGCGCTCTGCTCTGGTCGAACTACAGCCGAGACCCCAAGGAGAAGGAAGAGCGCCAGAAACTCACCGTGAGTGCCCTGTACAAGAGGGTCACCAAGGGCGATATCCCGGCCCATGAGTCCGAACTGGTGATTGGTCTCATAGCCGACGACGCGGACGATGAAGACATCGAATGGATGCCCGACGTCAAGGTCAAGTTGGTGCGATAGATCGCGAGTTGAGTCACCTTGAAGAACCTAGATGAGAATATGAAACAAACCCAGCATATACGTAGCTGGGAAGGAAAAGACCCAATACCGTCATAGAGAAAGCCCGAGCGCCGAGTGACTAATTCACGTGGATGGCCTTTACGATTGGTGATCTGAGGGCTAGTGACCAGCAAATGTGTGTTTCTTCCAAGTCGCGGCGGTTCAAGTGCGCTGATGGACCGGCTTGGCCTGTCCAGGGCCTCGAATAATACCTACAACGTTGAGGAATGCTTTTCGATACCGCAGGACTCTTACACCCCAGAGCAGAGACATTCATAAAACTGACAAACAGGTGACAAATGGGGCCCTGGCGAATGACGAAGCCGGGGCTACGGGTAAAGGCGGGGCCTGCCAGTGATTTCTGATGCTATGAATAGGGTGACGGATCTGGAATAGTAATCCCCTCGTCATGATTTCACACACTACGTAGTGCTGGAGGTAGCTTGGACGGCTGAGGCTCACTGTGGGTGCTCGAGTATATAAGGACCCCTCTCCAAGATGCCACCAGATAACAGGACACGCCACTGACTTCAATGCAATCAACAACGCGAATCCTCCTGTCAGCTAGATCATTCTCTGGAATTTGTACTCGTCCTGCTGCCAGAAAACTCCCCAGTCGGCTCATACCCGCTCAAACTAGATTCTCCTCTACCAGACCAACTATGGTGAGCCTCGCCAGCTGAGCTCCAACGGGCCATTGCTGACATGCTGCAGTCCAGCATCACAGATTGGGTTTCCAAGGGCGATAAGTCTGGCGAATTCAAACGTCAGGTCAGTGCATTCCGCGACTCAATCTCGCGGGAGCCCGGGGCCAAATACCCTCCCGAGAAGGGGAGATATCACCTCTACGTGTCTTACGCCTGTCCGTGGGCCCATCGTACGCTCATTGCGCGCAAGCTCAAGGGACTCGAGGACATCATCTCCTTTTCTGTCGTGCACTGGCATCTAGGCGAAGGCGGCTGGAGGTTCGTCACCAAGGATGACTCCAAGAGCGAGATACCCGGCGACAACGTCGTGCCGGATCCCATCGAGGGCCACAATGACTTTACGCACCTGAGACACGTCTACTTTGAGAGCGAGCCCGACTATAGTGCCCGATTCACGGTGCCCGTTCTGTATGACACCAAGACCAAGAGGATCGTGAGCAACGAGAGCAGCGAGATCTTGAGAATGCTGGGGACCGAGGTATGCCATTGCTCATGCCCCACTATGTATCATGAGCCAAAGACTAATGAAGCCAGTTTAATGATTTAATTGATGAGAAGCATCGCAAGATCGATCTTTACCCTCAAAAGCTCCGCAAGGACATTGATGAAGCGCACAGCTGGGTCTACGACCTTATCAACAACGGCGTGTACAAGTCAGGCTTTGCCACCACGGCGGAGGCCTATGAGCGAAATGTCAAGGCGCTCTTTGAAGCCCTCGACCGCGCTGAGGCACAGCTCTCCTCGTCGGGCGGGCCATACTGGTTTGGCGAGACGCTCACCGAGGTCGACATCCGCCTCTACGTGACCATTATCCGCTTCGATCCCGTCTATGTGCAGCACTTCAAATGCAACCTGAAGGACATTCGCTCCGGCTACCCGGCGATTCACAAGTGGATGCGCAACCTGTACTGGAACGTCGAGGGGTTCGGTGAGACAACGCAGTTTGAGCACATCAAGTGGCACTACACGCGCAGCCACAAGCAGATCAACCCGCTGGGCATCACACCCTTGGGACCTGTGCCGAATGTGATGAAGCTCGACGAGGAGGTTGCCGCGACGGCAAGGAAGTGAGTGTGCTGAGGGCTGGCACACACATGATGATGTGAGCCAAGTGAGGGGTCAACACGAGTTCGTGGCAAAGCAGATAGTGATCCACAAAGAGCCTTGTGGGCAAAAGTATTTCAGAACACACTTGTTGCAGTCGTCTCCCCTAAATTGCTTTTTACATTTGCGTGCACGAGTCCAGGGCAGCCTGCATCATGCACAGTGTGAGTCTGTTGCCCTGCAGGGAGCAGTCGCGATGTGTGCCTTACCAGCAGGTTGTGTCCTGCCGAAACAGCAGGCACAGTGCTCGTATGCGTGATACACAGTACACGTCCCTACGACGTGGAAACCATTCGAAGCCGGCTTGGTCTCTCTTGCGAGCGTGAACCTGTCCAAATACAATATTGAAATTCAACGCCCAGAGTATCAGGTCCAGTGTCTCGGGTGGGTTGATTAAGTCTTGACCAGGGATTATTATCTGCCTGCAGCACAGATCCAGCTTTGCGCGAGCCCGCCCAGAACCCACCCCCGGCCGATTGTCGGTCGCTAACCTGACCACCCTGCCTGCCCAGTGGTTTTGCCCTCCACCATATCGTCACCTCCAGCACGCTATCCCCTCACAAAGGCGTCGACAACAACAACCTCGCCTCTTCAGCATCCTGCGCGATCCTACCAATCCACGACCTATACACCCTCCGTGAACGACCTGACCATATCTGATCCTCGACCGCACAGCGCTGCCATCCCGTCGAAAGTTGAGCAGCCCCCACGGGCACAAAAGTTGTCGCACACACCTACCCAACCACGAGCATCGTTATTTTCCTCCCCAGAGCCATAAAGGCCGTCAGCCTTCTCCTTCTCGATCAGACCGACCGCTAGGTCACACCAAGAAACTGCGACTGGACATAGACGTTCATCAACAGTCGATGCGCCTTGCGCGTCTGGCCACCGACCATGGTCATCAAATATGAGCGAGATTTCCTGCTCGCCCTCCAGAATTCGCCGCTATGTACCCGCCCAGATAACTTGCCACCACTGGAGGAGTGGATGGGGTGAATATTTGTCCCCAAGATGCCGTGGAATTGCTCGACTGACAACTGCAGATCTGCCGAGCAGCAGCAACAACAGCAACCACGCCAAGCGAACCAATCCATGCGGAATCAACAGTTCCAGATGGGCCAGTTCGCCAAGAATCATAGGGCAGATGGCACGCCCATTGACCAAACCAACCGGAGATCTGAATCGAATCGTCACGTCTCACGCAATAGCGCAAACAGTCCGTGCTGATGTCCTCGCGTAGCCTGCTGCGAAACTAACTGGATCTAGATCCCGAAGATATCGTTTTTGGGCCACCTCGCACCTCCTTCACCTCGTCTGGGCGGAATAAGGTCCTGGACAATGACAGAATCATCCGAGACAGCGACGGCACAGGGCGTTTTGCTAATTTGAGGAATCGCATGGGCGACTCGGACGGCGATCGCTTCCGCGATGAGCGCAATGCCAACTCGACGCGGCGTCGCGACGCTGGTGACCAGGATACCGAGGGCTGGAGTACCGTGAAGCCTAGGAAAAGTTTTGGGGCAGACGGCGCCGAGAAGTTCCTTCAGGGTCGTATGGGCGGTAACTTTCGAGATGAGAAGAGGGCGCCGCGCGAGCGCGAAGAGCGCTCAGTCCGCACATTTGAGGGTTCTGTCAGGGACAGCAAAGAAGGCGAGGAGGAAGGACGGCCTCGGAACGGGCTTGCCCGCCACAAGGCTGAGAACAGCGAGGGTCGCTTGCCAGAGAAGCGCGAGCGGATGGATCGAGCCAAGAGCTGGAGGGAGCGTGACCCCGAAGCGGAGGCGGCAGAGGACCACGCCCCTTCGCGGGCGGACTATCGACATGATCGACGTTGGGGCGGCGGCCGTGATCAACGGGGGGAGCGTGAGCCCGAATGGTTCGACGAGCCAGCAGCCCCCCAAGCCGAAGCCAGGACGCAAGAGGATTTCAAAAAGTGGCTTGCCGACATGAAGAAAGCCAAGGGTGAAGCTTCTGCAACTGCCACGGGCCCACCATCGGCTCCATTGCCCGAGCCAGTGCAGGAAAAGGCAAAGTCACCTCCTGCGCGGCCAACGCCAGCTGTTGCTCCTGGGCCAGATAAGTTCTTTGCTGCCTTTGGCAGCCCGACAGACACGGACGCAGGCGAGTCCAAGCCATCTGCGTCCAAGTCGTCCGGCAAGTCGTCCAGATTCACATCCTTCTTCAACCAGGAAGCCTCCAAGACCGAGCCAGCGACACCCGCCGCTGCCGCGCCTCCACCCCAACCCTCTGGCATGAATGGACTGCTGGGAGCCCTGGCTGGCATGTCCAGCACGCCCGGACAAAACACCAACGAGGAAAAACAAGCGTTCCAGATGCTCCTGTCCAAGCTACAAAAGCAGACCATGAGCAGCTCGCCAGGTGGCGTTTCGCCCTTCGCCGCGCCGTCCCAACCTCAGTTCCAGCAACAGGGTCCTCACGGGGAAAATGGGCCCAAGCCACCTGTGCACTCACCTTTCCAGGACAGTGGTCTCTTGGGCCGGCCCCCTATTCAGCACCACTTGACAGACATTCACGCGCCTCGACCGCAGCAGAGCGCGCGTCCCGATCAGCTCTTGCAGGATTTAACCAGCCAGCAACAGCATCAACGAGTTTCGAGCCAGGGCTCAGGCCGAGCGGACGTTCCTCCTCAACGGAGCAACGGTAACACTGAGTTCCTCATGAACCTGATGCGCGCAAGATCTGATGGTCAGCGCGCCGATTCAGCAATCCTGCGCGCATCGCAGCAGGCCAACAAGCCAAGCGGACCGAGTCCAATGGGTCACCCCCATGAACGAGAGCCTGAATTTGGTCCAGACAGCCGCGGACCTCAGGCCTCTCGGATGCGCCAAGGTCCCCCTCCAGGCTTTGGCATGGACGAGGGCTTTCGAGGAGGCGAACCTGATTACCGAGGACCTCCACCACCGACCCAGATACTCCAACGTCCTCAGCCGCCGCCTGGGCTCGACAGACTGGAACAGGGCCCCCCGCCAGGCTTTCTCAGCGGACCCGGTGGGCCATTGCCACCACATCTCCAGCAGCACCAAGGCTCTCAGCAGCAGCCCCCACCCCAGCAACAGCAGAATCAGCAGCAGCAACGTCATATGATCTCGCCACCTGGCCTGCCAGCCATGGGTGGCCCAGGCGGACCGGCCATGCCAGGTCGCAATGGCCCTCTCCCCCCGGGGATGGCTGGCATGTTCCCTCCCAACATGAGGCCGATGCCCCCGCACCCAGAACACATGGGTAACATGCCGCCGCGGGGCATGGGGCCTCCCCCCCCTGGGTTCTTCAACGGCCCGCCGCCGCACGGGTTCATGCCGCCCGGTATGGGTGGCTTTAATGGACCACCCGGACCTGACTTTGCCGGCGGGCTGTACGAACGTGGAATGCCGCCACCGAACGCAGGACGAGGGGGCAATTTCAGGGGCTAGAGTGTGAGGCTGTAGGCTTTTATAGGGACTTGCACGCGCTGGCTTCACAACTGGATCACAGCCAGGCTCAATCAATCACTACTTTGAGAAATCGTGACACTTGTGCGGCACGACGTGGCATGTTTCTTTATTCTGCGCGCCGCATTGTGGCTTGATGTGCACTCTGCGTGATATGTACGTCGGGTGCTATTCAGCCATTACTTGAACTGTTGAATCCTAACTCTTTGTAAAGCAAGCGCAAAAACGCCGCGCTCCATGATGTGCATCCAACGACAGACGGTCCTCAGTTCTACACTCCCAAGGCCCTCCTCTCCAGCTTACTGCTCCGTAGACTGCCGCTCATCTTGAGCGTCCCTCGCTCCGGGTCCGCAGTGGAGATGGTGTTCATGGCGGACTGACTTAAGCTGGATATAGACCCCTACTTCTTCAGACCTAGAAAGTTCCGCTTCTTCTTCTCCTTGTGCAGCTTGCCCCCTGCTCCATTCTCCGGACCGACGCTGCCCCCGACCGATAGCTGTTCCATTTGTTGCGTAGGTGGAGGGGCCACCCGCGGCGGCTGGCTTGCGCTGGGAGCCCGTGGGCCCGATGCGGAGGAGTGTGGTTGGTGTTGGGCAGGTGGCCTCATGCCACCGGGACGAGGAGCCGCAGGTCCAGGGCCAGAATGTTGTGGTTGCGCCGGCTGCTGCTGAGGCGGTGGCGCCGGACGCTCAAAGATATGAGCTGGAGCGCGAGGCTTGGGTCTGTCGGCGGGCAGATCGAGCTGTCTCCTGCCACGGCAGAGATCGCCTAGCTGCCTGACGTAGAGTGCTGGCGTGAGCATGTGCGAGGTGGCGAGGATGATGTCCTTGTTCCTGTCGTGGGAGACTTCGTACGCCGCGCGCGCCTCGGAGTACGTGGCGCCGCCCGCGATGAACACGAGGATGCGTTGACGGTTGGTGTCGGGCTGGCGGCGACCAGCGGCGGCCCAGTTGGGTCGAGGGCCGCCGGCGCGGAGGGAGGTGCCTTGAGCCAGGAGGAGGTCTTCATTGGGGTCGATCGGCGGTTTCACGTAGGGAAAGTCCACGTTGTCTAGGCTGCCCTTTGCCAGGTTCTCCAGTACCGGCTTGAGAACGGGATCGTGTCTGGATAGCGAATATTCCTCGTTTTGCGGTGCGCTGCGAGGATCCTTGGGGAACAGGGTGTGTCGGGGGGCCGGGGTGTCTTTCAGGTCGCGACGAATGGTCCGCCCGCCGAGGAATTCGAGAGCAGAGAAGGGGTTGACGTCGGACTGTGGGAGCGACGCATGCGCGAGCAGGCGCTTGATGTCTTCTAGCACAACACCGTCCCGGTAGAGCACGTAGAGGATGATGAGCCGCAGGCGATCGGCTGGCTTGATCGCCTCATCGTCTAACAACCGCACGACTGCGTCAAGGACGTTCTTTGGTTTGCGATAGTCCTCATCCAAACCCGTGGCCATGGTTTGTTCCGACGAAGCGACGTCAGGCAGTTTCTGGTGCTGAAAAATGTTCATACACTCTTGCGCCATGGTTAGGTGTAGCGAATACGCCTCCTTCATTTCTTGGAACTGCGGCAGGCCTGCCAGCATCTCTCGGATGGCGTTTAGATTTGTGGTGTCCGCATTTTCATTGGCAAAGTGTGGATTGTCTTCCAAGAATTTGCGAAAGTCACCCATTAGCTTGTCGATGGTGTCCTTCATGTGGCGATGGCGGTTTTCCACCCAGATCTTGTCCTTTTCGCTGAGTTCCATGTCCTTTTCTTCCTCCTGAGGGGTGCCTTGATTGATGACGGTGTGATAGGTGACCTTTTCGCCGTCTTTTATCGGTAAGAGGTCATGCGCCATGGCTTGGTACGTAAACTCGTGCACGAGGGGCGACACAATATCCATGGCGCGGTCGGTGATGAGCAGGGTGCCCTGTGGCCTGGTTGATGGCGGAGGAAAGTTGCTGTTCCATTGCGCATACATGTCAAGCTCTTGCTGCACAAAGTTGGCTAGATGGGAGCAAAGCACAGCAGCCTCCCATGTCGGGTCTCGCGGTTTGTAGTAGCGGACCTTGGGGTACTCGCCCAGCGTGATGCATATCCCCGCAATCTTTTGCGCTGTCGTCTTGAGATGCGCCGCCACAAGCGAGTCGCATTCTCTGTGGTATAGAATCGGAAAACTCCACGGGTCCCGGAAAGTGATCAGATGCGACTCCCGAGGGTAGAAGTCGATGAACAGCGTCTTGGTACTCGAGCGCAGTTGTCGCACCCCGGGGAACTCGTCAATCCTACGCCGTAGCTCTGGTGGAAGCAGACTTGTCCAGACAAGGAACGCTGAGCGGTATTTTCGTGTGCTAAAGTCGTGGAGCAGGCAGTCGACAATGTGCGGTTCGGGGGAGAGGATGTAGATGGCGTCCATGTCCGGGTTCTGCTCGCGGCGATCCTCGATCCGCTCGATATCTGGCATGTTAGCGCCTGCGAACTATGGGAGACGATATGCGCTGGCACATACTCGCGATATTGATATTGAGAATCGCATCTTCGTTCACGCAGTTGTCGACAATGCTTTTGGAGCCCTTGTCAACGATCAGGCATTTCCACTGTCAAGGCGGTTAGTCGAGGTCGCACGTGGGGAGGGATTTGGCAGTACGTCGCCTCGTGTGATGTTTTTGATCTCTTGGAGTATGGCTGTCGATTTCATTAGTCGACTCGTGAGACGTGGCAGCCTTGTTGCGTACTGTTGCGCTGCTCCTCAATGACGGACAGGGGCATGCTGGGCAGCGGTGGCCTGAAGGCCGGTCACAAGTCGGCAATCGCCGCTTGGTGGTCTAGAATCGCGCAAAAAAAGAGGGATGTTGTGGTCTCTATGGTGGCTGGTCCAAGCAATCCGAGATTGTCGTTGTCTCGCGTCGGTGATGATGTCTTGTTCACAGGCCTGACGACGTAGGTCGGACGGTTGGAGTCGCCCCAGGAAGCATGGCGGGGTCCATGTGGCAGGTAGAGCTCGAAAGCCGCCAACCCCAGCACTTGATGCGACATGATACCCATCTTCGGGCAGATGGCGGTTTCATGAGCCCATTGTAATTTCGAGACTAAGAATAAATATGTTTTACGTTATACAAAGCTGACTGGCGAGGACGGTACATGTGCTGCCTCTGAAAAATAACCGCAGCAGCCGGCATCGTCTCAGGGCTCTGCTCTGTGAGGTCATCGCCCAGGTTGGCTTATCGCTATCCTCAGCTCGCGGGTTACACCTGTGATCAGTGAATTCATGGTACTGTACCAACACCATCCCTGACAAAAACAGTTTCGCTTGCTCTGATGAAGAAATTACATTAAAACCCGTTACCATTACCGTATTCGACCGAGACGCTCATCGCAAATGCCAACTGCTATGTCCTGATCAACTCCAAAGCCCACACCCAGCAAAATACAATTGGGATTATCGTCAGGACAATCCACCAAAGCTCAACAGTGTATCTCCTTCCCAGCACTTGTCTCCACCGAGCCATTCTCTTCTTGTTTGTGCATTTTGGTGTTCCGTACACGAGGCACCCCAGGCCTGGGCGTGATTCACACTCAAGGTGCTCTCTCCGTCTCTTCATCAGGAGGCTGGAAGAGTCAGCCGTGATCATCACCTCAACGGATCTAGCTCAGACTTACGGGACGCTCCCACGACAGAAACGTGTGTCGCTACCCATGTCGCATCGTATGTTTGGACATTCTAGATGCAACATTCGCCGTGAGATCAACCAGTCGACTTTGAGTTCTGTGCCAGTGTCGACGAAGCTGTAAAAGTGCCGGTTAACGTGTTTAAGCGATAACGCGTCCGGATAGATGAGGTACTCGGAGATGGCAAGGTGTATTTCGGTAGGCAAGTCCATGAACGACAGAGCGTGCTTTGCGCCGTCCTCTGCTGGCGTGTCTGGTTTGTCCAGAGAGCTGCCGCCTCTTCTGTGCCGCAGCATGGACTCCATTGCAAGTAGTTGGGTGGCCACACAGGTGAATGGTACCGCAACTGGGCATATGGAAGTTTTGTAGACAGCTGCTGCCTATCCCAGGATCACATTACCCACATCATCGCATAGGGCTGGCCTCTTCTCCTGAGGCCGACTGGGCCCTCAGCCCCAGGCAAAGGATCATCGGCCGGCAACCGCCTCATCCTGTGGTGACCTGAAACATTGGCACCTGTGGCTGTGGTGCGGGAGACCTGCGCCTACTGGCTACAGGCGCTGTCAGGCACAGGACTGACTCATTGCACCAAGACACTGTGATGCTGTTCACTGATGAGATCTACAAAATCCACTTTCCCTACTACTCAACATCTGAGCCAACCTTGGTTGTGTACATTGTGAGTGGCGCGGCTGCCTGCTGGTACAGATTGGGTGCCTAACCTACACCACGTGACTCCGCGTCGCGTTTTCGAAGGCAAGGCAGCCAAGGAAGGTGCCTTGACCAACCCCTCAGCACGCCCCTGTGCTTGATGGTTTGCTTATGCCACAGGGGACCCTTAAGACTGCAGCGCCCCTCCAACGCGCCTTGGGGGACACCATGAATCATTACATTCCCTGCGGCAACCATGGCTGCCCTGTCTCACAGCGATGATGAGTTTGGCTATGATTTCACCACGGACGATGAGCTATCTATGCTAGTCTTGGATCAAATCGACGCCGTCCCAGTCAAAGATCACGATGCGCCGGTGGCCACAGAGGGCCTGGGCAGCCTACTCACGCCCGTATCGCTGCAGGGGGAGGTTACATACCCAAACTGTAGACCAGTTTTCTGATCTGATCCACGTAGGAGTTGGACTGACTGACGAAGCGATTAGTGGCCAGCGCCCTTGAGCGCGCCGAGTCGGCTTCGAAAGACCTCCCTACCGCGTCCACGTTCTTCCACAAGACCCCCGCTCCCGAGCCTGGTGACGAGCGCTCTCCTCTACAAAAGTTCCGCACGTACCCGCGGAAACCGCTCTCTGTGAGCGATCTTACCAGCGGAGCGTGGTGCGAATTGCAATATGAGTTTACGTTGACAAGGCTCCCCTTTGGGCGACGCACGCGGACCCCAGCCATGAAGCAAGGCAGCAGAGTACACCAAGAGCTCGAAGACGAGGTGCACACGGCTGTCACGGTGGAAATTCTGACAAAAGAGGACGGGTTTGCCCTCAAGCTGTGGAACTTTGTCCAGGGATTGCGGACACTGCGAGAGACTGGGCTGACCCGGGAGCTGGAGGTCTGGGGCATGGTCGACGAGAACAAGCTCGTCAGCGGTGTGATTGACAGCGTCTCATATGAACACCCTGATCCCAGTTTTGAGGAAGAGCTGTCGAGCCAAGGATCCCAGTTGCCGCCATCGCAGAGGAAAGTGCTGGACTACTTTCCTAGCCAGGCCAGCGGAAACCACAAAAAGGTCTACCTTGCGGACGTAAAAACGAGGGGCTCCCTACAGCGGGTGTCGCCAGCGCAGCTGCGTCCGGCAAAGATTCAATTGTCCCTATACCACAGGTTCTTGTCGCAGATTGCCGCGGAGAAGCTCGACTTCTTTCAAGTGTTTCGGCGGTTCGGATTAGATCCGGATGATCAATTCACGGACACGTTTCTCGCGCAAATTGGGAGCTTGCACGACGAGGTCTTTGTCGACGCGTCAAGCGTGTCGATACCAGAGCTCTCGGACCCGTCTCACGGGAGCAGATCCAGCGACTTCGGGGCGACGCCGCAGTCGGAGCCTGATCTGGTCAAGTACAACTCCCTCCGAGAGCTTCTGTCTCTCGTGCAACAAGAGGTGCGGACTACTTTCCCCCATGGGGCAGACTCGCTGGGGAGCATGCTGCGCGTGCAGTATCTCCATCGCGACGACGGGCGGCAGCTGGACGTGCACGACTTTCCAATGTCCCCGAACGCACTGGACGAGTACTTGGCCAAATACATGCAGTGGTGGCACGGTCAGAGGAAAGCCCGAGGCGTTACGATTGAGGAGGCGTTCAAGTGCAACATGTGCGAATTTGCCGAGGGATGCGAGTGGCGTCAAGGCTTGGATGACGAGCTCGTAGCGCGAACACGCGCAAAGGGCAAGCATAGAGGAGGCAAAGCGTCTTGACTTCTAAAGTCTCACTATATGTGTTGCAAGAATAGACCGGATACCAAAGTTCGTGTGTCATCATCGTGAAGTTTGTGATTCTGGGTACCCTGTAATATACTGAGCGTAAGTGATGCCCCACGAGCCACCCGCAATTGATTGAATCTTAGAATCATCATTCCAACGGCCACCGCGAGGGTCACACATCACGTCTTGATTACAAGGCCTTGGCATCATGCGCTGAGGCCTCAGAAGCCCTAATTTGTCACCATGGCGATGCGCCGGCCTTGGGAAGCCGACGGCGACGACGACCGCGACCGTGATCACTACGACCAGGATGACGACGTCCCGCTGCATCGCAAACGAGCCTTTGGCAGCGGCCTCAAGCGTCAGCGTGTCGAGTTTGTCCGAGCCACAGAAGATGACGAGACCTCTGCATCCTCGCAAATCACAAAAGAAAAGGGTACAGCCATCAGCGACCTCTACGCCAGCGTCGTCATGACGTCTGCGTCAGGAAACAAAGCTGCTGGGATGGGCCTCGCAGACAACGACGGCGAGAAGGAAACTGCACGAATCTGCGAAACATGCGGTTTGGAGATCAAGGGTGACCTTCAGCGTCACGAGCAGAGTCTGGCCCATCAGGTGTCGCTTCAGCACTCTCACCCGCCTTCCCACCTCGACCGCTCCCGCATGGGCTTGCAGACACTCCAGGCCCAGGGGTGGGACCCTGATGGTCGCGTTGGCCTTGGATCCCAGGGGGAAGGGCGACGGTTCCCGATCAAGGTTGCGCTCAAGGAGGACACGCTCGGGGTGGGCGCTGTCGCGCCGACAGTAGAGAAGAAGGAGAAGGAGGTCAAATTGACGAATAAGGAGCTGAAGCGCCAGGCGATCAAAGAAAAGGAGCGGGGGAAGAAGATGGAGAGGGAGATGTTTGGTCGTACGGATGTGGAGCAAATCCTGCGAGGGGAGAAGACGGGAGGAGACGGTTTGAAGTGACTGCTGACGCGGCGGCTGTTCATCTTGCACTGCAGACGAGAAGCCAGGGTTCTGTTGTCTTCCTGCTCTGAGATTGCATCGTTTTGATCCGGGCGCCATCAGGCAAGATGCGCTTCGACCTCTCGATAAGGTGGAATGCGGTCCAAGATCGCTCGCTTCGTCACAATGCACGTGCGGAGATCGGGAGGCGTTCCCGCGGACCGCAACCATTCGCGGGCCGCAGGAACACCATCCTGCGCGCAAGAGTGCAAGTTCTTGAACCACCCTTTCTTGGCGCGGTCCCCTCACTCAGGCTGAAGCTCTACTATTCATCAGGTCCCAGACAGCGCGCACGAGGCGGTCCCAACCGCCGCCGGTTCACATGGGCACTGATGCAGGTGAATGAGCAGCGACGAAGCAAGGCCTGCCGTTTCGCCTTGATGAGAGCTCATTCCCTGCTCTGGAAACGCTTACGACGCATTCGCGTCTACATGCAGGAACATCGCGCGGGGATCTCGGCAGTTGCGTTGGGACACTGATACTACCTACCGTGCTGGGAGGGTCTTTGGTATGGTCAAGGTCGGTTTAAGCATTCAGGGACCCATACTCGACTAGGCACGGAGGACTCGGTGCCCTTTTTTGGGGGATGCTTCGCCGCCGCTTGATTCGTCGCGCACGCTGGGCAACGTGGTCAAGCTTTGCAGGAAGGGGTGCAGGTGGCCTGCAAGGTTCAACATTCATGACCAGATGGTGGGTAGTATGCCAAAGGAATGCACGAAGGCGAGGGACCGGTTGTACGTGTGTCGGGAGAGTCGCCGACTGCAACTCAGCCGGCATGAAGCACAAACTGGGAATTGCCCCGTGCCTGGATGCTACCCCAACATCACCAGAATTTCCGCAGCTTGTGCATGGGGCTCAATACCCCAGCATTCTGGGGATATTAGCCAAGAGCCGTGACGGGCAGCACGGAGGATCGCCCCTCCGTTTCCCTTTTTGGACAGCAAATGCGAGAGACCCTGGAAAGGCGCTGGGATGTGTCGAGACTCTCATGAGCGAATTCGTTTCTTGCCGCCGGACGCATGATTTGACGTCGGAGCGAGGCCCGTCACGCCGGTTTATGCTCATCTTTTCAACACGTTTCAGCCATGTTCTATGCAGTTTGGCCACGCCAAGCATCGACCTCCGGGCCATGAGGGGAGATGAGGTTGCAACAGAATTATAAGAAGGAGGCCACAGACCTGAGATTATGGCTTTCCGGTCGGATCAGCAAGCAAGACAGCTTTTGTGAACCACCATGGCCCTGTTCCTCGCCTCGACCCTACTCGGCCTCGCTGCCGCCCAGTCCCCTGGTGACAAGCCAGAGAACCACCCGGGACTCACGACGTACGAGTGCACAAAGGCGGGAGGCTGTGTCCCCAAGAACACGTTCATCGTCCTGGACTCGCTCGCGCACCCCGTCTTCCAAGTCGATGCGCCCGAATACAACTGCGGCAACTGGGGCAGCCCGCCCAACGCCACCGCGTGCCCCGACGCCGAGACTTGCCAGAAGAACTGCATCATGCAGGGCATTGAGGACTACAGCACAGTCGGTGTGACCACCAGCGGCAGCTCGCTCAGGCTGGAGATGATGGGCGACAATGGCGCCGAGCTGGCGCCTCGCGTCTACCTCCTTGGCGAGGACAAGAAGACGTACGAGATGCTGAGCCTCACCGGCAAGGAGTTCTCCGTGGACGTGGACGTGTCCAAGCTGCCATGCGGCATGAACGGCGCGCTCTACCTGTCCGAGATGCCTGCGGACGGTGGTCTCTCGGACCTCAACAAGGCCGGCGCGGCCTGGGGCACTGGGTACTGCGACGCGCAGTGCTTCACGACGCCCTTTATCGGCGGCGAGCCCAACATTGACGGCTACGGGTCTTGCTGCAACGAGATGGACATTATCGAGGCCAACTCGCGCGCCATGCACGTGGCCCCGCACCCTTGCAACATCACCGGCCTCTACGAGTGTGAAGGGGCCGAGTGCGCGCGGGACGGCGTGTGCGACAAGCCGGGATGCGCCTACAACGCGTGGCGCTTCGACAATGAGGAGCACTACGGCCTGGGTCTCGAGGTGGACACGACGCGCCCGTTCACCGTCATCTCGCAGTACCCGGCGGACGAGAACGGCAAGCTGCTGGGATTCAAGCGCATGTATCTCCAGGACGGCAAGCTGATTGACAATGGCGAGGTGATGAAGCCGGAGCTGCCGCAGATCGACTACCTCAACGACGAGCTGTGCGAGGCGACCAACTCGGACATTTTCATGCGCCTGGGCGCCACGGCCGGCATGGGCGAGGCGATGACGCGCGGCATGGTGCTGGCCATGAGCATCTGGTGGGACCGCGGCGGCTTCATGTCGTGGCTGGACGGCGAGAAGGACGGCGCCGGCCCCTGCAACGCGACCGAAGGCAACCCCGAGAACATTCTCAAGGTTGAGCCCCGGCCCGAGGTCACCTACAGCAACATCAAGTGGGGAGAGATTGGCTCCACGTTCAGGCGGCCCTGCAAGCACAGGCGCAGGAGCCACCAGTAGAGGCAAGCGCCGCGTGTGTATTCATAGTTCCGATGGTGTCAGATCCATCTACTCCTCATTGCCAATACAACTTATCGTTCTCATACCTACCTAGTATGTGTCCCCGAGTCCGAGGTCGCTGGCTCCTGAATCGTCGCCCATGGCATCGTGCAACTCCTCCCATAGGGTCGTTTGAACTGGACACTCGCTGCTTGAGGGCCGCTGGTCCCTGGCTTTGCTCAATCTATCACTGTTCAAGACACTGTCATGAAGCATGGCGTCCACGGCCTCGCGCAGAGCGGTGCGTTCGTTCTCCCAGTCACTCCTCTCGGCTGTGAGATCATGGAGCCGGGAGAGCAGAGTCTTGTTCTCGGCCCTGAGTCGCGCCATGATGTGGTTCTTGATATCGTCCAACGGAGAATCCGCATCGTGGGACGAGAGGGCCTGGCACATGGCCTCATTTTGTTCCTGGACCCGCAGGGCAGCCTCTCGCAGGGCATTGTATGACTGCAAGAGGCTACTGTACTTTTTCTGCGCCTTTTCTGCGTATGTTCTTAGTGCAAGCAGATGCTGCGAAGTGTCGTGGCCCACGTCGAAGCTGGACTCTTTTGTGACTGAGCTCGCTTTGAGAGCCGCGTACTTTTCCCTCGCCTGCTTCAGCTCCACCGCAAGCTGGACATTTCTGGCTTCGACGATTCTGGCAGCGGCTGTCATTCTCTCATTACGCGACTGCAGAGTCTTGTGACGCGTGGACAGTGTACTCAGCTCGTGGTGGAGTCCCGCGGCAAACGCTTTGGCCAAGGGGGGTGCTCTAAAGATGGCCTCCTGAGAGTGGGCCAGCTGCTGCTCTTGTGTATTTTGCGCTTCCAGGCCCGATGTAAGCTGGGCAAAGCTGACAACTTGGTATAGTATGACGCAGCTGGTGGTGAGGAGGAGGAGAATGGCGATGGCTGGGTCTGTCATGGCTCAGCAACGGATCATGGATTGGAAGCAGCTGCCAGTAGAAGCTAGAGGTCTAGTACTTCAAGCATCCTATCTACATAAAATCCTCTTATCGGTCCTCTGCGGTGCGTTGTTGTTGCGCATTGTTCCGTCTTGTTCACAGTACTTTGGTGGACTGTGTGGCCGTCGTGAGTGCAGCTCCCAAACACGGCTATGAACAAGAGTTCTGAAACGAGGAGGGCGAGTTTCGTGTTCTCCCAGAAAGACATATTAACAAGACCACGAACTTTCATGAGAATGGTGCACGTGTAGAAACGCCCGGTGGAGACGATTGAATCCATCACAGGGGAAGCCAAGCCACCCCGAGGAGGGACCCACCGGCTCCATCCGTCGACTTCAGGTTTCCTAATCGGGCAATAATCGTACGCGGCTGTCCAACAGACGAGCAGTCTCGCAACAAGGGCTCGCCAGGAACGGATCAAGCGAAAATTTGATGTCGTGGCAGGCGGGAAAGTAGAGCAAGGATTGCGACTTTTTCTGCATCGAGAACTGCCTATATAAGGCCCAGAACTGGGTGCTCTTCTCTGCAATCCTCAGCCTCCTCCTCATCCGACAACCAATCCAACCTATCAACGTATTCACCATGGTCCACGTCAACAGCATGCTGTCTACTCTGCTCCTGTGCGCGGGCGCCGTGGCCGCTGAGGGCTGCAAGTCGTTCCCCTCCTCAATGAACGAGTACTCTGCCAGCTTCAAGCAGCCTGAGCCGCCCATGGTCAAGTCCGAGTTCACCACCAGCTTTATCCAGCACAAGTGGTGAGTCGACACCCCATACATCCGTCCAGAGTACTGAATTTCTGTGACTTACACGTGTTTTCGCAGGGACGAGAACCTTTCCAACATTGTGGCCGGCTTCATCTTGAGCTCCGCGTCCAGGGGCACCGTTCGCGTCGACAATGCCTACGAGGGAAACATTGCCACGTCCGTCTTCAACTACGCCAACACCACGACGGAGGGCCTCGTGGACAATATTGTCACCACCCTCCCGGCCAACTCGACCACCCCCGAGGTCTGGAGAGACTACGTCACGCCCAACTTCCCCATCTTCCCCAGGGACATTCTCGTCCAGTCCGGCGCCGTCTTCACCGGTCTCGTCGAGCGCAAGTTCTGGCGTGAGCCGGTCGCCTCTGTATGTCCCCCTCCATCTTGTCCCTTCTGGAAAAGTGCTAACATGGTTGGACGCGTAGTGGAGCATCTTGTATCTGGGCGCCATCCCCACGACCGTCTACGTCGACAACACGGGCCTCGTCGTGGGATACGACTATTTCTCGCCCGGCCTACGCACCCGCGTCATCACCGAGTTTTTCAACACCAAGGGCACGGCGTAGATGAGCATTTGCCCTTAACCCTGGGTCTGGGCTCACAATGTACATCACATCTGTCCTGTACCACGTCTTCACCACCACTTTCTCCTTTTTCTTCTGCTTTGTTCGTTTATAGATCAATCCATTCATACTTGGCCAAGTAAAAACATGTTCCTCTCCCGTTCTGCCGAGCGTAGCAGGGTTTCAGATCTACTTTGGTCCTGTCAGCAACGATAAACCCCTGTTTGTGGATCCTGGCTTGAACATGCAGCAGCTGGAACCGCAACAACTTTTCCATGACATAGGCACCTATCGCATGAAGAGGCAAAAGGAGCATGGCAGAATGAATCCCCCGACAAAGGGCTTTCCCTGATGATGTCGCTGCCATGTGCTCGTGGCCATGGAGACATGCCCCTCCGCCTCTTCGGGCGACTTGGCTGGGACCACCAAGTGAGGGGAGCTTGTGTCGGCCGTGGAGCACCGAAAATGAAGCAGAATCGGGGCATGCAGGTATGCGTTGGCCAATTCGTCCAATGGCTCGCCTGGGCTGTTTGTCTCCGTGCTCCAACAGGAGTCATACGGAAAGCCACACGACGTGTCCACCCAGCACCAAGGCTCTGGTCGTTGAGGGCGTAAAGCTGCAGGCTGAAAGACAGAAACGCTTGGAGGATCTGGGCACCCTGACTGCGCCTAATGTAGGCAACGGCTCTGACCAAGGAATTTGTGAGAAAGGGCCCGTTGAATGCATCGAAAAGCTAGCTCCGCGCTTTCTCACACGCACACCAAGCCTCTGGAAGAAGCCGTCATGTTCCAGAGAGCATGTGCATGGCCCACGGCTTGCGTGATGTCTTAGACATCAGCTGGACCCCCACGTGTTAGCTGTCGACGATTTACTATTTACAGTAATGCCAAGACAAATAGATGCCATGTTTCAAACAGCCAAGGAAAGGATGGACTCCGCCACAGCTATTTTTGGCTCGCCTGGCCTGAGATTCAGAGTACGAGGCCACGGTCGCGGTGGAGGCCTCATAGAATCGGCAGCCCGACACGAACAAGGCAAAGTTAGGCAGATGGACGGCATCAAGGAGCTCATTGGGGGTACGGGAGGGTTCTGCGAATGCATCACCAGCGTGGACGACTTGAAGGATCAAGTCTGCGCCAAGGCATGGAGAACCGGACCTTGGATGCAGGCTCTGGCTGTACAGGTAACTGGGAAGACTTGTTTATGCGCGCGCAATATGCACATAGAAAAGGGACTTGACACTGTCATATCCAGGAGCAGGCGTCAGACTTGCCGATCTCGCAGTCTGTCCTTGGAACCTTGATCTTTCTCCTGCACAGGTCTGGCAGCGCGTCTGGATATTGGGTTGGTCGAGGGAGCCCAAGAGCCATTCTGTGGAATCTTACGGGTATTCGACGATGTTTGAGACCGTCGCCATCTTCCATTGTACATGTACTGTCTTCCGACATGCCAAGAGACGAGAGCCTACCTGTATGCTGGGACGCTTGTCATCTCGGTCCGACATTCCGTGCCTTGGACGTAAACGGTTAAATGCATACATGCCACTTTGCAACAATGGGGGCTCATCCTTCGTTAAGGTACAGCCATGGCATCCAAGACGAGACGATCACATTGCCACTATCGTCTCCATATGTTCATTGTTGCTCGTCTCTACCACGCACAAGTCGACCGCTGCGCGTCTTGATCAGAAAACACAGCCCCGTGCGCTACTCCCCCCAGCAACGCAGGACCTGACAACCTGTGTCCCAGAATAGATCGCAAGACACGCCACGATCTTGGCACCAAAGATGCCCCCGTCGGGAGACGCGTCACACCACTTCCCGAGTGGCCCCAGAGTGGCCCCAGTCGGTCCATGATTGACATTCTCGCAGGCAAAAGGGAAATGGTGCCAAGCATGACTATGCCCTTTCGGCCACAGCAGATGCAGGTCAACCATTCCGCGACTTCCGCTCTGTCATCTCAGCCTCTTGAGCAACGATGGATATCCCCGCATCTAAATTTTGCAGCAGCCAAGAGCCGCGTCACAGGCTTCATCACAAGCTTGCCAAATATAGAAGCGGGCAGCGTTGCTTGGCAGTGCGCTGGCTGGCCCAGTGAAGCTGGGCATTCCACCCTGCATCGCTCCCAAGGACTGCTCGCTGCGCGGCTCATTGAGCGTGAGGTTGTGGCAGAGGTGAAGCCTTGCTGAGGTGAGGATCTTGTCCGACACGGCACCTGGCGCTCCATGCGTTTTTGTGTGACTGGGATACGCTGACTCGTTCAAACCCGCCGCAGAGGGCAGCATGAATAAGGTACCAAGCGATTGCCAATCGGGCTCATGGACGACAAGCCCTTACGTCCCTCCAGACCCGATGACGGAAGTTGTGGGCCCAGCCAGACCCCAGCCAGCTGGCTTGCGCCTCGTCCCCCAATCTGGTCCCCCAATCTCCCCACACTGGCTCCCGAGTCCCGACGAAGGGTACGTTTTAAGTTTTTTATTTTAAGCTTAATCCGTCATCCGTCCAACCAGCAACCGGGCACGTGGTCGGCCAGATGCAGACAGTCATGCGACTCTAAGGGACCTTGCGCAATCTCCTTGTCAGGGCCATGGCTGGCACTGCCACAACCTGGGTTAACGTGGTGCGTTAACACAGACGACGGGAGATGCGTCGGACGAGGCGAAGCGATCGGCCGTGGGGAAACGCGCCATGGATTGCTTGGCAATGGGTCCTCCCAAGACTGCCTGTGTCGCGGTCCCACAGAGCTAGCGATTCGGTTGGAGTCTTGGGAGAGCCAAGAACGAGGTAGACTTCATCCACATGCGTTCTACGTAATGGGCGTCCTTTTTTTATCCTCGCCGGGATCGAGGCCGTCTACTTAAACGGTTGGCTGGCCCTCTCAACACGACATCAATCAACTTCACATCCACGCCTTTGCAAACAAGATCAGTCTACCAATCTACTCATCACAGTCACAAAGAACGCACGCCTGCCAACTCGCACCATGCACGCCCACGCCTCTCTTCTCGCTGTTGCTCCCCTGCTCCTGCTCGCCCGTGCAGACGTCGACTTCAATCTCAACGAAGCCCCGAACGCCTGCCAGGACATTTGCCGTCCCATTGCCGACCTCTGGCGCAGCTGCGAGGTCGATCTGCGCGACGACGATGACCGTAGGGAGGAGCAGCTCGAGGTGCAGTGCTTCTGCACCAACGACAGCTTCGAGGTCAATGCCATTGCCGGGCTGTGCCAGGACTGCGTGAGACAGGAGCGCAGCAACAGGAACAACGGAAACAACAACAGGAACAACAACAGGAACAACAATGACGATGATGATGATGACGACGATGACAATGACTCCAACGACGGTGACGATGACAATGATGATAACAACGACGATGACGACGATGACAACAACTCCAATGACGGTGACGATGACTACGACGACGCTTGGGAGGGTGAGTGATCTCTTGACGGACCGAGCTGTCGAACCCACGCTGACAAGACTAGACATCAATGAGATTGTGCGCACGTGCGGCTTCTCGTCCACCAGCTACGCTCCCTCGGCCACCGCCATGCTGGTGTCCGTGACCGTGGAGGCGACCCGTCCCACGGATGCCTCGCAGGTCACCACCACATTCACACCTGTTCGTCAGACTGGACAGTCTGACGACGACGACAACAACAACAACAGCAACAACAACAACAACAACAACAGCAACAACAACAACAACAACAACAATAATAACGACGACGACGACGACGATAACAACAACGGCAACAGCAACAACAACGGCAACAGCAACAACAACGGCAACAGCAACAACAACGGCAACAGCAACAACAACGGCAACTCCAACTCCAACAATAACAACAACAATAACAACGATGACAACAACAGCTCCAACAACTCTAACAACAACAATAACGACAACAATGACGACAATGACGACGACGGCGACAGAAGCGCCGTCATTGACGACAACAACAACGGCAATGCTGCCGGAGCGCTCGCGCCCTTCTGGCTGGCGGGTGCGGTTGTTGCGGGCGCCGTTGCCATGTTTGCGTAAAGGAATAGTGTGGTTGGGTAGCTTTGGGTGCTTGCGTGAAGGACTACACTGGCTGGGTAGTATGTTTTGGATGCTTACGCATGGACGAAGAACAATCTTGTTATCCAAGTAACCTTTTCTCTTTGATTTCCCTCCGTTGTGTATTTCAAGGTCTATCCCTCCAATAACGAACCAGTTGTATCGTAACTAATTCTTCCATCTTGCCCAATTTTCACGTAGAGACTGCTTTACGCCATCTTCATCGTCTCCATTCCGGCATGTAGAATGATTGTCCAGGATATGTCGGTGTCGACGTGCGCAAGAGGTCTTTGATGGACGTGCCCTCGCTCTTTTCTAGTGGTGACGCTGGTCGTGGTTTCTTGGTTGATCTGAACTCGCTGCCCGCCTCGCTGTCCGTTACTTCGCCACGCGTGGCTCCGCCGACAACAGGGCAGAAGAGGCGGCCGTCGACGCCGATATGGTAGTGGGCGTAGCCGCGGGATGGACGGTCCATGTTTGCGTGGCCAAGTCAACGTAGTAGATGGGTATGCGCAGACACGGACGATTTGTATGCGAAGCTGTTGAGTCTGCACGTCTGGCGAGCACCAGAAGGAAAGTTGTGCGTTTCTGTCATTGCACAGAATGAACAGAAGCACACGTGCACATGAGGCGCTGGGGGCGTAAACTTCAACAGCTCTGAAGTTGGCGTCAAGCGGGCTGGCTGAAGCGGACGACGAGCCAAACTGTAACGAAGCAGTCCCGTGATGGAGATACCTTGTTGGACAGGCCTACGTTTGATCATGTGGTCTTACGAACTGCCAAAAGTACTCTGGCCTAGATGGAGGAACAATGATGCTATGTTAAAGTTTGTCAACTCTGTACGTTGTTGATATCCCCCCGCGGTATCAGGTCTTGTCTTGTGCAAGACTGTCAGAGGCGGCCAGGATAGTACTACAAAGACGCACTTATTCAAGGCAAACAAAATCAATTGCCGTTCAAATTTAGATCAAGTGCTCTGTTCCTTGTCCATGCTTGTCATCCGAAACGCGCCACCAGATCCCAACTCTTGCGGACGTCTGCCAAGCAAATTGCCGCGAACATGACAGGCTGAGGCACAGACAGGCCATGTTGAACATTCACACGTCTGGCTGGAACGGGTGAGAGGGTGAGCTGTCATTCTGTTGACCGGTGGAGGATCGCGACCCCGGCTGATCGGTGCTGCTTGGAAGAAACAAAGTGAAGGGCGAGAACAGCGGTGCAATTACTTGTATATTCGACCGATATATCTGCCATAGAGAGCACACAAAGGCACCTGCCATCGCCGATCAACATGAAAGAGGGCCGCTGAAGATAAAACCGCACCCAAGGATAGGGGATCGCAGCAATCGGCCGGTTGATTAGTAAAGGTAAGGAAGCCGCGCCGAATTTGCCGGCTTTGAGCTCACGGGCCGCGATCGAGCGTCTGAGCTCCTCTCCTGGCTTGTGTTCGTGTAGTAGAGGGCGGGGCCCCTTGCTGGGCTTCTGTACCAATTGCGTCTAGGATCGCCGAGACACTCCCCCACGGTGACGAGGTCGAACCCCTTGGATACAGCCGTCGAGATCATGTATTCGGCAAGTCGGTAGACTGTCATTTCGTGAATGTCGTGGGAGAGCGCGATGACCGATTTGCGCGATGCCAGTGCCGTATCAAACGTGGCCTTGGATGCCTGCTCATCCTGTTCCCAGTCTCTGGTGTCAAGGTCCCATTTGATCTGCAGAGTCAGTTCCAGCACAAGAAAAGAAGTCTTCCGCTGCAAAGACTCACCAGGTGATACCCAAACTCATCTAGTATATCCAGACAAGCCTCATTGCAGTTGCCATACGGCGCCCGAAAGTAGGTCGGATACTTTCCTAGAATCCCCACCAAGGCAACCTCCAGATTCACGAGTTCATCCCACTTCTGGTCATCCGAAATGACATTGAAGTCCGCGTGGCTCCAAGAGTGACTGCCGACTTGGTAGCCCGACCGATCCATGCGCCTGATCATGGCGCCGTACGGCAGGCTCGTGTCATTGATGGGCCCCTTTCCCGCGTTCTGGCCATTCAAGAAGAACGTGGCCATGACGTCCCACTCATCGAGGAGGTCCAATAGGTAAGGGGTGAGGTCAGAGGGGCCGTCGTCAAAGGTCAGAGCCACAGCATTGGGCTCTGTGCATGATAGGATCTCGATAGCGTAGGGAACACTTCCAATATGCTCCCTTTGGGCAAGGGCAGGCGCCAGCAGAAGCGTGCCCACCAGCACAAGTGCCTTATAAACGGGTCTTGGTTCCATTTCGGTCCACGATATGTTAGAAAGGGGTGGGCAAGGGAAGTAGTATTGCGGGCTGTTGCGATGCTTCACGTTGCCGCTCAGCTTGCTCAGATGTGAACCTTCGGAAGAGGCGGATATATCACTATTGCCGGACAAGACGATTACACAGAATCGCAAATCTCATGGGGCAAAGATCGTCAACCCGAGCAATGGCCAGACTCACAGCGTAAGACGTGGTGCGTCTGCGTCGTCCTCCAGACCTGCCGTCGGTCTGTTGTAAAGGGCGCATCGTCGTGGACCGGCAAGCCGGCATGGGGCCAGCAACTGGGACTCCTAAGGTCCCGTATGCGTCCCTCTACTCCGTACAGATTCACAACCTTGCGTGAACATGGCGCCGCCAAGCGGCTTCGAACCTTGCCACCCGTGGTGCAGCGCGGTTCTCGCTGATCCGATGAAACCTGCTCGATAAATCGAGCTCAGCTTGAGACCGCCACACGCCGGCACCGACATGAGCATACATGCGGCTCACGTCTGCGACCAAGCTAGCTGGTTGCACAGCATCCGCTCGGGTCCTGTGTCGCAGCATTTGTTCAGCCTCCCGGAGATTTTCGAGCGGCGTCAACAAACGAAGCGTGAACAAGGACAGGAGATACCTGACGAACAATGGACGAGGACGACAATCTCATGTCGGGGTAGAGAGAGACCACCAGACCCGTCGCACGAGCTCGCATGCGACACCAGGCAGACATATCTGCGATGAATGAACTCGGGCTTGTTTCCTTTCGGCACACGGACGTGTTGCCCCTCCCTCGATCCTGACATCGAGCTGTTGGGAGTCTGGGACCTTGACGCGCGATGAGCACTAGCTCACGCCGCGCGCTACCTCAGGCGGCGAGAGGACTGTGCGAGCAATGCCATGCTCTGAAGGCTGCTGGGACGCGGACTCGGTCTCATAGCCTACCAGTGATATTCCACATGTGCTGGGTAGCCTTGTCTTCTCGTCGGGTCTTGGGCGTCCGCGAGCGCTACGTCTTGGTAAAGAGAGGGTGTGCCGGGATCGTCTCCCCACCAAACAGAGTTCACCTCTAGGTACGGCTCTCCACAGGTGCACGTCGTCATGGCTGCGTAAGTACGTTGAGATTCCGGATCAAGGAATGAGAACGTTTCTTGGACGAGAGAATGGCGAGAGCAGGAATATGTGCAGCCCAGCAAGTGTGTCGTCATCACCGACTACGTCTTTGCCACGTCAAGGCAGGCAGGCAAGTTGATCTCACGGCTTCAAGAGTGCCACAGCGGCCAGGGCCAGGGCGGTTGCTCAGCCACAGAGGAGGGGCGTTGGTACCGTTGGTTGGCCAACGGTAAGGTGTTTTGGCGTCAAAGCTTAGGGCCCGCCTGGGGGTCCTTATCGATTAAGCTTTGTCTTGTTCCTGAAAGGCACCTCGACCTGCGCAGAGGCTTAAAACGTCATCTGGAACGACATGAGGCAGAGGAATGAAAAAGCCAAACTAGAGGCGCGAAGATCCTCCCGAGTGTAAACGTCACGTATTTAAGCTCACGAGACTTGGCCTCATGTTCGCAGTCGACTTGACCTGCATGCACATGCACCAGGAGAGGAGACCATGCATGAACGAGATCTAAAAACAGGTCTGGCGGCAGTATAGCCGCCGTTTCACCATTTTATTCCAGCGGCTCACTCCACCATGGCCACAGCGCCGGTGCGCCAGCCAGTGGGGTATCCACAGAGACCGAATGTTTCCTGCTTGCTCTCCGCTCCCCTTTCTTCGACAATGTCGCATGGGCAGCAGGATCACAGCCTCAGCCTGCCATCGCTGCTCCTGTGCCAAATTGTCTTGTAGTACATCGCCATTTTCCGATCTGGATATACTCATACGTGCACGAATCAAATATCGTCACACCGAGCACGAACAAAACGACGACGCCACATCCCGACCCTGTCCAACGAACCCGCGCCCCATGTGTGCGTGAACGACGGACCGAACCCGACAGCACTACAACACTCCGATCACTGTCCCTCGTGCACGGGAACACACCTCCTGAATCAGTTCCGCCGTGGAGATGGAGCATCTGCTCCTCTCTCGCGCCGAAGGGGGCGGCCTCGTGGGCGGCGATCCCAACGACCGTCCGTCCTTCTACAAGGCTGTCGGCATTGCGCTCGCGGTCGCCTCCGGCCTCTTTATCGGTGTGTCCTTTGTCCTCAAAAAGGTCGGCCTGCTGCGCGCCAACGACAAGTACAATGAGGTGGCCGGCGAGGGCTACGGCTACCTGCGCAACGCGTACTGGTGGGGGGGCATGGGTCTCATGATCCTGGGCGAGGTATGCAACTTTGTCGCCTATGCCTTCACCGACGCCATCCTGGTCACGTCGCTTGGCGCACTGTCGGTCGTCATCACGACGATCCTGTCGGCCATCTTCCTCAAGGAGAGGCTCAGCATGGTGGGCAAAGTGTCGTGCTTCTTGTGCATCGTGGGCTCGGTTGTCATTGTCATGAATGCGCCACACACATCGGCCGTGAGCGACATTCAGGAGATGCAGGGGTTTGTCATCACGCCCTGGTTCCTGACGTACGCGGGACTCATTCTCGTGGGGTCCCTTGGCGTCGTCTTTTGGGTTGCGCCCAAATGGGGCTCCAAGAACATGCTCGTCTACATCTCGATATGCAGCTGGGTGGGCGGCTTGAGTGTCGTGGCCACGCAGGGCCTGGGCGCCGCCCTGGTCGCGTGGATAGGCGGGAAGCCCCAGTACAAGGAGTGGTTCTTCTGGGTGCTCTTTGTCTTTGTCATTGGCACGCTGTTGGTGGAGATTGTGTATCTCAACGTGCGTACTGCTTGTGGGCTTGCACTTGGCGAAATGTTCTTGCTAACAGCCTTCAGAAAGCACTCAACATCTTCAATGCCGCTCTGGTGACACCAACATACTACGTCTACTTCACCAGCACCACCATCATCACTTCAGCCATCCTCTTCAAGGGATTCAAAGGGACGCCTGAGCAAATCGTCACCGTGATGATGGGCTTCCTCACGATATGTGCCGGCGTCGTGTTACTACAACTGTCCAAAGCCGCAAAAGACGTACCTGATGCGGCGGTCTTTACGGGCGACCTCGATCAGATCCACACCATTGCTGAGCAGGAGCAGCCAGAAACCGAACCCAAGGCCGATGCCATCCGCGGCACCGCAGCCATCGTACGTCGGATATCGCGTGCCCGCATGCGCATGGAGGCCGATGAACTGCGCAGGCTGCACGAGGAGAAGATGCTGGACCAGATGCAGCCCATCAACGAGGATGGGCAGCCGCAGCCGCCCGAGTACGAATGGGACGGCTTGCGGCGTCGTCGGACGACCATTTCGAGACGGCCTTTCACCGCTGAGACCACAAATACGTCTGGCACGCCTCCTATGCCGAGGAGCCCAGCACACCCCCCGCTAGGCATGTCGCGGTTCCCCGATGTCGAGGACGACATTGGCCACGACGGCGACGACGAGCAACACGACCACGATGATCGCAGCACCATCTTCTCGAGTATCGCGGGGAGCTTGCTGCGGGGGCGTGGCCGGGCGAAAACCACCAATACCATGCCCACCTACGATGAGGAGGATTTCCGGCCCAGTCTAGACCGGGACGACCGCCAGCTGTCGGTCCCTCTCAACCACGTCTCCCTCAACTCGCAGTCGGAAAAGTCGCTCGAGCCGCCGAGGACAGCCTACCAGCCAGGATTCTACGCACAGGACACGGCGTACCTTGGCGCCAATGCTGGCAGCTCGCAGGCGAACCGCAGCGGGAGTAGCCTCAAGCCACCCACACCTCCGCCTCACGGCGTCGCCAAGCGACAGTTTTCGTTCAACCGCGTCTTCCGAAAGGCCGAGTCGCCTACGGAGGAGGAGCGCGCTGGGCTGGTGGACGACGGGGGCGACACGCGGAGGAGCGAAGACCAGGGTCCCCGAAGCGAGCGGAGAGGCGGCGCGTATACGTGAGTGCGCCGGACGGAACGTGCATGGCTGGTTGGATTTGAGCGGAAAATGAATCATGGAATGCATATTGGATTTTCGAGCGGGTAGTCTGGAGTTTGTCTTGAATGCTGGTCGGCCGGACGGTTGGCAGGCTTGAAACGGATGGATTGAGTTGGCGCATCACACCACTGAGGTAATTACATACGCAATCTCACGACCAGTACAAATCAGACGAATGCATTAATGATGATACTCTGCCGTAGAATGCTAGTAGAGGCGGCTCTGCTATTACCTCCGTGGCAGAGGGTTGTACTTGTCGGTCGAGTGTTCTGATTTCTCTCACCAATACCCCGTGCAAGTTTGGCTGTTGATGGAGGTCTCTCGTAAGCACCCAACGCGCAAATTTTGCGGGAGATATACCATTTTCTGAGCACCCTTTTCACAAGCAACAGCCCGAATGGCTTAGGGGTACAGCGTCTCACTCGTATACAGTGCGAAATGAGAAGATCCGGTGTTCGATTCACCGTTTGGGCAGTCTTTTTGACTTTTTGCCGAACTTACATAGACACTCTCTACAAGGCATTTTTTTTTTCCCCACCTCTGTGTACCTCTATGGCACACACAACTGCCTCACGGTTTTATCTTCATGGACGAGTTTGCACAAACTGCTTTCCATGATTGAACCTTGGTTTGATCTCTTGATATGGACTACGACACAAGAAGGGTTGACTCTAAGTATATGGATGTTTAATGCTTCCGTTCTCTTAGTGTACTTGGCAACCGCATCGCAGTGCCGCGGTAGATGGCGTCTTTTCACATTTTCTCAAGTTGATCGTGATACAGTGATTCACACTGTGGGCCTCGACTTGCACTGTGTACCCCAGAGACCGGGCCCTACTGGTGATACGCATCGACCTTCTGTTTGGCCTACCCTAGGCCATGTCTTGAACGGGAATTTCCTGCATTTCCCTTCTATTCATACGACGGAATGTTTCAATAATCACTATGGATAAGTTTGTTCTATCGTTCTGGAACTCGCAGGCATAGTATAGCCGGGATGCGGTACGGCTGCAGCACAATTAAGCTGGAGTAACCCCAAGATGTGCGCTACAACATTGCGGCGCCGCCAAGCACGGGTAAAAACCGCCCTCCACACAACGCGGCAGCCAAGCTGAGGTTCATGTAGCACAATTACCCACACAAGTGTCCAACAGACGCGCGGGTAGACGGGCCATTCGATAAGAATCACAGGGTCCTATAGTGTGTAATTTCTACCGCGTCTAATTGTGCGTCTTAATCCCACCCAGCCTGCAGGAACACGACCGCGCTCACGGATCCGAGGATGCCACCACTTCCGCGAGATCTTCTCCATGGCCCCTTGGCAGTGCAGCCTGAGCCCACATCACAGTTTCCCCGGCCATCGGAGCGACGGTCCGGGGAAGCGCTAGGCGCAGATCCGCCCACGCATCAACAGTGGCAATCAGGAGAGGGGATGGATCACACTCGTCACGTACAGTGATCCACGTGATTTGACCTCGTAGTGATGGTCTGATTGCTGTCCAATGCGACAGACGTCCGACGCACCCTGGGGCCGGATCGTCGACGCCGGCTTCCCGCTACGCTCCTATCGTCCACGCGGAGCCAGGGCCGCCGTGGCACCAGCTTCGTGGTACGTCCCGCCCTGGGTTGAGCGTTTGCTCACCGTCACGGCAATATGCCCATTTGTTCCCGGCCAGCCGCGGTCTCTATCGGTCTGGCCATGACGCCCCCATGTGCTGTGACCTGCAGTCGACATGTCCAGCCGCCGGTGGAGGAGGAGGAGGAGGAGAAGTATCCATGTCCTCTCGCATCGCCGTGATGGAGCACGCGCAGCACCGGCCGCAGCCGCCGCATCAGCAGTATGAGCAATTTCAGAAGCATGAGAAGCGTGAGAAGCATCAAGTCAGCTTGGAAAGACTACATAAGCAGCCGTTGACGGCGCTGGTCGAGATATGCAACGATGCAGACTCATCCGCGCACTCTCCCGGCGGCGATAGCATTGAAGACGACGAAATGATCGCCCCCAAGTGGATGCTCCCGCTGCTGGCCAGCATGGCCGCTGCCTCGCCGCTGGACCGCCGCTCCCTGCGTCTGCGCCAGGAGAGTCTGAACGCCTGTCTCGAGGCGGCCGGGCTGACCTACGTCGACGAGGGCTCCGCCATCTGGGACGAGGCCATCCAGCCGCACAACCTGCGCGTGCCCATCACCCCGCGCGCCATCGTCTACCCGACCTCGGTGGAGGAGGTGCAGGCCGCGGTGCTCTGCGCCGTGCAGAGCGAGATCAAGGTCGCCGCCAAGAGCGGCGGCCACAGCTACGCCTCCATGGGCCTCGGCGGCCAGGACGGCTCCCTCGTTATCCAGCTCGACCGCTGGCACGAGGTCAAGCTCCGCAATGACAACACGGCCACCGTGACGGCGGGCACGCGTCTCGGCTACGCGGCGCTCGAGCTCTTTAAGCAGGGCAAGCGAGGCTTCTCGCATGGAACCTGCCCCAGGTACGTCCGCTGTGTGGACACAATGTTGTATGCTGACCATGCCCTGCTAGCGTCGGCTCAGGCGGCCATATCATCCACGGCGGCTTCGGGTTCAGCTCCCACACGCACGGTCTTTCGCTGGACGCCGTGATTGGCGTCCAAGTGGTGCTGGCGGATGGATCCCTGGTCCACGCGTCGGCGTGCGAGAATAGCGATCTGTTCTGGGCCATTCGCGGCGGCGGCTCGTCGTTTGGCATCGTGACCGAGTTTGAGATCAACACGTTTGACGTGTCGCACCAGTTCTCGTGGTTCATGATCGAGACAGATCTGACCAAGCGCACCAAGGCGAAGGCGACCGCGGGGCTCGTGGCCTTTCAAGAGATCGTCGAGGAGGGCGGCGTGTCGAGGAAGCTCAACATGCGCCTCGGTCTGGGCTCGACGAGCAACCTCGAGGTCGTGTTCCACGGCCCGGAGCACGAGGCGCGCGCGGCGCTCGAGCCCTTTGTGAAGCCTCTTGGTCTCCAGTGGTCGTCCAAGGGCACGAGCGCCCGGCAAGGCGTGTGGCTCGAGATGCTCCAGTCCTGGACATACGGCGACCCCCTCAACATCACCGACTCGTTTCCTGGAGTACGTCGCGCACACGAGCCCCTTTCCCAATTGCTTCTCTAACTGACCACGTCACAGCACGCCGATTCCTACACGTCGAGCTTGGTGACCAAGCACATCCCCAAAAAGGCGTTTGCCAGCCTCGTCGACTACTGGTTCGACGTGGCCCTCGCCAAGGACGCGCTGCCCTGGTGGGCGCAGATGGACGTCCACGGCGACCCGCAGGGGGCCATTGCCAACGCCCCGAGCCAGTTCAGCAGCTACGCCCACCGCGACAAGCTGTGGCTGTTCCAGTTCTCGTCGTCGCCCGCCCCCTCGGACCCGGACAACGACGACGCCGCGATCGCCTTTACGAATGGCATGATGGACAGCCTCAAGGACCACATGGCCGAGGGCGACTGGGGCCGGTACGCCAACTACATCGACTCGGAGCTGGCGCGGGAGGATGCGCAGGTGCAGTACTTTTCGACCAGTCTGCCGCGTCTCGAGGCTGTCAAGGCCAAGTACGACCCGGACCAGCTGTTCTGGAATCCGCAGTCGATTGATCCGGCGGAGTAGGATGGCAGCTCCAGTTGGCAGTGTTGCTAGGATGGGGCTTGGCGCAAACAGCGCCAGAGCAGGTTACTGCCATGAGGCAGGACAGCCATGGTCGGAGCTGGCCACTGGTCAGTCTATGACGAGGGCAGGTGGTATGAGTGAGTCGAGGATCATTGAGAGCGTGATTTTGAAACGTCTACACAATTCAGAGATTGATTACCGCCCAAGGCCAAGTCTTGTGCACCCCCACTTTCCTGGTCACAAAGAAGTGAGGCATGTTTGATAGCACAACTAACTTGAGGACGGTCGTTTGTGCAATGCTGATTTATCCTTGGACACTGGCCCCTTGATTCAGCTGAGCAGCCTATTCAGAGAGTAATCAGAGCATGCATAACAGATGTGCATGTTCTGCCTTCTGGAATATTCCAACCGCGGGGCTTATAAATCCCGATCGCGTGTCTGTTTCCCCGCCAAGCCCGTCGCTGACGCCAGCACTCCTCTGTTGGCAAACGCCCAGTCAGCAGCCCAGACCTACCTCTCATGATGCGGACGCGACGTGGAGAGCAGCAGTCAAGATGACCAGGGAGAACACAAGGTCCGACGCTTGCCATACTTTGCTTCACGGATCACGCTCCTTGCGCGTCGTCGTGCCTTGAACCCAGCCGACTCGTGCGCACCCTCCTGAGCCTGGCTGTTGATCACTGGCCCTCCTCACCTCTGCGTTGTCGGTCGACGCTGCGCCTATATCTTGACATTGTCCACCCGTCCTGCCGATCCAATTCTCCTCATCCAAAGCAGCAGCCGACACCATGAGCGACAACGAAGCGCAGGCCGCGCGCCTCAAGCAGGAGGGCAACGCCCACTTTGGGCGCAAGAACTATGCCGCCGCCGAGAGCTGCTACTCGCAAGCGTGCGTCCCCCTTGTTTCGAGAGACGCGTAAGAAACAAAGAAAGCCCGTGCTGACATGCATACCCCAGCCTCGTCAAGGACCCCAGCATGATCGCGCTGTACGCCAACCGCGCCATGACGCGCTTCTTCCTCGCCTCGCACGACGCCTCCATCACCGACTGCGACGCCGTGCTCGCGCGCGAGCCCGACCACCTGAAAGCGCACTATTACAAGTCCAAGAACCTGCTCGCCCTAGGCGACGTCGACGAGGCGAGCACGCACGCGCTGCTCGCCTACGAGGCCTGCGTCGACCAGCACGCCGACGCCTCGCTGCGCATGACCAAGGAGCACCTCTTCGTCTGCCGCAAGGAGCGCTGGGAGGTCAAGGAGCGTCGACGGCGTAACGAGCTGCGCGCCTTTGAGACGGAGATGGTCGGCGTGCTCGAGCGCGAGATTGCGCGTGACGTCGACGAGGCCGACGAGGCGGACCGCGACGCCGTCCGCGACGAAGGGCAGAAGCGTCTGGCGAACCTGCGCGAGGTGTTTGAAAAGTCCCGTCCCAAGGACGACCAGCAGCGCGAGGTGCCCGACTGGCTCATTGACGATATCACCTACAATGTCATGATGGACCCCGTCATGACCCCGTCTGGTCGCTCGTACGAGCGCGAGTCTATCACGAAATACATTGAGAAGGCTGGCACGGATCCCCTGACGAGGGAGCCCCTCACAAAGGACGACCTGAAGCCCAATCGCGTCCTCAAGGAGGCCTGCGCGTGGTTCCTCGAGGAGAATGGCTGGGCGTACGACTGGTGAGTGCCTCTGTCCCTGAATGAGGATGGGCGAGCATGTGTTTTGAGCAGGGAGCATAGCAACAGGCGTTTTATGGGGTATGGTTTCGAGCGAGCGAGCGCTTTGCAGTTGCAGTGCGTGCAGAGTATGCAGGGTCCACAGCCAGAGTCTAGAGAATGTACGGATAGTCAAGTTCGTATAATTGGAGGCTAGCGCTGGAATGGTCCCGGCACAGATGAAGCATTCTTTGGCACATCACCCTCGTGTGCGCGCGTGAGGACTGATGATAGACCAGCAGGCGGAGATGCAATGCTGCGTACCCCTAGTCCAGAGCCCAGGTCCAGAACCAGCCCACTCACAGACCTTCCACGTATGACTCGCCTCATCACCTGCATTGTCTATACATGTTTCAAGCCACAAAAATGTGCTGCTGCACTCGAGTTGCACCAACAGTCCGGACCCTGGCCTGGTGGGGGCGGTCCTGTCACAGCATCAAGCTGCACGACTCCACGTGGGCGCTTGGATGCAGGCAGCTTACATCGAAGACAGCACCACTGCCTAGGACCGTGTACTAGAATGTAAATACGTATTTATAGGACATATGAACAAAGTGCCTTGTCTATGAAACGCGCCTCATTGTGATTGAGGAAAAAGCAGTCAACCGCCCAGAATGCCGCACCGCTTCCCAATGCTTTTTGTATATCGTAACATCATGCAAAAATCGACAAGCCTGTTTTTATACACCACAGCTCAGGCATCCAACAAGCGCAGCTGCAGTGTCTGCTTCGGCTTCAGCGTGAAGCTCGGGGTCTCGAGGCCGAGCGGGTCCATGGTCGTCTCCATCCTGAACTGCGACACGAGCTCGACAATGACCAGCTTGAGCTCCATCAGCGTGAGAGCCTTGCCGATGCACACGCGCGGCCCGTTGTGGAACGTCGCAAAGGCATAGGCGCTGCCGGCCTCGCCCTCGAGGCGGTCCCACCGGTCCGGGTCGAACTCCTCCGCATCGTCGCCCCAAACCTCCGGCTTGAGATTCACCATGGCCGGGCACAGGTTGAACGTCGTGTTCTTGGGTACGAGCACACCGGAAATCTCCACGTCGCAGGCGGCGACCATGGGGATCCAGCCCACTGGGACCTTGTCAGCAGAGTACGCGAGAAGCAGGGACCGCTTATGACGTACCTGGGCAGTGCACGCGCAAGACCTCGCGCAAAAAGTTCTCCAGGAAATGAGCATGATCGATTTCCGCCCATGACTGCTCCTCCATGGCGCTGATCTCTTTGCGCAGCCGATCCTGGATGTCCTGCCGGCGAGCCAGGGTGTCGAGGGCCCAGACGAGCGTGCAGGCCGTCGTGTCGTGCCCCAGGACCATGAAGTTCAGGATCTAGTTTCCTGCGTCAGCATCCATGTCACAGAGGCCAGACTGTCACCGCGACTCACATATTCCACAACCTTCTCGTCGTCCCACAGCCCCGTCGCTTCCACCATGGCCTGCAGGACGTCTGCCTGGTCCTGCACCTTTTCTCCGCGATCCAATGCTCGGCGACGCGCCTGCACGTGTTCTCTTATGACGCCGCGTGCGGTGGCGCATTTCCGAGCGACGTCGCTCACAGCCTCCAGCGGCAGCCATTGCTTGAAGGGCAGGTGGGTAACGATCCAGCGCTCAATGTGGCCGCGAATACTGGGGCGCATCGTGGCGCTGAAGATCTCGTGGAGGGGCGAGTCGTCCGCGCCGAGGTGGTTGAGGTCGACGCCCATGGACTTGATGCCGGCGACGTCGAGGACGGCTTTCCAGAGCTCGGTTTCGACTACACACACACACGGTCAGTATCTGCGGACGGCCCGACTGCCTGGCTGTTGGGCGGGGGGGGTGTGTGGGTGGGTGGGCGCGCATACCAGTCACGACATCGCCAGGCGCGGTGCGCTTGGCGGCAAGTGCGCGGCACAGCTGCTCAGCCTTGGCCTTGATCTGGGGGACGCAGAGCTTCATGCGCTGGGGCGAAAAGAGCTTGTTGAGCACGGCGCGGCGCTGCCTGTGGTCGTCGCCGTGCGCCCAGGGGAGGCCGTCGCCAATGACCATGGCGGCGCCGTTGCGCGACTCCTCGGACTTGACGAAGCAGTCATTCTTGGTCTGGAGGATCTCGCGGTAGGCGGCGACGGTGTTGGGGATGAGGGTCTCGGATTGGCCAACCTTCAAGATGCGCAGAAAAGGCGCGTCGGGGCAGTCGCGGCTCCATTCGCGGTAGAGAAAGGGCATCCACGGCGTCGTGAGGAGTGTGATCATCTGTCCAAGAAGCCAGTGGTGGTTTTCCTTCAGTGGACGGAAGTCATGCGCGTTAGCATAAGAAACGCAGTGTGTGGCAAAAAACCACCGCCAGGGAGGGAGGAGAGACAAACCTTGGGCGTCGGCAGATGACGCAGCGGCGAGACATGGTACGGGTAGATGAAGAGGGCGTATATGCTTTTGAGCAGATACGCGAGGAAGAAGAACAAGACGAGGAGAAGGACATTTTGCGTGTTGGCGACGGTCGCCAGTAATGTGGTCGGCAGGTCGCCGTAGGTCGTGGCCAGCTGCGGACGATCCATGGCGCTGGCCGTGGCTGTCGTGGGCGCTGCGGCGAGCGTAAGGTATTTTTGGCCGGCTGGCGCAGGCGCGCACAGCAGCAGGAGGAGGCTTGGGACGAGTTGGCAGGATCGCGGGTCGGTGCAGGCCGGGCGAGCGTGGTGTCTGAGACCAACAAGTGTCCCAAGGGTCGGTCGCTGGCGGCAAAGAGGCCCAATGTTGTGGCAGGAGAGAAAGAAGGAGGGATGGCGACGGAGTGTAATACCTGCCCGGGGATGGGGAGCCAGACGAGGAATGGACGATGTGGAACTGGAATTGCGAAAACAGAAAGAGCAGGCGCAGAGAGACCGCCTGGCCGGCCAATGCACGTCTTGGACGTGTGAGCACACACAGGCAGCGGCAGGTGCCGATGGAGCTGGTCTGGAGACGGTGGATCCGGGAACGCTGGCACAAGTTTGGAAGCTGTCTTGTGTGTGTGTGCGCGAGTACGGTAGTTGGATGAGAAAGGCCCAGCCAGCAGGAGCACGGTCGTTATGTAAGGTAAGTAAAGATCGGGATCTCGCACCGGGAGCGGGAATGGCTACGACTAGTGTGAAGGAAGGACTGTGGATGGATGATGATGATAAGAACAAAGCAAGCCCAGCGCCAGGAATTGGCTGCAGCCAGAAGTCGATTCGAGCTGCTGGAATTGCTGGGCGGTGGTGGTCCACACTGGAATGGCGGCCAGGCGAAGACGGAATAGTGCTAGCTGGGAAAGGAGAGGGTGTGGTTGGGATGGGCTACTAGAAAAAGTCGTCGATCTCGGGGACAGGGTCGTGTATTTAAATACTGGCGCGCAGTCCCTCCACCCGACGCAGGCGGGATGAGTGAGGTCTGTCGTGACTGCGCAGCTCGCGTCCGAACGTGCATTGGAGAGAGAGGGCGTTGTCGGACCTTGACTGAGGGATCCAGCAGCACGTACGTTAGGCAAGGTACGGAGCGCACGCATCATTCGATGCTGGGCGTCATGTACCGAGCTGGCATGCCGTGGGCGGCCACTGTCCGCATGCCTCTGGGACCGCCAGGTCGGTTCAGTCGTCGCAGGCTAGTAACTACCGTACCTGGTCATTCATTTGCGATTTGCTGGAGCCAGCGGTGTTTGTTGGTTGGTTTATGCAGTGCAGAGTGCAGTGCAGAGTGCAGGCCCTGGCATGCGTCCGCCTCCGTTTCGCCGTCTCAGACAGCCCCCAAACACCAGCCAGCGCCTGCTTCCAGGGTCCAATTGCCCGTGAGGCCGACCGACGACTGCACCTCACGGGGGGGATGGGGGGGAGGGAAACCCGGGAAAGGTGCCAGACACGGCACAAAGGGTCGTCATTGGCATGCAGGGATCTGGTTTCGCAACTGCCAACAGCTTGTTGTGTGCAACCAACAGACCGACCGACCGTCGACGCATTGGCGTGTGTGCTGCCTAATTGAAGCCTGTGTTCCCGCGACGCGTCGGCCATCGAAGGTCTTGTCGAAGAATCGAGGCGTGTGCCCAGCGGCGAACACTCCAGGCACTCATAGTTAAGGTAAGGTACCATGCAGACGATACGAATGACCAGACCCAGCCAGCCAGCCAGCCAGCTGATGGCGAGGCAAACCCAGGCGCACCACACCCACGTACTGTGCCTGCTTTAATATTATCAAGTTATTATCCACGACGCACCTCTACGATTGCCACCATCCACTTCTCCAGCTGTACCAGCCTCGGCTGAACTCCTCCAGCTCCGTTCCGCCGCATTCTGTTCCATGACAACTTCTCTTCTCCGTTAGCACGGGCGGAGTCCATAATTGATAGACTAACGTAGGCCTCCCGCTCCAGTGGCTGCGTCCAATGGCTGGTGATCGTACATGCGCGTGCGGGGCGGGCGACAGCCCAGCAATTATCCCCAGAATCCAAGATTAACCTTACTTGGCCAGCCAGCCAGCCGCCCTTGTTTGTTTGGCTCTCGGCCTTTCATCCTCGAAAAAGCATCATCCCAGCCTGCGCTCCCTTGCGCGCGTGCAACGCTGCCAGGAAAACGGAAAAGCAACCAGCAGGCGGCCAGGAATTCCCGTCCTTGGCAACGCTCGCTGCAGACGCACCTTGGACAGACCACGGATCCGTTGCGCCGCATTCTCCTGCACGTTGTTGTCGCCATGCATTGCGTGCGTGTTGGTCCCAGCAGGCGAGTATCACATGCATTTTAAATCGCCGTCGATCTCGAAATGCATGGGGGGACATGCATGGCGTGCCCACCCCCCTTAACGCCGGTTACGAGCGCTTCACCCGCTCGCTCTCCACCGACGACGGATCCCATGGACTTTTGTTGGAGCAGTTCCTTGCGCTCATCAAAGCACACACACCGGCAGTGCTGCAACTGGTCAACCCGTTTATCGGCCGCCGCTCGAGGAAACTAATCAGGGCACGTATCCGAGACTGCGGGACGAGTTTATTTACTCAGCCCAATGCTACGCTACGCGATCATGCCACGGGTGGTTGTTGGTGGCTACGTACGTTGATATCAGCCTTTGACGCTGCTTGTACCATGGCATGTTTCGTCACCGTGTTATGCTGCAATGATACATGGCTTGTCGGCCGTCTGTTCATTTGTGGCAGCCATACTGGAGCGTGCACTGCGCGCTGCGCACCAAGAGGCCGCCAGAGTGGCCGCCCTTGCAGCTGCACGCCAGATGTATGATGGCCATCGCGGACGGAGGCAGGAGAAATGGTGCCTGTCCGCCACGCCGCGGACTGACATGTTACACTGCATCGAGGTGTGAACCGCAGAGTGTGTACACGGTCCCGCAAGTTCGGAGTCCGGAAATGCTTTGAGACAGCGTGGACGCCGTGACGTGCATCGTGTGCGTGCGGCAGTGCTGCCCCCCGCTTTCTTGATCCAGGTGGATGGTCCTGAACGTGCTCTGTCCATGATCCAGTCAAGCAAGTTGATGCGACAAGAAGCAGGTCACGGGATCAAGTGCGCGCCACCGTGAGGGGAGTCGTGGCTATGGCGGACGACGATGAGTGTGGGTGCCACGTGTGCCAAACCACAACTCGAACTATACAGACCACACTAGAAACCATGTGGTGGGGATAGCTTCAACCACAACCTGCACGAATCGACCTCTGATCGCCGGAGAGCCAGCCAATACTTCTGCAGAAGCTGACGAGCAACGAGTGCACATGACGCGCAGACGAGAATATGAGACGACCTTGGCGGCCGCATCGTCGTTACGCAGCATACACCGAGCCATCAAGAAAAGGCAAGATGCTCAGCTTCGACCAGAAATAGGAAACCAGTCCATATCCAGCGCCGCGACTGGCTCCAGCAGGTAGCACACCGAGCCTCACCTCAGCTGAGCCCTGTGCTTGTGCTACGTGATCTGCCAAGGCAGCCAACTTGTGCGTCGCGCTCATCTCCTCCAAAACGAGCGGTCCCGAGCCCTTGGGTCCGTGATCTCCCCATCTCGCAGGTTTGTGGACGGCATGGCCCGCCCTGGGCGCCACGAGAGGATGGTGTCACGGGCACGTGTCGGCCCAGACATGGGGCCTCGAGGAGGCACACCGATCTTTCCTCCGTCTCCAGTGCCACCAAGCCCGTGCGACAGCCTCGTCTCGGTGTTACAGGCAAGGCCACAGCCTTGTGCGATGGATGACGACTCAGCGCTGCTCATGGAACACGATGTGATTTCGAGTCCTGCATGCGGCTGGCACCGCCGATGTGCAATGTCCTCTCAGCGTACTGTGGTACAGTATATCCATAGGAAGGCTGTATCGCAAAGGCACGGGGCTTTTGCTCGATAACATGTTCCGTCGTCCAGCATATCCAGACTCGATTCATTCCTCGTTGATAACTCGACCTGACCATGTCTGAGACGAGCAAGTCCACCGCCTCCCAAGAGCTGGGCCTCGTCGAGGCCGATGGGTGTCCGGCACCTGCGCATCCCAGAGCCGGCATGGCCGCGTGGAGATGGAAAACATCCATGGCTGTGTTTTTGCTCACCAGCCTCATCAGTGGTATGTCTACCCGAGCAGACAGCCGCGGTGCTCCTGTCACTGACTTGGGCAATGTCTTCTCCAGGCTACGACATCAGCAACGTGGCCAATATCCAGCCGCAGATGTACGCCGCCTTTGGCAACATTGAACTCCTCCACTGGATCGGATTGTCCTACTCGCTGGCCAACATGGCCGTGCTGTCATATGCGCGCAAGATCATCTACTGCTTCAACCTCAAGACCATCTACCTGGTTCACCTGGCCATCTTTGCGGCTGGTGCTGCCGTGGCAGGGGCCGCGTCCGATATGAGGACCGTCATTGTCGGACGCGTGATCATGGGCATCGGAGGGTCGGTGGTCCAGCAAACGTATAAGCCCCTTTCTCTGGACTGCCGAATAGAACTGACCAAAACAGTAACATGACCTTGGTCGCCGTGTTTGCCACGCCCCGAGAGTCTACGGGGGCACTTGGCCTCATCTCTGCCATGTGGGCGACTGGTCTCATCGTCGGCGGACCCATTGGAAGCGCCTTTGCCGAAGATGAGTCGGCCACATGGCGCTGGGCCTTTTACCTCAACCTGCCGCTCGTCGGTGCGGCCTTTGTGGGAGCCCAGGTCTCCTTGCCGTCTCACTCGCTCGCGCCCAAAACCTCCCTCTTGCAGCGCCTGATCCGGATCGACCCTCTTGGTGTCGCACTCCACGCCGTCGCGCCGGTCCTCCTGGCCATAGCCATTACTTTCTCTGGACCCATCTGGCCCTGGGGCTCGGCACCGTCCACAGCTCTCTGGGTCGTTTCCGTGCTCTCCATTGCCGCCTGGGCCCTGCAGCAGCACTTTTGCATCCTGACGACGCGCGAGGAACGTTCGTTCCCCATGCACATGCTGACGCGGCGGCACCTCATCCCGCTGTGGGTGGCCGCTGGCTGCGCGGGTGCCGCGTATGCCGTGACGCTGTACTACATCCCACTCTACTTTGCCTTTGCGCGCGGCCACGACGCCCTCGCACAGTCGGCGCGGATCCTGCCCTTTGTCGTCGTGTACATTCTCGTGGTCTTGCTCACGGGCGGCGTGCTCCTGCCCCGACTGGGCTACTACAAAATCGTCTTCATCGCAGCGGGCGTCTTCACCACGGTGGGCGCGGCCGCCTTGGCTACGACGCTGTCGGACCTGTCCGCGCTCGAGGCGCAGGTCATGGGGTTCGAGGCGCTGCTAGGTGTGGGCCTGGGGATGCACTTTCAGCACGCGCAGAGCGTGTCCAACCTCGTCAACAAGGATGTGCGCGACAGGGTGGACAGCTCTGTCATCTGCAACCTGGCCCAGATGACGGCTATTGCCATGGGGCTCGCCGTCGCGGGCGCCATGTATCAGAATGTGGGCTTTGACCTGCTGCAGGAGGCCGTGAACCAGGACGGCACGTGGTCGGCGCGCGAGGTGCGCGAGGCCCTGGCCGGCGTGTCCTCGCGCGTGTGGGAGGTAGGGGACGAGGAGTCGTTGAAGAAGGGCGTCCAGGCCGTGGTCAACGTTATTGCCGGCGAGTTTTACATTGCCGTGGCGAGCGGAGCGCTTTGTCTGCTCTGTGGTGTCTTGATGCGTTGGGAGCGCCTGGACTACGGCAGGACTAGACAAGGGGATGAAGAGGCGTGAGCGTAGATTGGGTCAGGACTGTGCTATGCATGGGGAAGCATTTCATGTGATGTGATTTTGTCAAGCTGCCCTCTTCCGTTGCTGGCGACGCACAAGAGGCCACTGAAACAGTATATACAGAGCTACTCTGCCCACCCGCTTCCTCCTTGGCATCATCACCCAATCTTGATACCACCGCCACTGGCACTGACAACGCAGCCCGTGATCCACCTCGCGTCATGGCCGCACAGCAGGCCAACGACATCAGCCACGTCCTCAGGCTGGCCGAAGCGCGGGATGCTCTGGGGCGGGAAGAACTCGTCCTGGAAGCGCTGCACAGCCTCGGGCCCGCAGTTGACGACGGCCTCGGTCTCCGTGAGCCCCGCGGTGACGGCGTTGGCCGTGGTGCCGGCCATGAAAGCGTACCTGTCGTCCTTGCCGCCAAAGGCCTGCGCCCACGTGCGGCAGAGCGACTCGCCGGCCGACTTGCCGGCCGCGTACATTAGCTGGTCGCTCCAGGGCTGGCGGGAGCGGATGGACGAGATGTAGACGATGCGGCTGTCGGGCTGGAAGAGCCGGCGGCGGACGCATTCCTCGACGATCAGGACGGGGGTCTGGATGTTGCCGAGCAGGCTGTGCTGGATCTCGTCCACGCCCATGGCGCCAATGACGCCGGGGAGCGGGTCGCAGGCAGAGTTGATGAAAATGTTCATCTTGCCGTGGAATGAGGCTTCAATCTCGTCGGCGATGACGCGCGCGCAGTCGTGGAAGAAGATGTCCGCCACGAGGCCCTTGATTTGGAGGCTCTTTGGGCGCGCCCGGCCCGTAGCTTCAAAGACACGGCTCGTAATCTCATTGTTGAGGGTAGAGAGCGCCTCGACGCCTGCTTGGCTCGAGCAGGTGCCCAGGATGGAGCAGCCGCGCGAGGCGAGATGGAAGGCGACGGCGCGCCCGATGCCGCGCGAGGCGCCGCTGATGACGGCGACCTTGTGCAGGAGATCTAGCTCGCGGACGGGGGGCATCTTGGCAGCTGAAGCTTGGGATGGCGCAAAAGAAGAAGAGTGGGCGCAGAGGTCTTGGGCAGGATGCTGTTGTGGTTAGATGGATGGCATGACTCATTATGAGCACCAGGTCAGGGTTGGAGACGTGTTGGAGTCGAGTTGTGAACTTGTGATCGCGCCGCTGTCGTCCCACCTAGGTAGACGATGACATCTCGCAACGTATCTTGTGATCCTCGTACCTAGTCGAAATGAATAGATAAACGTGGACCTGTACTTTGTCCGTTGGGGGAATGGTGAGCTCTCTATGTCCCTGATGCGCATTGGTCTTGGATCACGGGCCTTGCCACAGCGAGAGGAGTCCGTCTGGTTGAATAGGATCCTTATTTTGGACCTCATAGCTCCTTGAAGTATGTCGTCTAAGTGCGCCTGTAATTGGCTATGGTCTCGTCTGCTGCGCCGTCTGGCCTGACTGTGCTGGATATTCGCTGCATCTTGGGCCATCCACTGCGCACAAGATTCTGGCGAGTCTGACTCTGGCCATTTGAGCATGAATTGTTCCTCAGGGTGGTTGAAATTCGTTTTTGCTCGAAAATTTTCTCCTAAATTCTTCTGCCATCCAACGTTTCCTGGAAAAGACCTATCTGCGTCTCCGTCACTGTCCGTGGTGCCTGTCCAAGACATGGTCTCCCATACCTAGAGTGAGAATTCCCGCGCTGAGGCACCAGGGGCTGGAGTGTTGTCTTTGTGTCCAAGGTCTAATCTCATTGCTACTTTGCTGTTCAGCACCATGACCAAGGTACATGTATAGCTGTGCTCTCGCCCTGGTCAACAAGCAGCACACACACCGCTACGGACAGCCTTGCGCCAGAAGAGACAGGAAAAAGTCGGACGAACCATTCTCTTCCTTCAGAGTCTTGCCCTGGTCACTGTTGTTACGGGCCGGCATCACGTCCCTCGTTGAGCTAGTGCGGGCGAGTCCGCGCTTGTGAAGGATCTTGGCCTCGTGCCAGGAGAATGCGGATCCCATTCATAGGCCGACAGGGAAGCTCACCAATAGCCTAAACGGATGGAAGTAGGCCAGAAAATCTAATCCAGATCCTCTTTCTCACTTTCTACAAGCCAGGAAAGATGGAGAATACAGCCAAGGAAAGACTCAAGACATAAGCCATGATACATGGCGCTGTGCTCCCGTACGTAGTACTATTGTCCTATCTGGCACACGTACTACTGAAGGATTCATATCCATGACGACTCCGGCTATTCCAGCCGTGCGAAGTTCGTTCCGCGCGGCCCAGATTCAACCTCACAACCATGGCATAAACTACTACCACCTCTCAAAAAGCCCTCACTTGCTCCAAAAGGCCACGTCGTTCCAGGTGACGCGGATGGGCCCCGAGCCGCTGTTGGTCTTGTAGGCGCCGTGCTTGTCGTAGAAGCTGCCGCCGGGCGAGTCGGTCGTGTACCGCCTCTGGCCGTTGATGTAGACGGTCATTCGGCCTGCGTCGAGGTCGTGCACCGTGTTGACCCGTACGGGCCTGCCGACCGGGGCCGTCCCCGCGGGCGCAATGGTCGCCTGGTCGTGGACGTTGTACAGGCGGCCCGACTTTTCGACAGCCATCATGAACCAGGGCCCATCGTCGCCGTTGAACGTCTGCTTAAGCGACACGCGGTCGCCGCTGAACGAGTTGATGGTGAAGGTGCCCTCGAACTGGCGCACGCCCGCGTCGTAGTTGGGCCGAAGCCTCTCCTCGGCGCGCGGGGCCCCGTTGCTGCAGCCCGAGCCGTCCGTGGTGCCGTCTGGCCGGCTGGGGAGCACGTATTGGTTGCCGCTGATGTAGCCGCCGGCGCACTCCTGCTGGGAAGACTCGGGGTACTCCCTCCTCCACGGGCCGCTGCCAATGGGCGTGGCCGCGAGGGCAACACTCCCCAGGCTGGCCACGATCAGGTTCTGGATATGCATTTTGGGCAAGATGGTGGAATCTACATGTAGTGAGGGAGACAAGAGATGAGTGTCTGTTGCGTGCGGTGTTGCGTTGACTTAGGATGGCCAGCACGGCCTCTATAAATAGTTCTCGACAACGTTTGCGGTGGATCCAGAGGCTCAGGGAACTTTGTTTCATCTCAGATCCCTCGTGCTTGGCGTAGATCTTCCCCAGTTCTTGGCGATCTCTGCAGGTCTGCTTCTCAAACAAACGTGTTTCAGAATCGCCCGCACTGGGACGGACCGTCCGAGACCTTCCCGAACGGGCAGCAGGGGAGCTCAATGTGGTGCCAGCGAGCGCAGATGTCTCAGAAATGCAATGCCGCAAACTGCAATGACACCACGGGCCACGGACAAAGAAGGAATACTCTGGCTCTTCTTCCGGCACTATCGAAGATCGTGCATGGCGCGTCGGGCAAGGCGGACGCGAGGACTCGGCCGTAGATCGAGCGTCACGTCCTCCTGGAATTTGCTGTCATTGCAAGAGCAGAATGCTTAGCCCCAGGATTTGAGCTAGCTCCTGGCAGTGGCCAATGTCTCGAGAAGTGAAGGGTTGTTCGCCACTTTGGCAGTCCTGTACTTAGATCGTTACCCCCTTTGTCTTGGTCAGACAAACCATTCATGGAGGAATACTTGAAACGTCAACGATGACGTGGCCTTGTCTGGGCTGGCATACAAGATGGATACACCGCGCGAGCGCCATTGAAACTACACAGAGCTTGCCCCTGAGCCGATGGCGGAAACGAAACTGATCCGAGTTTGCCTGGATGCACCGCTTCACGGGCCATTGCCCCCGTTTGTCAGCCGCCCTCGTCGCTCAATCGTACCGCATCCGTGTAGTTTCTAACCCCGAGCTCATGCAGTGCAAGGAGACGGTATGCCTGGACATAAGGAACACTTGAGGTGGATTCCCCGTCCCGCGCCAGTAGAGAGCGGCCTCAAAAAATCGGTTGCCAAGACGGGAATACGCGTTCTTGTTCGTGTCGTGGCCCCGGAGAACACGTCGGCCGATGCATGGTATGGAGCGAAGGAGCGCTCGGGAGCAGTGGTACGAGCCCCTCTATGGGGAAGTCCTCCACGAATAGGCTTCTGCCGATGACTGGAAATGGCAGGTCCTTGTGCTCAAAGAAGACTGCTGCGAAATCGAGCACGAGATGGAAAGGAAGCACCATGAGCTTGGCGGACTCATTGCGAACCGTGTCGCACTTCAGGGGACCTTGGAGGCACCAGTGGATGTGGCCGTGGGGAAGGGTACATGGAGTGGATGGCCAGGATGGTTTGGTCCAAACGAGAGGCATAAAGTCGCTTCCATGGCTCCTCGTGATGACAGGAAGAAGCTTGGCCCCCTCTCCAACCAGACCTCTTTGAGATCTCCACAAGCGGTGCAACCGCTCCTCACCAAGTTGAGAGGGAAGTCCGTATGCTCGCTCAACGCGATGCGACGGGCCTGTTGTCTCGACTCTGCTGTTGAGGCCTGGGATGAGACAGGCAGTGCTGCCGCGCTTTGGACCGTAGCTGGGTCCGGTCTTTGTCATGGCTGGTGGATGTATCTGGCATTACCTGGCTGAGGACATGGAGCCTGGATGTTGTCGCAAATTCTCAGACCGAGGAATATACCTGTAGTGCTTGGCCAGCACAGGCCTCCGTGTCATTTGACAAGCAGGGGTTATATCGACCAACCGCAATTCTATGTCGCAACTTCGTTTCACTCTGGCTGTTGATTCAGTTGTCTGGGCGCACACGGTCGATGGATTGACAAGCGCGACCCTCCACACTTTCCCTCTCATGTTGTCCGGAGGCACTCCGCCGGCCTATAACAAGGGGTGCTTTGGTGTGGGGGCTTCCTCATTGGTCGAGCAATGTGGCAATTTCTCGAAAACGGTAGGGGCGGGCGGGGTTGCTCTGGCCTGGAATTGGATGTGGAGCACACAATTCCATGTTGAGGACCGGATCCTCTCCGGTCGCCTGTGAGAAGTTGCGTTGACGGGGTCGCTGCCTACCCTAGGCTTTCGCCCTCTGGTTATTTCGTGTTGCAGAAGGGAGCAGCAGACGGCGAAGGGGGAGGAGGGGGCCTGTAGCCCATTCTCTGGCTGTTGGGCCTGATATTCAGCAGATTTTGCTTTTGTGATAATAAGAAACTGCCGCTTGTTCTGCAGAAGCATGGCCTTGCTCATAAGCTCAGGGAACGTGGGTCAGTACGGTGCTCTTGCTGTACTCACGTGTACAAGTGAAAAATATACTGTTCATGTGTCAAACATCTTCGTACAGCATTTGCGGAAAACTACCTTGGATGCACCCACGTTGTTTAGTTAGATCCTTAAGTTAATTTGTGCACCTTCTCCAACCACGTGCCTAGAGACATCTATGAGTGGCTTGAACGCACATTTCTGTAAGAACCTGGTGTTTAAATCTAAGCAAAAATTTAGCCGTTCCTTGGAGTCCTATCTCACAAACACTCTTCTGTTCCCAAAGCTCGTTACTGATGCGCATGGTGACACGAGACTTTGGCGTCTTAAGAAGCTCGCACGTACCTCTGCGCAAATGGGCTCCAAAGAGTGTCCCATTTGGCAAAAAATCCCCAACTCAGCTGTACCGAAATACGACACGGAGCTCCTGAATCACCTTCGAGAGCAGCTTCCTGCGCTTGTAGAGACCATCGACGACGAGTCTCCCATAGAGTTTATGCGGACTTGTAAGACGTTGGGTGAGTCGCTGTCATTATATAATAACACCCGTTGCTGACTCTCCAGGTGGCTTAAAGTAAAATATACCCCAAGATCTTGATCAGGCACGTTTGGTGGCCACCTTGCCCACCAAGATTGACGTGTGGTCATTGGGGGTCGATGAAAAAGCACGCGAGAGAAGTCAAGCGACTCTCATGGATCTTTATCTCCAACTACCCAGATTCCGAGTCTGGCTCTACGTCAATTTTTGCCGAACCATGGTATTGCGAGGTCCCAAGGAGCTAAGCGTTGATGACAAGGATGCTCTTGTCGACGGTCCAGAAGATGTCATTGCTAAAGGCAAGAACCAATCCTGGAATCTCTGGTTTCAACCACTTACCTAATTAGCATGGCGTACCATAAGTTCCAGGCGATTGACTGAAGTGATGAAGCAGGCTGTCAGGGGCGACATGGAACAGAGGAAAGCATCGCGGTGTGACCAGGCCGAGCGAAATCAGTACACACATCGGCTGAACATAGCTTTTCTCAATGATTGGTTCTTCCATGTCTGTTCAGATCGTAGCGCACATGCTAAGATTGACAGGCTATATCCAGGACGCTGGGAAGAGTCTCCCACAACGTCGTCCACGCCTCCACTGATGGGCGTGTGGTGCAGGGTTCCAAGGAGTGAGCAGGCTCGCGAAATTTCACCACGCCGTGGAGCTACGCAACCGCAACTCCCACACTTGGACGACAGATCAAGCCCTTTTCACAGAAAGTCAAATGGCCGAGTCATTCGTCAGAGTGGTGCTCAGAGATCGTTTCAGGGCTACCTTGGACGGTACGCTGGGGCCGCCGTTGCTAGATGACTTGGAGAAAATCGTTGTCAATGTCATCTACCGGGGCCTGTCAATTAGGTCCTCCCAGAGTGAGAGAAAGCTCATGGAACAGCTGGAGCGGTGCCATATGGGCTGAAGAGATGAAATGAGGATGGGTGGCACTGTAGAGGCAAATGTGCGTCAATGAGTAATGCTGGGATGGCAAATTGCTGCCATGCACAAGCCAAAACTACACCCCGTACTCGACGTCTCCATAGTGCACTGGAAATGGCAACGGCACGAAAAGATGAGCGGAAGCGTCAAGCCCCGTCAATATATGCATTCAATGTCCAATATATACAAAGAAAGAAGCAGGTCCCGCCACCGGTCCGACAGCCGTTCCAGCAGCCATCCCCGTGGCGCTAACAATGTGCAGTGTCAACGAGCGTGTGTGGGCTCGCATATAGAGCGAGTCAAAAGAGGAGCAATCATGCATAGCGAGCGACGAGCACACGAGGTGCAGAGGCGGTGACAACAAGAATCACCTAGGCCAAGTTGTTGCGGATGTTGTCATACTGCGAGTCAGGGTAGCTGAGGCAGTTGGGTGTCGTGTCGAGACCGCCCATGGCATCGCGGGCCGTGGAGATGAGCGAGTCGGCGCCCTTCTTGTCGGCAGACGCCTCCCAGAACATGCTGCCGCCGAGGCTGTAGTTCTTGGCGTAGGACACCTTCTCGCGGATCATGTTGGGCGTGTCGTACGAGATCATGTGGCCGTTGGCCACGGTCCACGTGGCGCCAATCTTGCTGTCGTACTGCACCTGGGCGCCGTTCATGGGCAGGTCCTTGTAATCCCAGATGCCCTTCTCCCAGCTGCCCTGGCCCTGGCCGGTAAAGGGCTGGCCCGGGCCCGCGGTGCCGGTGAAGTCGCGGCCGTAAATGGGCATGCCGAGGACGAGCTTCTGCGGGGGCACGCCGCCGGCCAGGTAGGCGTCGACGGCGGCCTTTGTGCTGAAGGGGGTCGAGTTGGGGTTGTCCAGGCTGGGATACAGGTTCGCCTGGTGGCCAGAGTAGTTGCTCCAGGAGCCAGCAAAGTCATAGGCCATGAGGTTGATGTGGTCGAGGACCTGGCCGAGCTGCGCGAGCTTGAGGACGTTGTAGTTGGTGGGACCCGCGGGCGCCGCGATGGACAGCTCAAAGTGATACCCGTTCGCATGCTTGGCCGAGTAGCTGTCGAGCTCCTGGCGGACGGCCTGGAGGAGGAGGATCATGTCGCTCGCCTCCTTGTCGTTCTTGGGGTACTCCCAGTCCACGTCGATGCCGTCAAAGCCCCAGTCCTTCATGATGGTGACCGACGTCTTGGCGAATCGGGCACGACCCTGGGCCGTCGCGGCCGCGGCCGGGAAGTTGGTGGACCACGTCCAGCCACCGATGGAGAGAATGATCTTGAGGCCGCGGTTGGCCTTTTTGAGCTTGTACAGCTGCTTCACGCAGCCATACGCGTTCTTGCCAACGTCGTTCCAGGCTGGATTTCATGTCAGTTGGGTTGGCCAGGTTGCTATGTCGTGTCTCCTGTCACTTACAGTCGGTGGGATACCGTTTGTCGAGATCGGCATACGTGTCCGCGGAGTATCTGCCCCGTGTCAGAAACTGGGATTCTGGCGCATTGATGAAATAGAACTTACACGGTGCCGTCCGCGCGGAGGTTGAGGAACGAGTAGAGGACGTGGGTAATGTCCGCCGCTGGCATGTCCGCGGGCTGGAAGTTGCGGCCGTAGATGCCCCAGTTGGTGAAGTAGACCGAGTTGATGGGACCATTGGCGCGCACAGCGATATCGCGGGTGGCCTTATCCTGCGCGGCCGGAATGACCAGGCCAACGGCAGCCTGGATACCAGCAAGGACTGCCAAAGTTTTGGGAAGCAGAGACCACATGTTGAAGAATAGGCTCGTGGGCTGCTTCGGTGATCTGTCAACGGACCGACGTGGTGATATCTGTAGCACTGGGCTAGGCGGGATCTTCTGAGGGAGGGAACGAGGAGAAGGAGAGGGAAGTCCTGATATGTGATGGGAGAAAGGCGACTACGAACCGGACGAGCTGGATTTATATACAGAAGACAGACTTGCAGAAGCACTGCGTACATCTGGCGCCATTGTCGAATGAGTGTCAGTCCCATTCACTCTCGTTGTGAAAGGGCCATGGAGCTCGACCGGCCTCATCTCGCAACGCCAACGTTGTGGCTGTGGAACATGCAGCGTGATGGCGGCCACTTGTCCCTCATGTCAGGAGTATTGATGGTTACTTCCGAGTACCAGGTACCTTGCAGCGACCGCGGCGGCCAGCCAGCAAGGGAGACAGGTAGACGTACCCCCATGAGCGGGCTCGCGCTCTTCCACGCTCGCTGCTCGTGTCTTTGGCTGATATGGCCCTGTTCGGCAACGTTGCGCACTTGATTGGCTTCCCTATTCGGCTGGAGCGACGACATGATTAGGCATGTCAGCCAGTTACATCTTCGTCTTGCCAGGTGATGCGGCGTGCTTGGATATCTCAATGCCGCTCGCCGGGAACCCTGTGCTCCTACGGGGTTACAACATGGGGTAACACGGCACATGGGGACTGTCGAATCTATGTCTCGTTTCTTGTGCTCCCCGTGATGCGCGCGTGGGGGCAACGTGCGCTCGTCTCGTCGCGTTGTGGTCGCAAAGGACATGTCACTTGCCTGGGGCAAAGTGACCCCTAGACAGACCCATGTGATTGAATGTGACACTGAGAGCATCAAGATGCATCACACGTCCCCGGACAGAATCGAATCTCGGGGATATCACAAGGACGCCTGTGTGGCTGCTGAGGTCCGTGTCGTTAGAATAGGTTCGACGCGCTAGCCTGAGATCCGACACTATCGCAGCGAAATTAATTCATCTCTTTCCTAAGCCATTCACCATTCAATTTGGTACCTTGAATACGAATCCGCAGAACCGTTGGCTTGTGCAGCGGTAAAGCAGGTACCAGCGATGAAGGTGTCTCCCTTTTGGGTCTCATCAGGGCCCAGCGGGCAAGGACGACACCCAAATTGACGAAACTGCTTGTTGATCCCAACTTGCCAAGGCAGTATCACAGCGGCCTGCCGGATCCGGCTGGCAGATACCCTTCTGCAGACCTGTACGAGAGATATGTAGCCGTGCGAGCTGCCGAATATGGACATGTTGCGAGCTGAGGAGGAGCGAGTGTGGGGTTCCGTTGCGACGCTGCGAGCCTGTGGCAGATGGGGGACCACCAAGCCCTGACTCCTGACGAGACCCAAGCCATCCAAGCCGCGGCCCCAGTCAATCGGTTTTCTTCGTGCTGGCTTTGGTGTAGAAGCCGATCATAACTGACAGAAGTGTCTTGTCTGGGTTTGGACGATGGGGAGAGGCTGCTCTTTGTCTGAGAGCACGTGCCACTCCGCCCTACTCCAAGAGCTCGTCGCTTCGGAATGAAGAACAAGGTTTGAGACACGCATCACACCAGCAACTCAACCAGCTCAGCAGCCCTGACTGAGTAGGCATCATGCGCGGGTGGTGGGGCTTGCAACGTTACTAGGCGCCTAACTATGCCGTCGCGCTCGTGGGAGCGACCGCCCCAAGCGTGTCGGCTGGTTCCAAAACGCCAGCTTGTCACGAGCAATAAATTATAGTGCACATGATTTGGAAAAATAGACAGTGTTTGTGCGCCGCTTGAACCCTAATATAGGCACGCGGATGCCTCTCGCTATCGAGCAAAGGCTATCCTGTAATCACGCATCGTCTGCCCTCCTGCTCTGGCTCCCATGATGACTTCCTCGGCTGCCTCGTCTAGGACTGTGCTGCCTGACCACACTGCTCCCAAGAGCTGCCAATGTTGTCTCTTGTATTCATGTGGTCACTCTAGTCTCCGTTCGCGTGTGTTGCGCGTCCTGACCACGACACCTGATGTGGCGCACAGCACACTGTACATGCACAGCAGCATCATATGAAGCTAATCTCCGCGAGTTTCAAGGACTGTATGCGAGCATTTGAGCACCGCACGAAATGGTCGAAGACAACCTCCTGCGCACGTCTCTCCCACACATGGCAGTATCAGATTGAAACCAAGAAGAAGGAGCGCGAGCAAATCATATCTCGCATCATCAGCAGGGGCCCCGGAGCAGGTGTCAAACACGAAAAACATCTTGCGCGAGCTCTTGGAGCTGATGGATTGCCCACTCGTTTCACTCTGCAACTCGTTGATGGGTAATGAGATGCTGATGGATTTGCACAGAACACACCCTAAACTCGCCAGCTCACAGGGCTGTTTTGACTTAAGTTGTGCGTGCAGTCGTCATGTGCAAGCATTTTTGATCCACTGATTTACATGATCCACGCTATCGATTGCTGGGATCAACCTGCAAGGGATCCTTTTCGTCCAAGACATAGGCTTTCTACAAGAGACGCAACTCCGTTTGAGTAAGTCTCGTGCTTCGATGCGCTTGCCTTTCCCAATAGCGTCGTGACCAGGGCCCACGGTTCGGGGATTTGCATACTTGGGCATTACGCGACAGATGCAGGGACTAGTAGATCGGCACGAATTCCCTCCGCGGCTTAGGTGCTTTGTTGCCCTTGGAAGCCTCGTCGCTCCCAGTGACTCCACTACTTCGAGATGTCACGAATCTTGGCCACGCACCTGAGACAATCGTCGGTTGCGGCTTCATCTTCATTCTTGATCAACTCGGCAGGATTTTTTCAAAGCTACCGACGCATTAGGCCTCAAAGACGTTGTCTGACAAAGGGCAACCCACATCCATGGCTTGTTACACAACATGACGAGGCTGGCAACGGGGTCCCTTTGGAGATCAGATCAAAGATTGGCGTTTGTGACGGGCATGATCACAAATGAAGCCCTACTTGCTCTATTGATTCATTTCTCTTTCCATCGGGTGAGTCCACTGAAGCGCATGATCCTCATCCAGGAACACTAAGCACAAATCTGGCACTGGACTGAATCACTTCCCACTTGCCTCACATGCTCTGGTTTAGCACAGGATCGTTGGATCTTCCGATCGTTACATCTCAGAACTGCATCCATCTACCGCCCCTGCACTTTCTCAAGCCTCCCAATCATCATGTTGCTCCTTCTCAAGCCCTTCTTCCTTGCTCATGCCTGCACCTGGGCTTTCGCTTCGGCAGCGTGAGGAGCAGCAAACCATTTCTGCACCACAGAGAGCAAGACGACCACAGGATTGGACAAGTTTCGAATCGATTCTCTCATGTACAAGCTACGAGGCTCTTGAGCCTCTCGGGTCGAGGGCTCAGTGGACGAAGTCTTCGGGGCAGGGAGACCTGAGCAGCGGATTCCGCAAGCAGCTGCCGTCCGTGAAGCTGGCGATGCTGCAGGGAGGCAGACGCAAGGTGTAAGCGGGACCTTCGGAGAATTCATCAGCCGCGGGGACTCCACGTCCGTACTGGCGCGACGCCTTTCAATCACGGGATGTGGGCCGTGGAGGTTGTGGTCGTCTCGTCTGTAAGCTTGGGCCTGGTCGACCGTCGCGTGTGGCGCTTTCGTATTCATGAGCGGCGTCCGCAGAGTGCTGCATCGAGAGAATAGCCTCTGTGAAGCCTATGTGAAGCCTATGTGAAGCCTATGTGAAGCCTATGTGAAGCCTATGTGAGGCGACAGTGGCATTTAGTGGGCGAAGAGAGCAGCGCGAGGTGGAATAGGCCTGAGAGCTCCAGCGATGGAATTAGCTGGCCAAAGGCGCATGAGCAGACGTGGAAGTTTTTCACATCCCGTCCAAGTCCATGAGCGGTCTTTCCAGTGCTCGACAGACCACGTCATGGGGGATCAGTATTCATGTGGGATGATTATTGCATCAGGTTCACCGTTGGATGCTCTGGAGTCGGGCCCTCTGTAGAATGTATGATGCTGAGCAAGATGATCAACTCAGCTACGTGAAGAAAGCTATGAAGAGGAGGAAGGAAGATGAAGACGCGAAAAGCGCGTTCATATGCCTGACAAGCTGTCAACCTGCCTGACACACAACAGGATGGGTCGTGAGTCTGAACTTGACAACGTACACGTAATGGTCGTCTTTGAACGGCGAGCCATCTGGGCTGGTCGAGAATAATGCCATTGCAACCGTCAATGTCTTCTAGATTGGGCAATAGCATCAGATCAAGTGAACCCCATGTGCCTGAGCCCTACACAACCTACATAGGGATTGCGAGAGAGTTTAAATCATGCTTCTAAAAAGAAATTCGAGCCCGTAAAAGTCTGGCGCGACAGGTGCGCCACGTACTTCTAACAGCCTCATTACATCGTCGTGGCAGTTGAAAGCCGCCAGCTGCAGCACTGTCAAGCCACGCTCGTCCACGGCAGCAAGGTCCACTGCGTATTCGTCGAGCAGCATGATGACCACAGTTTCCGCCCCCTTTGATGCTGCGCAGAACAAAGCATCTTGGGCGGAGACTTCCTCCAACGCATCGTCGGTACAACGAAGAATTGTTTTTATGACATCGACGTGGCCTTTCGCGATAGCCCACATGAGGGGACTGCGGCCGAACACATCTTCGATGCTGGGGTCGGCTTGGCCGTATTTTAGCAGCGACTCGACCACCGACTCGTGCCCAAAACCGGCAGCCCAAGATAGCGGTGATCTTTCTTGCGTATCAAGCGTGTCTACAATGACGTCGGGTTGACTAAGGAGAAGATCGACAACCTCTCCATGCCCTTTCGCTGCTGCCCATCCGAGAGGGCTCTGGTGAAAGACGTGATCTTTGGAGTTAATGGCCGCTGCGCTACGCTTGAGTACTGCTTTGGCGATGGCGACGTGGTCAAAACGCGCAGCGAGAAAGAGGGGCGTCCATCCGTGGCTATCTTGTGCATCGACATCGAGACCAGCGAACCCAGTGAGATAATCAAATATCTCGACGTGATCTCGCGAAGCCGCCGCGTGCAGCGCACTACCATACCTGCCCCCTTGCGCGTTTATATCGGCTCCCTTGTTAAGAAGTGTCTTAACGATCTCGCCGTGACCTCCGGATGACGCGGCCTGGAGCGCGTTGCCGTACTCGCCGCCCTGCGCGTTGATATCAGCCCCTGCCTCGAGGAGTATCGTCACAATCTCGCCGTGGCCATTGAATGAGGCGACCTGGAGAGCATTCCCATGCTCAGCGTCTTGCGCGTTCGCATCAGCTCCCCTGTCGAGAAGCATCTTAACGATCTCGATGTGGCCTTCGGTTGAGGCGGCCTGGAGAGCGCTACCATACTTGCCGCCTCTCGCGTTGACTTCAGCCCCCGCCTCGAGGAGCATCTTAACAACCTCGCTATGGCCTTTGGTGGAGGCGGCTTGGAGAGAATTACCATGCTTACCGCCTTGAACGCGCACATCGGCTCCTCTGTTGAGGAGCGTCCTGACGATCTCGCTGTGGCCGCCTAATGACGCGGCCTGGAGAGCATTGCCATGCTTGCCGCCTTGCGCGTTGACGTCCGCTCCCATGTCGAGAAGCATCTGGACGAGCTCGCCCTGGCCTTTGGATGCGGCCTGGAGAGCGGTACCATACTTGCCGCCCCGCGCGTTGATGTCGGCCCCGTTCTCGAGCAGTACTTGCACGATCTCTGCGTGGTTTCTAAAACAAGCCGCCTGGAGAGCGTTGCCGAAATATCCTCCTTCCGCTTGAATATCAGCCCCCGCCTCAAGGAGTATGCGCACAATCTCGCCTTGTCCTTCCATGGAGGCGGCGTAGCGGGTGTTGCCGTCCTCCGCGCTTCGCGCGTTCACGTCAGCCCCCTTACTTAGGAGCATCTCCACAATCTTCGTATGACCCTCTCGAGCCGCACATTGCAGAAGCGACCCAAAGTCCTCACTCATCTCGTTGATGCCGATCGCCTCCTCCTCCAGCAGTCTCTCTACAATGTGCAGATGGCCGTTCAGGACTGCCACGTGCCCCGGCTTCGGCAATAGACAGTATTTGAACTTCAGGCTGGAATTCCAGAAAACAGGGACCCAAAGATGATAGCGACCGTCCTTGGGGTTGTATAACTTAGCAGCCTTCCCAAGTGCCGGAAGACTTGCGTGATCCCCCTCCAGATAATGATCCGGCCAGTGCAGCGCAGAATACTCGAGGAAGACCGCGCCGGTGTCACAGTATTCCTTCATTCTGGAAACCATGATCGAGTCCACATCATCGTCTCGGTCATCGGCCATCGTTTGCATCTCGGAAGCATAGTCGTGCAAGTCGCGAAAATGCAGATACTGCACGCAGACACGCGCCATGATGCTCTGCGATGCCCTGGCATGAAGCGAATGCTTCCAAACCTGAGAAGGCATTGCTGGCTCCTTTGCAACGAGGAACTCTTTGGCCGTTTGATGAATCAAGTATATCCGATCATCGCTGACAAAGACAAAAAGGCCACAGAGCTCCCGGATTCGTTCCTTGAGGTGGCTGCCGTCGAGGTCAAGGTCCTGGTACTCTTGCGCCTCTGCTGACTCTGTAGCGAGCTGAAATGCAATGTCCATCTCGGCCAGGGTCAGAGGGCGGCGGGCGCCCACAATGATATGCAGCAGTGCGAAAGCCTTCTTTCGATTTTCAGATGTGTTCTTGGCTAGGATTTGCTCGTATGCCGCCTCCACTGTCGTCGGGAGCGTCTCTATCTTGGCAAGGAGCGCCTTCTTGGTGCGTTTACTGCTCTTCTCAATCTCATTCCAAGTGAGATGAAGCCACAGATACGTGCGGTGCTCCGTTGCCAGAAGCTTGTCTCGCAGTGCACTTCGCACGTCTTCACTCGGCAGGAGGTCGTCATGAGCCGTTCGGATCTTCTCTTCAATCACCAGATTGATCTCTTTGGCAACATCCGTATTTTTCTCTTCGCCAGCCAGGTGAATCGACGGAAGATCCTGAAGCGGCTCGTCGAATTTGGATACGATCTCTCGGTAGGGCCTACTTGTGGCAAGGAACTTGAGCTGCGATTTGCCTCCCGTGGACCTGTACTGGCGGTAAAACTGCGTTAGCAAAACGATCAGTTTGAGTCGATCCTCTTCTCGACATTCGTCCAGGGCATCCAGGACGCAGACGACTTCGTGTTGTCCAGATGATTCGTCTGTGCCCGCCGCCAGCAAGATCCGCCACAGTTCGTCCAGTTCGTGTCGGAGATTCTCGCCATTTCTCTCAAATGAAGAGACGGCGTGGTGCATGAGGTGACGCCTGTAGGTAAACAGCTGGTGGAGGATTGCGCACAACGCCGTTCCGAGCCTGTTCTGCTCCTCGTTGTCCTTGAAGAAGAAGTGGCAGACGGTGCGGCCCTCACTCGGAAGCTCCTCGTCGACGAGACACTTTGCCAGTACTGACTTGCCGCAGCCAGGGTCTGCTGAGACCCAGAGCAGATCGTTATGATCACTTTGGTGCCATTTTACGTACTGCTCGTGCCCCAGTACCCACTTGCAGGTGCCTGGGACCCGGTTCGTGTTGATGTTCTTGAACTTCTCGTAGGTTGATGTCTTGAAGGATCTATGACACTCGGCGTGCTTGTCGTTTTCGTACCGTAAGTCCAGTTTCTCTGCCTCATGGGACAGAGTTTGGCCGATTTTCTCGAGGTGTTGATGGGTTTCCTTGTCTGCTCACGACATCAATACCGAGTTCAGGATGACACAAGCAAAAAGTCTGCCAAAACTCACCCGAGACTGGCTGTGGGATACGCTTCTCTGCCTCGATCTTGCTTGTCGGGATCTGCTGCAACAGGTCCTTTGCATACGCAGCCGCAACCATGGCCGCGTACCCCTGCCACTGTTTGTTCTTGTGCGAGTCTGAGTAGTCGCAAATACCGCGGATCACAAGACACGGGAAATGGTTCATGAGACCGGCCGCCTCCATCTCGAAGCACAAGACGCCACTAGTATTAGCAAGCGTGTCGCGTATATGCGCATCCTTCATCAACTGGTTGCCGCTAGCAATGAGTCCATAATGAATTGCCGGGTTGTCCTCGTCGTCTTCGCGATCCGGCCGGGCGACGAGGTGCTGAGCATTGAACCTGCATTCGCCCCCGCAGACGTCGCTGTGTACAATGTTAGAGCGGAACAGCTGGTCGCTTTGTGGCGGTGGCCGTGAGTATCTCTTCCGGAGACGAGGTTTCTTGGCCAGGATCTGGCTGACCTGGTCCTCGAGGTCGTGCCCGTCAGCTTCGTAGCGCGTTTTGAGCGCCCCAACCGCTGATCGTAGTAGCATTGGCGGCTGGTCGAGGAACTGAGTATGCTGGAACTCCTGGCCCTGGATCGACTTGCCATAATCGTACTGGAACACGCCGCCCTGGTTGTGTTCGCCTGAGCGACTGCTGACCACAATGTCGCCCAGGCGCACGTCACTTTTACAGCTCGGGGCGCCGCCACCGATGCCGACCAGGAGCCCGACGCGAATGTTGGGGAAGCTGTGGAGCATGTCCCTGGCTACGGTCGCGGCCGTTGTGGTGCCATACTCGCCGTCGGGGAGCGACGCTATCACGACGTTGTGGCGGCCCATCCGCCCCAGCACGTAGACATTATTGTCGTGCGGGGCTGTACACTCGGGAGGATCATGTCGCTCATCGAGGAACTGCTGCGCGGCCACGGACTCTGTGGAGATTGCTGAGAGCCAGCCGATCGTGTACCTTGTAGGGTCGGACATGACGATGGCATATCTGCAGACGCATCGGAACCACCATTCGTGGTGAAACGCAAGGAGCCAACACCGACATGGACAGAGGGCATCACGAGGGTGCCAGAATCATTGTGGGAGGAAAGTCAACCTTAGGAGCCAAGACTCAGCTGCGGGGGTACGTGCAGGACCCAGTATCGCAACTCCCTCGCCAACTTGTCTCCAACGACATGCAAGATCTCATGGGGGCCACCTCTACCCATCTCTCGTGGCGGGCATTCTCCCGATTGCGGTCATCCAGAGACCTTTGCAGCACCTTCATATCGTGCTATTAAAGTCGAATCCCACACAGAGCATGCATCTTGGATCGTTCAGCCAGGCTGCGAACAGTGTGACCGGAGTGCTGAGGCTCGTGAGCTCAATGAGAGGAAGTAACGGCCAAAAACACTGCATCACCATTCTCTTGAAAAGTGCCAACTGAAGGACCTCAATTTTCCAAATCCGCTTATCGACTTAACCACGAGGGGTCGCATTGTATACCACCTTCTGTGCGCCGTTTCCACAGCTGAGCGTCGAACCACATTCCTGCTGGTGCTGGCACACTCCATTTCAGCATGCCAGAATCTTGAACTCCAATGTAGGGCCCATAGCTGCTCATGAACTTGCCTAACCTCTCCAGGGGCCCGGTCTCCAGGTACAAAGTGGCTCAACCTCCAGGCCTTGCCGAGTCAGATGGTTTGTGAAAGAGGTCCATTTCCATTGAGCCAGAAAACTGGCTTAAGCAAGAGATTTGGGGTAAATAGGACCATCTGAGGCTAAAGGCCATGGGTTGTTGTCGATCTGAATCGACAAGAAATACTCGAGGGAGCGAACCTCCTCTTGAACTCCTTGAGCATTCGCCGAGTGGTCAGGTTGTTCCCAAGCTCTTCCTGGATGTTTTGGTAGACTGGGCCGTCAACCGTGGCCCTCATGCAGCTTCGGATGATCCTGTTCTCCCTGGCAAAATGAACTGGCTTGTTCTCCAACAAGTGAGCATATATAGCGAGTTTTTCTTGCTTTTCGGAGACACGGAGAGCTTTGCCCTCACCAGTCTTGGCCTTTAAAAAGCCGTCAATCATGCTCAAGATCTCTGCCCGGGAGCTGGATTCAGTTTCCGCGTCATCAGCTCGTTCAGGCTGGTCCGGGTCGATCCTTTCCCAGATCTCCATGTCCCGAGCGTATATTTTCAGCACAGAAAACCAATCATTCCACTGCTCTGAAATGTGCAGCTTGATCGACTTGGAAAGAATATCCTGGTCTAAGCAAAAGTCTGGATATTCCATTGAGAAGATGGACATAATGAAAGGATGATTGCAAAGCAAGTAATATGTGTATCCAAAGCGCGGTATACTTATAGGTGAAAAACACCTCTTGGGCTTATCTGTGATGCGCTATAGAGAAGCTTGGCCAAGTACTTGTATAAAAGACAGGCGCCTTTGAAACCCTAATCCCTATATATGCGTGCTGCACAGTGCATGTCTGTTTTACGCTCGAGCGCTTCGTCCTCTCTTAGTTCCTGAACCCTCACTTAGCTACATCTCCCTTCTTCTTGCTGCCGTGAGTGTCTAAGACACTGGGACCTCCTTGTCCTCAGATCGCATGTTGACCTCTTGTGACAGAATCCTTACATGTATCGAGCTTAGCTCATAGGTGAAGCCTGTTCCCTATCACAGGAGATATGTGAAAGTGCAGGGTAGGTAGGCCTCAATTCGGTTCCGACCGGACCGGACCGGACCTAGTGGTTGGTTTCCTGCCTAGCCTGCATTGGAGATCAGTCCTACTGTCCGCCTGGCAATACTTGCGTCTCGCGCTTTTTCATGCCTGTGTCACCGCCGTCGTGATTGCTTCGAAATGAGGTCGGCTCACGCACGCGAAGCTCGACGTCTTTTACAGCTAGACAGCTCACTACAGTCGGACCTAAGAAGGCGGGGCGGGCCGTCGCGCTTGTTTAGTCAAAGTGGAGTTTGCCCCCCTGATAGTTGGCACTTGAATTTGTTCAAGGGCAGATCTTCTAGCACAATATATTCGCTCGAGATAGACTCGATGAAGTGTGAGATTGCTGCTGCTGATGAATTTGGAGAGAATGGCCGGCCAAGCCAAGCTCAGGATGATGGTCCTTCTCGCAGATCCTTTGTCCATGGAAACTGCGCCACAGCAGGGCCTGACCTTTCAGGCGGCTATCGGCTTGGCGCCTCCGATCCATTGGTAGCGGAGCCATAGGTCTCTGCAATTCGCCCCTAGAGCGAACAGGGACTCGCACCACTTCGTGGCGTCACAGGGTCCAGGGCCCGGTTCTTCCTCACAAGGCTGAATTCTTAGGGCGCTGGCGACGCCCGTGCGGGGTTGGCTGTTCCGCCAAGCGCCTGTTGGTAGGCGCCACCGTTCAAGACGAGGCTCTTCCAGAGGGCCAGCCTGAGAGGACTGAACTGGGTCAGGCAACCCTTTCTCGTCGCCATTCCATTGCAACCTGTGCCAGCGTTCACGACGTCTCACCACTCGCAACTGGCTCCTCTTTGTCGGACCATCCACCAGAAAACACACATGAACTCAAGCCCTACTGAACCCGATCGCGACCAGCGGAAAAGCGCCACACACCATGGGCTCCGTCGTCATGAGCCAGAGCATGTCCCCGACACAATGGACAATCCTTGCTTGTCTCCTGGGCGGCGTGTTTTGTGTTTATCTTTTGATAAGGCCAACCACCCGCACCAAGAATGGATCGTCTCGAGCGGTGCACACTTCAGAGCCAACCTGGACCACACAGCGAGGAGTTCGCCTCACACAAGTCAAAGTTGAAAAGGACGACGCAGACACAGACATCGACATCATCGCCATCCATGGACTTGATACCAGTTCGCGAGACACGTGGACATGGAAAGATCCCCAAGATCCAAAAAACGAAGACAAGTGGGTGAATTGGCTCCATCCGGGAATGCTTCCAGAGAGCGTGAATCGGGCGAGAATCTTCACGTGCGACTGGCCCGCCGATCTACTCGAGCCAGCAGACTTGGTCCAGGAGACGATTGAAGAGTATGCTCAGGAGCTTCTCGACGGCATTCAGAGAGCCCTCTTTGAGGACCCTGCCAGAAAAGAAGATCGACCCATAGTCTTCATCGCGTCGTGTCTCGGCGGTATCGTCTTGATGAAGGCTCTTGTGCGCGCAGATGGCAAGAAAAGCAACTATCATAGACTGCGCAAAGCCACCCGTGGCATTATCTTCCTTGCCACACCGTTCCGGGGCACTTCATTCAAGGACGTCGCGGCCTGGGCAAAGCCGGGTCTGAAGGCCAAGGCCTTGGTCCAAGGCCGGAAGATCAGCAGATTGCTCGACAGTGTGAAAGGATCAAATTTCGACCTTGAAGACTGCGTTCGCAAGTTCACCCAGCTGTGTCAAGACAAAGACAGCCCTTGCGAGGTTTTCAATTTTTATGAACTTAGAACCACGAGCCTGCCGCTGAAAGTATTTCCCTGGCTACCAGTTTGGCTTCTTCATGAGAAACAGGTAAGCGAAAACACTTAACGGTTTCTTCGGGCAAAAAGTAACGCTTCTAGCTGGTCGACAAGTCCTCGGCGACGCTGGACATCATCCCTGAACCAGTGTCCCTCGACCGGCGACACTCTCTAATGAACAAGTTCCGCAGTCCGGAATGTGCAGACTACAAGAAAGTCGCGAGTAAAATAAGTGATGTTGTCAGGAAAGTTCGCACAGGAACACCACTTCAGCAAGCGGACACATACATACGGAACGAGTGCTACAATGCAGACAAGCTCCGGATTGAACGGCTTTCCGGCGACAAATTGCCCATGGATCAGTGCTACATCAATCTCGCCATATTGGAACAGTCTGACCCTGACGCAAACCGCTTAAACGAAGAAGACGCAAAGGCCTCTCCATTCTCCATCCTCGCTCGACAAAAGGTGGAGACGCCGGACAAGAACATGGAAGTTGAGCTGCCGATGCTATTCAATGAACGCAAAAGCCGCGACGAGCGAACGATACAGCCAAGACGAATCTTAATTCGAGGGCGTGCTGGAGTGGGAAAGACTACATTATGCAAGAAGATTATCCACGAGTTCTACCGAGGCACATGGAGCGAATGGACCAAGATATTCGACCGTGTCCTCTGGGTGCCCCTGCGAAATCTGAAACTGCCAGAAAGACGACAAATTCCGGCGTACAACTTTGAATGTCTCTTTCTTCACGAGTACTTCTGGAAGATAGGGCCGGACCTAGCGCGAGAACTATCAAATGCGTTGGCAACCCAGAGCGACAGGACTCTGTTTCTCCTCGATGGCTTGGACGAAGTATCCCAGGACTTGAGCGGCACGGATGATATGTCCCGCTTCCTCGCGGAACTGCTGAAACAACCGAACGTTATCATCACGGCACGGCCATCTGCCAAGCTTGTGCAAGACCTGGACTTTGTGGTAGAAACAATCGGATTCTACCCAGAACAAGTGAGAGCCTATCTTGAAGCCGACCCCAATATGGAGGCAAGAGTCGAAGAGGTCGATCTATTCCTCCGAAAGCATTGGCTCCTCCAGGGTCTTATGCGGATTCCAATTCAGCTGGACGCGCTGTGCTACGCCTGGGAAGATTTCGATCCCGAGACAATACCAAATACTATGACTGGGATATACGAAGCTATCGAGCAAAAGCTGTGGAAGAAGGACATTGTGAGACTGGGGAAGAAGCACGAGGGGATCCTCTTGACCGCCTCCCAAATCAGTGACCTGGAGGTCAAGGACCTTATCAAACATGAAGCCTACTTCCTTGAAGGCCTTGCCTTCACGGGAATGCATAGTAACATTATCGATTTCACTCTACAACATCTGGGACCTATATCCGAGCAATTCAAACACTCAGGGATATTGCTTCCGAAGATACTTCCGAATCTGTCTTTCCTGCGAACGTCAGACCCATCTTCACGACTCAAGAATGGAAATTACCACTTTATCCACCTTACCTTTCAGGAGTACTTTGCGGCGCGGTATTTTGTGCGGCAATGGAAGAATCACAAGCCACTAGAGTATGCACTCACGAAGCATCCAAAGACCTTGTTTGATCAGCCAAGTGATCCGGTCGAATTCCTCCGGACACACAAATACTCAGCGCGATACGATGTGTTTTGGCGTTTCGTTGCCGGCTTGCTGGACGCCGACGGCCAGGCAGACCACTTCATCAACACAATTGAGAGTGAGCCTATTGATCTTCTGGGTCCTACGCACCAGCGGCTGGTCATGCACTGCCTGAGCGAGGTTTCCGGGGACTTGAGTGCTCGAGGATCCTTAGAAGAAAGACTGGCGAAGTGGCTTGTGTTTGAATGGAGATGGTCAAACAGCGTACTGCTAGCAAGCGAAGTTGAACTCCCCGAGCACGTGCTGGAGACGGCATTACGTTACGACCCTGGTGCAAAGAGAAAATTCGCAAGGAAACAACAAATACGGCCCACGGTTTCGTTGAGCGTTGTCGCACAGGCGCGTTCCTGGCTCGACAGCAGCGACTGCGACGACCGAGTTGCCGGCTGCGAAGCCTTAGCTGGCCAACCAGACCTTTCAAAGGAGACGTTAGCGGCCCTGGTCGCGAAGCTCGAGGATAGGGAGGATCGCGTCCGAAGCGCCGCCATCGAGACCATGCGTTCATCGACCTTGTCTGAAGAGGCGCAAGCGGACGTGTTAGCCAAGCTTGGAGAGACCGCTTTCGAAGTCTTAGGCAGCCGAACAACTTTATCGGAAGAGATGCTAGCGGCCGTGGCGGCACGGCTCGAGAATCAGGACTTATACAACAGAAGGGCCGCTCTCGACGTCCTGAGTACCCAACCAAACTTATCGGAAGACGTATTAGCAGCTATAGCAGCAAGGCTTGAGGATGAGTACTCATACAACAGACAGGTCGCTCTCGAAGTCTTGGGCACCCAACGAAATTTATCGGAAGGGATACTATCAGCTATAGCGTTAAGACTTGAGGATCAGGTCTCATACAACAGAAGGACCGCTCTCAAAGTCCTGGGTACCCGATCAAACTTATCGGATGAGTTACTAGCAGCTATAGCGGCAAGGCTTGAGGATCAGGACTTCGACGTTCGAGAAGCCGCTATCAAAGTGCTAGGTACTAGCCAATCAAGCTTATCGGTAGAGATACTAGCGACCGTGGTAGCGAAGCTTGAGAATTCGATCCCTGGCATCAGATGGGCCGCTGTGGAAGCTTTAAGTAGCCGAGAAAGCTTATCGGTAGAGGTACTAGTAGCTATAGCGGCAAGGCTTGACTATCAGGACTCAGACACTAGAAGTGTCGCTGTTAAAGTCCTAGGTAGCCGATTAAGCTTATCGGAAGAGTTACTCGCGGCCGTGGTGGCGAAGCTCGAGGATCAAGAACCCGGCGTTCGATTTGCCGCTATTGAAGCCTTGTGTACCCGACCAAGCTTGTCAGAAGATACACAAGCGGCTGTAGCGGAAAGACTTAAAGATCAGGTTGACTGGGTTAGGAAGACCGCTGTCAAAGTCTTAGGCAGCCGATCAAGCTTATCGGAAGGGTTGCTCGCAGCCGTGGTAGCGAGGCTTGAGGATCAGGCCTCCGACATGAGAGTGACCGCTATAGAATCCTTAGGTGGCCGATCAAGCTTATCGAAAGAAATCCTGGCAGCCATTGCCGCAAGGCTTGAGGATCAGGATAACTGGGTTAGAAAGGCCGCTATCGAAGTCCTAGGCAGCCGATCGAGCTTATCGGAAGAAATCCTGGCAGCCATTGCCGCAAGGCTTGAGGATCAGGATAACTGGGTTAGAAAGGCCGCTATCGAAGTCCTAGGCAGCCGATCAACCTTACCGGATAAGATACTGGAGGCCATGGCGACAAACCTCGAGCATGAGTATTACGATATCCGACGTCTTGCTATTGAAGCCTTAGGTAGCCGATCCGGCCTATCAGAGAAAACACAAGCAGCAATAGAGGCGGCACTGGATGATCCACTCGTCCAACTTACGGCTATATCAGAGATGGGTGAACAGCCGAAACTATCGGAGCAGTCTGCGACAGCCTTAGCGGCGAAGCTCGAGGACGAGTTTATAGGCACTCGAAGCAGAGCCCGGGAGGCACTGCGAAAACATGAGAGGTCCTACTTAACCCTTCTCACGGCCCCTCATGCGGCAGCCACCTATCGGCTTTTAGTCGCAGAAAGCTTCGAGAGACAACTGAGTTTGTATATCCACAATGATTGCCTTTGCATCAATATGCCGGAGGACATAATGACGGTTCCGATGCAGGATCAACAGAATGATGTCAGGGCTATCATTAACAAAGCACGGCCAGTAGGCCTGCCATCAATATATGGAGGGGAAAGCGAGCTAAGTTGTGGGACGGGCTGGTCTGCTGCAATGATTCGGAATCGAGACGATGGGGCGCACGGCCAACCATTAGTCTACTATCATCCCGCACGCGAAGAAGATCTGCGATGGACGTAGTTGGAAACCGCTCCCTCGGTGCGTGTGAAATACGTGACCACTTTCTTATCCCCCGTCAGTGGTTTCATGAAAGTGAATAACCACTCAACTCTGATATTTGCGTGGACACTTCTAGTTACGGATCGTTTGGGGTGTCGACTGGGAGTTGGACGGATGCTAAGCAGGATGTTAGAGCCCATCTGATGAGCTATATATCTCACAAGTTACGTTCTGTTAACACTCATTATTTGGTATTTGCAAATGAAAGTAATGCAGAAGGCGTTGCGTCGAAGATGCTGGCTGTGTTCTTGAGCTGTGTGATGACAGCTGAGACAGCCCAGCACTCTACAAGTACATTTGTATCAAATGATCAATCATTCATGTTTTGTTGCTCTCAATAGAATCAATCCCGTCGCCCATTTGCCCTCTTCCAAGGACTAAACAGCCCGCGAAACGGCGGTTGACACAAAGTGAATCGTGGTTAGGTATTCGGTGGACAACTGACACTGCCATCAAGCCCAATCACTTTGCATACTCTTCTCCTGCCAGCGCTCCAGATTGTTTATCTTCACCCCGGAGCCGCTATATGATTACTTATCGAGATACGGACTCAGTCATTAATGTTGGGGTGATATGCTGTGGAAATGAAATTAGTGGCGAGAAGCTGACCATGATCGTTGGAAGAAGACATATAGCTGAGTAAGAGTGCAAAAGGCGGTTGGGAAATATCGCAAGATGTTTGGCGATTATGAGCAGTGGAGAAGCCTTGAAACTACGCAACTGAAGTAGCTTATGTGTCTCGTGTGGAACAGGCCTCTCTTGACCACGCTGCACATGGCCAGCAGCCCTCTCAGACTCTCAGCACATGCAAACGAAAAGGCCTCGTGAATGAGGCCTTGTAGTTAGCTGCTAACTTAGTATGCAGCTAACACATACTATCACAGCTTGACTTGCTTGGCATGGAGTGAAGACTGTCCCAGACATCTTGGTCCACGCATTCGGGTACTTCCGCCACGCAAAGTGGGAGGCGAACCAGAGTGACCAATCAGATGGAATACATGATAAGACCTAGGTGGGACTCGGCCCAATTAATCGTTAAATGCAACGGCCGTGGTTGTTCCCGAGCTACTGCTCCCGTGTGTCGAGTAACTCGAACATTAGTGTCCATTACAGCCATCAGGACCGGATCTGTTCCACATGGGTTGTAACCGTGCCGGCCGACTGGATAAAACAAAATCCTCGAATTGAAACTCCCAGATTGAAACTCCCAGATTGAAACTCCCAGATTGAAACTCCCAGATTGAAACTCCCAGATTGAAACTCTCAGAGTGAAACTCTCAGATTGAAACTCTCGAATTGAAACTCTCGGATTGAAACAAGGTGAGGCCTATTGTTGGAAGTCTGTGGTGAAAATCTAACCAAAATAAGCGTGCATGGACAGCCCGTTGCAGATCTGTCGATTTGCGCGTGGACGCAGAGACAAATGATGAGATCGGCCTATCAATCCCCACGCGGAACCTAACCTTGCGCAGTGCCTTGCGTTTAGGGTAATGCCTCCGGGCGCCTCGTGCCGCCCGAAATTGAGATGGGGGTTCGTGAGAGGCAAGTCCCTGCGGCATCGTGCAGAACAGGGTTGCAATGCTCAACCAGCCGCATAAGACGTCTGGCGGGGCTTATAATCGTGTGATCAACGACTCTTTCCCATGGACGCCGCTGAACTTGAGCGTCCCAATGTCTTCTGGTTTTGAAACTGGGCGGGAGGGGGGTGCAAGTCTAAATGTAAAAACAGGTGAAAGGCGCCATCGCCTGTCCCAGGGTCCTTGATTCAGTCCGTGGGAGGATTGCCGATCCCTGTTTCTTGTCTCTTCCTTTTTGAATCCCCAAGTACAGACAAAGACTCAATCAGACACTCGCCCAATCAATCGCATGGTGTCTCAGCAGTGCGAGAATGCGCGTTCTCCAGACCACACGGGAAGGCCAACTGCTGGCCGAGGCTTCCCTTCCTTCGCCCAGCGCCGGCACTGCTCGGCGAGGAATCCCCAGATGGCAATGATGCGCGAGAGTCAAACTTTGTGTTCGACCGCCTTCATAACTTCAGCCCACTGCCTTCGCCTCGTCAATCACCAAATATTCATGCCTCTGGGGCTTCTTGGCGCGACTACGGTTCAAGCCCTGCTTCCAGTCCGGTGATGGCAGCGAGTGTGAGAGGTGGCTACCTCTCCCCGCCAAGGCTCTCACTCAACCAAGAACCTTCGCCATCTATGTCTGAGGTGATCAACAGAACACGATCCTTGTCTCTCACGGCACCGCGAACTGGCTCTGCCGATGACACCCCTGAAAGCTTGCCCACGCGTTCCGAGAATGTCGGGAACAGTGGTGGTCACCCCGAACCATATCATCCTAGAATTGAGCAAGGCCCTACGCATGAATACTTTACGTCGGAATTTCAAAAGAGCCTTCACCAGGGTGTCAAAATTTCCGAGGATATTGTGGCTGCCATTGAACGTCTGAAATCCGCCACGGAACTAGACGACGAGGCGGAAGAGCTGTTCAAGCAAGCGAGGGACATGTCTTCGATGCACAGTTATGCGACAAGAACAATTGCAATCTTGGGGGACTCTGGAGAAGGTGAGTTGGGGTCTTCCAACGGTCCTTTTCGCCCTCTGACTGACTGGCGTTCAGGGAAAAGCAGCCTCATCAACTCATTGCTCCACTTTCCTGGCCTTGCGCAAACGGTAAATGCGATTCCTAGAATCTCGTGACATTTTCCAAGATCTAACAAAGGATTATCGACAGGGTGACATTGGCTCAGCTTGCACGTCAGTGGTGACCGAGTATCGGCACAAGCTAGAGCACCATGCGGCTGCCATCACGATAGAGGTCGAGTATCTCTCCAGTGCCGGGATCGAAAGCCTTTTGCGCGAGCTTCTCAGGAGCTATCGACACATGTACCTGCCCTTGGTCGAGGAAAGTGCAACTTCAGATGAAGAATATGCCAAGTTGGAAGCGGAATCAGATCATGCTTGGTCAGCCCTAAGCACTGCATTTGGACACCATCCAGAATTTACCAAGGAATTACTTAGAGACATGTCAGAAGGTGCTTCAGAGCGTGCTTTGGAACAGCTCATAGGTTGGAGCCGTGAAATCGAATGGCCTACTGGTGGAGACCAGGGCAGATGGACATCCACAGCGACCACAGCGGCAGAATGCTGCGAGAAGACCAGAATCTTTATGCAGCACAGGTTATGGCCTTTCACAAAGATCATCCGGTGGGTCATTTGCTGGATCCCTCTGCTTCCTTCACGCAGCTGACAACATCCTTCAAGCGTCTACCTTAGCTCCCAAATCCTGAAGACTGGCCTTGTGCTTGCCGACTTGCCAGGTATGTTCTTGTCCTATAATCAAACTCAAAAGGAGAAACCGTGATTTCTCATCAGTCTCATACTTCCCTCTTGGGCCACGCTGACGCGACTATAGGTTTGCAGGACACAAATCTGGTTCGAGTCCGAGCCACACAGGAATATCTCATGCAATGCGACAGCATCTTCATTGTGGCCAGGATTTTGAGGGCAATCACCAACAGCTCGGTCAAGTCTTCCATGTACTGGGCGCTCTCTCAGCATGCCCCCATGGAATGGGAACAAACGGCGGGGAAAAACTTCAATATTTCTGTCGTGTGCACCAGATGCGAGGTATGGTTTCTTTGAAGTTTAGGACCATTTTTCGCGAGGCAAATCTAATTGAGCTCAAGGACATCAACATCGAGGCGGCCAAGAGAGAGTTTTGTGGTCCAGGAAAGCAGATCGAAGCCGAGGTCATTACTCGTCTCGAAGAGGAGATTGAGGACGCCAAGAAGAGTTTTGGACCGACAGCTCAAGAAGGCGCTGAAGAGAAGGTCTAGGTGTCTGCGAATCAACATGAATTCTCGCCAGCTAACATGGGGCCAGGCTAGAGTTTCTTCTGATCCGCGCTCGTAATGCTCATGTGAGACAAGGCTTGCAGCAAGCGTACTCGTCTGAGATACCAGGAGGCAGGCTCAACGTCTTCTGCGTGTCTAACAAACTGTACGAAAAGTATTCCAGAAAGGGGATGACGGATCTTGTCCAAGAAACGGGTATAGTAGAGCTTCGACAATTCTGCCACAGCATCACAGCCGAGGCGCTGCTCAAAGAGGGACGCCACTTTCTTCATTCCCGCCTACCAAGTCTCCTCAACTCGTGCGGCTTATGGGCAGGGAGTAGACTATCAGCTCACGTCGCACCATCGCCGATTTCCATTGTCTCGATGGTAAAGTCCTTGAAGAATTTGAACGAACAAGTCTGCTCCCCTTCTCGCATTGATCAATCGCAATTGGCCTCAAGCTAACGCACTTCCAAAAAGGCTCATCAGTCGATCTCTCAGTTTCAACGAGACTTCAATCAGTCTTTTGATGACCAAATCATGAGCTTCTTCAGTAAGTGAGCTGCCAGTAGACTAGAGCAGCAAAACTAACCAGGCTCCCCTGGCCGCAGCTTCCAGGCAAGCTCAGTGGAATACATCTGCAAGGAATGAAGCAAAGACTTGGGAGAAAGATGCAAGTCATACCTTCAACACGCCAATCGTGACAATGAGCTAACTATGAAGCAGTGGCACTGGAGTAATACACCGCACCAGCAAGTCCGAAACATGATCACGAATGATGCTAACCCTCTGACCGTAGCTCAGTACAATGCCTGGTGCTTGCGAAACGGCAACCATTACACTGGCAAACGTGGGGTAGTCGACTGGAATGTCCAAATCATTTGGATGTTGCGTATGGAGTTGGACTATCAGTGGGATCTGGTTATGGATGAAGCCGCCACTGGATTCAAGACCTTTCGTGAGGCTTATACGGTGGGATTGCGCCGCGTGAAGGCCAAGTTTCAGGAAAGAATGGGTCAGTCATCTTTGAGTCCATGATTCGAGCTTTCTAACTCCTCCTTGGCACAGAGTCGCTAGAGACAGACGTGTTGGCTTCCTTTGTCAAGAACATCGACACGATGATTTCTTCCTGGAATTATAGGGTCGAGTTGCTGGAGCAAAGCTTCGCACGCGATGTTGAGTGCGTCGACTCTCGTCCTCCCGCAAGCACCTCGCATGGGCTAACCAGATCCCGTAGAGCGATCAGACGACGAGCATCAGAGCCACACTCGAATTCATACATACTCAATGAGATCATCGCATCATACCGCTCCGCGAGCAGCGAAAGTGGTAAGAAATCCCTGCCAAACTTCCTTGCCCAGCGCGATGGGGCCAGCGTGGCTCCAGATATCTAACATGTCCAGGTGCTGGCATGTCACAGCGACAGAAAGCGATCGTCGGTGGCAAGATCTCTGGAGGCACAATTTTCCCCAGTTTCTCCGTCCGGCTTTCTACAGAAATGCGAACGCTCGTAGAGAATACCGGGCAGGAACTAGGCAAGCTTGTGGACATTTTCTTGCGGCGGCTAGATCATGATGCAGCCATGGCTATGAGACTTGCCAGTTCGGAGAACTCTACGAGCAGGGACAATGGCCCTGCGGAAGAGCATGTCAAGGCTTTCAAGAGCCAAATTGACGGGCTGAAAGCAAGACAGAGTACTCTCAATGCAGTTTAGATATTTGTCCTATGTGCTAGTACACAAGGAACGTAGTCAGTAGAGACCGTGCTTTGAATTGACGTAGTAAATCGAAGCTAAAGAGAGACTTTTCCAAAAAAAAAAATAGTAGACGACTCAAGACACAAGCTTTCCGAACCCCTTCACTTCTCAGCCTTCTCAGTCTTCTTAGCCTTCTCAGTATTCTGAGCCTTCTGAACCTTCTGAACCTTCTGAACCTTCTCAGCCTTCTCAGCCTTTTGAGTCTTCTCAGTCTTCTGAGCCTTCTGAGCCTTCTGAGTCTTCTCAGCCTTCTCAACCTTCTCAGCCTTCTCAACCTTCTCAGCCTTCTCAGATTTCTCAGCCTTCTTAACAGGCGTCTTGTCCGCATTCGATGCCCCCGTCGCCTTGTTCTTGCTCCATCTACCTGCGATGATACGGATTCCGTTGTGCACTCTGCCTTGGGAGACCTGTCCATCGGCTGCTGGATGGGCGAGCACGACATTCTTGAAGAATACGTCTCTACGCATGGGCGGCACCTCGGCCTCGCCCTCACCCCAGTTTTCGAGACAGGGGCCGTTGTGTAACTCGACGTTGGCTGTGACATGGTTGTTCATATAGATATTCGCAGGCAAGTTGGCGAACCCCGTCCATGAGCCCCCCGAACTTCCAGTGTTTGAGTACACATTTCCGTTATGCACTGTTCCACCGACAGCTAGGTTCTTGTAGTAAACGTTTGAGTCTGGGTGGTCTTGCAAGGTTGCATTTATCTGCTCGCGGGCGATGTTGAATTCTTCGACAGTCATGGTGTGCTTGTCAAAAGCTTCAAATATGGAAGGGAACGATGCTTTTGCAGTCGGCTGGGGCGGGCTATCTCTGTGGGCGTCAGACGTGGGCCGCTGATAAATAACGAGCGCCTTGGAGGGTGTCGTTTGCGTGTCAGGGGTTTGCAGACCCTGGATAGGCTCTCCACCTGTAGTTTTGTCGGGACACGTCGGATGAGCCATGCTTTGAATGTCGGCTCGTATATGATGAATGGCCTGTGCTTGAAGGTTATGAATAACGAGGGAGAGGCTTGTCTTGTGCCTCTCTAGGGACGTGAAGACCTCTGAAAGCTCTCGATCTTTGGAGACAAAGTGCCAAGATCGGTAGAAGCGACTTCTCCGAATCAGGGGTTCAAGGTCGTGTTTGTTGACAAGACGGAGAAGAGAATAGACGCAAACCTCGACTTCAGGGGTCTGGAGGAGGGGATTCTGAGAGATGGCTTCGGAGAGGACTCGAGTTTCTTGGAGCTGCTTCTGGTAGTTTTGAAGGGATGAGGAGCCCCCTTTTATGTTCCTCGCGAGCTCAACCAGACTGTGGCACGCGGCGGCCAGTTGCGCCGCACCAGCAATCACTCCAACTACCTCAGCCATCGTCGGGCAGAGAATGATACCACATGAAGTGTCAAGATCAGATGTCCTGAACATGCACCCTCCTGAGCCCAACTGTGACCTCCACCACCAAGCAAAGGCGGTGAGCGTCAGATCGTTCAGTATATGCTGGCTTTTGCTAGAAATATTTCACTCTTCTCGTCGGCAATAGAAGTTGGCGGTCAAGTCAGGCGGCCGATTCGGCTCCGGGACTGCGCTTAGGTTGTGCGCCTCCACGGATCTTGGGTCGCAACTTTGAGCGGCACACAGCGCGAAGAGCACGTGGGATGCGTTTAGGAGGTGAGAACAAGGCAGCCAGATGCTTCTGATGGTTTGCGATCGGAACCCCCAGCGGTGACTTGAGACATGTCGTTCCGCGAACCAAAGATCACAAGGTTGTCACACCACAACCTCTTTGCCGCGACGTAGAGACGTCTGATTGGATACTCAGGTTTTTTACTGAAAAGTATTGGAGGGTCAGCTAATTCCAGCGTCAGCGTTGGCATCTTTCTCAAGCGATGAGACGGTATGTATCTGCGCACGAGGCTACCAAGTTGGCCAAGATGGTGTAGGGCTATTGGAGACCGCCCCTCCCAGCGACCAAGATGATTTTCAAGTCGACACAAGAGAAAGATACCAAGAAGATCGTCGTCTTGAGATAGTCAGGCCGCAAAATTGCAGTCATGAACCTGGAAAATCTGGCGACGGCAGACTTGAAGTCCAGGCAATAGGGCAGTGATTGAGCCAGGAGGGTTGAAAAGGGGGTTTCCAACCACAGAAGAGGCAAGGCAGCATTTAATTTAATGAACGAAATGGTGATGCGAATGAACTCAAATATCAGATCAGGGCATGGAAGGTCATCAAGAATACGACATACTTTCCCTCGTGATACGTTCAAAGCCAAGCTACGAGCGGCTGTCGTTTATGGGCGGCGATATAGAGAGGATTACCAAGGAAATTTCGTGACGCCTACAGCAATTGAGAAGAGAATTGACGAGTAGGTGATGAGTTGCCAGGAGCATGGGCCCGATGGATCGCGTCGCCTAGGATTGAAAACGTCAACAGTTCGGTTGAGTCCCTACTAGCAAACATACTGTGGCCAGTGACCATCTCCACACTTATGCAGACAGTCGATCTAATAATGGCACCCTCCTGGTCTATGATGCATGTTGCACTGCATTTATGCCTGACCCTGTATGGGCTGCATGCATCTTGTGCAGTGGCACTGGAGCATAACACCGAGATGTGAACAATAATTAAACGCCGTTGTGCAGGATTGCGCGCGTCGCCTGGGCTGGGATAGCTCGCGCACCGCTTTGGGCAGTGGCTTGCATCCATGGCAACCCTCATCGGGGTGGCTACTTTGCAAAAAGAAAGGATGTTTGTCTCTGCCCACAGCGGCTGGCGTGGCCTGAAAAACAAGCGAGGCGCGCGACGCGTGCGGGTTGGCTCGCCCTAACGCCAGCATTCCATGGGCTACGTGCCACGGGGTGATGCAGTGTAGGAGGTAGACGGATGGTGGCAGCGAGGCGGTGGCGCACACATGCAAGGCAATGTTTTCGTCGCCAATCCTGCCGCCTCGACATCTGCCACACCCGTGATGTTTTCGTCAAAAGTCCCAATACCAGATCAGGCTATCCGCATGCTCTCCAAGCTCAAGCAGACGCTCGCCGTCATCTTCAGCGCGGTCGCGGACAAGCTTCGGGTCGCGGCAGAGGATGCTGGAGATGTTCGCGGCACTGGCATCAGCGTGAACGTTAACTATGGCGGCAATCAACAGAACGGCAATATTTTTCAGTATACACAAAATAACCTCATTTGCAATGGCGGTGCACTCTGCCGAGAGCACATCTACGATGACGGGCTAATCGACATCATGTGCTGTGGTTTGCGTGTGCTACTGACAATGCAGCGGCGGGAGCACCCACAGCACGGCCCGAGCCTGGCCCAACGATCCGTACGTTTATCTTGCTCAGCTTGCTGCCCGAGACACTCCACAAACGAAATGCACGACATGTCTAACACTTGTGAAAGCACGCTGCCGATATCGAGTCGCTACGTCGAGCAACGAGACCTTGACCGACGACACTGCGAAACCACGCCTCAGCCCAAAGGACGAACATGTGCTCTGAGGGCAACTCAGCAATGAAAGGGCGACACTGTGCCAGGAAATAAAGCTGCATAGACTGACTGATTAGGGAATCGGAACGAGGGTCATACATGGCCTGCACCAGAGATGGAGGGTGAGGGGACGAATGAGTGGAGGGGACAGGTGAGGGGGGGCCAAGATCAAAAGGGGTGTGTTGCTGGAGTGGAGGTACGGCGAGACACGATTCAGATGCTTGTCTGAGGCACTGCTTGCTCGGTGCACGGCTGGAAGTGGAAGTGTGAATCCGTCATGCGACTCAGTGACTGACAGCTCTGGGCTCTCGGCCGAGGTTCCTCATTCCTTGCTTTGTCTTCCATCGACTCTCAACGCGGTATTGAGCTCGGACGATGACAGCCCGGCTTGCAGTGCTCAGGGGGCAGTCCTTTGGCTGGGATGACAGCTCGTCAATATGTCTTGTAATTAAATTGACTTCTTCTTCGCTAGTTCTTCTGAGAACACAGTGGCCCAGCTTGGCGGCTGTGCGACGCATGTCGCGGCGGGCTGCATTTCTCTCTGCTGGCTCGGTTGGCATTCCACCCTAACGAGTGGTCCAAGACGGGCTATTGGATGGGGGCATACATGTGAGGCCGCTGTCTCAGGAGGGCGTTTTTCTAGCAGTCGTGTCCATCATCGTATCACAGGAGAGTTCCGACGAGGGTACGCCAGGGGCTGCCATTAGTTGGTGCTGCTCCTGTGCAACAGCAAATACATGCAGATCACTTACACATTGACGAATGTCGTTGTCCACGTACAATCTACAACTTGGACGTATTTCACCAAGGACTGGGAGCGTACACTGGCTTAGAAAGCGGCTGAATCGTTGTCTCTGCCTGTGTGAACGGCAAGCCACACTTGATAGCGCCTGGTGGTCACATCGGCTCGCTCATCGCTGCCATTCCTATGCTTGCAACGTCACACACGCTTCATATCGTCCAAGTAGAGCGTCAGCTCTCGGGACTTGATGAGGGGAACTTGTTATTATTGGCGTGCATTCACTGAGTTCGACGCTGCCATTATGAGAATAGGCCTGCGTTTGGTGATCGCGTACGATCATCTGGTGCAAATCTCACATACACACAGCAGGGGTTTGAGACAGAGAAAGACATGCTTTTTTTCGGGGCAAAGAGAGTGTGCAAGAAATCACGGTGACTGAAAACAACCCTGAAGCCCACAGGCGATTAACTCCATCGAGAAAGTGGCCCTTCAATCGCTTCATCCATGTTTCAAACATGGTCGCCCAACGGAACTGCAAGACATTGTTCGTCGAGTTCGTCGACGGGCTCGTTGGGAACTAAATTTTTAGCAAGGAGGTTCATCTTCTTCGCGTCATTGAACATTAGTGACTGCAACATCTGAGCTTGAAGAAGAGGCGGTAAGTGGTGTCAGATGGCAGTCAAAGGTATACTTTCCTACTTGTTCGTCTGCAAGCCCAGGCTTCCGGGGCGGCTTGGTTACTGGAGGGCACTTACATGCGGGCTATCTGTACTCCCACTTGCGTCCATGGCGGGAGGATCACTCGATCCACCCCCTCCTTGCTCCAAGTACAGCATTTCGTTGGATAGGCGGGACTTGCGACAGTGTCTACATGTACCATGTAATCTTGCCTAGATGATGCGAACCCTTTGGTCAAACCACTCTTCTACCATGAGTCGCCAGCTACTAGGCAAGCCATAGAGCTTGAACTACCGAAGGGCGAGGCCTCCTTTTAGACTATGAAAGGGTTGGATAGCAAGTGGCAGTGGTGGCTTGATCAATTCCTTCCACCAGGTAGGGACACATGTCGTGGCGAATCCAAAGTGCACGAAGCTATTCCATTCCAACATCCTGAATCAGGCTGAGCGTCCGCAGCAAAAGCGCCTATCAATCACGTCATATTACTTGAGGCTGACATCTTACTGCAGCTGTTGGTAGAGTCGGTGTGCTTCTTCGGGCATCGAAGCTTGGCCGTGAGAAATCCTGGGGACGAACCACGCGCTCACTCACTCTCTGGCAAAGACGTACGTACGTAGCAGTGCGCGCCGCCCCATGTTCACCGCAAAGTCTCTTCCACTCTTCTTTTGCACCGATGTCCGATGCTGCCTGAGCATCAAGTCAAGTCGAGGCACATTTACTCACTCTCCGGTCATCTCTGCTGTAGCGCGCCGCCAAACTGGTGAGCTTATGGTTATGCCTGCGGCACAATGTCCTTATGATTGCAGTCATCTTCGACATTCATGCTCCTAGTGAATTCCCTCCCGGATGAATAGTTCTTGGTATGTCACAGTGATTTTACCGTTGGCTCCAGATATGGCCCCTTCTGTCCTGCCGCTGCCTTTGTTCAAGTTAATGAGGCAGAGAGTGCATTTCTCATTTTGGCCGGGCAGAAGGAAACATGTTTTTGGATCATCTCGTCTTGCAAACTTGAATCTTTATGTTCGCTTCTGTGGAATGAGACCTTCAATCACGGCATGTTCTGCCAACCCAAGCAGTGGGGCACATTGAGGGGGACGTACCACGATGCAGAACGTTTGCTGTTCGTCCTTCCCAGCCAACAAGCCAACCTTCAATTGGCAACATACACCTCAATCCGCGACACACCACACTCATGTCAGAGATAAACAGCAATGTGCAGCTCCTGACCCTTTTGGTCGACTCTGAGGAACAGGAAGACAGCGAGTATCGCTTCTTGGTGGACGGCAGACATGTCAAATATGTGACCGTCGCGCCAATTTCGCTGCTGAGAGACGATCGCACCTTTGCCCCCATCTTCATTCCCTTGCTTCCCCCGTTTCCGCCGGGTGATTGGAACGTGGGCCACATCGCGAAAGACTCTGCGACAGGCCAGCTAGAATTTGCCTGTTACGAAAAGATTGAATTGAACGGCATCACAGACACCTGGCATCCAACGACAATTGACTTTCTGGAGCTGAAGAAATTGGACCGTCTGCGCCAAAACGTGCAGCGCGTATCGCACCCACTCTTTGATACGCCCGTCATATTCAAGTTCGCGGAGTTTGACTGGCAAATGTCATACTTCGAGGCAGAGACAGCCGCCTACAAATGGATCGAGGGCACTGGCATTGGCCCGGCCGTTCTAGGCCATGTCACGGAAGCTGGGAGAGTCATTGGCTGGGTTATGGAGGACCTCGCTCCAGCCCAGACGGCGGGGCCGGAGGATCTGGAGGCTTGCCAGCGAGTTCTAAGGCAGCTTCATGCTCTGGGCATCAAGCACGGCGACATCAACCGATTCAACTTTCTGGTGCGAGGGGATAAAGCACGCCTGGTGGACTTTGAAATGGCGGAAAAATGCAATGATCTGAAGGAGCTGAAGGAGGAGTATGAGCGTCTGTCAGAATCGCTTAACGATCCCTCGTTCAGGGGCGGCGTTGGACCTGCTGTTGTCAGCGAGAGACTACCGTAGACTTCTCAGCAATATTGAAGCGAATCGAGTAATCCCTATGCACAGTGGTGTCCTCAGTGATCTGTAGGACATTTTGGACGTTTGCTTTTGAGTGCACTTGGTGAGATGCCACGAAGGCTGTCGACATGACTGCCCTGTGGACTGAAGTTTGAGATTCGAACCAAGGTACACGGCTTCCCATGTCCACCAAGCCTCCCTCTCAGATTCTCAACACTGAAATCATAAATGCACAGGATCTATTCCGCAAGCTTCCTGATAATTCGTAAGCGTAAGACATGTATGCAGCTTGCAACACGATGAAAATAGGGTCATGTTCCCATGCGGTTGATCGAAGTCGTGTCTGAAGATGGCGCCGCGCCCCAAGCAACTTACCCTGGGGCATCGCATGCAAAGATCGCGACAAATTTGTTGAACCATGGCCTCAGCTTGAACATTAGACAGAATCCACCGTCTGACCCTAAGAGCAATTCCCTTTAACCTGCTTGACCTTATCTTTGATAGTCTGCGGATCGATCCCTTTAACCACTGTGGTAATCTGTACTCATTGGCTTTCTCTAATTGAAGCCACACAGTAAACACGGACCGCAGCCGCTTCCGACGCCTCGTCATTAGTATGTAACGCCCTCGCGAGAGCCACGGTCCCAGCCGAACACGATCATCATCCTAAAAATGATACAGTCTATGGTGCTGAGGTAAAGCCTGAAGCCTCATGGCTTCGGCAAGACAAGCTTGGTCACTAGAGCCGCCGGAGGCGAAACAAAAAGTGCGGTGTCAGCCAGGAGACCCAGAACTTGGAGGAGCTGGCATCCGGCGAGGCGCCAGTCTCTCTCAGCTGTTCCCGCTCCATCTCGGACATCTTCCAGCATCGCAGCATCCACATGCTCACGGCGCCCGCCAGGAACATGACGGCCACGAATATCTGGGTCCCCATGAAGTTGGCGCCATCGCTATGTTCAGGTCGGGAAAGCTCAATGGCGACAACCTCGGCAAAGGTCGTGGGAACCACCAACGCCAGGCAGACGACGCCAAACGTGCCCGTCAACTTGCGGATGCCCACCACCTCTGCGAGCACGGGTGTCACGGTGCCCCAGAACGTTCCGCAGGTTGCGCCGGCGAAGACTGCAAAGACGGCCAAAATACCGAAGCTCTGCGCGGGAATCCACATGGAGAAGCAAAAGACCCCGCACGCCGCTGTGAGGAGCGCCGCCACGTTGATGCGCCCGAAGCGGTCGCTGACGTAGCCGACAAGAGGCCGTCCAAGTGCGAGCCCGAGGTTGAGCAGGGCGTTAGCCACGGATCCCTGCAAGGGCGACAGGCCTACGGACGAAGCAAAGCTGGGAAGCGAGTACAAGAGGGCGATGTAGCCCAGCTCGGTGACAACACCCCAGAACATGACGAGGAGCACTTGCACGTGGCCAAAGTCGCGGTAGTCGAAGCGAAGCTCTTCACGGAGGTCCAGGCTGGCCGCGCTGCCGCCCGTCTCCTTGAGGAGGAGAGAGGCCGACAAGTTGGCCACCAGGCTGCAGCAAGCGAGAACTCGATAGGCCCACTCGACCCCGAGGTTCTCAATGGCGGCGTTGGTGACCAAACTGTAGACGAGGCCACCGATACCGGCACCCGAGGTCGCGAGACCGACAGCCAAGCTGCGGCGGGAGGAGAACCACGTAGGGAGGATAGACGTAGCCGTGATCCAGATGAATCCCATGCCCCAGCCAAAGCAAATTCCCTGCGACAAGACCAGCTGCCACACGTGGTTGACAAAGGACGACGTGAGGAGCGAAACGAAGAGCAGGGCGGTTCCAAAGAGGAGCGTGCTGCGCGTGCCGAACTGCTTGCGGAACCAGGTCACTGCGGGCGAGACGAGAAGACATTGGGAGATGGAGAGGCCACCGATGATGGCGTAGGTGAAGTGGGACGCCTTGAGGCGATCGGAGTGAAGGGAGTAGTGCGCCATGATGACGGCCCAGGACTGTGGGCAAAGCCATGGTTAGTGTCCGAGCAAGAGGATCTGCAGGGGAACCTACAGCGTTGATCCCCCACGTGTGAGCGTTCACCAGCAGGACGGCAAAGCTGCAAACCCAGCCGTAGCCTCCATTGGGCGGCACAGGCTCGATCGTGGCCAGGTTGACCAATCCGTCCTCGGACGGCTCTGAGGCGTCCGCTGGTGGCTCGCTGGTGGGCTCATTTTGGACGGGTCGTAGTTCGATCTCGCGTTGGTCGGGATGCCTCACGGCCCGTGTTTCTGCTTTGGCTGACATGGTGACATGAATAGCGGCTCGCCGTGCTGCTGATCAGCGCGGCAGGAGAGGTATCAGAGTATTCATACTCATATCTTGTCGGTTATTACACCACATGTAGTCAGACATGAGTCATTGATAAAGCCTTCGTCGGTTTTCCATCTCCAATTTTCCCTGGGGCTAATGCAGGCTCGGGAGGACATCTGGGGGACATGGCGGGGTCAAGTCAGTCTGGGTCCATCAGAAGTACGTCAGAAACCGCGCTGGAACTTGGGGTACGGCTATGGTGAGCGAGTGTTGAGTCACTTGTTGGAAGTATCATTTGGGGAGTGAGGAGGCTCGTCGTGAGAGGCCGTTCGCTACGATGAGCGGGAACAATTAATCATTCGATACGTGGTTCTTCTCATGGCCAAGTCCTAAAGCCCCATAGGGAGATACAGGGGTGTCATACCCGCTTAAGCGAGCCGCTTCCACGGTAATTACCTTATCCGATACTACGATCAGAGGGGGCCATACACGTGACGGGGGTCCGTGTATCTACACTCTTCCTTTCAGGCACTTTCAGGCAGGAACCCTCCATCACGACGGCCCAAGCGGCGAGCAAGGCGATGAATATCGTCCTTTTGCCATCTAGCCCTGCCCTCTCGCAGTAATGTCGATCTTGGAGGCTCTGCCGTCTATCGTGCTGGACCTCATCTGCCATGATCTGCGCATCGACCCCTTTGACCGCTGCCGCAGTCTGCATTCGTTTGCTCGGGCCAGTCGAACATGCCGAATCGCGTCGGAAAGCAGTCGCTTCCGCCGTCTCGTCATTGGCATCCACGATACGCGCGACGTGGCCGAGGTCGTAAGGGGCGCCGTGGCCATCCTGACTGGCCGCATGCATCACGTCCGACGGCTTGAAGTCGTTCCCCGGCCATCTGACGCAAGAGGTTCCATGAGTATGAGATATGATCACTTCACTAGCGGTCCTGAAATGCTTCGCAGATTCGACCCCCTGGTCGATTTGATCTCGAGACTACCAGCCTTACGCGACCTAGTATGGCTTCTGCCCATCCAAGTGCCACCAGCTTTGGTCCATCTGTCCGCACCACAAGGCCCAAACTATCGCCTCCAGGTGGAAACATTCGATCTTGAAAGCCTCCACGTTCCAATAGGCCAGAAGCCTGAAGATATTCACGCAGATGAATATGCACTTCTCACGGCTCCATGCCTAAACCTAATTAAATGTCCTTACTTATGGGGATTCGATAACTACAGTCGCTGGAACTACAACGAGGAAGCCATTGCACAAGCGCTTGCATCCCCTCGATCTCAAGTGGAATATGTGCTGATCGAGTACAGAGAACCAGGCGACTCGCTAGGTGCACGGGACGGCCTCGACACAGCCCGGCCCAGCTGGCCTGGCTACTTCCCCTCGCGCTGGCCCCATGAAGATGGGTCTGACGTGGCGTCCAAGAGACCCCTCAAGACACTGTCACTGGACAATAACCGCGGAAATACGGCACAAGTTCTAGAGCTGTGGGACAGAGTCGTCGATTTCTCTGCGCTGTTGCACCTGGACCTCGGGCTCGTCAGACCAGGATTGGTACCCATGTTGCGCGACATGGCCGCGACTGGAGCGCTCCCATCCCTTCAGACTCTCAAGCTCACGCCAGACATGGCTGAAAACGACGATCCAGATCAGACGACCGAGGTCCTGCGCGCTGTCATCAAGGCCCTCCGCCCGTTGCGCGGTCTGTGCCTTGGGCGCACGAATTCCCACGCTGTCTTCGATGCTATCCTAGAGACACATGGAACTCAGCTACGCGACCTGAGCATCGACGAGCCACAATTGTTCACCTTGCAGAACGCGCACCGTCTCGCGCAGGCCTGCGTTCGGCTGCGCGAGCTTGATGTTACGATGCGGCGATCATGCGGCGACGAGACCGAAGTCGCAATGTACGACGCGCTGGGCCAGCTGAGCCGCCTCGAATCAGTGTCCATCACTTTGGACTGCAAGCGCCCTGACATTACTGGTCTGATCAAGTACGGTGAGTTCTCGACCGACAAGTACGATCGCGAGACCAGCATAGGTCTCGTGCAAGACGCCCTTGTCAATGTCGCGATAGACGAGGACCTTGCGCGCGCCATCTTTCTCGTCATTGCCCGGACCCAGAAGCGCCGGGCTGACGAGGCAGGGTTGCAGCAATTCATGCTGCGGCACGTTACCATCGAATGTCCAGACTCTGACTTGTTTGGGGACTGGGCCGAGTCGCAGGCGGAATTCTCGATTCTTTTGGAATGGCTCCGGGGCCATTGGATCTGCGAGTCGTCCGTCGGGCTTTGGGACCCCGACTCGATCTTTGATGATGCGCCAGGCGGGCAGGCGCACAAGGTCGTGACGGCGCGCGACAAGGGCTTGCAGCGCAAGATGGATTACGACGAGATTCTGTTCGAGGATTTGAATGTAATTGACCCCCTGGTGGAGGACGCTTGGTTGCGCCTCTGGCCGTGCGATCGCGGCCAGTGGAAACGGTCATGGAACAGCCGGCCGCTGGCTGTCCACGTCTGACATGTGATGACTACGACTGACGATGTACTCCTGGAGCTCCGATCCCCATGACGGCAGCACCTTCGACAATGGGGCCGGCTGCTCTGCTCCCTGTTGCCAAACGTCTGGGTCGAGCGTGCGAATCTTGGCGCATCTTGGTAGCGGCAGTCCGCTGTCCTCAGGGACCCCTTCCTCTTCTAATCTCTCCATTGCGCGAAGCTGGTCAGAATTCGCCGCTTTACGCAGCAGAGTCCAGAACTCAGCGTCGGACACTTGCCACAACACCTTGTCATCAACGGCACCCGCCTCCACCAGCTCGCCAATCACCCGACCCGTCCGCTGGTACATGTCGACATGGGACGGATTGGACCAGACGTCTCTGTCGCTGTTGATGTACGCGCGAGAGAGAAGCAGCGCCACATGGGGATCGTCCAGCACCAGCAGACGATGAGTCGCTGTGGCACTAGGAAACACCTTGAGTGAGCGGACAACCCGCCTGGCGTCTTCCAGGGCAAGCTTGCCGAAGCTGACGGCGTCGCGCAACGCGTAGTCCAGGCGATCTGAACATAAATGGGGCGATGGCATCTCCACCAAGGGAAAATGCTCCTCGTCGAAAACCTGCTGGTGAATCCCATGTCTAGAGAGTATGCCCGGCAGCCCTGTCGTCTGGATATACCGTGACTTGTGCACCTCGTGGTAGCTCCCCTCTCCAGGCTTGGAGAGCGCGTAATCCATGACGTGACTCAGGGTGGTATGGGAGATGTCGTGGAGGAGAGCGGCGATTTGTTCCTCCATCGCGGCACCCAGTCTTCGCACCAGGATGAATGCACCGACCGAGTGCTCGAGCCGGGTGACGCGTGGCGTCAGGCCCAAGAATCCAGTGATGCCATGCTGGCAAATGCCTCGCAGCCGCTGCACCTCGGGGCTTTGGAGAAGTTCTACGAGCACGGGCTCCTGGACCAGTTCGTCGCCGTATATTTCATCGTGGATCAGGATGCTATCCTTTTCGGTGCGACGATGTGTCTGCAGGACGCCGGCACTGGTGGGCGATGACATTTTTGTTGGCTACTATGTTGGGCCGGAAAATCGCGAGTGATTGATGTGGAAGATTGTTTATTCATTTGGACGATGGAACTCGCCGTCGCTGCATCTTGATGTTGTTTTCAACACAAACGCACGCGGAAGTGAGGTTTTCACGGTTGTCTCCCCTCATTCACCACGCCAAGGAGACTCCGCAGGACCTTGCCTAACCGCTTGCACCCGAATGCTTATTTTGCCGAGTCTGCCTACTGTTGGTTGCCGGCCGCGTTTTCCTGCAGGAGGCTGGTCACCTGCTCCGTGGGGACCCAACGACTGGACGTTGAGCCAACATGCAGCGACGCGCATGGGCCGCAACAGCAAGGCGGAGTGGTGTGGCTCAGCTGGCGGCCTACTATCTCGCCCCTAATTTATGGACGCGCGATAGTATGTTCACGCTTGTCTCGCATTGTGCAGCTGCATCATGTGTGCCAGTCTGCAAGTTGTTCGAGTTTGTCGACTTTTCGAGCACTCTGCGCCACGCAGCCTGCGCCCGTTGGCTCACGAAGCTGTCTGTGGCCTTCACACGGCCCGTTTGTGTGCCTACCAGCATGCAGGCCCGACCCCATCACTGGGAAGCCGTCCTCAGCTGCTGCCTCTTTCTCCCAACTATAAAGGGCTTTCGGAATCGATGTGGCCTGACCTGGAAGCGCAGTGCACCAAATCGTCCACATCATCTGTGCTGGCTCAACATGGCGAAACCAAAGACCAATAACCCCCACCACAAGAAAGCACAGACAAAGACGATAAAGACCCATTCCATGTACAAGAACCTGCATGCAGACGTGCAGCGCCAGCTCGAGGCCGACGGCCTTCGCTTTGTCTTTCATCCCCATGACAACGACGCCGGTTGCGAGAAAGACTGGCAAACCAACGTCATAGGGCGATTCGTATGCCGCAATGACGAGTGCAAGCAACAAGGCTGGACAAGCATGGTGGTCTCCACGGTGATTCGGATGTACCCCCAGCAGCGATACAATGCGAGGGTCTACCATCAGCGCTGCCTATCCTGCAATGAGCTTAGTCGACCCTATCTGAACTTGGAGTCGTACGTCGATCGGTTAGTATACCGTCTGCGGAAGTGGTCTGGCATCCCTGTAGTACCGCCCGAGTACTCTGGAAACCGGACCAAACCTCATAAGACAGAACTATGTGAGGGCTGCAAAGCAGGGCGGTGCGAAGTGGGCAAGCAGTCTCTTGGGGCGAGTTGGTCAGTCGAACAAGACTTGTGAGCTTCAAGGATGGTACAGGTGCGGGCTTGCTGCCTGTGCCCATTGCTTCCGGAGCAAGCATCCAATACACATGTAACGAGCGGTGTCCTTGGCTGGGCGAACTGTCTTGAGGGAAGAAAGAATCGCGGACCATGTACTGTAGTTTGACAGATCTGCCCTCCAATACTGCATCAGCTTTTGGGAATCATTCCCCAGCACAATGTGTTCTGGGTCACTGTGCCAGCATGACAGCATCCGCTTCACACAAGGGAAACGGAAACAGATGGCGGCGGATTCAGTGTGCCTTCCAAAGCAACCCAGCCGCTGATAGGACGCTCAAAGACACAGGACGCATGGGTTCAAGGCAGCAAGGAAATTGGCGGTAGTCTTTTGCAACACCCCGGTTCACCCAGCCAGGTTAACCCCGCGCTTTCACCGTTTGCCATTACAGTAGTCGCAGCAGCAGGTCTTGTCACAATTGGGACCATGGTCATCACAGCCGCCTGTGTCGAAGCTGATGACTGGACCAGGTGCCGCCCATCATTATCACACAAGCGAGTCAAGGCATACACATGGCCATGTGTCCTGCCACTCCAGCATGTGCATGATGTACGACAACGTACATGTAAAGAAGACTTGTACATAACAAGAGCGGCCGCAGCAACCGCACAGGCGGCAGCGAGAGAGCTACCCATCTCGACGCTGCCGTTGGTTGGACTGTCCGGTCCAGGGCAGACAACAGCAGAGGGCGCAGCGAGTGTATGCGTCGTCGCAGCAGAGGGCACGAGGGCCGTGGCCGTGCTGGGGCCATTGACCCACGTGCTGATGGTGTCGACGACGGGCGACTCGCCATTGAGGAGTAGATTTCCTGGTCCTAGGGCGCGCTGGGCGCTGCTGTCGTCTCCACGGTGGCGCGATGGCTGTGGGTAACCGTGATGGGGCAGATGGCCCCGGTGACGACGTGGGAGCCGGCTGGGCAGTGTGTGGCCTCTGGCGGGCAGCTGGTGATGGCGTGGTCGGGTGAGGGTGAAGACGGTCGACGTGATCATCTAGCCCGAGGTGCCCGCCGTCTGGGACAGTGTCATAGGCTCCGTGGGAGTTCCAACCGGCGTGTCCATTTAGCTGGCGTCAGACACCGGATGGGGTCGTAGTGACAGATTCCGTGGGCGTGGGTGAGACAGTCGCAGACGTCAACATTGTGGGCGTTGTGAGCTGCGGAGTTGAGCTCAGGGGCGTGCCAGTGGGCGAGACAGGCGTAGAATGGGCGAGCTCACGGGCGAAGGCGTACCCGTCTCCATTGAACACAGGTCGATACCCGTGAGCCTGTCGCCATTCTCAAGCTAGAAGCTTCGTGTGTCCGCCTGCGCCCAGCAGGGATTCGACGCAGCAAGGCGACGGCGAAGCGTGTCACATAGGGAGCCATGGTCTGCGTGGAAAAGGGGCCGATGTGTCGATGTGAATGAGTGTGGTGAGCGACAGAATGGCTCAACAGAGCAGGGACCGACACGAAAACGATCAGGACAGACTAGTCACGCAGGACATTGCAATGACCACAACAAGATGTCACGACGAAGACGTCTGTCTGTTTTTGCTGCACGACACTCGCAACAGTCGCAGGAGCCGCGTCGGGAGCATGGGAATTGCGGACAGCCATGGATCACTTGTCGCGGCGCCCGGTCCGCCCACCTCGGGAGATGTGTCTCCAGGTCCAGCTGGCACAAGGAGATGAGCTATCCCTGTCCGGGACAAGACTATCGACAGACTAACAGACCCCTGGCGCCGATTCATGCAGCCCTGCTCCACGCACGATCCACGCGGTGACATGCATGTTCCCGCTTGTCGGGGATCCACTCCGCCCAGCCACAGCTCCAAGTATCGCTTGTCCTTATTCATTTCATGACCCAAGTGGAAGCATCTTTGCCAATGCATGGGCGGCAATCCCCATCGCGAGGCGCACGAGTCAGGACACGACGCGGCCGGTAGGATGGCCATTTGGTCATTTGCCGGGCGACACGGTCACTCTTGCGTTCAGCTGCTGCCATTCCGGGCTAGCGAAGACTAGCGAATGCAGCCCAGCGGGTCCTCGCTTTTCTCCATTTGTTCCTTGGCTCCTTTCGGGGTTCCGCCGTCAGATATCCCATGGTAGATGTCCCTCGCGGGTCGAGACAGGAAGCAAAAGATGGCCATATTGATCTTGGCCTGTCGTTTGTGGAGCATGTCCCTGTTGGCAGACAGAATTGGGTTCTGTTTTTCGTCAAATGGGCCATTGGGTATGTAGTTCGCGTGGTGACATGGACAATGACAAGTAGGTCTGTAGATTAAGTGCGAATTCCTCCCTGCTCGACTACTATACTCGGTCCACGCAACTGCATCAGGACCTCGGGGCTGCCTATCCGCCTAGGTGCTGATGGCTGTGAGTGTGATGGGCCTGGAGCCTGGATTCGCGCATAAGCTGCCAACAGTCGATACCATCCAAGGCCTGACGAGAATGAGCCGATTTTGGCACGACCACAGCTCGGCCACCTGGGAGTCGAGAAGGCAAGAAAGCTGCCTCGACGAGTTCAGGCGGCAGTTGGCTTTCGTCATTCCCTGGTACCCCTGGGATACCCTCTCGGTAGTGGCCACCACGTCCCTGTAGTTTGGGTTCGAATTTGGGCTCCAGGCCCACAGATAGTACCGGTACACGGCCGAGGGCCCGTAGTACAGTCGCACGGATCCGTCAGCGTCGTTGAAGACCATGCGCGTCGGGTTTGTGGTCGGAGAAAAGATCGGGTAGAGCGCAGTCTCGTATGCCCCGTTGCCTGTATCAGCGTACAAAGACCGACCGTCGTCCAAGCGTAGATAGACCGTGTCGACGGGCGCAGGGACAGTCGTGGTGGTGGACTTTGTCTCGGTGACGGTGGTGGTGGCGACAGTCGTCACCTGGGTGATGGTTCCCACGACGTTGCTCTGCGTCAGGGTGGCGTCCGTCGTCGTGACCGAGACGACGTCGGGGTCGGGCGTGACAGCACCCTTCTGCACGGTCGTGGTTTCCGTCGCCGTGGACGGCGTCGCGGTCTCGGTCACGGTGCTCGTCGACGTGGGCGTCGGAGCCACGCTCGTCGAGGGCACGAAGCCAACGCAGCTGCAGGCCGACGAGTACTGCTGGATGTCGGTGCAGGCCGACGCGTAGGGCGGAATGTCGTGGCCCTCCTCGCCATCCACTGCGCGTCGAAAGACGGCAGTCGTCGTCTGCGTGACGGTCTGCGTCTGCGTCTGCGTGTCGGTGCGCGTGACGGGGAGCGCTTCCGTCACAGAGTAGTCCACGGTGGCCGTCGTCGTCACGCGGACAGTGGTGGTAAGGGTGTTGAGCACTGTTGTTGAGGGGATGGTGACGGAGACGGTCTCTGTGGGAATGACGGTGACTGTTGTCGTTTCCACCTCCCACCTGCGGCAAGGTTTGTTAGCCATCGTGGATCCGTGCCATGTAGCCAGGGCCCTTACTCGGCAGCAGGCGTCTCCACGACATTCAGGTATTGGCCGCATTCTTCCTTGATGATGGCTTGGCCGTGTCAGCAGGCACACGAGTCACAATGACCTGAAGACAAGCGGTGATTGATGGCACGCACCGTCCATGCACGCATCTTGCCTGCAGTTCCTGCAACGCGGCACCAGGGCCGCGTGCGCGCCAGAGAGGCCGCTGGCGAGCAACACCAGGGTCGCAAAGGACTTCATGGTGAGCGTGGGTTTGCTGAACCTTGGACAAGCAAGTGGTCGGGTCGTACTACAGTTTGTAGACAGCGCGGCGTCGGAGCAAGGGACAAGAAGACAAGACCTCGCTGCCCGTCACGACAGCAGACACAGCAAGCTTATACCAGACCCTCCCCTCCTCCCCGTGGCCGCCTGGGCTGACTCTCGCGAGCCGTATCCAGCATGGTCCGTCCGCTGCGCAATTTGGCGTCCGGAGCTGAAAGACGCAGCTGGACAAGCCAGATGGACGCTCGCGGTCGAGGCGCCGTCTCTTTGGGCCCAACGACGCGCTAATCAATCCCCCCATGCACGCGGACGGAGACAGCCCTATGCTCACCTCTGGCGATGGGAGATGAGCTGCAAGATCTGGACTCGACGAGGGGGGTCCAGATCAAGTGATCAAAACTCTATTCGCGGAATACCCCGACACCTGTCGCCGCACGCGCCACGCAGGAAACAGGGTTGTCCATTGGCCGAGTAACACAATTGTGGAAATAGCGTGGACGAGACACGTGCATGGAGGAAAGGGATCGACCGGAGCCACGTCTCTGGATCGGAATGATGCGTGTGATGGAAAAAAAATGGGATGCCACACCTTTTAAGCAGCAATTTATGCTTAAGCCCCCCCCCCCCCCTCCCCCTCTTACAGCCCGTCATAATAGAGGATCCCAGTCAGACGGGCACAGGGTAGGCGGAGACTACGAAAGACTGGCTACCCTATGGCAACACTGACTACTTGGACCGCAGGCATTTTGAACAGAATTGCTTCTCACCATTGCGTATCCTTAAAATTAATTGTCCTTGGAGCTCGTGCGGACTGCATTTAAACTACTGCAGAACTAGCGGGTCTCTGCCGCAGTGGGACAGGAACGTGATGGCTGCTGACAAGGTCGAGCCAATCCTTCCGTTAGTACGCCGTCAGTACAGATACCGTCATGTGTCTGCTCGTCAGGTAACATTTCTCCCAAAGGCGAGCCCTCCTACGTTCGAGAAAGACGCTTGTATTATTTGCACGTACTGGCCCTCCTACTACTACATTCCCCTCATACCATTCCCCTGAGCCTGGACGCGTGGTCCTGCTCATGCCCGCCCAGGTCATCTCTTGGGCCATGGCCACCAGCCATCCAGCGGCATGTCATCGTATATCGTGTTGACGCAGTGCACCGAGTCGGCCGTCCTTTCAAACCCATAAACTGCCGCACCGTCCGCACGCTTCGCCCCACACGCCGCAATCTGATCGAGCCGCAGCGCCCCAAACTGGAACTCGGACACGCCGCCCAGGTCGCGGGAGAAGACAATCATCCTCGCCTTCCACTGCGGCTTGTCGTCTAGGTCCCCCAGAAAATACACGCGCATAAAGTGCATCGTGGAGGGGAGCACAGGATTCAGACGGCATGGGGGCCCGCAGCAGAGGTACCCCGCCTGCTTGTCCAGGTTGTCCTCTGTCCAGTGGAGGCCCTGTCGCATCAGACGGGGTACGTCCTCGGCGTGGATCTCGAGGAGGGCCTGCCATCCGTCGTCGCTGTTCTCCATGTCTTGCAGGAACGCCATGAAGACGTTGCAGCTGGGGTAGTGTAGGGGCCTGTTCTCGGCTTGTCTCGGAGAGTGGGGGACTCGCGGGGGTTCTTCTGTTGTTGACGGGAGGGCTTGTGGACTGGAGGTCTGTTTGTCTTCAGGAACATAGCAGTGTCGTCGGTCGTAGCGGGTGAAGTATTTCGAAGCGTCCGGCAGCGACAGGTATCCGGGCGGAGGCTCGAGCCGGTCCAAGAGGCTCCACATAAAGTTGTATATTCTGCTCCAGATATCCATGGTGAATGCCGTCATGAGGTAAGAGAATCGTGACGCTGTAGTGTTGCGAAGCTTGGCCTGGTGTTTCGTTGGACTCGGTGACGGCGAGGATTGACAGCAAGTGCAGTAGACTTGATGGAGATTCTCTTCTGGAAAGACTGTGTTTGATCGCAGTTGAGATGAATCCTGTCTGGGTAAAAATATTTGCCATCTGTCCTATTTTGTGAAGACGCTGACCAAAAGGGTCCTTGATGGCGATAAAGTTCATGGCACCGAGTGAGTGCAGTATCTTAATGCCTATAACGAATATAAGTTCAGGCGGTCCCATCCCGGTCCTTTGGGGAAACCAAAAGTACAGCTCAGGCAAAGTCACGCCTGTTGGGCTTGACTTGCGTGCCTCGTGAGTATGGATTGCAGGAGAAGCGACGGCCACCAGGGATTCGGAGCCCACAACCCAACCAAACAGAACGAGCATGCATTGCTGTTGGTCGCGGTCGAACTGGCTGTACGTAGTTCATCCAGAAACGGCTCCCTAATGAAAGGCTGAAACACCGCGCTGCCAGACCATCATTCAGACAGATCAAGCCTGGCCACTATTCGACAGCTTGTCGTCCGTACCAACATTACCGCAAACACCACGCACGGAATAACAGCATGAAATCGACCGATGCCAAGTCTCGAGGGCACAAAGGCAGCCACCGTGCCGCAGATCGCGAAAGCAGTTTGGCCTCGACGCTCTTGACGACCATCCGTGTGAATGAGGCCCAGCGCCACAGACAAAAATGACGACGAGTCAAATCGTGAACCGCACTTCTCGAGGACATAGTCCTACTGGTTGGAGTCCTTGTCCCTGATTTTTGCGTCCTGAGCGAACGGCGTCGGGCTGGAGTGGACGAGTTTCTTGCCCGTCTGGACATAGTACACTTTTTCAATCTCGTAAACCTGGAAATCAGTCACTAGATTGTCAGGCCGCCCTAGTGCTCCAAGACGCGATGGCGCTGCTTCGTCAAAGCCCAAAGTGATCCACTGCGCTCTGAGTTTCCGGGCGATGGGTTGAGACACTGACTGTCTAACAGACTTGGCTTGAATTTCTCCTGTCCCTGAAGTTTCAATGCTATGGTGATGCCCAGGGCGTCCAGGCCAACAACGGCCACGTTTGGAGCAATGTACTGAATAGTTTGCTAGCTGCGGTAGATGGTCTCACCTGCCCCCCTGAGAGGATTTGTAGACGTCCTGAGCTGTTTACAACGGAAAGAAATAATTAGGGGCACGCAAAACGACTCGGCTAGGTACTGCATACTTCTTAGGGGCGCGGCGATGGAAAAGTGAGCTTGACGTGAGATTTGCGGGATTCTCGCCATCGCGTGGGATAAATGCACCTTCCTCTCAGTCTTCTTGCCGCGCGTGCGTCTGGTATCTTTCCTCGGTTCTTTCCCCCAGGACATTCGGCAAGAGCAGTTCCCTGCGAGTATCTTGGTGTCTCAAGTCTGCGATGGAACGAGGACAACTTCAGCCAGGCCAACGAACTACCATGAAGAAAGCGCGCTTCAAAGACCCTCCAGTGAGACCGGCTCACCAGATCAAGGTCTCTAGAAGATTTATGGATTGCAAGTACGTGCAGCATCGCAATCGCCATGCAATCCGCCTAACCTGCACCGAATCGTACACTCTGGCCAAAAATGCCAGGGCCGCAAAGTCCAGTGCAATCTGCAGACTGGTCAAGCAGAATGTGTCCGCTTTGAGCGCCAGGAAGTGAATTATTTTGCGGATCAGACTTTGAAGCCGCTGCTAAATGCAGGGAGTCGGTGGATATGCACATGGATTTCCTTCGAAGCCCACGACTTTGTGCGATCATTCCTGCGAGCGGATTGACCCTGTGAGCTTAGCTCACGGAAGAAGAACTTGCCGTGTGAGTGTCGCATATTCATTGACCGAGATGTCCATAGTGCCTCAGCTGTAGCGCGCCTCATCCTCGATTACTCGAACATGGGCCGGGCGATAATCGGTTTGCCACTGTCCTTGCTGACCACCATTACCTACGCCGCCATGTTCATTATAAAGGTCCAGTTAGAGTAGATAACGGCATGCTTCTCACTTCCATGCTGTAGATTATGCACACTTTGAATTATGTCGACCGGAAACCGAAACGTGACGTCGTCTTGGACATTGCCAGTGGCAACAGTAACAGACAAGGCTAGGGGAACGCGAAAATTGCCGGCCTGAGCAGAGATCCTTAGTACTCTGGAAGCTAGCAGTAGGTACGATGGAATCTAATAACCCTTTCAGTGGTCTGCATTGACCTCATCCTTTCGTGGACCATTAGTATCATCAGCCTGCCGCCCGGGAAGCGTGCCTTCGGCGGCTACTACATAGGCGGATGAGTAGAACAGTAATTTTCCATACATAATGGAGGAAAAGTGAAGCTCAAGCATTGGATGTCTATGTGCATATCTAACAGTATTTTTTGCTCCAGCAAGTCTCCAGGTCCGAGTCAGGCTGGAGGTAACCAGCTCCGCCCACGTAACAATGTCCGCGAGCCTTGGCTCACAGGTATAGCACCCGGGCCACCCCAGCTCCAAAGCATGGCCAAAACGGCCCTGTCACTGAGCTTCAAGTGTCTTAAGACAAAGCAGGTGTCATTCGCTCGGAAAAGAGCCCATTCAAAGTCCCAGTTGCAATCCCCAAGCACATCGCACTTCACCTCAGGCCATCGATAGACGAAAAGATTGTGGGCAATTTCCAGGCTCTGGTCCGCAAGAGACTGGTCAACCTTGACATCGATAGGCGACTTCTTCCTCCGGCAGGGTAGCAACTCCAGACCCCAGAGACAGGCAGCGACCAGCACTTTGATCGTACCGCAGGACACTTACATGGAAGCTGGCCCCTTTAACGCTGCCTCACTGTCTCGACTGTTGTTCTCGTCGCGGTTGTGAATTTCGTGCCCACTGCCGTCATCCCAGTGCCCCTCCAATGTCCTCGTTGGATCCAGATGGCCAACGTACCACACTGCAAAAATGCCCATGACCAGGGCCATGAGCACGGCGTCAAAGACATACAAATAGACTTCGTGTGAGATGAGATAGCCCTTGTTTCCTTGTAGATATTCAATGACGCGAAAGACGCTGCGAACCAGGATGATGGCGCTCGTCGCGTAGAGTACCACGAGGTCGCGACGCCAGGGGATCGTGCCACGCGAGGCCTCGACGGTCGGATGGCGACGGAGTCGATGGTGGAAGAGAACCGCCGTGACCACAAAGAAGCCAAAGACGAAAATCTGCACGAAGAGACCAGCGATGATGATCTTTTCACCCGCGTCGTACAGCTCGAGTGTGCCGGCTGACTGGACGCCGCCGCCGCCTGCTTGGAGCGTGAAGGCAAGCACGTCCCCCGTGACGAAGATGCGGGTGACCCATTGGACGGGGACCAGGGAATGGTGCTGCGCGTGGACGGCGCGGATCAAACGGCCGAGGATCATGTAGATGGAGGCGGCGTAGAGGGCGGGCGCCACGAGGATGAGGATCGCCTGGACCACAAAGCCACCTAGGGAGAGCTGGTCGAAATGGCTCCATATACGACCGCAATAACCGATTGTCTGAACTGTGTCCCGGTGTTAGATGGTTTTTTGCAGTTTGCGTGGGGAGAAGGGTGCCTACAAGCGCCGCCAATGGTAAAAGCGATGAAGTAGTAAGCCCGCGCTCTTTGAAGGCGCCAGACGTGCACTGCCGTCAGGGCGCCAAAGATGACCACACTGACAATGGCGGCCGCAAGGGATGGTGTGTAGCGGTAGAGTTTGAAGTCGAACGAGTCCGCGCTCACGTCGGGAGCAGTCGAGTGTTCGCTCATCCTGGTGCTCGCGAAGGTGAGAATGCGTTATGTGATTTGGGATGCGTCAAGCTCTCACGTCTGGGTGACGCTGACTGGGTTTGGAGGCAGGTTTACTTGTGTTTCCATGCTATCTGGAAGATTTATAAATTTGCAGCCGCGGAGAGTCGTAGAAGCGCAAGGCTGAGTCTGACGGATGTGTGTAAGATCCGAGCCCCACGCTCTGTTCGAGCTTCGCATGTCCATGTTTGTGGTGACAAAGTGCCGTCTGGGCTCTTGACGCTGAGGAGGGATGACCAGGGGTGGAACGAAATACGGCGCTTCGCATAAGTATTCAGTGCCAAGACGACGAGGTCCACCAAATGAGCCCCGAGCCTGGTCTCACTCACTCGTGGGGTATCGGTAGTTGGCTGTCTGAGTCGGACTCGGAAGCCGGTGGGTGGGTCGTTTGCAGGGTAGCCGCAGCCGAAGTGGGACCCATCATGACCGGAATTTCGCCTTGCCTCGTATTTCGTATTTCGTACATCGCATCTCGCATTTTCAATCTCTCTTCCCACACGTTGCCATATCCCGTTGGCCCATCTCACACTCTTTTTCCGCGCGGACTGCCGGTCTCGTTCCTCGCTTCCCGCTGCTCAGCGCCCTTGTCCTGTCCAGTCGCCCATCCATGAGCACACCAACATCACCCGCTCCAGTCGCGGCACCTGGAAGCTTGGCGCGAGGACCAGCGACCGCCAAAGGCGCGAACCGAAAGCCGCACAGGAAATCCCGGAATGGATGTGCAGAATGTAGACGCCGGCGTGTCAAGGTGTGTCTCTGACTCGTTGAGAGCATGTGGTGGCCCATACTGACGTGCTCCCCTGTCCGCAGTGCGACGAGCAGAGACCCAAGTGCTACGGCTGTAGTCGCCACGAGGTTGCCTGCGTCTACCGAAACAACACCAGCCTGACGGATGGGGCTCGAACTAAGGGACCTGGCGTCGAGTCTCATGCAAGGCCCTCGCCTGGTGCGTCCTGCAGCGTGCCCACGCCACCTGGTCCGCCCACTCTGACGCCCGCGGACAGTGTCTCCAAGGTGCCATGGAGTTTCAGCATGGACGACATGTTGCTTCTGCACCACTGGTCGGTGAGCGCGAGCCTGAGCATCTACAGGTCGGAGCATGTGGACCATTGCTGGCAGTCGTTGTTCCCGCACATTGGCTTTTCCGAGCCCTTTGTGATGCACGCCATCCTCAGCCTGTCTGCCCTTCATCTCGCCCATGTCGAGCCTCGTTGCCGGAGCAAGAGGACTTTGGATGCCGCCCGCCACCACAACATATCTCTACAGGGATTCCGACGTGCCGTACACGCGCTGGCCCTGGACGGAGATGGCCAGGCGTCGTCTGGGCTCCACGACGAGGCTTGCAATGCACTCTTTGCCTGTGCGACACTCAACGTCCTCTATACCCTGGCGACGCTTCGTCCCGTCGATTCCGACGAGGAAGTCGACATCCGGGCCCGCCATGCGCGCGCCCTCGGAACCGACCTCATACCCATTGTGCGTGGCGTGCAGGCTGTCCTGGCACCCGTCCACGACCGCATCAAGCAGGGCCCATTGAGGAACCTGCTGGACCTTGGCAACTGGGACCAGCTGGAGCCCGACACGCAGACAGATGACCAGCCACTGCAGCGCCTGCGCGACATTTGGACATCTGGGGAAACGGGCGACGCCATCTACGAGGAGACTCTGTACGTGCTGCGGCGCGCGCGCATGTATCTCGAGCAGTTCACCACCATGGACGACACCGCGCGACACGCGTGGGGATACAACCGTGGCTGGTCCGCTCCGCTGCTGTTCTTCTCCGTGGCGCCCGGGGAGTATTTCGTGCGCCTGCACCAGAGGCAGCCTCCTGCGCTTGTCCTCTTTGCCTACTTTGGCGCGCTGCTTCACCAGCTGAATCACCACTGGTTCATTGAGGGCTGGGGCCGCGAAGTGGTCGCTGTTGCGGCTGAAATCTTGGGCGATTTCTGGGAGCCCTGGCTCGAGTGGCCCAAGTGGGCCGTCTCGGGTGATGAAAAGTCATAGTCTTGGAGTTCGACTCACATGCTGGTGGTGGTTCAAGTGAGCTGAGGCTGGGCGGAGAAGACTAGTAGGCCTGGTCCATGTGGGGTCTTGCTATAGGGTAAGCCAAGTGATTCCGGTCGCACCTTACCCGATACGGCAAGCTGTGGCAGGGCGGGTGGCTGGTGCATGTTCGCTCATCTCACCGTCACAGCTCACAACGTCCGTCCTCGCTCAATTGAAGCCATTGACTCTTCATTCATCATCGCAATGGAGTACGACTACGATACATCTGAATTTGAGGAGATTCTGACTCCCGACGAGGCCGAGAGCGTGCAATGGTCGTCCCGGTCGTCGCCCGCGGCGCCCACAAAGGGCCACCCACCATGGATGGGTCACGGTGACCGGCTCGTCGGGATCGTGGACATGGGCAGGTAAGACTAAGACGAGCGGCTTGTAAGTGTACATGGGAGGCTAATACGAGCAGCAACGGCATCCGCTTCTCCATCTCGGACCTCTCGCCTCCGCTCACGCGCATCCTCCCCACGGTCATGGTGTACCGCTCGTCCATCTCGCTGTATGACGAGCAGTTTGACGACAAGACGGGCGAGAAGATGCCCATCCCCGCCAAGACGATTGATGCCGTGTGCGACGCGCTGGAGCGGTTCATGGTCATCTGCAAGGACTTCAAGGTCGCAGACGACCAGATCCACATCCTCGCGACCGAGGCGACGCGCGTGGCCAAGAACTCGGCGGAGCTCCTGGCCGCCATCAAGAGCACGACGGGCATCGATGTGCAGCTGCTCGACAAGACGGACGAGGGCCAGATTGGCGCCCTGGGCATCGCTAGCGGCTTCATGTCCATGGAGGGTCTGGTCATGGACCTGGGCGGGGGCTCGACGCAGATCAGCTGGATCGTCAGCCAGAACGGGTTCATCCGGACGAGCCCGCGCGGCAGCTTCAGCTTTCCCTACGGCGCGGCCGCGCTGACCAAGAAGCTCGAGGACATTCAGGACGGCAAGGACAAGGACGAGGCCAAGAAGGCGGTCGCGGCGTTCCGCGAGGAGATGGTTGGCAACTTTCGCCACGCCTACGCCAACCTCGACATACCGCAGGTCCTCATCGACGAGGCCGAAAAGGAGGGAGGGTTCCCCATCTACCTGTCGGGCGGCGGGTTCCGCGGCTGGGGATACCTCCTGCTGTACCTCAACCAGACGAGGGGCAACCACTACCCCATCTCCATCATCAATGGGTTCACGGTCGACCGCGAGGCGTTCCAGGACACGGAGAAGATCAAGGAGATTGCCAAGGCGGCCGAGGACGTGTTTAGCGTGTCGGACCGCCGCCGGTCGCAGGTGCCCGCCGTCGCCTTCCTCGTCAACGTGCTCGCCGAGGCGATTCCGCTTGGGATCCGGGAGGCGCATTTCTGCCAGGGCGGCGTGCGCGAGGGCTTTTTGTTCCGCCAGCTGCCCGTCCAGGTGCGCAGACAGGCGCCGCTCGAGGTGGCGTCGCGCAACTACGCGCCCGGCAACCGGAAGCAGATTCAGCGTCTGCTCGAGAGCGCCATCCCCGAGCCCTCGCCCGACGGCCGTCGACGGTTCCCCGCCGGGTTTGGGCACCACGTCATCGACGCGTTTGCCAATTTCATGTACGTGCACATGGTCATGTCGCAGGAGACGGCGTCGACGACGGCGCTGTATAGCACGTCGACGGGCATCCTGTCCTCGATCCACGGCGTGTCCCACCAGGACCGGGCGCGGCTGGCGCTCATGCTGCAGGCGCGGTACCGCGGCGAGCTGCCCCCGCGCGAGGTGGCCTTTCGCACGGCGCTCCAGGCGCTCCTCAGCCCCGAGGACGTCTGGTGGACGCAGTACCTCGGCCGCGTCGGCTACCTGGTGACCTGTCTGTACCCGACGGGCCGGATCCACGCGGCGCGGCCGACGGTGCTGTTCACGGCCGACTGGACGTCGGACGCGGGCAAGGGCGGGGACGAAGAGGGGATCGTGCTGACCATGGCGCTGCAAAAGGTGCAGCGCGACGACGCGCACTTTAAGAAGACGATGGAGAACAACCTGGGCACGGTGGAGAAGGCGGGCAAGAAGAAGAACTGGGTGGGCGACCCGGCCTGGGGGCTGCGCGTCCGCGTCGTCGTGTCGGAGGAGGGCATCATCTAGTTGGAGTATGGGCACAGAATGAGGCACGTGGTTTGGATAGTATTTGGACATCTATGGTATCTAGGGATATTGTATCTTGGATCTTTGGGACTTCACAGAGAATGAGGAACGTTGTATGGAACAGTATTCTTGAACAATCTATCTACTATCCCAGTATGAACAATCTAATTCCAACTCAACACACAATGATGAATTCCAAACTCAGTGCCAAATGAAAACTTCCAAACTCAAAAAATAATGAAAAAGAAAGACAAAGGAAATAAAAGAGGTCACTGTCCTAGACAGCCGGCCAGGTCTTGTTGGAGCGCTTGATGGCGCCCTTGACAGCCGAGCCGAGTCCCTTCTCCGACACGCGCAGGAAGCCCACGCGGGCGAGGTAGCGGACGCTGGCACGCACCGCGAGCTCCGTCTCCTCGACGTCCTCGTCGTCCGGCACGACCGCGGGCCTCTCGGACCCGAGGGGGTTGACAAAGTGCTGGACGGCCCAGAGGGGATGCGTCTCGCCGAGGGTCTCCATCGAGTCCATGGCGACGGCGCGCCAGGCGTCGTAGGGCAGGGCCTTGAAGTCGACGCCGAGCTCGGAGAAGACGGCGTCCCAGAACTGAGGCAGGGGCATGCAGGTCATGGCGGTGCGGTAGCCCTCGATGGCGTCCGCGGACATGACCTGGTGCAGGACGGCGCCGGCGACGTCGGTAATGTCCGAGAGGTTGATCCAGCGGTCGTCGCCCTCGACGGGCACCTTGTTGAGCGAGGTGGCCGTGGCGACCATGCGCCAGAGGAAGTCGTCGACGTTGGACACACCACCCGTGCTCGGGCTGCCGATGATGCGACCCGGCATGATGGTGCTCAGGCGGTTCTGGCTGGCCGGCAGGCGGCGCTGCAGCTCGTCGATCATAGTCTCGGCGACAAACTTGGACTGGATGTAGCCCGTCAGCTTGGTCATGTGCGGCGCGAGGGCGGCGCGGTCGATGCCCACGGGCAGCGGGATGCCACCCGTCACAAAGACGAAGCGCGGGTTGGCGGCCGAGGTGGCCACGACCTCGAGCAGGTCGGCGGTCGAGTCCACGTTGGCCGCCTTGAGACGGTCGTACGTCTGCATCCAGTTGACCACGGCGCCGTTGTGGATGATGGCGTCGATCTGATTCTCGCCGCTGGCGAGCAGGCGCTCCCACTGCTCGGCCGCGAGACCAAGCTTGGGACGCGCCAGGTCGCCCGACCAGACCTCGATCCAGTCCATGTACCCGTCGTCCCACCACTGCGCGGCGCGTGCCGTCTCCTTGATGCGCTCCATGCCGTGCTCGGCCGACTCGCAGCGCACGATGGCGATGACGTTGCCGACGGCAGGCGTGTGAAGCAGCTGGCGCAGAATCTCCGTGCCCAGGTAGCCCGTGGCACCGGTGAGGAGGACGTTGGCGCCGTCGCGCAGCGGGACCAGAGGCTGGGCCTGCAGTTGTGTTGGCGTGGCAGCCCAGCTCGACTCTGTGACGGCACGTGCTTCGGCCATGAGGTCGACGTTGCTGGCGTTGTCGTCCGTGGATGGCACGCCGAGGTCCCTGACCGTGCGCAGGGCCTCGACGGCGGCCGCCATGCTGCTGACGGTTGTCTGGAGGTTGTTGAGCACGGACAGGCTGAGCTTGACGCCCACCGTCTCCTGGATGCGCTTGCCGAGCGTGACGATGCGGATCGAGTCGCCGCCCAGGTCGTAGAAGTTGTCGTCGACGCTGATGGTCGCCTCGGCCTTGTCGAGCACCTGCGCCCACAGAGAGCGCAGCTGGCGCTCGAGATCCGTGGTGCAGTCGCGGAACGGCGGGCCCTGGCTGTGCGAGTACTCGGAAAGGTCCAGGTCCTCGGGGACCAGGGCCAGGATGGCCCGGCGGTCGAGCTTCATGGACGTGCCCATGACAGGCATCTTGTCGAGCGGCAGGAAGTATCCTGGCACCATGTAGCTGGGCAGCGACGCCCTCAGGTCGTTGGTGATCGATGAAACCATAGCCCGTAGCTGTTCTGTCATCGGAAGCAGTCCACCCTTCTCCTCCTCCTTGTTCCCGTGCAACTCGATAAAGGCCACCAGATGCTGGCGACCTTGGTGCTTGACGACAGCCGCTGCCGCGAGGTCGACAGCGCCGCCAGCCACCTTCTTGATCCTATCCTCAATCTCACCCAGTTCCACACGCTGTCCACGTACCTTGACCTGCGTGTCGCGACGGCCATGGTACTCCAAGCTGCCGTCCGCATTGTATGAGACGAGATCGCCCGTCCTGTAGAAGCGCACGGGCTGCTGGACGAGCTCCTTGGGCATCCAGACGGGTGTCTCGTTGATGAAGCTCGCCTTGGTCTTGTCCTCGTCACCGTAGTATTCCCGCGCAATGGCGTAACTCTGCGTGAGCAGCTCGCCGACGCGGCCCACGGGGGCCAGCTTTTGGTAGTCGTCGACCTCGACGACCCAGTTCTGGTGCGCGATACCGCGACCAATGGTACTGGGGGACCTGTTGGTGTCGGTCCAGACGTTGCACGCGCACATGATACACGTCTCGGTCGGGCCGAAGCCGTTGACGAGACGCGCGAGGCCGCTGTCGAGCCAGCGCGAGATGAGCTCTTGTCCACTGGACTCGCCAGCGAACATGAGCACTTGCAAGTCAGGCACCTGCTCGGGCTGGACGGTGCCCGCGAACGACGGGCTGAGAATGGCCACGTTGGCCCGGGCCGCCCGCATAAAGTCGACCGTGTGGTGCAGACGCTCCTCCTCAGTGGGCAGACACATGGTGCCGCCCTGGAGGAGTGGCTCAAACAGCTCAAACAAGCTGCCGTCAAAGGCGAAGCTGGCGAACTGCAGGAAGCGGCAGGGGGTCTTGCCGTTGGGTGGCGTGAAGATGTGACGCTGCTGGAGCAGACTCGTCGCAATGGCAGAGTGCTGCACCGTGATACCCTTGGGCTTGCCCGTCGAGCCGGACGAGAAGATGGTGTAGGCGCCCGACGAGGGCGAGATGGGGCCCCTCGCACGGCTCGCGCGCTTTGGCGACGTGATGAACGCGCTGTCCTCGGACAGCGTGATGATGTTTGGCGCGGCGCCGGCAAAGTCCGACGCTGTCTTGGGCGAGGCCACGACAAACGACGCGTTGACCTGCTCGAGGATCGCCAGGCGACGCGTCTGCGGGTGCGACGGGTCGAGCGGCACAAAGATGCCGCCCGCCTTGAGGACACCCAGCATGGCGACGACGGCCCACGGGCTCTTCTCGAAGCAGATGGGCACCATGGTCTCGGGCACGACGCCCAGGCGGACGAGGTGGTCGGCCAGCCTGTCGGAGCGCGCCTCGAGCTGGCCGTACGTGACGGAGCCGGCTGTGGTGTAGATGGCCTCGCGGTTCGGGTGGCCCTTGGAGACAAGATCGTGGAGGCACATGTTCTCCTTCTTGAGCATCTTGCCGCCGTTCCACCGCGTAATCTGGGCCATGTCGTACGGTCCCACGAGGGAGACCTGGTCCAGAGGCTTGTCGCCCTCCTCGAGGATCTGCTGCACGAGGTGGGCAAAGTGGTGCGAGGCGGCCTCGACGTGCATGTCGGCCACGACGCTCGCATCGTAGGTCAGCAGAATCTTGATGGCGTCCGCGGACAGCACGCAGGCTGCCATGAGCGGGTAGCTGTAGTACGACTCGAGGGCGCCCTCGACCTCGTCGTCGGCGGGGATGAGCAACGAGTCCTGCTCGACCTTGTCCTCGTCGTCGACGTGGCCCGCGCTGAGCTGCACCGTGAACAAGCTGGTGAACTCGCACGCGGCCTTGGCGCTCTCGCTCAGATTCTGGATCTTGGGAAGACCGTATTGCTCGTGCGCCGTCATCTCGAACGCGTGCGCCTGGACGCCGCGCGCAAACTCGACGAGGCTCTGGCCCCGTTCCATGCGCAGACGGACTGGCACCGTGGCGATCGCGGGGCCGACCATGCGCTCGAGGCCGGGCACCCGTGCGGAACGACCAGACACGGTCGAACCGAAGCAGACGTCGTCCGTCTCGCTGTAGCGTGCGAGAACCAGAGCCCACGCAGCCCGTGCGAGTGTCGCCTTGGTGATGCCCGAATCGCGAATCGACGCGAGCGCCGGGAGGCGAACAATGTTCTCGACCGTCTTGGTGACGCTCTTCTTGTCCTTGTTGGCGACACCTGGCGGTGGGAAGGCCGCCGGCGTAGCGCCCTCAAGCTGGTTGCGCCAGTACGTGGCACCCTCCGTCTCGTCGCGCGACAGGACGTGCTGGATGAAGCCCGAGTACGGCTTGATGAGTGGCGCCTCGGTGCCCTCGTAGTAGCTCTGGAGCGTGCTGAGCATCAGGCCAATGGACCAACCGTCCGAGATGGCGTGGTGGCACACGTGCACAAAGTACGTGCTCTTGTCCTGCTCCTGGACGAGGGCATAGCGGCTGAGGCGCGCGTCGTAGCCCATGTCGAGCGTGCGAGCCGCGTCGATAAAGGCCTGCACGCTCTGGGTGTTGTTAGCCTCCCAGCAGGCTGGCTCATCGATGACAATCTGGAACGGTGCGGATCCGTTGTTGACGTTGACGATCCGGGTCCGCAGCGTGTCGCAGGCCTGGACAGTACGCTCCCAGGCCGCGCGGAAGCGCTCGACGTCGACACCATCACCCAGGCGGTACACTTGCTTCATGACGTACGCGCCAGGTTGCTTGACAGTGAGGGCCACGAGACCCGCCTGCATGGGCGTGCACGGGTACGCGTCGGTGATGGTGGCGTTGCTTGAGAGATGGCACATGACAGCGACGGTGCCGTCCTCGACCGCCTCGCGCTGTTGGCTGTTGAGGAGGCTGAAGGGCTCGGGCGTGTCAGCCTCCTCCGAGATATCTGTCGCTCCACCCGTCTTGGCCTCTGCCTTGGCGGCCATGCTCACGAGACGCGGGTCGTCAAAGATGTCCTGGACATCCATGGTGATGCCGGCCTCGCGCGCCATGGTGACGAGCGAGATGGCGGTGATGGAGTCACCACCAGCACGGACAAAGCTCGTGTCCCTGCCGATGGTGGCGGCGTCGATGCGGAGGATCTCGGCCCAGAGCGCCTGGAGACGCTTCTCCATGGTGGTCTGGGGCGGTCGTCCGCCTGCCGTGTCGTCCTGCAGGGCGTACGAGTTGTACGCCTCGCGGCTGAGGCGCGCCGTCTCCTCCTTGAGCGCCCTGCGGTCGAGCTTGGTCGACGTGATCAGGGGCATGTAGTGGCACGGCACAAAGAGCGACGGCACCATGTACGAGGGCAGGTGGACGCTGAGCTCGCTGCGCAGGGCCGCGAGCTGCTCCTTCATGGCGTCCGTGACGGCCATGAACATGGGCTCCTCCGCCGGGTCGTAGTCGCCCGCCACCTTGCTCGCCGTGGTGTAGCAGAAGTAGGCCACGAGACGCGGACCCGACTCGGTCTTGTACACGTCGACGCCGACCTGGGCGGCCTCGGCGAGGTACTTGCGGACGTACAGCTCAATCTCGTTGAGCTCCACGCGGAAGCCGCGGATCTTGATCTGCGTGTCCTTGCGGCTGACGAACTCAATCGTGCCGTCAGCGTTGTAGCGGCAGAGATCGCCCGACTTGTAGAAGCGGCTCCATCCGTGGGACTGAGGTGCCCACGAGGGGATCCTGTCGAGGACGGCCTCCTTGGTGCGCGTCTCGTCCGACAGGTACTCCCTGAGCAGCGTCGGGCCCTGGATCATGACCTCACCCACCGTTCCGATAGGGGCGAGGGCCTTGGGATCCTTGGGATCCGCGATCCAGCAGAACGAGCCGACGGGCTTACCGACTGTGAGCGGCGACTCGTCGGCCGTCTTCCACTCGTGCAGCGTCGAGAAGCAGCACGTCTCGGCCGGTCCCCAGCCGTTGATAAGACGGACCTTGCCGAACCAGTTGTCAAAGACGTCCTGGCCGACCGCCTCACCGGCGAGGAGCAGCAGCTCGAGCGTCGGGAAGCGCTCGGGCTGGAGGGTGCGTACAAAGGCTGGGGTCAGGTAGGCCCAGTTGACACGAGCCTCCTGGACAAACTCGGCCAAGCCATTCATCTTTTGATGCTCGGACGGGATGCACAGGCAGGCACCGCTGATCATGGGTGCGATGATCTCACCAATGGACAGGTCAAAGACGAAGGCGGCAAACTGCAGCATGCGCACGTCGCTGGTCAGACCCAGGCGGCGGCTAATGTTGACTTGGCTGCTGCAGACGGAGCCGTGCTCCATCAGCAGACCCTTGGGCGTGCCTGTCGTGCCCGAGGTGAAGAGGATGTAGGCCGCATTGTGCGGACCAACAGCCACTTGGACCTTGGTGGTGTCCCTATCCTTGGACAGACGCGCGTCAAGGTCAGCAGAGACCTCAATCACCTCGAGACCCAGCGCCTTGCAGTCCTCGATGTTCGAGGCCGAGGTGAGGGCCAGCTTGGCCTTGGTCTGCTGCACAATCTGCTGCTTGCGGGCCTGGGGGTGCGAGGGATCCAGTGGTACCCAGGCACCGCCGGCCTTGTTGATGGCCAGGATGGCGACCATGTGCCACGCCGACTTGTCGAAGCAGACGTGGATCAGGTCCTCGACCTGCACATTGTGCGTGCGCACGAGGAGACGCGCCAGTCTGTCCGCTGCCTCGTTCAGCTGGCGGTACGTAAACTGGCCGTCCCAAGCGTGCACGGCGGGCGCATCCGGGTTGCGCGCGACCTGCTCCTCGAACATGTCGTGGACGCAGCGGTCGACGACCTCGGGCACCTCGTCGTTGAACGCGCGGCTCTGCGCGAGGTCCCAGTCGCTGGCAATGGACAGCTGTCCGACGGTGGTCTCGAGCGAGGCGAAGAGCTGGTGGACCACGTGCTCGTACTGCTGCGCCATGGCCTCCATCTGCCAGTCGCTGAGGACGTTGGCGTCGTAGATGAGGAAGAGCTCGAGCGCGTCGTCCGACAGGGTGCCCTGCATGACGAGCGGGTAGGTGAAGTAGTCCTGGAACGTCTTGCCCATGAGGCCAATCTCGGCGTTGGCAGGGTGCACCACGGCGTTGCGCGAGGCACCCGTCAGGCCCATCTTTTGGAAGGGCTGGATGACCATGAGACTCGTAATGTCGCAGGCCTCCTTGATGCTCGGGTGGATCTTGGCAATGTTCTGCAGACCGTACTGCTCGTACGACACCATGTTGAGGGCCTGGTCCTGGACGGCGCGCAGGAGATCGCCCACGCTCTGGTCCTTGGGCGTCTGGATGCGCACCGGGATGGTCGCAATCATGGGACCCGGCATGGCGTCCAGGCCGGGCACAGGCGCCTGGCGACCCGACACGGTGGCACCAAAGGTGATGTCCTCCGTGTCGCAGTAGCGGGCGAGCACGAGGGCCCAGGCCGCGCGGATAAACGTGGCCTTGGTCAGCGACGTGTCGGGCGCCTCGGGCAGCGCGATGCTCCTGGTGAGGACCTGCGTCTTGGCGCCGCCAGGAGTATTCGTGGCGGGCTGGGGCGGGAACGAGGCCTTCTCCGCGCCCATGAGCTGCTCGCGCCAGAAGGCCTGGGCGGCCTCGTCGTTGATCTGGGACACGTACGAGATGAAGCCCGAGTATGGCTTCAGCGCACGCACCTCGAGGCTCATGTACGACGAGAGCAGGGTGTTGAGGATGAGTCCCAAGCTCCAGCCGTCGAAGACAGAGTGGTGGCTCTGCCACAAGAAGTAGTAGGTGCCCTTGTCCTCGTCCTTGACGAGACTGTAGCGGTTGAGGCGCGATCCGTAGGTCATGGTGGCCTCGGTCGCGGCCGCCACCGCCTGGGCCGGCGTGGCATTCAGCTTGTAGTCCCACTGAATGTCGTCCTTGATAATCGCCTGCATGGTGACGCCGTTGATCTCGACGATGCGCGTGCGCAGGTTGCCGCACAGCTCGACGGTGCGCTCCCAGGCCGCGGCAAAGGCGTCAATGTCGACGCTCTCATCGAGGCGGTAGCCGTGGGCCGCAATGTACGAGCCAGGCTTCTTGACCGAGAGCGCCAGCAGACCCTGCTGCAGGGGCGTGCAGGGGAAGGCGTCCTCGAGGACGGCATCGGGCGCGAGGCCGCACAGGGCGGCAAACTTGCGCTCGACGACCTCCCTGTCCATGGACAGCATGGTGAAGGGCGCCACCTCGTACGTCTCGACCTTGTCGGCCGGGACGGCGGACGCCGCGAGCGACTGCAGACGTGCGTCCTTGAAGATGGAGCCCACGGTGATGCTGAGACCCAGCTGCGCCTGCGCGAGGGAGACGAGCTGGATGGCACTGACCGAGTCACCACCGAGCTTGAGGAAGCTGTCGCCGCGTCCGATGGTATCCGCGTCGAGATGGAGCACCTGCGCCCAGAGGTCGCGCATCTGGAACTCGACCTCGGTGGCGGGCGGCTCCTTGCTGGCCGACTCGAGCGAGAAGCGCAGCCTGTCCTGCATGGTGGTGGCGGCCGCCAGCTGCTTGAGCTTCTTGCGGTCCGTCTTGCCCGACGTCGTCTTGTCCGGCTTGCCGTGGAAGACGAGGTACATGGTGGGCACCATGACCGAGGTGAGGACGCTGCCGAGGGCGTGGTCGAGGTCCGACAGCATGGCGTGCATCTCCTTGGTCACCTGGGGCGCGAGCTGGACGAGGGGATCCTCGGCCTCGGGGCCCGACGTGTACCACAGGAGCGCCGTCAGGATCTTGGGGCTGGCCGCGTCGGTGCCGCCGTGGATCAGATCCACGAGGGCCGACATGTTGGAGGGCAGGAAGCGCGTAATCTGCGCCTCAATCTCGCCCAGCTCGACGCGCTGGCCGTGGATCTTGACCTGCGAGTCGGAGCGGCCCGCGTAGTCAAAGGTGCCGTCCGCGTTGCGTCGCACGAGATCGCCAGTGCGGTACGCGCGGCAGGGGACGCCGTTGTTGCCAGGAAGCCAGTCGACGTCCTTGAGGAAGGCCTCGTTGGCCTTGGCATCCGCGTTGATGTAGCCGCGTGCGAGCAGGGGACCCTGGATGAGCAGCTCACCAATGCACCCGATGGGCGTGAGCTTCTTGATGTTGTCAATCTCGACAGCCCACCAGGCCGAGGACATGGGGGCGCCAATGTTGTTGAGGCTGCTGGCGGCCCCGACGAGCTGGTATCCGTTGATGGTGGCCTCGGACGGACCGTAGAAGTTGTGGAGGTGGGCGTGTCCGCGCCACTTGTCGGCCAGCGGCTGCGTGATGGCCTCGCCACCGAGACCGACGTCCTTGATGCGCGGCACCTCGGACGGCTCGATGAGGCCGGCCACGGTGGGCGTGAAGAAGGCCCAGTTGGCGCCCAGCTCGTTGATGGCGCCCGCAATGTCGTTGAAGCGCTGGTGGTCCGAGGGGATGCAGATGCAGGCACCCTTGGACAGCGAGCCGATGACATCGAGGATGCCCCAGTCGAACGTGTAGGCCGAGAAGGTGAAGATCCGCGACCCGGGCCCGAAGCCCATCTTGTCCGTGTACGCCACAATGGACGACGCGGTCGAGCTGTGGGTGTGCAGCATGCCCTTGGGCTTGCCTGTGGATCCAGACGTGAAAATGACGAAGCAGGCGTTTTCATAGTCGACGTCTGTAGGCTGGAAGGAGACGGAGCCCATGCTCTTGAGCGCGGCCTCGTCAATGAAGAGAGCGTCCACGCCCAGGGCGTCGACCGCCTCGCGACACGCGGGCGAGGCCACCACGAGGGAGGCCTTTGTGTCGGCAATGAGCTCCTGCAGACGCGCTGTGGGCGCGTCCGGATCGAGCGGCGCAAAGGCACCGCCCGCCATGTTGACAGCGAGCATCGTCACCGCCGCCCAGGTGGACTTGGGGAAGCAGAAGGGCACGATGACCTCGGGCCCAACGCCTCGTTGCTGGAGCGTCTTGGCGAGCACCTGAGCGTACGCGCCGAGCTGGGCAAACGTCAGGTTGCCATCCCACGAGGCCACGGCGGGCGCCTCGGGCTGCTCCTGGACGTGGCGCAGAATCATCTCGTGGACGCGCATCTGCGTAGGCGCCTTGAGGTGCGTGTGCTCGATGGCGTGCTGGACCTCCCAGTCGCCCACGAGCGAGACGTCCTGGAGGGCGGTTTCCGGCGCGGCCGTGTACAGCTGCGCCATGACCGTCTCCATCTGCTTGGCGACGGCCTGCATCTCGAGCTCGGACAGAGACGAGAGCTCGTACGAGAAGCGAATGTCGATGCTCTCGTCCATGAGGGAGGCGACGATGACCAGCGGGTAGTTGAAGTAGTGGTTCATCTCCTCCTCCATCATGTCGGCCTCCTCAGCACCGCCGTCAAACAGGGCGTACTTGGACGCCTCGTCGTCCTCCTTGGCGCCCGTGTCGATCTGGAGCGACTGCTTGGGCTGGATGACGACGAGGGTCGAAAAGTCGCACGCCTCGCGCGCGCTGGGGCTCGCCTTGGCAATGTTCTGCAGACCGAGCTGCTCGTACTGCGACGACTCGGACGCCTGCAGCTGGATGGCGCCCAGGAGCTCCTTGATGGTCGCGCTCGCGCCGAGACGCACGCGCACTGGCACCGTCGCGATGGCCGGGCCAGGCATGTTGGTGAGGCCGTCGACGGCCGCGTTGCGACCCGAGACGGTGGCGCCGAAGCACACATCGTCGCTCGCGCAGTGACGGGCCAGCACAATCGACCAGGTCGCGCTGAGCAGCGTCGCGCGTGTGATGGAGCCGATTTGCTTCGAAGGCGTCGGGATGCTCGCGTGAAGCATCCTGTACTCTGGCCTACCCTGCACCGTGCTGTTGGGCGGGAACGAGGGCCTTGAAGCACCATCCAGCTCCGTCTGCCAGTATTGACGAGCCGCGTCCAGGTCAATGTTCTTGATGTACTTGATGAACCCGGAGAACGGTGAGATGGCCTCTACCAGATCTTGCTGCCAGTACGCGCAGGCAAGAGTCTGCAGGATAATCTTGAGGGACCAGCCATCAATCACCGAGTGGTGCACAACCCAGCAGAAGTACCTGTCACCATTGGGGTTGGTGACCATGGCGTGACGGGACAGACGATCGCCGTAGCTCATGGTGTACTTCTGCGAGACGGCCACAAAGGCTTTGAGGGACAGGCCGGTCGTGGGCTCCCACGAGTACTCGTCCTTCATGACGACCTGGATCGCGCGGTCGTACGACTTCATCACGCGCGTGCGCAGGTTGGGGCACTGGCGGACCGCCTCCTGCCAGGCCTTCTTGAACCGATCCACGTCGACGTGGCGCGGGACCTTGAAGATGTACTTGGTAATGTACGACCCTGGCAGCTTCTCAGCGGTAGCAATCAGACCCTCCTGGAGAGGGGACAGGGGGTACGCATCCTCGGCGTCCCAGTCGCAGGCGTCGACCTGCTTCTTCTCGTCCTCGCTGAGCAGCTCGAATGGCTCGGCCACCCACGCGTGCTCGTGCGAGGTCGTGCTCGCCTCCGCGACAGCCGCCACAGCAGACAGGCGCGGGTCGCGGAACACGTCGCGGACGCTGATGGTAATGTCCTGGGCGCGAGCGGCGTTCATCAGGTGGATGGCGCTGATTGAATCACCACCAATGCTCAGGAAGCTGTCGTCGCGACCGATCGTGTCGGCCGGGACGTGCAGCACCTCTGCCCAGATGGCCTGCAGCTTGCGCTCCATCTCCGTCTCAGGCGGCCGCTTGTGGGCGTCCTGCAGCGCGTAGGCGGCGAGCTGCTCGGGCGTCAGGGCCTGCGCCTCGGCCTTCAAGGTCTTGCGATCAAGCTTGGTCGAGACGATGAAAGGCATGTAGTGGCAGGGGATGAAGAGGCTGGGCACCATGTACGAGGGCATGGTCACCTTGAGCGCGCCCACGAGCTTGGTCAGGCTCTCCGCCATGGCCTCGGACACGTCCGCAAACATGGGCTCCTTGGACGTGTCGAGGTTCTGGCCCGCGAGACGCGTCTCGTTGGTCGGGCAGAAGTAGGCGACGAGACGCGCACCGGCTGGGCCGGGCAGGATGTCGACGCCCACCTGCGCCGCCTCCTCGAGCAGCGTTTGGATGTTGTACTCGACTTCACCGAGCTCCACGCGGAAACCGCGAATCTTGACCTGGTTGTCCTTGCGGCTGACGAACTCGAGGTTACCGTCGGGGCGCCAGCGGCAGAGATCACCCGTCTTGTAGAAGCGGTTGTAGTCGGCCTCGTCGCGACGCGGCGCCCAGTCGGGCAGATCGCGCACGACAGTAGCCGCCGTACGCACAGGATCCGCCAGATACTCGCGGAGTAGCGTCGGACCCTGGATGACGACCTCACCCACGGTGCCATACGGCGCGAGGCGCTTGGGGTCCTCCGCGTCCACGAGCCAGACGTAGCCACCCACGTTCGATCCGATGATGATGGAGGGCTCGTCCTGTGCCGTGAACTCGTGCAAGCTGCTGAAGGGCGTGCACTCGGCAGGACCCCAGGCGTTGAACAGGCGCACACGACCTGCCCACGTCTGGACAATGTCCTGACCGACGGCCTCACCAGCCAGCAGCACGCGCGTGACGTTGGGGATGGTCGCCGGATCCAGAGTCCGCATGAACGCGGGCGTCTGGAACAGAGTGTTGACCTTGTTGTCGTTGATGAACTCGACGAGGCCGTTGAGGCGCGTGTCGTTGGACGGCACAAAGTTGGTGCCGCCCAGCAGCAGGCCGCACATAATCTCCGCCACGGACATGTCGAAGACGTACGAGGCGAACTGCAGCAGGCGGATGTCGTCGCCCGGCCGCAGGCCCATCCTCGTCCACGCGTTGGTCGCCGTCGTGCACACGGCCTTGTGGAGGACCACGAAGCCCTTGGGCACGCCCGTGCTGCCTGACGTGAAGAGGATGTAGGCGGGATCCTGGGGAGACACGGAGACGACGGGTGCCGTAGTCTCGAGGGTCTTGGAGAGAGTCTCGAGCAGCTCGGCGTTGACGTCGAGCATGACCTCCATAAAGTCGTTGCAGCACTCCCAGGTCGCCTGCTGCGCCAGGCAGATGCGCGCCTTGGTCTGCGACGCAATCTGCTCCAGACGCTTCTTGGGATGCGACGGATCCAGGGGTGCCCACATGGCGCCCGCCTTGTTGACGGCGAGAATCGACACAAAGTGCCAGGCCGACTTCTCGAAGCACACGTGGACGACGTCGCCCACCTTGACCTGCAGGTTGGTCATGAGGTGGCGGGCGAGGAGGTTGGCCGCCTTGTCAAGCTCAGCAAACGTGAAGCTGCCGTCCGACGCGACCACGGCAGGCTTGTTCGGGCGCTGCCTGACCTGCTCCTCAAAGAGGGCGTGGAAGCACGTCTCGGCATGGACGGGGGCCCTCTGGTTGGCGAGATGGGCCTGCTCGACGTCCCAGGCCGATGTCATGGACACATCGCCCAGGTACCTGTCCATACCGTCCTCGGCGAGCATGTCGTGCACCACGCGCTCGTACTGGTGCGCAATGGCGTCGACCTGTGCCTTTTGGAGCACATCCGTGTCGTAGATGAGCACCAGGTCGCACGAATCGTCCGAGATGGCGCCCTGCATGACGAGGGGATAGTTGAAGTAGCCCTGCATACTCTCCTTCATGGTGTGCGTGTCGGCCGGCGTGATGAGCGCGTTGTGCATCGTGTCCGCGAGACCCAGCTTCTGCACGGGCTGGACGACCATGAGACTCGAAAAGTCGATAGCCTGCTTCATGTTCTCGCCGAGCTTGGCAATGTTCTGCAGGCCAAACTGCTCGTACGGAATCATGTCGATGGCCTGGGCCTGGACCTCGCCCAAGAAGTCCTTGAGTAGATCCTCCTTTTGTACGCTGATGCGCACAGGCACCGTCGCGATCATCGGGCCCGGCATGGACTCGAGACCAGGCACGGGTGCCTGTCGACCAGACACGACAGCGCCAAAGGTCACGTCGTCCGTCTCGCAGTAGCGGGCCAGGACGACGGCCCACGCCGCGCGGATGACGGTGGCCTTGGTGATGGACGGGTCCGGGCTGGGCGGCAGCGCAATCGACTTGACCAGGACCTCAGTGACCGTCTTGGCGCCTGGCATGGCGCCGACCTTTTGGGCCGGGAAGGGCGCCCTGGAAGCACCCATGAGCTGTGTCTTCCAGTACTCCTCCGTCGCGGTCCTGCTGATCTGCGACGTGTACGAGATGAAGTGCGAGTACGGCATTAGGGCGGGTAGCTCCATCTGGTTGTAGACCTTGAAGAGCGTGCCCAGGATGATACCCATGCTCCAGCCATCCGCAATAGAGTGGTGGTTGAGGAGAATGAAGTAGTCCGCGTTGTTTGCATCCTTGGCCATGCTGTACAGACTCAGACGCGATCCATAGGTCATGTTGACGCTCTTCATCTCGCTCATGGTCGTCTTAAAGTCTTTGTCGAGCGAGTACCACTGGAAGCTGTCCTTGGTGAGGACGACCTGGTACGGCGCGCCGGCCAGGTCAACGATCCTCGTCCGCAGGTTGCCGCAGAGCTCGACGGTCCTCTGCCACGCGGCCTTGAACCGGGCCACGTCGACATCAGCGCCGAGCTTGAAGGCGTTCTTGGCAATGTAAGACCCTGGCTGCTTCACAGACAAGGCGATGAGACCGTGCTGGAGCGAGTTGCAAGGATAGACATCCTCCACAAGCTCGCTCGAGGCGAGCGCGAGTCTCTGGGACATGTCCAGCGTAGTCGCCTCACGAGTGTCAGGCGCCATGCTGAAGGGCGCGACATCAAAGGCCGTCGCGTCGCGGTCGACAAGGACCACCGTCGCCGCGAGGCTCTCGAGGCGGGCATCCTTGAAAATGTCGGCAATCTTGATGCCCATGCCGGCCTGCTGCGCAGCCGTGACGAGGTGCATGGCCGAGATGGAATCACCGCCCAGACGCAGGAAGCTGTCCGTCTTGCCAATGTCCTCGACGGCGATATCCAGAATCTTGGCCCACACGTCGCGCATGCGCAGCTCCATCTCCGTCGTGGGCGCAATCTTCTTCTGGCCCACGAGCGAGTACACCTGGCGCTGCTTGCTCGTGAGCGTGGCCGCCATGGCGCGCAGCTTGTTGCGGTCAATCTTCAAGCTGGCGTTGAACGGCAGGCGGCGCACGGGCACGAACATGGAAGGCACCATGTAGGCCGCGAGCCTGTCCTCGAGGGTGTTGGACAGCTCGACGAAGCGCTGCTCGAGGTCGCTGTCCAGGGGCACAAAGTCGTCCTCGCCCTCCACGCTGTCGCGCATCTGGATGAAGGCGACGAGCGAGGCGCGGCCGTCAAACTTGATGGCGTCCACGGCGACGTGGGCGACATCGCGTCCGAGGACCGACTTGATGGCGAACTCGACTTCGCCCGGCTCGAGACGCTGGCCGCGAATCTTGATCTGGTTGTCCTTGCGACCCATAAACTCGATATGCCCGTCGGCGCGCAGGCGGACCAAGTCACCCGTCTTGTAGAAGCGGTAGGGCTCCCGGGCCACAGCACGCGGCAGCCAGGCGGCCTCCTCGACGAAGGACTTCATGGTGCGTTCGCTGTCGTTGAGGTAGCCACGCGCCAGGGTCGGGCCCTGGATCATGAGCTCACCCGTGCAGCCGATGGGCGTCAGCTTGTGGTGGCTCTCGGGCTCGACGATCCAGCTGGAGCTGCGGAAGCCACGACCAATCTTGCTGGGCAGGTCGCCCGGCCCTTGGAATGCGTAGACGGTCGAGTAGTTGCAAGCTTCCGCAGGTCCGTAGCCGTTGATGAGACGGACGTGCGTGGTCCAGGTGTTAATCAGATCCCTCGAAGCGGGCTCACCACCGAGGATGAGCGTCTTCAAGTTAGGCACCTGGCCTGGCGTGAACGTGCGGACGAGCGAAGGCGTCAACATGGCCGTGTTCACCTGGGCGCGGCTCATGAAGCCAGCAGGATCCTGCATACGCTCCGCGGACGAAGGGATGCAGACCGTGGCACCAATGGCCAGCGGCGTGAAGATCTCGCCGAGACTGCCATCGAAGATGTAGTTGGAGAACTGGAACACTCGCGCGTCCTCGTTCAGCGCAAACACATCCGCCTGGCCGACGGTGCTGGATGTGAAGGCCATGTGGTCCATGATGACGCCCTTGGGCTTGCCCGTGGAACCCGAGGTGAAGAGGATGTAGGCAGCGTTCTTGGGCTGCGGCTTCCACTCGGGCTTCTCAACGCACTGCTCGGGCTCGCGCTCGAGACGCTCAAAGAGCTCGGCGCAGACTTTGATCACGCGCGGGGCGAGATCGCTGCAGTCCTCCGCGGTCTCTGTAGACGCGAGGAGGAACTGCGCGTCGACCTCCTGCGTGAGTGCCTGGCGGCGGGAGATGGGCTGGTCGGGATCCAGGGGCACAAAGACACCGCCGGCCTTGAGGGTACCCAGGAGGGCGACGACGGTCCACTTGGACTTTTCCATGCAGAAGGGCACCGTCGTCTCCGTTCGGACACCCAGCTTCCACAGGTGCATGGCCAGGAGCGTGGACAGACGGTCCAGCTCGCCATACGACATCTCATCGCCGGTCAAGTACAGAGCAGTCTTGTTGGGTTGACGACGAGCCTGCTGGGAGATGAGGTCGTGCACGCAGCGGAGATCGGACTCTTGGCTCGAGCGGCTGTTCCAGTCCAGGGCGTAGTTTAGATCCCAGTCACCGGCCACAGAGATGGAACCCAGGAGGTTGTCCCCACCAGTGGTGAGCTGGCGGATGACATGGTCGTACTGCTCGACCATGGCGTGGATGTGGAACTCGCTGAGGACGGACGAGTTGTAGACCAGAACCAGGTCGATGGCATCGTCGCTCAGGGCGCCCTGCATGACCAGGGGATACGTAAAGTAGCCCTGCATCGACTGCTCGACGGCGTCCACATCCGTGCTGGCAGGCGAGAGAAGCTGCTGGCCCTCGCTGCTGCCGGCCAGACCGAGCTTCTGACCAGGCTGGACGACCATGAGACTCGAGAAGTCGCAGGCCTCCTTGATGGCAGCGTCGATCTTGGCAATGTTCTGGATGCCGAACTGCTCAAAGGAAATCATCTCGATAGCCTGCTCCTGGATGCTCTCTAGGAAGGAGGCTACCGTCTGCTCGCCGTCGAGCTGCACGCGGACAGGCACGGTGGCGATCGTTGGACCAGCCATCGTCTCAATGCCCGGCACAGGGGCTTGACGACCTGATACCGTGGCGCCAAAGGTGACATCGGTCGTGTCGCTGTAGCGCGCGAGCACAATGGCCCATGCGGCGCGAACGATAGTAGCAGGCGTCACGTACACCTCGTTCATCTTGGGCAGCGCAATGGTCTTGCCGTAGACCTTGGTGACCACCTCGGCACCCGAGTCGTCCGGACGAGGCGGGTACGAAGCCCTCTGCGCGCCGTCCAGCTGGCTTCGCCAGAAGTCCTTGCACGCGTCGGCCGGCATCTTGGTCAGGTAGGCCATGAACCTCGAGTAAGGCGCCACGGCGCTGACCTGCTGCTCGTGATACAGGCGCGAGAGGGTGCTGATGATAATGCCCGAGCTGAAACCATCGTAGATGGCGTGGTGCACCTGCCAGAGGAAGACGTACGAGCCGTCAACGTCTCGGGCGATGCTGTAGCGGCTGAGACGCGAGCCAAAGGTCATCTTGAGCTCGTGCGACGCGGCCATGGCCGTGGCCAGGTCCACCTCACCCGTGGCGTCCCACGCACCGTCGTTGTGGATGACCGCCTGGATGGGCGTGTTGTCCACCTCGACGATACGCGTGCGCAGGCTCTCGCACAGCTCGACCGTCTTATCCCACGCTGCGATAAAGTGCGCGAGGTTCACGTCGCGTGCCAGCCTGTACGCGTGCTTGGCAATGTACGAGCCGGGGTACTTGAGCGACAGGGCCAGCAGACCATACTGGAGCGAGTTGCAAGGGAAGGCATCCTGAAGAGTCTGGTGGCTCTCCAGCTGGCACTTCTCAGCAAAGGCCGCCTCGACATCCGAAATGGGGAGCTCGAGGAGCTCAAACGGCGCCACGTCGTAGTTTGTGGTCTCGTCCACGTGCGTGGTCGCGCTGGCCAGCGCATGCAGACGAGGATCCTTGAACACGGCGCTGACGCTCAACTCGAGACCGACCTCGCGTGCCTTGGACACGAGGTGGATGGCGCTGATGGAGTCACCACCCAGGCGCAGGAAGCTGCTCTCCCTGCCAATGCTCTGGAGCGGCACATTGAGGATCGTAGACCAGATCTCCGCGAGCTGGATCTCCAAGGCAGATTGCGGTGGCTCGTTGGAGACAGCATCGGCCGAGAATCGGAGTCTGTCGTCCAGAGAGACGCCAGCAATCGCAGCGCTGACCTTCTTCCTGTCAATCTTGCCAGACACCGTCTTCTCCGGCTGGCCCTGGAAGATGAGGTATGTGCTCGGGATCATGACCGACGTCAGGATCTTGGACAGCGCAAAGTCGACGCGCGAGATGACATCGTACATCTCCTTTGTCACATCCTCGACGAGCGCAAACTTCTCGTGGCTGGCCAGGGGTCCCTGGGTGTACCAGAGTGCAGCCACGAGGGCTGTCGACTCTTGCTCGCCCTGGCGCACCACGAGCGTCATGCCGGACATGCCGTCCGGAATGTTGTGGTTGAGATGCGCTTCAATCTCACCCAGCTCAACACGCTGGCCGTGGATCTTGACCTGCGAGTCCATACGGCCCACGTAGTCGAAGGTGCCGTCCGCGTTGCGGCGGGCCAGATCACCCGTCCTGTACGCGCGCGGCGAGAACTGACCAGGCAGCCAGTCGGCGTCCGTCATGAACGCAGCGCTGGCTTCCGCTGTCGCGTTGATGTATCCACGCGCCAGCAGGGGACCTTGGATCAGGAGCTCACCAACGCAGCCGATGGGGGCGAGTCGCTTCGTGCCAGGCTCCACCACCCACCAGGCTGACGCCATGGGCCGTCCAATGTTGTTGTTGTTGCTGGCGGCGCCCACGAGCTGGTAGCCGTTGATGGTGGCCTCGGCAGGACCGTAGAAGTTGTGCAGCGCCGCGTGGCCCCTCCACTTGTCGACGAGCTGCGAGGGAATGGCCTCACCTCCCAAGCCGACGTCCCGAATGCCGGGCACGTCCGCCGGGTTGACCAGGCCGGCGACCGTAGGGGTGAAGAAGACCCAGTTGGCGCCTAGAGCGTTGATGCTCTCGCTCAGGGCGTTCAGTCGCTGGTGGTCCGAGGGGATACACACCGTCGCACCACGCGAGAGAGGACCCATGACATCCATGATGCCCCAGTCGAAAGTATACGCCGAGAAGGTGAATACCCTCGTGCCGGGTCCAAACGCCATCTTGTCCGTGTAGGAGACGATGGCAGAGCACAGCGAGCTGTGATCATGGAGCATACCCTTTGGTCGACCGGTGGATCCCGAGGTGAAGATAACGAAGCTGGCATTGTAAGGAGTCACAGACGACGCTGGGTAGCTCTGCTGCTTGGGCAGCTGCTTCAGCGCGGCCTCATCGATTACAAGCAGCTCAACGTCAATGCCCTCAAAGGTGGCCTCGCACTCGGGGGCCACAATGACCAGCTTGGCCTTGGTGTCCTCGATCAGACCAGCGAGCCTCGTAGGAGGCGCCGCTGGGTCGAGCGGGACGAAGGCGCCGCCCGCCATGGTGGTGGCGAGCATGGTGATAGCGGCCCAAGTCGACTTGGGGAAGCAGAACGGCACGAGGACCTCGGGTCCCACGCCAAGCGCGCGCAGCTTGTGGGCCAGGCTGTAGGCATACTGGCCCAGCTCTGCGTAGCTGAGATTGGCGTCCCAGGCGGCAATGGCGGGCGCGTCAGGCTGCGACTTGATCTTGTCGTCGATGAGCGCGTGGATCAGTGCCTCGGTGGGTGGCTCGATGAAGGTATTCTGCAGCGCGTGCTGCACCTCCCAGTCGCCCACCATGGAGATCTCCTTGAGCAGGGTCGTCTCCGTGCTGTGGAACAGTTGTTGGATGACGTGGTCGAGCTGGTGCGCGACAGCCTCCATCTCCATGTCCGAGAGCGAGCTCGTCTCGTACGAGAAGCGAATGTCGATGCGGTCCTCGAGCATGGCAGCCACCATGACGAGTGGGTAGTTGAAGTAGCCGCCCATCTGCTGCTCGGTAATGTTGAGCTCCTCCTCGCCACCGATGAGGATGTTCATGCTCTCCTCCTCGGCGCCCTCGGGCACCTGCATGCCCTGCATCGACTGCTTGGGCTGGATGACGACCAAGCTCGAGAAGTTGGTGGCATCCTGGGCGCTGCGGCTGACCTTGGCAATGTTCTGCAGGCCAAACTGCTCATAGGTCGTCATGTCCGAGGCCTGCAGCTGCACCTTGTCCAGGAAGCTGGCCACAGAGGCATCCTCGGCCGTGTCAATCTGGATGCGGACGGGCACGGTGGCAATAGCCGGTCCGGCCATGTTAGTCAGGCCATCCAGGGGCGCGTTGCGGCCAGAGACGGTCGCACCGAACGTGATGTCGTCCGTGTCGCAGTGCTTCGCCAGCACCATAGACCAAGCGGTGCGAAGCATGGTGGCCCGGGTGATGGACCCGGCCAGCTGCTTGGGTGCCATGATGATCTTCTGCATCCGCTTGTAGGTGGGCTCGCCCTGCGTGGTGCTCTGGGGCGGGAACGACGGGCGGACGGCGCCGTCCATCTGTGCCCTCCAGTAGCCCTCGATCGTGTCCCTGTCCATCTGCGAGATGTACTTGATGAACCGGGAGAAGGGCGGGCTGGACTCGGTGGCCAGACCCAAGTAGGCCTGGACAATGGTGGGGATGACAATCTTCAAGCACCAGCCATCCATCACAGAGTGGTGGATGATCCAGCAGAAGTATCGATCACCGCCATTGGGAGGCGTGACAATGGCCGCGCGCGACAGCCTGGAGCCATAGGTCATCCTGTAGCTCTTGGTGGCGTCGACAAAGGCCTGCAGGTCCATGCCGTCGGTGTTCTCCCACGTAAAGTCATTGTCCAAGAGCACCTGGACGGCGTGGTTCTTGGATCGCAGGATTCTCGTCCGCAGGTTGCCATGGCACTGCACGGTCACCTCCCAGGCCTTCTTGAGTCGCTCAATGTCGACCTTGGGGCCGATCTTGAGGAAGTACTTGGTGATGTAGGAGCCAGGGATCTTCTCGGCAATGGCAATCAGACCTTCCTGCAGCGAGGACAGCGGGAACGCGTCCGTGGCCTTGACATGTGCAGGAATGCCGTACTCTGCCTTCCAGTCGGTGTCCAACACCAAGTGGCGGTCGTCCTCATCGAGGAGCTCGAAAGGCTTCGCGTCCACTGTCTCCTGCGGCCCGTCCAACAGCGTGGCGGCAGCCGCCACACTGGAGAGTCGGGGGTCGCGGAAGATGTCCTTGACGGACACGCTGATGCCCTGGCTGCGGGCCGTGTTCATCACGTACAGAGCCGTGATGGAGTCACCGCCGATGCCCAGGAAGCTGTCGTCGCGACCAATGCTCTCGAGCGGCAGGCCCAGGGTCTGTGACCAGATGGCAGCCAAGCGCTCCTCCATCTCTGTCGCGGGCGCCCTCTTCTGCGAATCTTGGAGTGTGTAGACCGCCATGTGCTCCTTTGTAAGGTTGGCAAAGGCGGCCCGCAGCACCTTGCGATCCAGCTTGGTCGAGGTGATGAAGGGCATGTACGCGCATGGCACGAAGAAGGACGGCACCATGTAGGATGGAAGAAGGGCCTTCATCTCGCCTGACACACCGACCAGCGTCTCGAGGAGAACGTCTGGCACAGGGAGGAACAGTCCGGCGGCGGCCTCAGCAGGGTCGTTGACAACCCTGCCTTCGTCCGCGTAGCAGAAGAAGGCAATCAGCTTGACACCAGCACCGACATCGACCGCCTCGACGCAGACCTGCTTGACGTCGCCAGGCAGCGCGGTGCGGACGTGGTGCTCGACCTCGCTCAGCTCGACACGCAGACCGCGAATCTTGATCTGTCCGTCCTTGCGACCAATAAACTCGAGGTCGCCCTTGGCGTTGTAGGAGCACAGATCACCAGATCGGTAGAAGCGCTTCCACATGGTTTCCGAGGCGCGAGGCGCCCAGGATGGAAGGTCGTATACGGTCGACGCCTTTGTGCGCTCCACATCGGCGAGGTACTCGCGCAGCAGCGTCGGACCCTGGATGACCACCTCGCCAGCGACGCCAACGGGGCACAGCTGCTGGGGATCCTCGGGATCCGTGACCCAACAGAAGGCACCGACCGGCGCACCGATGGTGAGTGGTGATTCATCAGCCGACTGCCACTCGTGCAGTGTGCTGAAGCAGCAGGTCTCGGCTGGGCCCCAGCCGTTGACGAGCCTGACCTTGCCGAACCACGTGCTGAAGACGTCCTGTCCGACAGCTTCACCGGCGAACAGGAGCAGCTCCAGCGAGGGGAAGTCCTCGGGCTTGAGCGTCCGGGTGAACGAGGGCGTGAGGTAGGCCCAGTTGACCTGGTGCTCGGCAACAAATTCGGCGAGACCACCCATCCTAATGTCCTCGGACGGCACGCAGATGCACGCACCGTGAATCAGAGGACCGATAATCTCTCCGATGGACAAGTCGAACACGAACGCGGCAAACTGAAGCATGCGCACGCTCGGGTTCAAGCCTAGACGCTTGCCGATGCCAACTTGGCTGCTGCAGGCGGCGATGTGCTCCATGACGAGACCCTTGGGGGTACCCGTGCTGCCAGACGTGAAGAGAATGTACGCAGCAGTTCGGGGGTTGACATCGACCTTGACAGGCGCGCTGCCAACGGACTGGGACAGCTCCTGGATCAAGGACGGCGTCACAAAGACCACCTGCAAGCCGAGTTCCTCGACGGCTTGCAATGTCGATTCCGCGGCCAGGACCAAGGTAGCCTTTGTCTGGCTCACGACCTGGCGCTTCCTCTTGATCGGGTGCGACGGCTCCAAGGGGACCCAGGTCGCGCCCGCCTTGTTGATGGCGAGGATGGCCACAAAGTACCAAGCAGATTTCTCGAAGCAGACGTGCACGAGCTGCTCGGGCTTCACGTGGCAAGCGTCAATGAGGTAATGCGCCAGGGAGTTGGCGGCATCGTTGAGCTCCTTGTAGGACAGCTCCACGTCCCATGCCTTGATCGCAGGGGCGGTCGGTCGTAACGCCACCTGCTTCTCAAACATGCCGTGGAATGTCTCGTTGATCACTTCAGGTGTTTCGCGGTTGTACGCGATGCTCTGCTGCAGATCCCATTCGCCGGCCACCGAGATGGCGCTGACGGGCTCGTCGCTGGCCGCGAGCAGCTGATGAACAACGTGCTCGTACTGGTGGGCCATGTTCTCCAACTGCGCCTCCTGGAGGACTTCGGAGTCGTAGATGAGCAACAGGTGGAGCTTTTCATCGGACAAGGCTCCCTGCATCACCAAGGGATACGTAAAGTATCCCTGCATGGCGCTGGCTCCGTTGTCGTCTGGCTGGTTGGTGAACAGACCATTGTTCATGGCATCGGCCAAGCCCATGCTCTGGAAGGGCTGAATGACCATCAAGCTGGAGAAGTCGCACGCATCGCGGGCGGCGTCGCCGAGCTTGGCGATGTTCTGCAGTCCGAACTGCTCGTACGAGATCATGTCCATGGCCTGATCCTGAATGGAAGTCAGGAAGCGACGGACAGACTGCGCCTTGTCGACGCGGATCCGGATGGGGATCGTGGTCACCATGGGACCCGGCATGACCTCGAGACCAGGCACAGGGGCCTGGCGACCGGAGACGGTGGCACCAAAGGTGATGTCGTTCGTCTCGCAGTATGTGCTCAGGACGATGGCCCAGGCAGCACGCACAACAGTGGCCTTGGTCACAGTGTTGATGCGTGCGGCGGCCAGATCGATATCCTTGACCAAGACCTTGGTCACGGCAGAGGGCTTGGACGCCTGGCGCTTGGGAGGGTACGAGGCGCGCTGCGCACCGAGCAGCTGCTCCTTCCAGTAGCTCTCCGCGCTGGCCCTGTCCATCTTGGTAATGTAGTTGATGAAGCCTGCGTACGGGATCAGCGCCTGGCTCTCGGCCTTGCTGTAGTTGTCCAGCAGCGTCTTGAAGAGGAGCGAGAGACTCCACCCGTCCGTGACGGTGTGGTGGCTCACGAGCAGGAACGAGTACGTGCCATCCTCGTCCTTGGCCAGGCTCCAGCGGCACAGACGCGAGCCGTAGGTCATCTCAATGCTCTGCGCAGATCGCATGACCTCGTCCAGGCTGGCGTCTCCGCAGTGATCCCAGGCCGTGTCCTCCTTGACAATAACCTGGACCGTGTGGCCCTTGGCGGAGAGGATCCTGGTGCGCAGGTTGCCGCAGAGGACAACGGTGCGGTCCCAGGCCGCGACAAAGGCATCAATGTCGACGTGAGCGTTCAGACGGAACAGGTGCTTGCCAATGTAGGATCCGGGCTGCTTGACGGTCAGAGCCATGAGACCTTCCTGGAAGCCATAGCAGGGGTAGGCATCCTCCAGTGTCACTGGAGAGTGGCCCTCTGTCTGGAGTTCCTTGCTCAGGTCGGCGGGCGTCAGCTCGGCACCCAACAGGCTGAAGGGCGCAATCGTCTGATCAGCCTCCTCTCCCTCGATAATGGTCGCCTTGGCGGCGACTTCGCAGAGTCGAGGGTCGGCAAAGACATCGCGGGCTGTGAAGGACAGTCCCGCAGCGCGCGCGGCCGAGACGAGCTGGATGACAGAGATGGAGTCACCGCCAATCTGGAGGAAACTATCATCCCGGCCAATAGCTGCCAACGGGAGCTTCAGGACCTGTGACCAGATCGCCTGGAGCCTGGTCTCCATCGGGGTCTCTGGGCCACGCTTGTTGGCATCCTGGAGCGAGTACATGGCCATCTTGTCGACGCTCAGTTGGCTCGTTGCGGCCTTGAGCGTCTTCCTATCCAGCTTGGTGGACGTGATGAAGGGCATGTAGTGGCAAGGGATGAACAAGGAGGGGACCATGTACGACGGCAGAAGCAACCTGAGCTTCCCACGCAAGGCCGTAAGCTTCTCTGCGAGGGCCTCCGAGACGTCCGCAAAGATGGGCTCGCCCTCGAGGTCGAGGTTGACCCCGTTGACACGACCCTCCTTGGAGAGACAGACGTAGGCGACCAGCTTGTCCGCGCCGTTGTGGTCCTTGACCAGTTCGATGCCGACCTGCTCAATCTCCTTGTCGCAGTTGAGGATGTTGTGCTCAATTTCGCTCAACTCCACACGGAAACCACGGACTTTGATCTGCAGATCCTTGCGGCTCACGAATTCGAGACGGCCATCCATGTTGTAGCGGCACAGATCGCCCGTCTTGAAGAAGCGGTTCCAGTCTGGGTCAGACGACCGAGGAGCCCACGCAGGCAGGTCGTACGTGACCGTCGCATTTGTCTTTTCGGGGTCTCCAAGGTACTCCTGCATCAAGGTCGGGCCTTGGATCATAACCTCACCAACGGTACCGTACGGTGCCAGCTTGTGGTGGTTGTCAGGGTCGACCACCCAGATCAGGGAGTTGATGTTTGTGCCGATAGTAGCGGGCGGCTCGGTCGCCGACTGATACTCATGGATGGTGCTGCAGACGGTACACTCGGCAGGGCCCCATCCGTTGATGAGACGCACCTTGCCGAACCAGGTGTCGAGGGTGTCCTGACCGACCGTCTCACCGGCCAGCAGCAAGACCTTGAGCATCGGGACGCTGTCCGGGTTGATGGTACGCGCGAACGAGGGGGTCAGGAAGGCCCAGTTGACTTGATGGTCGTTCATGAACTCAATCAAACCGTCGAATCGCGTCTTCTCCGAGGGCACACAGAGCGTGCCACCAGAGATCAGCGTACCGATCGTGTCGCCAGTGGACATGTCGAACACGTACGAGGCGAACTGCAGCATACGTGTGCTCGCGTCCAGACCCAGCTTGCCCCAGATGTTCAAGGCACTCGTGCACAGGGACTTGTGTCCGATGACGAAGCCCTTGGGCACGCCCGTACTGCCGGAAGTGAAGATGACATAGGCAGCGCGATCCGGGGACACATCAATCATGGGGCGGTCAGAGGAGACGCCACGGCTGCGCAGGGCGTTGTCGAGCGCAGAGTCCAGCACGACGACATTCTTCATGAAGGACTTGCACTCCTCGGCCGCGTTGGGAGTCGCGAGACACAGCGTTGCCTTGGTCTGCGAGGCGATCTGCTCGCGGCGCTGGACCGGGTGCGAGGGATCCAGCGGAGACCACGCAGCGCCCAGCTTGTTGACAGCCAGCTGGGCCACATGGAACCAGGCCGACTTCTCCATGCACAGATGGACAACGTCGCCTTGCTGAATGCCATGCTCTTGGAGCATGAAGTGGGCGAGCCTGTTGGCCGCCGCGTCAAACTCGGCGTACGTGAAGCTGCCATCCCAACCGTCAATGGCAGAAGCCGTGGGACGGAGATCGGCCTGCTTCTCCACAAGCGTGTGGTAGCACACACTCGTCACTTGAGGATCCCGCGTGTTGGCCTTGGTGGCCTGCTCGACGTCCCATGGGGAGGCCAGGGAGACCTCGCGCATGGCACGCTCGTCATCGCGGACCAGCTCGAACACGAGGTGCTCGTACTGGTGCAGCATGGCCTCCATCTGTCGCTGGTCCACGCTGGCCGTGTCGAAGATGAGCACCACATCGAACTGGGTGTCGGAGATCATGCCCTGCATGACCAGCGGGTAGTTGAAGAAGCCCTGCATGGCCTGGTCGCTGGCGGCTGCCTCCTCCGCATCGGTGGCCGTCAGCACTTCATTGTCTGCGTTGGCAGTCAGGCCCATCTTCTGCAGCGGCTGCACGACCATGAGAGTCGAGAAGTCACACGCGTCCTTGCAGTCCGCGTCAATCTTGGCAATGTTGTAGAGACCGTACTGCTCATAGGCCACCATGTCCAGCGCTTGCTGTTGGACCCTGGTCACGAAGGCGCGCAAGCTCTCCTCCTTGTCCAAGCGGATCCGGACGGGCACGGTGGCGATGGCGGGACCAGGCATGGACTCCAGTCCGGGGACTGGTGCCTGGCGACCCGAGACAGTCGCGCCAAACGTGATATCGTCCGTGTCGCTGTACCTGGCCAGAAGCCAGGCCCAGGCCGCACGCACGACCGTGGCCGTGGTGATGGATCCACGGGTCTGCGGCATCTTGATCGATCTGGTGAGGATCTTTGTCGCGCCCGCAGACTGCGAGGACGCCAACGGCGCAGGGTACGCGGCGCGCTGGGCACCCGCGAGCTGTCCCTTCCAGAACGCCTGGGCGTCTTCCTGGCTCATCTTGAGGAGATACGAGACAAAGTTGGCGTAGGGTCGGAGACCCAGCTCGGTCACGTTGTTGTAGATCTCCCGGAACGTCTTCAAGATGAGGTTGAGAGTCCAGCCATCAAAGACGGAGTGGTGCGCGGCCCAGATAAAGTAGGTCGCACCGTTGGCCTTGGAAGCGACGCTGTAGTAGTTGAGTCGCGTTCCGTAGGTCATCTCCATGGTCAAGGCATCCGCCTTGGCCTTGGCTGTGTCAAAGTCAACCTCGCCAATCGACTCCCAGGCGTCATCGCCCTCAATCACAGCCTGGTATGTCTGCCCGTCCATCTCGACGATTCTCGTCCTCAGGATGGGGCATGCCTGAACCGTCTTCTGCCAGGCGGCGACAAAGGCATCGACCTGTGTGTTCTTGCCGAGCTTGAAGACGTGCGTGATCGTGTAGGAGCCAGGCTGCTTGGCCGTCAGGGCAACGAGACCCGACTGCAACGGCGTGCAGGGGAAGATGTCCTCAATGATTTGGCTGTCCTCGAGACCACATGCGGATCGCACGTGGCTCACAAGGCTGGACACCTTGGACTCGGTGACGAGGCTGAAGGGCTCAGCATCAAAGTGGTCGTCGCCCTCTGTGGAGGCGACGGCCGCCATGGCGCTCAGCTGGGTGTGGTTGAAGATGTCGACCGTCGAGAGGCGGATGCCTTCCTTTTGCGCCATGCTCGACAGGAACACGGCGCCAAGGGAGTCACCTCCAATCTCGAGGAAGCTATCGTCCCGTCCGATGCTTTCGGGCGACAGCTTTAGCAGCTGCGCCCAAAGTTCGCGCAGCTTGAACTCCATGGGGGTCGTTGGCTCGACGCGCGCGGTGCTGCTCTTGGCGGAGAAGGACAGTACGTCCTCTGCCGACAAGGAGCAGGCAAGTTCGCGGAGCTTGCGACGATCCGCCTTCATGGAGCTGCCAAATGGCATCTTGCGGATGGGCAGCACCACAGCGGGCACCATGTACGATGGCAGGACTTTCTTCAGCTCAGAGGACAGTGTCGCCAGCAGAGAGCGGATCGTCTCGCTGTGGTACACGTTCTTGGTTTCGCCATCCTCATCCTTCTCCTCCTGGCTGACAATCTCAGCGGGGAAGGAGACGAATGCAAAGAGTTGCTGGGACGCGTCGCGCTCGACGACGTCCACGGCGACATTGTCTGCTTCCTGGAGGCGGTTCTTGATGTGGTACTCAATCTCGCTCAGCTCGAGACGCTGACCGCGGAGCTTAGCCTGGGTGTCCTTTCGGCTAATGTACTCAAGCGTTCCGTTAGACTTGTAGCGCACCAAGTCACCCGTCTTGTAGAAGCGGGTGTTGTCGCTGGACCTGCCGCCGGCCAGGTAAGCAACCTGGTCGAGGAACACCTCTGCGGTCTTGGCCTGATCGTTGAGGTAGCCACGTGCGACAGCGTGACTCTCCACAACAAGCTCACCAATGCATCCAACAGGAGCGAGCTTATCATGGTTGTCAGGCTCGACGACCCATGCGGCGCCGTTGAATGAGTTACCCAGCGTCGAGGCGGACGATTTGTTGTCGGTGATAGGGTAGCTCAAACACATGACGGTGATCTCGGTCGGGCCGTAGGCGTTGAGCAGCTGGACGCGATGGTGCCACGTCTCCACCAAGTCACGCGTAGGCGCCTCACCACCGAGCATCAAGGTCTTCAAAGTCGGGACCGACTCGGGATCGAGGGTGCGTGCGAACGAGGGCGTCAGCAGCGAGTAGTTGACCTTGGCGTCGCACATGAAGCGCGCAATGTTGTGCAGACGCTCCTCGCTCGAGGGCACGCACACGGCACCAGCGACCGCCAATGTGCTGAGGACCTCGAAAATGGCCGCGTCGAACACATAGTTGGCAAACTGGAGCATGCGCGTGTCGGGCGTGACGTTGTGGTGGCTCGCCATGGCGTTGCCGTTGCTGAGCAGCGCAGAGTGGTCAATCACGATACCCTTGGGCTTGCCCGTCGTACCCGAGGTGAAGATGACATAGGCGGCGTGGCTTGGTGACACGCTGGGCAGAACGGACTGCTTAGCCTCGGGCAGGGAAAGCACCCATTCCCCAGTCAGGGTGATGACCTTGACGGGGACATCACCGCTGGCATCACCCACGCTGGGCGACACCAGATGGAACCGAGCACCAGCCTGCTCGAGGATGCCGTGACGACGCGCTGCCGGGGCCGCAGGGTCCAGGGGCAGGAAAGCGGCGCCTGCTTTCATGATGGCGACCATGGCCACAACACCCCAGATGGACTTGTCCAAGCAGAAGGGCACAATCTCATCAGGCTGGACACCCAGGGCAACCAAGTGTGCAGCAAGATTCGTAGTCAGCCTGTCCATCTCCGCGAAGCTGAGGCTGTACTCGGTCGAGTACAGGGCCTCCTTGGCAGGATAGCGTCGCGCGTGCGAGGCAATCTGCTCGTGGAGTGTACCACTGGTGACGGGAGTACCCATCTTGCCCAGGTTGGTGCCCGTGGAGAACTCGAGATCCCACGGTCCGGCCACCGAGACGGAGCTGAGAGGCTCCTGGCTGCAGGTGGAGAGCTGGCTGAGGACATTCTCAAAGTGGTTCGCCATGGCCTGCATGGCAAACTCGGAGATGATGTTCTCGTCGTAGATGAGGAGCAGCTCCATCTCCGAGTCGGACATGGCGCCCTGCATCACGAGCGGATAGTTGAAGAAGCCCTGCATCATCTCTTCCATGTTCTCAAACTCGGCGTCGGGCGACTCGAGAAGATCGTTGTGCATCGTCTTCTCCAACCCCATCTTCTTCAGGGGCTGGACGACCATCAAGCTCGAGAGGTCGCAGACTTCCTTGATGCTGGGATCCAGCTTGGAAATGTTCTGCAGACCGTACTGCTCATAGGCAATCATGCCCAGAGCCTGCTCCTGCACCGACTGCAGGTAGTCAAGGATGCTCTTCTGCTGGCTGGTCTGGATGCGGACGGGCACCGTAGCGACAGTCGGTCCCGTCATCGACTCGAGGTTGGCGACTGGTGCCTGGCGGCCCGAAACGGTCGCGCCAAAGACGATATCATCCGTCTCCGAGTAGCGCGCAAGGACGAGAGCCCATGCGGCGCGGATGATGGTGGCCTTGGTGATGGAGAGGGCCGCATGAGGCGGCAAGCTGATCTGCTTGGTGATGACCTTGGTGACGGCAGGCGCCTTGGATCCCGTGGGAGGATACGAGGCCCTGTGTGCGCCAAGGAGCTGATCACGCCAGTACGAGGCGGCAGCCTCATCGTCGACCGCGTTCAGGTACGAGATGAAGTTGCCGAAAGGCTTGGGTGCCTGTACCTGCAACTCGTGGTAGGCCTTGTACAGAACCTCCATCACCACGTTCATGGACCAGGCGTCCGAGATGGAGTGGTGGATGGCCCACACGAAATGGCATGTGCCATCCGACTCCTTGGCGAGAATGTGTCGACTCAACTTGGTGCCGTACGACATCTCCATGCTATGCGCAGCGCGCACCGCCTCGCGCACGCTCATCTGGCCCACAGAGTCCCAGGCCGTCTGGCTGTGCACGACCGCCTGGAGCAACTTGCCCTCGAAGCGAACAATGCGCGTGCGCAGATTGTCGCAGAGATCCATGGTGCGCTCCCAGGCTGCCACGAACTTGGGCACATCAACAGTTGCGCCCAGTCGAATCACATGCCTGGCAACGTAGGCACCTGGTGTCTTGGAGGTGACCACCATGAGACCTTCCTGCAGAGGCGTGCAGGGGAGAACATCTTGGATTTCGTCTCCCGTCTGCAGCTGGCATTGGTCGCGAACCTCGTCGAAGATCGCGTCCATGTCCGCATCTGGCAGGAGACTGAATGGTGTCACATCCACCGATGCAGCGCCGTCAGTCTGCTTGGCAGACGCAGCCATGGAGCTCAGCTTGGCATCCTTGAAGATCGAGGCCGCGTCGATGCTGATGCCATTCTGCAGGGCGATCGAAGACAGCTGGATAGCCGTGATGGAGTCACCACCAATGTGCAGGAAGCTGTCGTTCTTGCCGATGGCAGAGGCCTCCATCTTGAGGACCTGCGCCCACAGCTCACGGAGCCTGAACTCCATCTCGGTCGTTGGCTCCACCTTCTTCGACGTGGCCAAGAAGTACTGGACCCTGTCCTCCGCGGGCAGCTCTGCGGCGATGCCACGGAGCTTCCGGCGGTCTACCTTCATGCTGTTGTTGAATGGCATAATGTCGACGGGCACGAACATGGAGGGTACCATGTACGCAGGCAGCTTTGTCTTGAGCTGGTCAGAGAGACCGACCAGAGCTGTCTGCAGCTCCTCGTCAATGGGCAGGAAGGTAGTGGTTCCGACACGCGATTCCTTCGAGGTGTAGCTGAAGAAGGCCACCAAGAACTGACCGGCATCGTACTTGATAATGTCCACGGCCACGTGCTGGATGCGGCTGTCGGTCTTCTTGATGGTGTACTCGACCTCACCGGGCTCCAGACGCTGTCCGCGGATCTTGACCTGGCTGTCACCACGGCCCAAGTACTCCAAGACATTGTCACCAATGTACCTAACAAGGTCACCGGTGCGGTAGAACTTGGGTGGCGTGCTCTGCCTGTCGGCAGGGAGACAGTCCAGGCGGTTCAGGAACGAGCGCGCGGTAATCTCCGGGTTGTTGATGTACTCACGCGCAATGCCCTGGCCCTGCACGACGAGCTCACCGATGCAACCGATGGGCGCCAACGTCAGGTCGTCAGGGTTAACAACCCATGTGGCGACGTTGGAACCCTGTCCGATGGATCGGGGCGAATCGTACTGGGTCTTGTAGGTGTGGCATGTGCAGTAGATACAGGCCTCCGCAGGGCCGAAGCCGTTGATGAGCTCCACATGTCCGAACCAGGTATCCAGGATGTCCTGCGTAATGGCTTCACCACTGAAGATGAGCTTCTTCAGTGACGGGACGGACGAGGGGCTAAAGGTGCGGATGAAGGCCGGCGTCAACATGCCAATGTTGACCTTGGCCCTGTTCATGTAGCCGACGGCGTCGTGCAGCCTCTCGAAGTCAGTCGGAACGCACACGGATCCGCCGTGGACCAAGGTGTCGAAGATCTCGCCGAGTGAGATATCGAAGACGTAGTTGGAGAACTGTAGCACACGCGACTCCTCGTCGAAGCCACAGTCCTTGCCATGTCCAATCGAGCAACTGGCCGCGAAAGCGCCGTGCTCCATCAGCATACCCTTGGGCTTGCCTGTCGAGCCCGAGGTGAAGAGAATGTACGCGGCGTCGTCGACGGTGATCTTGACATCGGGCTGAGAGCAAGGCGCCGCGTTGGCAAAGGTCTCGGCCGAGATCTCAATCGTGCGCTCGCACAGGCCGTCCACCAGAGACTTGGTAGAGGGACCAGTGAAGACGATCCTCGCCTGGACGTTCTCCACGAGCTCCTGGATGCGGCTGACGGGACTCTTGGGATCAAGAGGCATGAAGACGCCACCCGCCTTCAGGATGCCGAGCATCACCACGATGAACCATGGCGACTTCTCGGAGCAGAAGGGGACGACATCATTGACGCGCACGCCAAACTCGACGAGCTGCGTGGCGATCATGTTGGACATGTTGTCCAGCTGCGCGTACGTGAGGGACACCTCGGTGGAGTGAATGGCCTCCTTTTCAGGCGCCATCAACGTCCTCTTCTTGATGAGTTCGTGGATGCAGACGTCCACATCTGTGGGCGGCCTGTTCCACTCCATCATCTGGGCGATATCCCATGGGGATGTCACAGAGATGTCCCCGAGCTTCTTGTCGCCGGCAGCCGTGTACAGGCTGGTGAAGACATGCTCGTACTGGCGCGCCATGGCCTCGAGCTGTGCCTGGCTCAGCACGCCCGTGTCGTACACGAAGCCAATCTCGGCCTCCTCATCGGAGAGGACGCACTGCACCACCAGAGGGTAGGTGAAGTAGTTTTGCATCGTCTTCAGGCGGTCATCGTCCTCAATGTCCGCGCTATTCATGAGGTTGTTGCTGGTGGCATCGTCGAGGCCAATCTTCTGCAGTGGCTGAACCAGCATGAGACTTGTGAAATCGCAGATGTCCTTGATTTCGTTGCTGATCCTGCTAATGTTCTGCAGACCGTACTGCTCGTAGCTGACCATCTCCATAGCCTGGTCCTGCACGGCGAACAGGAAGTCCTTGACGCTCACCTCCTTGTTCAGCTGCTGGCGCACAGGGACCGAGGCAATCATGGGTCCAGGCATGCTCTCGATGCCAGCCACAGGCGCCTGGCGACCTGAGACGGTCGCACAGAACGTGATGTCAGAAGTGTTGCAGTAGCGAGCCAACACCATAGCCCAGGCAGCGCGAGCCACCGTGGCCGGGGTGACAGACAGGCCCGACGAGGACTTGGGGACCGTGATGGTCCTTGTAATGACCTTGGTCGGTGTCTCGCCCCTGTTGGCGGACTTGCGAGGCGGGAAGGTGGCCTGCTGGCCGCCCTCGAGCTGTCGCTTCCAGAAGGCGACGGCGGCGTCCTCTTCGATGCCATGGACGTAGGAGACAAAGTTGGAGAAGGGTGTCAAGGATGGCACCGCAGCGCCAGCGTAGGCCTTGAGGAGGGTGTTGACCATGATACCAATGCTCCAGCCATCCATGACAGCGTGATGAACGACGATGACAAAGTAGTATGTCTGATCAGCGCCCTTGGCAATCGTGTAGCGCGTGAGGCGGGATCCGTAGGTCATCGTAGTCTCCGCCGCCTTGGCCATGGTGGTGGCCAAGTCGTACTCGCCAACCGCCTCCCACTGGCAGTCGTTGTCCACGACCACTTGGAGAGCCTGTCCGTTGTGCTGGACGATCCTGGTCCTCATGATGCCGCAGGTCTCGACTGTACGGTTCCAGGCCTCCACGAAGCGATCCACGTTGACGTGCGAGGACAGCTTGTAGGGGAACTTGGCAATGTACGACTTGGGGTTCTTGGCCGACAAGGCCATCAAACCTTCCTGGATACGCACGCAAGGGTACGCATCCGTGACGGTCTGCTGGGGCTCCAGGCGGCACTCGTCGCGGAAGCTATCGCTAAGGAGATACTCCTTGGTGGCGTCGTCCACGAGCGAGAAGGGCTCAGCGGCCGCTGTATCCTGTGTCGACTCCTCGCCGAGGGCAGCCTTCTCTGCCACAGCCAGAAGCCTAGCATCAGCAAAGAGGTCCCTGACGGAGATGTGCAGACCTTGCTGGCGCGCAGCGTTCATGAGGTGGATTGCGGTGATCGAGTCACCACCAATCGCCATGAAGCTGTCGTCGCGGCCGATGGACTCCTCTGAAATCTGAAGCACGTCCGCCCAAATAGAGCGGAGCACCGTCTCCTTCCAGGTCTGCGGAGGACGCTTCTCGGCATCCTGGAGGGTGAACGAGGCGAAGTCCTCTGGGTCAAGCCTGGACACCACGGACTTGAGGGTCTTCCTGTCGAGCTTACCCGACGTGATAAACGGCATGAACTGGCAGGGGAAGAACAGGGCCGGAACCATGTAAGGGGGCAGAGCCACCTTCAGGGCACCGGAGAGCGCAGTCAGGTCCTCCCTCAGTTCGTCCGAGATGGGTTCGAAGATGTCGTCCCTCGCAAGAGGGCCGGCACTCTCCACCACCCGGGTCTCGCTGCTCTTGGAGAAGAACGCAGCGAGTGCCTTTCCGTTGGCCGTCTCGACGACATCGACACCAACCTGGACGACACCCTTGAGCAGGGTCTGAATGTGCAGTTCAATCTCACTGAGCTCGACGCGGAGACCACGGATCTTGACCTGGTGGTCCTTGCGGCCGACAAAGTGGATTGTGCCGTCGGGGTTGTATCGGCAAAGGTCGCCCGTCTTGTAGAACTGACCCCAGCCCTTCTCGGAAGCCCTAGGCAGCCAGCTTGGCACATTGGTCTGCAGGGACTCGGCAGTACGCTTCTCATCGCCAAGGTACTCCCTCATCAGCTGCGGGCTTTGGACAACCACCTCACCGACCACACCAATGGGGGCCAGCTTGGAGTCGTCCTGGGGGTCGACGATCCAGCAGTACGTGCCCGCAGGCCGGCCAATGTTGAGCTGCGAGTCCTCTGGCGAGGTGAACTGATGGAGCGTGGAGAAGATGCATGTCTCCGTTGGGCCCCATCCGTTGAACAGCCTGACATGGGGCACCCACTGACGGATCACCTCCTTGGGCACGACCTCACCGCCGAGGATCATAAGCTCCACGGTGGGGAAGTCCTTTGGCTGCAACGTGCTCGCGAACGTGGGTGTGAAGCCCGTCGCGTTGACCTTGGCACGCGCAACAAAGTCGGCCAGACCCTGGAATCGCATCGAGTCCGAGGGCACGCAGAGGCAGCCACCGATGAGCAGCGTGGCCATGGCTTCAAAGACCGACAGGTCAAAGACAAAGGACGCGAATTGCAGCATCCTGGTGTTCTTGTCCAGGCCAAATCGGCGGGAGAAGTTGGCCAGCGCGGCGCACACTGCGCCGTGCTCCATGACAACACCCTTGGGCACACCCGTGCTGCCAGAAGTGAAGAGAACATAGGACGCGCTGCTCGGCTGCACTCCCGAGTTGGGGGCGGCAGGCGAGGTGCCTTGGGCCTGGATCATTTGCTCGTCCAAAGAGGCGCCGACGACGACGACGTTGGACAGCAGCTCCGAGATATCCTTGGCGTTGGTCTCGGAAGCCAGGATCACCTTTGCCTCTGTCTTCTCGATGATGAACTGCTTGCGCTTCGCTGGGTGGCCGGGGTCGAGAGGCACCCAAGCCGCGCCAGCCTTCTTGATGGCCAGGATCGAGATGAAATGCCACTTTGACTTTTCGAAGCACACGGGAACAAAGTCCTGGTGCTTGACTCCATACTCGCTGACCAGCAGGTTGGCCAAGCGGTTCGAGGCAGCGTCGAGCTCGCCGTAGGTGAGCTCACCATCCCACGCGAAAATCGCAGGGCTGTCGGGCTGCTCGGCCGCGCGTCGCGAGAACATGCTGTGAAGGCAGTCGCTGATCTCAATGGGCCTCTCGCTGTTGTACTTGTAGGCCTGCTCGACGTCCCAGTCGCCTGCGACCGAGACGCTGGCGAGAGTCTTCTTGTCGTCTGCCGCGCAGAGCTGGTTGAAGACATGCTCATACTGGCGAGACAGGGCGTAGACCTGGTTTTCGTGCAGGTCTCCCGAGTTGTAGGTAACAAACAGCTCGAGATGGTCGTCTGCGAGGATGGCCTGTGCCACCAGCGGGTAGGTGAAGTAATTCTGAAGAGCCGCCTCCTCACCATCGTTGTCGGCAGTGGCAGGGGTGAGGATAGCGTTCTCCATGGCCTCGGAGAGACCCATCTTCTGGAAGGGCTGGACGACGAGCAAGCTCGTAAAGTCGCAGGCTTCCTTTGTGTCCGCGTTGATCTTGGCAATGTTGGCAAGACCAAACTGCTCGTACGCAACCATCTCAAAGGCCTGTTGCTGGACAGCGGCTAGGAAATCGGCGATCGTCTTGGACTCCCTGCCCTCTGTCTTGACACGGATGGGGACTGTCGCAATCATGGCGCCAGGCATGTTCTCGATTCCAGAGACAGGGGCCTGACGACCAGAGATACTGGCGCCAAACGTGACATCTTCAGACTCGCAGTAGCAGCTCAGCACAAGTGCCCAAGCTGCCCTGGCCAGCGTGGCGCGAGTAACCTTGGCCTTCTGGATGGCGGCGGGATACTCGAACTTGCTGGACAGACTCTTGGAAGCAGACGCCTCTGACCCGGAGGAGGGTGCAGGGAACGACGCCTTTTGAGCGCCGAGCAGCTGCTTCCTCCAGTACTCCGCAGCCGCAGCCTCGTCAGAGTGCACAATATACGCGATGAAGTTCGCGTACGGGCTCAGGCTTGGCAGCGGCGCATCATTGTAGAAACTGTACAGAACGTTCAAGACGAGACCAACGGTCCATCCGTCAAAGATGGCATGGTGCCAGGTGAGGAGGAAGTAGCTGGATCCATCCGACTTGTCCGTCACCAGTGCGTAGCGCGCAAGCCTGCTGCCGTATGTCATCTGGATGGACTTGGCCGCCTTGACAGCAGCCTTGAAGCTCGTGCCAGGGTTCTCCTCCCAGGCATGAGCATCCTTGACCACAACCTGGACGGTGTATCCCTCGACGTTGGTGATCATGGTGCGGAGGTTGGCGCAGACCTCGACCGTGCGGTCCCAAGCCCAGACGAACTTGTCCTTCTCGACATTCGATGACAGCTTGAAGAAGTACTTGGCAATGTGCGAGCCAGGCTGCTTCTCGGAGAGCGCCATCAAACCTTCCTGGAACCGGGTGCAGGGGAAAGCGTCCTCAATGGTGTGCTTCGAACCATTGTCTTGCTGCAGTTGCTTGCCCACAATCCTGGAAATGAGCCCGCCGAGCAGACTGAATGGCTTCGTATCTTCAGACTTGGCCAGAACAACCTGCTCTTCCTCGTCTGAGATGGCCTTGATGGCCATCTGCGAGAGACGCGCATCGTCAAAGATATCCTTGACCGACAGGGTGATGCCAGAATCCCTGAGGGAGGACACCAGGTGGATGGCAGTGATCGAATCACCTCCAATCTGGAGGAAGTCGTCCTCGCAGCCGATCGAGGACTCCGAAATGTTGAGCACCTTGGCCCAAGCGGCCTGCATGCGCTTTTCCATGGCGGTCTGCGGTGCGCGCTTGGTCGTGTGGCCCTGCAGAGAGTAGGATGCCAAGGCCTCCATGCCCAGCTTGGCGGTCATGCTCTTCAAGGTCTTGCGATCGAGCTTGGTGGAGGTGATGAAGGGCATGTACCGACACGGCATGAAGGCGGATGGGACCATGTACGACGGCAGCGCAGCCTTGAGCTTGCTCATCAACGAGCTGAACTCGTCCGCCAGATCGCGCGTCATGGGCTCGAAGACAGAAGCCTCCGAGGTGGCGACGCGACTCTCGTTGGAGAAGCAGATGTAGGCGACGAGCTTCGATCCAGTCTCGGTGTTGACAACGTCCACGCCCACCTGCTTGGCGGCTGGCATGAAGGAGTGGATGCGGTGCTCAACTTCGCCCAGCTCCACACGGAAGCCGCGGATCTTGACCTGCGTGTCCTTGCGGCTCACAAAGTCAATCGTGCCGTTGGCGTTGTACCGGCACAGATCGCCCGACTTGTAGAAGCGCTTGTAGTGCTCAGCATCAGGCTGCGGTGCCCAGGCCGGCAGCTCGTCGACCACGGCTTCCCGGGTCTTCTTGCTGTCGGCAAGGTACTCGCGAAGAATGGTCGGTCCCTGGATGACAACCTCGCCCGCCACACCGACAGGCGCGAGCTGATGCGGGTTGTTGGGGCTCACGACCCAGCAGAAGCCGCCAACGGGGGTACCAATGGTCAATGGGGACTCGTCAGCCGATGACCACTCGTGGAGTGTGCTGAAGCAGCATGTCTCGGCAGGGCCCCAGCCGTTGACAAGACGGACCTTTCCGAACCATGTATCGAGAACATCCTGTCCGACAGCTTCACCCGCCAGCAGCAAGAGGTCGAGAGTTGGGAACTGCTCGGGTCGAAGCGTGCGGACGAATGCGGGCGTAAGGTAGGCCCAGTTGACGCCCTTCTCGGACACAAAGTCGGCGAGCCTGTTCATCTTGTCGTGCTCCGAGGGAATCGAGATGGTCGCGCCTGTGATCAGAGGGGCGACAATCTCGCCAATCGACAGGTCGAAGACAAAGGCGGCGAATTGGAGCATGTTGACGCCATGTCCTAGACCGAGACGGCGGCTGATGTTGATCTGGCTTGTGCAGACAGATCCATGCTGCATCACGAGACCCTTTGGCCTGCCCGTTGTGCCGGATGTGAAGAGGACGTAGGCCGCGTTGGTCGGTGTGACACCAACAGAGATGGGCGTGGCCGCCTTCGCGGACAGCTCCTCGTCCAATTCAACACCAACCTCCACGACAGTCAGGCCGAGCTCGGCACAGCTGGACACATTGGAACCAGACGCTAGAGCCAGCTTGGCCTTGGTCTGGTGCACCACCTGCTGCCTGTGGGCAGTTGGGTGCGAAGGGTCGAGGGGAACCCAAGCAGCACCAGCTTTGTTGATAGCCAGGATAGCCACAAAGTGCCACGCAGACTTGTCAAAGCACACGTGGACCAGGTCTTCCACCTTGACTCCGTGTGAGTCGATGAGGAACCGTGCCAGACGGTTGGCCTTATCGTTGAACTCCTTGTAGGTGAGCACTCGGTCCCAACCGTTGATAGCAATCGCATCAGGGTGGAGACGAGCCTGCTGCTCGACCATGTCGTGGAAGCACCTATCGACGATCTCGGGAGCGTCGGGGTTCGCTGTCAGGCCGTACTGGAGATCCCATGGGCCCGCAATCTCAATGGAGCTAACCAGACGATCCCCGAGCGTCGACAGCTGCTTCAGGGCGTGCTCAAAGTGCTTGGTCATGGCGTCCAGTTGGGACTTCTCCATCACGGAAGCATCGTAGATGAAGACAAGGTCCACGTCCGTGTCGGAGATAACACCCTGCATGACCAATGGGTAATTGAAGTAGTTCTGCAGACTCTCTTCCAAGACGCCGAGCTCCTCCTCGGCAGGAGTCAGCAGCGAGTCAAGGCTGCCACCGGCCAAGCCCATCTTGGCGAAGGGCTGGATGACCATCAGGCTAGAGAAGTCGCAGGCTTCCTTTGCGCTGTTGCTGATCTTGGAGATGTTAGGCAGACCGAACTGTTCGAAAGCCGTCATCTCGGTGGCTTGGTCTTGGACAGCCTCGAGGAATTCCCGAACCTTCTGGCTCTTGTTGATGCGCATGCGAATGGGGATCGTGGTGACGACCGGGCCGGCCATGGTCTCAAGACCAGTGACAGGGGCCTGGCGGCCAGACACAGTAGCACCAAAGGTGATATCATCCGACTCGCAGTACTGGGACAGAACCAAAGCCCAGGTAGCGCGGACAAGTGTGGCCTTAGTGATTTGGCTTGCCGAACCCTTGGGGAAGGCAATCTTCTTCTCCATCAGCTTCGTGACCGAGGCAGATGCGGAGCCAGGGCGGCGCTCGGGGAACGAAGCGCGCTGAGCTCCCTCGAGCTGCTCCTCCCAGAAGCTCTCGCACGCGGCCTTGTCAAGGTTCTGGGTGTAGGAGATGAATCCAGAGTAAGGAGTCAAGGTCTGCTTCTCAAGAGCATGATAGTTCTTGAAAAGGGTGTCCATGACAAGGCGCTTGCTCCAGCCGTCGAAAACAGCGTGGTGGCAGACCCAGATGAAGAAGTTGACGCCTGCCTCGTCCTTGGCGAGGAAGTACCGCGCCAGTCGAGAGCCATAGGACATCTCCATGCGGTTGACCTTCTCCAAGGTAGTCTTCAAGTCCATCTCGAAGACAGAGTCCCATCCACTGTCGGTGCCGACAGCCTGGATGTGCATGTTGTTGAATGGGAAGATCCTCGTCCGCAGGTTGTTGCAAGCCTCGACTGTGGCGTCCCAGGCAGTGATGAACTTGTCCGTGTCGACATCCTTCCCAAGCCTGTAGATGTGCTTGGCGACATAGGAGCCGGGCTGCATGGAGCTAAGCGCCATGAGACCCTCCTGGAAGCCGCTGCATGGGAAGGCGTCGATGACGGTGGTGTCGACAGCGTACTTCTTCTTGAGATGTTGTTCAATCTCAGCCTGGCCGGTTGCCTCCTCCAGCAAGCTGAATGGAGCAATCTCGGACACCTCAGGCGCACTAAGAATGACAGCCTTGGCGGAGACCTCCGACAGCCTAGGGTCGTTGAAGATCTCCTTCGCTGAGATGGAAATGCCCGAGCGGCGCGAGGCAGCCACAAGCTGGATGATGGTGATGGAATCACCACCGAGCTGGAGGAAGCTGTCATCGCGACCGATCGATTCCACGGGCAGCTTCAGAATCTCAGCCCACAGGGACTGGAAGTGCTTCTCCATGGCGGTCTCGGGAGCTCGCTTCTCCGAGCGTTGCAGCGAGTACATGGCGAGCTGCTCCTGGCCCAAGCGCGCCGTCTCCTCACGAAGGAGTCTGCGGTCGAGCTTGGTGGAGGTGATGAACGGCATGTAGTTGCACGGCACGAAGAGCGACGGCACCATGTAGGACGGCAGGCTGACCTGCAACTCGCCCACCAGAGCCATCAGTTGATCGGCAAGGTCCTGGTCAATGGGCGAGAACAGGGGCTCGTTGGCGAGATCAAGGTCGATGCCCGTGACCCTGCTCTCGTTCGAGGCGCAGAAGTATGCGACCAGCCTGGCGTTGGCGCCCGCGTCGAGGACATCGACACCCACCTGCGCCGCGTGGGCGAGCGAAACACTGCTGCGGATGCGATGCTCGATTTCGCTGAGCTCGACGCGGAAACCGCGGATCTTGATCTGGCCATCGTTGCGGGTGACGAACTTGATGGTGCCATCCGCATTGTAGCAGCAGAGATCGCCGGAGCGGTAGAAGCGGCTCCAGGACTTCTCATCCCTCCGAGGAGCCCACTCGGGAAGGTCGTGAACGAGGGTGGCCTTGGTCTTGGTTGGGTCGGCCAAGTAGTGACGGAAGATGGTAGGGCCCTGGATCAAGACCTCACCGGGCACGCCAATAGGCGCGAGTCTCTGAGGGTTCTCAGGGTCGGCAATCCAGCAGAACGAGCCCACTGGACGACCGACCGTCAGAGGCGACTCTGCCGTGCTCTTCCATTCATGAAGGGTGCTGAAGCAGCAGGTCTCGGCTGGGCCCCAACCGTTGATCAAGCGAACCTTGCCGAACCAGATGTCGAACACGTCTTGACCAACGGCCTCACCAGCGAGAAGGAGCAGCTCCACCGACGGGAAGTCCTCTGGGGAGAGCGTGCGAGCGAACGCAGGGGTCAGATAGACCCAGCTGACCTCCTCGGTCTTGATGAACGCCGCCAAGTCGTTCATACGCTCGTGCTCCGAGGGCACACAAATCGAGGCACCGTGGATCAGGGGACCGATAATTTCGCCAATAGAAAGGTCAAAGACAAAGGCAGCAAACTGAAGCATCCGAACGCCGGCGTGGAGGCCGAGTCGCTTGCCAATGTTGACCTGGCTACTGCAGGCGGCACCGTGCTCCATCACGAGACCCTTGGGGGTACCCGTGCTGCCCGAGGTGAAGAGCACATAAGCGACGTTATCGGGTGTGACGCTGGTAGAGGGGTTCTTCGAGGTGGCGTCCTCGCGGGAAAGTGTCTCGATCAGTGACTGGCTGACCGGAAGAGCGCGTAGACCGAGCTCTTCGCAGCTCTTGACGTTGGACGGCGAGGCCAGGGCCAGCGTCGCCTTGGTCTGCCTGACAACTTGCTCCCTACGCTGGAGGGGATGAGAGGGATCCAGCGGGACCCAGGCAGCGCCGGCCTTGTTGATCGCCAAAATGGCCACAAAGTGCCAGGCTGACTTCTCGAAGCAGACGTGAACGAGATCCTCTGTCTTCACATACTCGTCGTTGATGAGAAGATGGGCCAGCGTATTGGCAGCCTCGTTGAGCTGCTTGTAGGTAAGGTGCGCATCCCATGCACGAATGGCGAGGGCATCAGGGGTCTTGCGAGCCTGCTCCTCGAACATGGTGTGGAAGCAGCTGTCCACAATCTCGGGGATCTCGTTGTTGGCCTCGAGACTCTTCTGGAGGTCCCAGGGTCCAGAGATGGAGATGGAGTCGAGCGATCCATCGCAGGTGGCCAGCTGGTGCAGAGCATGCTCGAAGTGATAGGCCATGGCATTCAGCTGTGTCTCCTTGAGCACAGTGTTGTCGTAGATGAGGTAGAGGTCGATCATCTCATCAGAGAGCATGCCCTGCATGACCAAGGGGTAGTTGAAGTATCCCTGCAAGCCCTTCTCCATGGCATCGAGTTGCGAGTCGGTGGAGATCAGGACCTTGTTGTTGGTGGCATCGGTTAGACCCATCCTCTGGAAGGGCTGTACCACCATCAGACTCGAAAAGTCGCAGAGATCCCTCGCGTTGGCGTTGATCTTGGAGATGCTTGACAGACCGAACTGTTCAAAGGCAACCATATCCAAGGCTTGCGTCTGCACCGACTCGAGGTACTCTTCAACCTTCTGCTGCTTCTGGACCTTGACACGGATTGGGACGGTAGCGACCATGGGGCCAGGCATGTTCTCAACCCCAGGAACAGGAGCCTGACGACCCGAGACAGTCGCACCAAAGGTGATATCATCCGTCTCGCTATAGCGAGCAAGGACCATGGCCCAAGCCGCGCGGACGAGGGTAGCCTTGGTGAATGCAGCCTTGGCATTCTGAGGGAAGCTGATCGTCTTGTTGACAATCTTGGTAACACCCTCCGTCGAGCCCGTCCTGCGCGGCGGGAAAGACGCCTGTCGTGCGCCACCAAGCTGCTCCGCCCAGTAGGACTCGGCCGCCTGCTTCTCGAGATCCTGCGTGTAGGCGACGAACCCAGAGTAGGGCGTCAGGGTTTGAGGCGCAAGGTTGTTGTAGCTCTTGAGCAGGGTATCCAGGATCAGGCGCTGACTCCATCCGTCAAAGATGGCGTGGTGGCTGACCCAGATAAAGTAAGACGAGCCGTCGGCATCCCTGGCGAGATGGTAACGGGTCAGTCGGGAGCCAAATGTCATCTTGTACTCGGCGGCCTTGGTAGCATTCTCGAGGTTCATCTCGAGCACAGAGTCCCATGCCACGTCGCTGTCCACAACCACTTGGACTGGCACGTCGTTGATTTCGACAATGCGAGTCCGCAGGTTGTCGCACAGCTTGACAGTGGACTCCCAGGCTGCCTTGAAGTGATCGACGTCGACGTCATCCGCGAGCTTATAGGTATGCTTCGCGACGTAGGAACCAGGCTGCTTCACGCTGAGGGCCATGAGGCCCTCCTGGAACCCAGTGCAAGGGTATGCGTCGGCAACACTCAGTTGCTCGCCGTACTCCTTGGCGATGGCGTCGACGACGACATTCTTGTTAAGGCCATCCTTCAGGAGACTGAAGGGGGCTGACTGAGTGGGCGCAAGGCTGTCCACGACTTGCGTGGTGGCCTTGAGCGCCACGGCAGAAAGTCGTGGGTCGCTGAAGACATCCTTGACCGAGAGCGAGATCCCAGACTCACGGCAGAGAGCCACGAGCTGAATGGCTGTGATCGAATCACCTCCAATCTGAAGGAAGTTATCGTCGCGACCAATGGATTCCGCTGAGAGTTGGAGGACGGTAGCCCACAGGGCTTGCAAACGTCTCTCCATCTCGGTCTCGGGTGCCCTCTTTTGCGAGTCCTGGAGAGAATACATGGTAATCTGCTCCTGGGACAAGTTCTGGGCCTCCTGCTTGAGGAACTTGCGATCGACCTTGGTGGAGGTGATGAACGGCATGTATCGGCAAGGCACGAGCAGGGAGGGCACCATGTACGAGGGAAGGGTGACCTGAAGCTCACCAACCAAGGCGATGAGCTGGTCAGCAAGCTCCTTCGAGACGGAGTCGAAGATGGGCTCGGCATCGAGGTCCAAATTGACGCCTGCGATGCGCGACTCGTTCGAGAAGCAGAAGTAGGCAATCAAACGAGCGCCGGCCTTGGTGCCAAGCACATCAACGCAGACCTGCTGGACGCCCGCAAGAGAGGAACGGATATAGTGTTCAATCTCGCTGAGCTCCACGCGGAAACCACGGATCTTGATCTGACCGTCATTGCGGCTGACGAATTTGAGCGTGCCGTCTGGGTTGTAGCGGCACAAGTCGCCAGACTTGTAGAAGCGACGCCAGTGCTCAGAGTTCTGGGTAGTCCACGCGGGCAAGTCGTACGCGACGGCAGCCTCTGTCCTCGTGGGATCGGCCAGATACTCGCGGAAGAGCGTTGGTCCGTGGATCATCACCTCGCCAACAGCACCGATGGGTGCCAGCTCGTGGTGCTGGCCCGCCTTGGTGATGTAGCAGAAGGCACCCACAGGCTCGCCGATGGTCAATGCCGACTCGTCCATCGACTTCCACTCGTGCAGGGACGAGAAGCAGCAGGTTTCCGCAGGACCCCAGCCGTTCACGAGGCGGACCTTGCCGAACCAACCCGTGAGGATATCCTGACTCACAGCCTCACCAGCCAGGAGCAACAGGTCCAGGGAAGGATAGTCCTCTGGGCGGAGGGTCCGCACAAAGGACGGTGTCAGATACGCCCAGTTCACGCCCTTGTCGCCAATGAACTTGGGAAGCTCGTTCAGCTTCTCATGCTCTGAAGGCACGCAAATGCATGCGCCGCTGATAAGGGGAGCGACAATCTCACCAATGGAGAGATCGAACACAAAGGCAGCGAACTGCAGCATTCTAACGGTTTGGTTCAGACCAAGCCTCTCGCTGATATGGACCTGTCCCGTGCAGGCAGCACGGTGCTCCATCACAAGACCCTTCGGGGTGCCTGTGCTACCAGACGTGAAGAGAACGTAGGCAGCGTTACCTGGCTTCACGTTGGTGGTGTAGGTCTGGCCCTTGAGGTCCTGCGCGAGCTTGCTGTCGAGCGAGGGTGAGACAACGAGCACCTCGAGGCCCAGCTTGGCGCAGCTGTCCGCGTGGGCGTCGTTTGTCAACACAAGCTTGGCCTGGGTCTGCTGAATGACCTGCTCCTTACGGCGGACGGGATGCGATGGGTCCAGAGGAACCCACGCAGCGCCAGCCTTGTTGATGGCGAGGATGGACACGAAATGCCACAGTGACTTGTCGAAGCAGACATGTACGAGATCCTCCACCTTGACGCCATGGGTGTTGACGAGCAGCGTAGCCAGCCTATCGGCGGCTGCGTTCAGCTCCTTGTAGGTGAGCTGTCCGTCCCAGGCGTGGATGGCAGTGGCGTCAGGCTGCTTCTGAGCCTGTTCCTCAAACATCTGGTGGATACACTTGTCCACCACCTGGGGCGGGTTGTTGTTCAGCTCCCTGCTGCGCTGCACATCCCAGTCCGAGGTGACGGACAGGGAAGCCAGAGTGCGGTCGCCGTTCTGCGCGAGCTGCTGGAGCACATGCTCGATCTGATGGGTGAGGGCGTCGACTTCCACGCTGTGCAGCGTGTTGGCGTCGTAGGTGATCACAAGCTCCACATGGTCGTCCTGGAGGAATCCCTGGACAACAAGGGAGTAGGTGAAGTAGCCCTGCATGAGCTCCTCCTCGGCCGCGCCGCTCGCTTCCTCCACAATGAGCAGGTCATTGGGGTTCTTGTCTGCAGACGCGATAGAGTTGCCAGGCTGCACGACCAGCAAGCTGGTGAAGTCGCAAGCTTCGCGAATCTCAGACCCCAGCTTGCCGATGCGCTGCAGGCCATACTGCTCATAGGGGATCATGTTGACGGACTGGTCCTGGATATCCTGGAGGAATTCGGAGATCTTCTTCTCCGAGTCCAAGCGAACGCGGATGGGGACCGTGGCCACAGCTGGGCCAGCCATGTCGGTCAGTCCATCAACCTGCGCCTGACGGCCGGAGATGGATGCGCCAAAGCACACATCGTCCGCGTCGCCGTAGCATCCAAGGATAATAGCCCAAGCAGCGCGCAGGAGTGAAGACCTGGTGATGGAGCCGTTGGCGCCGTCCGTTGCTTGGATCTTCTTCCGCGCCACCCGCGTCAGAGGTGCACTCTGGGCCTTAGCAGCAGGAGGGAAGGCAGCCTTCCTGGCGTCGCTCAGGTAAGTGCTCCAGAAATTCTTAGTCTCCTCGGAATCAAGGCTCTCCGTGTAGCCAACAAAGTCGGCAAACGGAGGCAGTGAAGTTGTCGCCTGGTCCGCGTAGATCTTGGCCAGGGTCTCGAAGTTGATGCGAAGAGACCAGCCGTCAAACACGGCGTGGTGGATGGTCAAGACAAAGTGATTCTGTCCATTCTGGCCACGGACCAGAGCGTACCTGGCCAACCGGGATCCGTACGCCATTTCCAGTTTGTTTGTGTCGGCCATGGCAGAGGCCAGGTCCTTCTCGCTCATCTCCTCCCAGGCAATGTCCTTTGCGATCAAGGCCTGGACAGACGAGCTACCGTCGAGAAGAATCCTGGTGCGCAGATTGCCACAGGCCTCGACAGTGCGCTCCCATGCCGTGCGGAAGCGGTCGATATCGACACCATCAGCCAAGCGGTACACTTGCCTCATGATGTACGAGCCCGGCTGCTTCACGGCGAGGGACATGAGACCCGCCTGCAGGGCGGTGCAGGGGAAGACATCCTCAATGGACTCGTTGCTCGAAAGACCGCAGGTCTCCCGCACGAGGTCCTTGACACGATCCACATCCGCAGTAGGGATCAAGCTGAAGGGCTCGACGTGAGCTGCCTGGGCCTTGTCGGCTGTGGCAGCCAACGCCATCTCGTCCAGCTCTGGATGGGCAAAAATGTCAATGGTAGAGAGGAGAATTCCCTCCCTGCGCGCAAGGTTCGAGAGGTAGATGGCGGAGATAGAATCACCACCAATCTGCAGGAAGCTGTCATGCTTGCTGATGGCATCGGGCTGAAGCTTGAGGAGGCTGGCCCACAGATCCCGCAGCTTCAGCTCCATGGCCGTGGTGGGAGCCACCATCTCCTTCTTGCTGGAGGCGAAATATGCCAGCTGATCCTGCGAGAGGCTGGCAGTGAGCTCGCGAAGCTTGCGCCTGTCAGCCTTCATGGATCCGGAGATGAAGGGCATGTCCTGGAGAGGCAGGATAAGCGATGGCACCATGTATCCAGGCATGATCTTCCTGAGCTCGGACTTTGTCTTGCCCAGCACCTTCTGGATCTCGGCATCACGGATCAGGCCACTGTCGTCCTCATTCGACACAGCGGATACGTCGTCGGCAAAAGTGACCCATGCCACCAGCTGCTGGTTGCCGTTGTGGACTACCATGTCAACAACAACGTTTGCAACGTCGGGCACGAGGCTCTTGACATGATACTCCACCTCGCCCAGCTCGATGCGCTGACCGCGCAGCTTGACCTGGGTATCTTTCCTGCCGAGGTAGACCATGGCGCCGTCCGAGTCGTACCGCACAAGATCACCCGTCTTGTAGAAGCGAGGCAACCTGTTGGCCAACTCGGCCGGGAGCCAGTCCATGCCCGTGATGAAGGAAGACTCTGTCTTCCCGGGCTCGTTGACGTACCCTCTGGCGAGGGCAGCGCTCTGGATGACCAGTTCACCGGCACAGCCAATGGGCGCAAGACGGTTGTGATCTTCGGGGTCGACAACCCAGCCTGCGCTGTTAAAGTTGTGTCCAATGGTCGTGGGGACGTCATCCTTGGACTTGTACGTGTATGCCGCGCAGCACACGCAGATTTCGGCGGGGCCGTATCCGTTCATGAGCTGCACGCGATCCTGCCATGTCTCGAGGACGTCCTTGGCGTTGGCCTCGCCCATGAGAACCAGCGTCTTGAGGGCCGGCACCATCTCAGGTTGGAAGGTGCGGACAAAGGACGGGGTGAGGAACGCCAGAGTCACCTGTGCCTCGCTGATAAACTCGGCCACATTGTGCAGTCTCTCACCATGTGTGGGGATGCAAACAGTACCTGCCGAGGCCAAGGTGGTCATGGCCTCGACGATAATGGCGTCGAAGATGTGGTTGGCGAACTGCAAGGTTCGCGTGCTGACGTCCATGTTGAACACCTCCGCCATGCTCTGCGAGTTACCGAGGAGGGCGGCATGCTCCATCACGATACCCTTGGGCTTGCCAGTAGACCCAGAGGTAAAGATGATGTAGGCTGCGTCCTTGGGATCCAGCTTCACCGCCTGCTTGTTAGCAGGTGCGGCAGGCAGGCTTCGCAGCCCGTCCAGTGATACCTCAATGACATGGGGAACGCTGCCCTGGCAGCTCTCCAGCGTGGAGGAAGAAACAAGCATCACCTTGGCGTTCACCTCCTCGATCAGCGCGTCGCGGCGGGCCGCTGGGTACGCAGGGTCTAGGGGCATAAAGGCGCCTCCAGACTTGATGATGGCAACCATGGCCACCACGACCCAGATGGTTCGATCCATGCAAAAGGCGACGAAATCACCAGGACGCACGCCCAGCTCAGTCAGACGGGCCGCTAGTTTCGTAGACAGCTCGTCCAACTCGGCATACGTGAGCGACTCGGCCGTCGAGTAGACCGCCTGGTGGTCAGGGAACCTGGCGGCGTTCTCCGAGATGCGGTCATGGATGAATCCCTCCACATGCTGAATCTTGCCCTGGTTGATGGCGATGGCCCGAGCGACATCCCAGGGGCCAGCGACGCTCACCTGCTCAGCACCCGCGAGGAGCTGGCTCATGACATGCTGGAAGTGCGCGTACAGTGCATCCGCCTGCGACTCGTCCATGAGATGCTCGTGGTAGCCGAGCTGAAGATCCACCTGATCACCCGACACAAATGCCTGGATGGACAGTCCATATTGGAAGGATTCTTCAGTCGTGCCCTCGGCAGCGGATCGCTGCGCGGCATCCAGCTGGACAATGGCGTTGGAAGCAGTCTCGGCAACCGAGGTCATATGCTGCCTGGGCTGCACAACGAACAGGTTGGACAGGTTGCAGGCGTCCTTCGCGTCCTGGCTGACCTTGGCAATGTTCTGGAGACCATACTGTTCGTGGGGCACCACATCGAGCGCTTGCTGCTGCACGCGGGCCAGCAAGTCAGACATGGTGGCTGCGCCGCCCAAGCGCATACGAACAGGAATGGTCGCAATGGTGGTTCCGGGAATCCTGTTGACTCCAGGAACAGGGGCCTGGCGTCCCGACACGGTAGTTCCGAAGCACACGTCGTCCGTGCCACAGTACTTTGCCAGGATCAGGCCCCAAGTAGCACGGAGGATCGTGCCCATGGTGAAGGGAGTCTTGTTTGGCGTCTCGACCTGCAGAATCCTCCGTGTCGTGCGAACCGTGATATCGCTGGGCTTGGTGAGGGTACCAGGCACAGGGAAAACGGTGGGCTGAGCACCCTCGAGCTCCGCCTTCCAGTAGTCGGCCGTGGCGTCCAAGTCCAGGGACTCATAATAGCGGATAAACTCAGAGTAGGCGGGGATCTTCTCCTGCTTCATGCCGTGGTACGCGCGGTAGAGAGCGTCGAGCACGATCTTTGTGGTCAATCCATCAAAGACAGCGTGGTGCAATGCCAGGATGAAATGGTTGCTTCCATCCTCCTGCTCGACGAGCATGTACCGGCAGAGACGGTCGCCATAGCTCATTCTGAAGCTGCGGAGCTTGTCGACAGAGTCCTTCAAGCTCGCGCCAGCATCAGGCGCATCCCAGCCGCCGTTCTCCTCGGTGGAGACGACGGCCTGGAAGACCTGGTCGTCCATGGAGACAATCCTGGACCGCAGAATGGTGCACTGCTGAATGGTGTCGTCCCACGCGGCACGGAAGCGACGCACATCCACGTGAGCAGGCAGGTGGTACACCTGGTGGAAGATGTACGAGCCGGGCTCCTTGGCGCCGAGCGCCATGAAGCCACTCTGCAGTGGCGTGCACGGGTAAGCATCCTCGACAGTTTGGCTGGTGGAGAGCTTGCACGTCTTCCGGGCGTGGGCTACCATATCTTGGACGGCAGATGCAGGGAGCATGGTGAACGTCTCGGCTTCCACAGCGTCGACTTGGTCGTCCACCGTCGCGGCAGCAGCCATGTCCCCAAGCTGAGGGTACTGCATGACAGCAGCTGGGGACAGGCGAATACCGTGGCGATGGGCCAGATCCGCCAGCTCAACGGCCGTGATGGAGTCACCGCCAATGTTCAGGAAGCTGTGAGTGAGACCAATCTCGGTCTTGTTCACGCTGGACACCCCGTGGAGGACCTTGGCCCACAGATCCCTCAGCACAAACTGAAGGTCTGTCGTTGGCCTCTGCTCCTCTGGCATATCCGGCGCGACCAAGGCCTTGGAGACGATGCGGCTCCTCTTCTCCTTGGCAGAGAGCTGCGACTCCATGTCTCCGTCCATGTCATCGTCCTGACCGTCAAGCGTCCCCTCAGCCCAGACATACGAAGGCAAACCCGAAACGGCTTTGCCACGTGTGTACAGAGGCGCGAGGTCGCCCACGGCCGACTCCTGCCACAGACGTCCCACAGCCGTGAGGAAGCTGACGACGGCGTTCTGGCCTCGAGACTGTGCCGCCACGTAGTTGTAGGGCACGTCGACCTCCGCGTGCAGCTGGCGAAGGGGCGCGGCAAGCGTCGAGTGCGGGCCAATCTCGAGCACAACCTGGGGCAACGTGGTCTGCTTCAGGGCGACAGTGACGGCCTCCTTGAACTGGACGCGAGACATCATGTTGGAGACCCAGTACGCGGGGCCCAGGCTGTCAGAAGGTCCGACTGCCTTGCCGTGCACAGTCGAAACAAAAGTGACTTGCGACTCTCCTGACAGCGGGGAGGACGAGACACCCTCTGCCTCCAGGCTCTCGAGGAACTCTGCAGCAGCAGACTTCATGAGCTCAGAGTGGTAGGCCACGTCGACCCTCAAGTGACGGACCACGACCGTTGGCTTGTCGTTCGCAATGGCGGCGAGCACACGGTCCATGGCCGCGCTGTCACCAGCAAGGGTGGTGTTGCTGGCGCTGTTCTCACAAGCAATAGCCACACCATCGCACAAGTAGGGGGCAACCTCCTCGACTCCCATTCCGACGGCAACCATGACGCCATGATCCGCAGACTTGGCAGCCGTGCGGCCGTAGTAATACGCCACCGTCATGGCATCCTCGAGGGACAGGTAGCCGGCAGCATATGCCGCGGCGACCTCACCGCTCGAGTGTCCAATAACTGTGTCGGGCACCACGTGGAGGCGCTGGAAGCGACGGAAGAGAGCCATCTGCAGAGCGATGCTGAGAGGCTGCGCCCACTGCGCGCTGTTGATGCGACCGGCCTGCTCGTCGTCCGCTGCCCTCTCCAGCTCCGCCATGATGGACCAGGTCGGGGGGTCCCTGAGTGACTGCAGGGCGCGATCCATCCGCTCAATGTCGTCAGCAAACTCACGGTCCTCGCGGAGGAGCTCTCGGCCCATGCCAGCCCACTGGGCGCCCTGGCCGCTGAAGACCATGGTGATCTTGGGCGTGTGCGCAGGTGCCTTGTGGTGGGCGGACATGTTCGTGAAGCGTCCACCGTGGAGGATCGCGAACGACCGCACGTTCATGGCCTCACGGCGCAGTGCGCGCGTGTAGGCGATGTCGGCGCCGCTGACGACGTTGCGCTGGAGGAACTCGCGGTGAAGATGGACCTGTTCCCGCAGGGAAGGGCTGTTGTGAGCAGAGAAGAGAAGCAGCTCCGAGGCAGAAGCACTCTCATGATTCGGCTCGTCGAGAGAAATCTCTCCCACCTGCCTTGCATGGTTAGCAACCTTGATGAGCTGCCTGGTGACATTCTCAAAGTGTCGGACGAGCTCGACAACGCGGTCGTGGGACAGCACGGCCGGGTTGTGCACAAGGAACATCTCGGTGGCCCCCGTGTACAGGTTGACCTGGACGGCGAGAGGGCATCCAGGGGCGTTGATCGTCATGTGCTTGTGCCAGTCGTGGCCGTACTCCTGCCCGTGCAGTGCATGACCGATCATGACGGCGTCGACCTGCTGGAGGACCTGGACGGAAAAGAGGCTGCTAAAGTCGCAGACGCTCTGCGTACCAGCATTGATCCGGGCAATGTTGGCCAAGCCGTACTGCTCAAATGGGATCATGTCAACAGCCTGGGCCTGGAGCTCTTGGAGGAACTCAGACACCAGCTGGTCGTCCTGCATCTGCACGCGAACAGGGACCGTGGCCATGGTCGAGCCGGGCACCATACCAAGACCAGCCACAGGCGCGTAGCGACCAGTGCTCGTCGATCCAAAGGATACATCGTTTGTGCCGCTGTATCGTGCCAGCACGATACTCCAAGCAGCGCGCAGGATGGTGGCCTTGGTGATGGCGGGGTGGGAGAAGCGTCCGAGGTGCAGCTTCTTCCTGAGGAACTGACGCTCAGGGCTATCGGGACGCCTGGCCTCCACGGCGGCATCATCGTCACCGCTGGGGAAGCTGGTAGGTTTGGCGCCCGAAAGCTTCTGGCTCCAGAATCCCTTGGCGGCTTGGGCGTCAAACTCTGTCACGTAGCGCGCGAACCTGGTGTAGGACTCGGGCTGCAGCGTGTCATAGCCTGCGTACGCGGCGTCCAGAATGGCATGGACGATGCGCATGGTCCATGTGTCATGGACAGCAGGGTGAACCGCCAGCACAAAGTAGCAGCTCTCGTCGTCCACCAGGACGAGCTTGGCGCGGCAGAGCGATGAACCATAAGTCATCTCCTCAGCCTCCAAAGAAGTCATGACGGACTCCACGTCGGCATTCTCGACAATGTCCAAGGTGGGCGTCTCCTTGAGGACAACCTGGAACGTCTCCTCGTTCAGCTGCACGACCCTGGTTCGCAGGTTAGGGCATGATGCGGCAACATGCCCCCAAGCCTGCTTGATGCGCTCGACATCCACGGCCTCGCCCAGCTGGTACGCGTACTTGATCGCGTGGCCCGCGGGCGACGTCTTGGACCGGCTCATGACCTCCCTCTGGAAGGCCGTGCAGGGAAAGGCGTCCTCAATCAAACCGCTGCCCAGCAACTCGCTGGCCTCCCGGACGCCGCCGTCGTTCACCGCCGTCCTAGCTTGCTCGCTCAGGAGACTGAAGGGGACGACGTCTGAGGAAGCCGCGGCGCTGTCGTCAGTTGCTTGGGTGGCCTTGTCTGCGACGGCCACCAGGCGGGGGTCGCGCAGGATATCTTCGACGGTTATTTGGATACCACGGTCGCGCGCCGCAGCGACCATGTGTAGGGCCTGGACGGAGCTGCCTCCCAGCTGGAGGAAGCTGGTTTCGCGACCGATGAACTCTGTGGCGACGTTGAGCACCTCCGCCCAGAGCGCCTGAAGCTGGAGTTCCATTGGGGTCTCGGCCGGTCTGCTAGGCGTCTCGTATTCAGCGGCCTCTGATGATGCTGATGAAGGCTCCAGGCTGTCGACTGAGCCATCGTGTCCGTTGTGTGATCCTGTCTCGGCGGATTCATCGCCAGACTGAGGTGTGTTAGGTATATGATCGGTTTGACATGTCAATGTCGGCACTCGGAGACGTACCTCTGAGTTTCGCGAAAATGATGAGTATACAATAAATGAGCGGTCGCCCTCGACTGGCGCTTCGTTGGCCAGGATGGTTCCGCGGTTGTGCAAGACTGAATCTTTTGTGAGCAGCGCATTCTGGAGCCTGGGTTACAGGCAGTCACTCACATTCTACAGAAGAAATTGATGATGTGCTTTTTGTGATTGATGAGCTGGGCTGGCTCTCCAAGGAGAGCACATTCTTGACCAGCATAGGTAGGTTTGATGCGGACTCGTCGTCCGCGTTCTCTGATTCCTCGAGCACGGCTCGTACGGGGTCGCCGCCTGCGCAAGCCTTGTTGAGCGGCTTGAGGTATACTGCCACAGCAGCTCGCGCGCCCTCGGTGGTGTCGAGGTGTGCGACAACGGCGCTCCTGGCGTCTTCGTTGCGCATGGCAAGCAGGGCATCGTGGATACCACCGTACGAAGCCTTGGGTCCCTTGCGGAATGATCTGGCAAGTCATGTCAGTCACATGGGGCGCCTAATTTGGTCACTGAATGAATGCGACTCACCGTGATCCGCAGAGGTTGTACTTGTCGGACACGCGTGACAGCATGTCACGGTCCTTGTCATTAACATTCTCGTCGCTGTTGTCTGTGACAGCCCCAAGGTCAGAAGCGATGTATTCGCTCACAAAGAGACCGACGCGGGCTTGGGCGCCGCGGTACTGCATCTCGCCAGCATCCTCGAGGGCCCTGTAGACCACCTCGAGGAGCTTCTTTTCGACGTCCGCCTCGGTGTCGCTCTCGAGAGCATCACCAGAGTGCTTCGCGGGCTGCTCGGGCAGCCGGTTCACGTCGTGCACATCTCCGGGGAGATGGAGGCCGACACCACAGATCGCGACAGGCTCGTGCTCTGCGGACCTGCGGCCGCCGTTGTTGGTGACTGGGGACGCGCTGTCCATGTTGCAGTGATTGTGATTAGGGTATTGGTCGTTGTACAGCAGCTTGGGAGCACGCAACGAGAGACTACCATCAACTTGTGCGCAAGCGAGTCTGGAAAAGTTTTGAATAGTAGAAAGGGTCCAAGTCTAATTGTCAAGTAGCTTTCGAAACATGACTCGGCGAGCTGCCCCGAGCTCCTAGGATCCAAGCTCCTCTACCCGATCTGGAAACGAAATACATTCGACATTGGTCATCGGGATGGCCCAGAATGGATCCGCGCGTGTGGCAGGGCCATCCATGCGCCTGGGAAGCCGCCTCGTGTTGCGGATGGGCACGGAGTAAGCCAATGTGCTCGTCATGAACACCAGAGATCTGCCTATCGTGCGGCGAGCTCGCCCTGTGGAACAGGGCGTCTTACTACAAACGTTCTGGCGGGCGGGCGCACTTCTGTGGTCGCATCTGAATCCTGCCACTGGCATGATGGTGCATGTCGGGTCAAGCCCATGGAACTTTTCTCTGACACCACACCAACACCGATGCGATGATCATCCAGGCCAGGAACTCCTGGGTGTCCCCACTCGGGACTCGTTGTCTCCACATGTGCATCGTGCAGCCTCCGCACTGCATTGACCCGCATGGATCCAGCCGGGGGGGTCGTAGGGGGGGCGAGATGGGTGAGTGGGGAGGGGGGTGTGCAGGCGCGCAGGAAGAGGGTCATGGTGTTTTGGGAGGGCTGGGCAGACGACCTGGAACAAGGCGCCAGACGTCCAGCCCGCACTGTGCCAGTACTGCATACGGTAATAGTTGATGGCCGTTGCTTACTGCCTTACGTTGTACTGCCCCAGGCTGACGGTCCACACAACTGGGAGCCTCGCCTTCGTTCTCTGTTCCTCGTCTTCTATTAGTCCAGGGTCCCCCATCTCGACTGTCTTGTCCCGTTCTTGTCCGGCTACCCAACTGGCCTCCGCTGGCAGTCGGGTCAGCAATATTGATGATAGGCATGGCACCTGCCTTGAATATTCGAAAGTGCCCCTGGACCCGGGCGCAAAACTCTGGTTTCGCCTCTCGAGTAAGTCGATGTAGTCAGAATCGTCAACAACGGAAAAAGGCGCATTACACAGAAACTTGTCAGTTTTTCTGTAAACAAATGGGCAGCGGGCTCCCCATTTTCCCCTTGGCCCGAGACATCCAAATTTGTGAACCTGTTGCGGTTGCTGTCATTTGTTCATGAATGCAAGCCACACATACGCACATCCATCGCATCTGTAGACACATCTTGTAGTACTCTCTTTTGCTCCAATACCAGTCACGATGAATATTGGCAAGGCGCTGGCTCCGGCGGCTTGGACGCTTCCAGTCCAACCGCGCATCACGGCTGTAGCGAAGCCTCTGTTCGCGGGCATGATGGCGAAACGGGGCTTGGCGACGGCATCGGAGCCCAGGACGCCGTCTGTGCGCCGGCTGGACTTCTCTGGCTTCCTCAAGGGCGACGAAAAGCAGCAGGAGCAGTTCTGCAGTGACCTGATCGATGCGCTCTGCAATGAAGGATTTGTCAAGCTCAGGAACCATGGGATCGACAATGAGAGCATTGACCAGGTCTTTGAATGGGTGAGTGTCCTGCGTGTTCTTCCATGGGAGGCGTCCTCTGCTGACAATGACCAGAATAAGCGTTTCTTTGATCTCCCGCTTGAGGCTAAAAATGTAGCAGCTCATCCCAAGCAACCGAACCCCCATCGCGGCTACAGCTACATTGGCCAGGAGAAGCTGTCCCGGGTCAAGGACTTTGAAAAGGGCAACCGCCAGACGGTCCAAGTGCACGACATCAAGGTGCGTCTGCGTTCCCCCTTCACATGACATTCGTGGGATCGTGGCTCATGTATCTCCAGGAATCCTACGACCAAGGTCCCCCCAATGATGAAATGTACCCGAACCGCTGGCCCGAGGACAAGGCGATCCCAGGATTCCGCACTTTCATGGAGTCCTTCTACGACAAGTGCCACGGCGTGCACCTCAACTTGCTTCGCGCACTCGGCACGGGTCTGGGTCTGGGCCCAACCCGCCTCGAGAGCCTATGCAACATCAACACGTCCGAGCTGCGCCTGAACCACTATCCCGCGTGCGCGGCGTCCCAGATCCGCGCGGGCGCGATGCGCATCTCGGAGCACACCGACTTTGGCACCGTCACGCTGCTCTTCCAGGACTCGCAGGGCGGCCTCGAGATTGAGGACCAGAAGAACCCCGGCAGCTACTTCCCCATCATGCCCGAGGACAGGTACGAGATGATCATCAACATTGGCGACTGCCTCCAGCTCTGGACCAACAAGAGGCTGCGGTCGACGAGCCACCGCGTCGTCATGCCCCCCGCCGCCGGCGAGTGGCTCGACCGTCGCTTCTCCGTCGCCTACTTTGCCAAGCCCAACCGCGACCAGTCCGTCGCGCCACTGGCCGAGTTCCTCAAGGACGGCGAGAAGCCCTTGTTCGAGGACATTACCGCCTGGGAGTACAACCAGCAGAAGCTCACGCTGACCTACTAGAGGATGGACATGCAGGTGGCGCCTGGGGTCAGCGGGATGTAGAAGGGGGGGATAGACGGCCCTGTGGATGCTACGTTTGGCTTGTCAACGTCCTTTGTTTTTGGTTTTTTTTCCCCCTTCATCTTTCGTGCTTTCATGTTGGCTTCGTTTGATTTTGTCGCATGCGGTTGAGTTGTGGTGTCGCGTTGAGACGGGTCGCTTTTCTCTCTTTTTGCACGCATAGACTAGGTTAGACAGGCTCCTCACATCGCTCACTCTGCAATTTCACTTTGATTTTTACATCCAGCGCCTCTTATGATCTGTGAAGTTGGCAACCGGAGCCACCTCCAAGTGAACGAATATGAACATGTGACTTGCCTTGACGTTTACTCGTGCACGACTGGAGATAGGACGCGTGACCCTAAAATGGAGAAAACTAGGTGCTGTAGATCGCATGTTTCAACCAAGATATGTTCCATCCTAACGTTAGTGGTTGTCCCCATCGGGGCATGATCGCAAAGTCGATCTTGTTGGTCCCTTGAGCTACGACTCGTGCCCTGCATCCACGAAGCCACAATGATCAACGGCCACGTTGTTCATGCGTAGGACCCTTCATTACCACATGGTCGCACTTGTACATCAGGGTCCTTAAGTTGACTTTTATTATCCACGCCCTAAAACTGACTCTTTGCCAGTTCTGAGACCCCATTTCTGATCGAGGCCAGCTACCAGGTGACAGTGTAGGGTAGCCATGTAAGACTTGACTTGCTCAGCCTGTGTTCGTTCCAACTCTGGTCCGCTCGCCAGTTTGCTTCGAGAATGTCGGCCGCAGGGGAAATCAGGGCATGACTCGCAGTCCACGGACGCATGCAAGATGGGCGACATCCGACCCTCCCATCTCGCGCAGATCACGTCAGTCATCTCATATGTGCATCCTGCTCTGGGCAGTTTCTCCTACAGTGGTGCGTCACTCCCCGGGAAATGAAAACCCGGCGGCCCCAGCCTCCTACAACAGGCTCCTGGACCCGCTAGGACAGACAGGCCCAGGCTAGGCTGCCACCCTGGCCCACCCACGACATCCGCCCCGGCACTTGCCCTGGCGAAGCCCTAGGAGGTGTGTCTTTAGCGCGGGTGGCGTCCGTGGAGGAAGGGAAGGCTTACTCATACCGCACACGTCCTCCTTCCATCGTCTGACGCATGCTCTTTCCATTCCGTTCACAGTGCAGGGTCCGTCTCTTCTCGCCCACGTCGCCCTGCCTTTTCGCCTCCTCTTGGCGTCGCCTCGTCAGTCGTCCCCGAACAGCTGCGCGCTGCCTGGGGCGGCCGTCTCTCGCTTACTCCCTCCCCTGGCGTTCATGTCCGGAGGCTCCTGCATGCCACACGCTTGCATGGGCGTGGGCATTTGAAAATACATGGACTTCAATGCTACCATTGCCTGGTGAGGACTCTTGGCCTCGGAAAGCAGTCTTCGTCTCGACCTAATGACTTCAAAGAATCACTTCCTGGCTTCCAAGACTATCTCGAGACCAATTTTTGCGCGGGCGCCAGGCACCAATCAGCATTGTCGTGCCTTTCAAATTCTTGCCGACCATGGCGTTCGCCAACGCCAAAGACAGCCCGTCAGACGGCGCTACTGGCAATGAGTTGGTAGAGATGAGGCAGATGCAGCATGGCGCGGCCGACAGCATCGCGTCTGCACCAGGCTCCCGCGACCACGACGAAGCTGTCCTCGTGGGCAGCAGCCAGGCTACAACGGCAGGGCAAGAACCAACTGGCGGCGAGCCGCCAGACCCCTACGCACATCTTCCCGAGGACGAGGCCGCCATCCTGAAAAAACAGGTAGAGACGCCCGAGATCAAGTACGGCTTCTGGCACATCTACAGCTATGCCACCAAGCTCGACGTCCTCATCATCGTTGTCGCGGCAATCATGTCGTCCGCCTCAGGTGCTGCCATGCCGGCCATGACAATTATCTTTGGTGGTCTTCAAGGTGCTTTCCAGGACTATCTGTTTTTCCAGACCATCTCCTTTGATCAGTTTCGCAATCGGGTCGCCGAATTCGTGCTCTACTTTGTCTACATCGCGATTGGCACCTTCTTCGCCACGTATATATCTACCGTTGGGTTCATCTACACGGGCGAGCACATCACGAGCAACCTTCGCCAAAAGTACCTCGAGAGCGTCCTACGGCAGAATATTGGCTTCTTTGATAAGCAGGGCGCCAGCGAGGTGGCGGTCAAGATCACCTCGGACGCCAACCGCATCCAGGATGGCATCTCGGAGAAGATTGGTCTCTTCTTCGCGGCTATTGCCACTCTCATTTCCGGCTACGTTATTGGTTTCATCTATTCGTGGAAGCTCACACTCATCATGACCTCAGTAGTGGTTGCCTTCCTGGTCAACTCGGCCATCTTTACAATCTGCATCGTGAAATACGCACTTCCTATGGCTATGGCTGCCGTGCAGTCCAGCAGTGTGACACAGGAAGTCTTCTCGGCCATCCGCGAGGTCGTCGCCTTTGGCGGCCAGGAGCAGCGGGTGAAGCACTACGATGCGCACCTCAAGACGGCACAGGGCTACGGTTTCAAGATCAAGGTCGCCGTCGGCCTCATGATGGCCGTCATCATGGGCCTGACGTATTGGGTGTATGGTCTTGGCTTCTGGCAGGGCTCTCTCTTCCTCAAGCGCGGCGAGATCAGTATCGAGGACATGCTCACCGCCGTCATGTCCGTCATGGTCGGTTCGTTGACCGTGGCGTCCATCGGGCCCTACTACCAGGCGTTTCAGGAGGCTATCAGTACCGCCACGCGACTCTTTGTCGTCATCGACCGCAATCCGCCACTGGACGCGACCCATGACACCAAGGGAGAAAAGCTCGCCAGTATCGAGGGCCACGTGCGGCTGGAGAACGTCAAACACATCTACCCGTCCCGTCCCGATATCACCGTCCTGGACGGCGTGTCTCTCGAATTTGAAGCGGGCAAGGTGACGGCCGTTGTTGGTTCGTCGGGTGCCGGCAAGAGCACCATTGTCGGCCTCCTGGAGCGCTTCTACGAGCCCGTGCAGGGCAGCGTGTACCTTGATGGGCGCGACATTGCCACGTTGAATCTGCGATGGCTCCGACGGAACATTGGACTCGTGGGGCAGGAACCCGTGCTATTCGCTGGCTCGGTGTTTGACAATATCCGCAATGGCCTGGTGGGCTCCTCGTACGAACACGCCGCCGAGGCGGTGCAGCGCGACATGGTCACCGCGGCCGCCAAGAGCGCCAACGCGCACGAGTTCATCTGCCAGCTCTCGGAAGGGTACGACACTGATGTCGGTCAGCGAGGTTTACTGCTCTCGGGCGGCCAGAAACAGCGTATCGCCATTGCCCGCGCCATTGTATCCAATCCCAAGAGTAAGTCGATTCGACTCCTCCGCAGCGCACCCTTGTTTCACCAACTTTGCCTGGATTTCTGTTGCTAACGGGTGGACAGTCCTTCTCCTTGACGAGGCTACCTCGGCACTGGATACCAAGTCTGAAGGCGTCGTGCAGGCTGCCCTCGACCAGGCCAGTCAAGGCCGCACGACCATCACGATTGCACACCGCATCTCCACCGTCCACAATGCACACAAAATCGTCGTCATGGCCAGAGGGAAGGTTGTGGAGCAGGGCACGCACGACGAGCTCCTCGAACGACGCGGTGCGTACTATGAACTGGTGCACGCGCAGCAGCTGGATAGCAGCAAAGAGACGCCGGGGACGACGGACAGCTCCGAGGGAGAAGGCGAAAAAGCCATCTCTCTGGGGAAATCGTCGCAGAGTGATGATACCGCCTTGGCCCGCGATGTTGTTGGCAAAGATGCCGACTCTGCGCACCCGAGACCCTCTATCGCCCAACCCGCGGCCGTGTCGACCGACAAAAACGACGATCCAGAAGGATCCAAAAAGAGCCCTCAGTACCCCTTCTGGACCCTTGTCAAGTTTGTGTTCAGTTTCAACGCGCCAGAGACCAAGGTCATGCTCGTGGCATTCGTGTTCTGCGTCATTGTTGGCCTGGCCACCCCTGTTCAGGCCGGTACGTGTCCTCCTCACAAACCAGCAAGACGTCGTTGCTAACCACAGATGCAGTCTTCTTCGCCAAGCAGTTGCTCGTTCTCAGCCAGCTCGGAGCCCCGGGCGCCGACAGGGACGATGTGCAGAGCAGGTCCAACTTCTGGTCGCTCATGTTCTTGATGCTCGGTCTCGTCACCTTCGTGGCCGCGGGCATCCAGGCCACTGCTTTTGCGCACACTGCCGAGGCGCTACTCCGCCGCGCCAGGGCACAGGGCATGAAGTACATGCTCCGACAGGACGCAGCCTATTTCGACGAGGCGAGCAACAGTCCCAGCGCGCTGACGGCCGTCCTCGCCGTCGACACGGCGCAGCTTGCCAACATGAGCGGGTCCACCTTGGGTAGCATGACGGTGGCAATGTCCATTGTCGTCGGAGGCCTGGCGCTGTCCATCGCCATTGGGTGGAAGCTGGCGCTCGTCTGTCTCTCCGTGGTGCCGCTCCTGCTTGTGTGCTCCATTGTTCGCTTCTACGTTCTCTACAAGTACACGGATCGCGCGTCGCGCGTCTACATTTCGTCTGCTGCCTACGCGTCTGACCACATTGCGGCCATACGAACTGTGGCGTCCCTGACGCTGGAGGGCCAAGTCGCCGGTCAGTACGAGGCCGACATTGCCAAGCAACAGAAGGAGAGTCTCGTTTCCGTGTCCAAGTCGGGTGCTCTGTATGCCGCATCGCAGTCTGCGCTCTTCCTCTGCCTGGGCTTGGCCTTTTGGTACGGCAGCACGCTGCTCGCCTCGTTGGAGTACGACATTTTCCAGTTCTTTGTCTGCCTCATGTCTGTCGTGTTTGGCTCGCAGTCGGCAGGCAGCCTTCTCACCTTCATCCCAGACGTCGTCAAGGCCCGGTACTCGGCCGCCCAGCTCAAGGCTCTATTTGACAGGAAGCCAGCCGTCGACAGCTGGGAGACGTCTTCCGAGGACACCCTCAGCAGCATGGAGGGCCAGCTGGAATTCCGCAACGTGCACTTCCGCTACCCCACGAGACCGGAACGCACGGTGCTGCGGGGCATTGACATAGTGTTCAAGGCCGGACAGCACACTGCTCTCGTGGGGGCGTCGGGCTGCGGCAAAAGCACCATTGTCGCCCTGTTGGAGCGTTTCTACGACCCGGAGCAGGGCCAGGTGCTGGTGGACGGTGTGGACATTAGCACGGTTCCCGTGAGCAACTACCGGCGACACATTGCGCTCGTGGGCCAGGAGCCTGCGCTCTTCCAGGGATCGATCCGGGAGAACATCGCCATGGGTCTTGGCGAAGGGGAGGGCGCTGGTGACGTCTCTGACGAGGCGATTGAAGCGGCCTGCCGCGACGCCAACATCTACGACTACATTGTGTCCCTCCCCGAGGGATTCAACACGGACGTGGGCAACGCCGGCGCCTTGCTGTCGGGCGGGCAGAAGCAGCGCATTGCGATTGCCCGTGCGCTGGTCCGCCGCCCCAAGGTGCTCCTGCTCGACGAGGCAACGTCGGCGCTCGACTCGGAGTCGGAGCAGGTCGTGCAGGCGGCGCTGGACCGCGCTGCCGTGGGCCGGACCACGGTGACGGTGGCCCACCGCTTGTCGACGATCAAGAACGCCGACGTGATCCATGTGCTGGACCAGGGCCGCGTCGTCGAGTCAGGCACGCACAAGGAGCTGATGGCGCGCGATGGGCGCTATGCAGAGCTCGTCAAGCTGCAGTCGGTCGGGTGAAGGGGGGAGCGAGCACGTGGCACGCCGTGCGTATCCCTCGCCTCGTGGGAGCGCATCACACATGGGGCACATCTCTACTCCAGATCTGTCCACCAAAAAATATTTCTTTTTAGTTTGTACTTCGCATTCCACAAAACGATCAAACGATAGAGGATCGATGTCAATTTCTATTCTGTTCAGCTCTGACTCTGCATGTCTGTACTTTGTGCCCTGACTGATGCTCCAATCCACCTTGGTTCCGTGGTTGCTGGAACACAAAAAGAATCCCATCTTGCTGCTGCAAGACCGTTCCCAGAGACTTCTCCGGAGGATGAAATGCCGCCCATTGAGCTGTAAGCGAGGCAGCCCTCATCTTGAAGACGCTTGGCGTCTCGTCGTGGCTCGCTCTGAGCCCAAGTCATGCGAAATCATGCAAGCAAGAGCCTTTACAAAAAGAATCATAGGGCAGGCGATGGCTGAGTAAGACAGACCGTGGGCTTACGCGCTCGCCGTGGCAAGCACAGTACGTGAAGAATCCTGGCGGCACGGACAGAGGCGTGTGTCACTCAGCGCCACACCCATGATGCCCACCCCCCCTCCACCGGCACTGTCGATTCCGAGGAGGTGCCAGAACCCTCGGCAAATCAAGCGCCTCGTTCGTCCCACGGCACTAGGCAGCCCCTGATCGACAAATGACAGTGTCCCTGGGCGCGCCGTGTCGCAGGATGGCTCTGACAATCACGATTCCTCCAGACCCGGGTCCCTTTTGGAGGGGAGACTAGAAGCAGATGCAGACGGCAGCGCGAGTCACGCTTCCTTCCCGAGGCTCATTGTGCGACTCAACGTGGTGTGACGCGCTGCGACTTGGGAGGCCTGATTGCCATTGGGGCGCGACTACAGCAAAAAAATACAGTGGTGCAGCAGACGTTCGGACGATCCTAAACGTCGCACCCGTGTACTAGTCAGTGCCCTGATATTAAATGCTGTGAACGTAGATTATGCTAGCCATGGTCATTCATTCACGAGGAGCCAAGCTGACCGGTCAGACTCTGTGTCAATGTCGACTTGACATATCATATTGTATACTTTCACGGTAAGATGCTACGTAGCACGCATGCACTTGGTGTTGCTGCGACCAGATGGATCTTCCTTGAACCCACTGTGCCTTCCTTGCGCCTCGCCTGTTCTTGCTCCTCTGCCCCGCGATGCAATGGTCTCGTCCTGTGCTGACGTGCATGCGAGCTGCCTGCCTGGCCTGTCCAGTGTTGCCTGCCTGGCTTGCCCAATGCTGCCAGGCAGCACTGAGTGCTGCGTTTGGGATTTTACAGTGAACGAAAGGGTGGCCCATGGTGACCACCTTGTAAATCTATGCCACCCTCATGAGGACGCTACGCCCGCAAAGTCCCACTGCGATCCTCGGGGTGGCGCACCCACTCGCTGGTGGCCAGCCCCGCTACGGATGTAGTGACGACTCCAACACGACGACATGGCAAAGGATAGGGTGACACGAGATGATGTGCGCCTGCGTGGCGTCTGGTCGCGAGGCGAAAGCAGCCTCGCGCATTGGGAGTTCTCAGGCAAGCCAGCCACAACTCCAGCGTCCTGGCTGCAGGAATGGAAAAAGTCAATGACCAAATCGGGCTACGTGTACGGGACACCCACGCCAGAGACGAAATCAATGATGCTGCCAATGTGCGAAATCCTATTTGCCTGCCTACCAAAGTTCAATTGGGCTTGATCCATCCCAGACACCCGGGCTCAATCTGCTCCAGCTTGGCGGTGACCTCCTCCCACACGCGCTTCTGCCAGGCCTGGCCATCCTCGTTGGTGGCCCAGTCGGAGTAGCGATCGCTGTGGTTGCCGTCAGTATCGCAATTTCTTGCCTGGGTGTGGTGCAAAAACTTACTCGTGGACCTGGCAGTCGGAGACAAAGGAGCCGTGGGACTCGGGGCCCAGGGCGAGACCCGCGAGCACGGCGCGGCTGCCCATCTCCGCGGTGCGACCCAGCAGCTTGTGGGAGATCCATGTGATGACCCGCGTCAGCAGAGGGAGGCTCTTTGCCAGGTTGGTCTTGCACAGGCCCGGCTCGGTGACGTTGATGATGACGCCGGTGTCGGCGGCTGGCGACTGCAGAGCCAGCTGGCGCGTCGCGAAGAGGAGGAATAGCTTGGAGAGAGGGTAGCTTTTGGTCGAGTCCGATTAGCCAAATTTCGCTTGTTAAAATGAGGGGAGGCAGGATATGTCCTCACCGCTGGATCATAGCCGGGGCATCGCGCTTCTTGGGGTCGCTGAGGTCGGCCAGTATGTTGCTCTTGCCGAGGCCCTCTAGGGGCGACTTGGGCGCGACAAAGGGACCCATGCTCCCGACGAGGGTGAAGCGCGGTGTGACGCCAAACTTTTGCCCGGTCGCCTTGAGATGAGGCACCAAGAGCGCCATGAGGAGCAGGTTGGCAACGAGGTTGACGGCGAGGTTGCCCTCGAGGCCCTCGTGCTCTACCCAGTCGCCATTGGAGGTGCCGGCGTTGGCGACGACGCCGTCCACCCTGTCCACGTCTGCCGTGAGCTGCTTGGCAAAGGCGCGCACGCTGTCAAACGAGGTGAGGTTGAGCAGGCGGACCTCGACGACGCCCTCGCGGCCCGTCTCGGCTTCGAGCCTGGCCTTGGTCTCGTTGCCCTTGGCCTGGTCGCGCACGGTGATGATGACGCGCCTGGCTGTCAGTTGGACGAGGTGCTTGGCGCACTCGTACCCGATACCCGAGTTGGCGCCCGTGACGACAAAGGTGCGGCCCTCGCAGTCTTGCGGCTTGAGCAGCAGCGGGAGGTCGAGCTTCTGGGACTCGGCCAGGTTGTAGTTGGGGGCTGGCATTTTGCGATGTGGTTAATTACGGGACGAGCAGTGTTCGAACAGAGAGGTTTGTGTGATGGAACATCTATGAATCACTGTCTACATGTACGGAATCCTCCAAGCAAGCACATTTGTCTGGATGCCGCGACGCGAGACGACAGAGGCAACACGCGACCCCAGGACCATGTGTGTGTACCTGCGCTACCGTCAATACATTCTTTGCTCTTATCTCATGAATCGGCAGTGAGAAGTAAGCTCATGACTCAGGCTCCGCCAGCTGCCGCACGTCACCTTGAATGTCGTAAGGGAGCAGGTCTGTGCACGACCCACATTGCCCCCGGACTCACTGCTACGCAGGGCACTTTCACGCTAACAGTATTATGAGTAAAAGCGGCGTTGGCATGATAGTGCTGTCTACAGCCTCTCACATTGCGGATACTTTCATTGCAAGCTAATCATAGAGGGAACAGAAGTGCCGTAGATATGGACAGCACTATTCGGCCACAATCCTTGTCCCACACGGACCGGCTCCCTTTCGACATTCAAGGAGATGGCGCAGGCCCTGCCTGGCCCCTGGACCCTGGGGCCCCTGGATGATCATGCCCGTCGGCATACGGTGGTGCAAGGAACTTGAAGCGGAGCGCTGGACGTATCCGCTACTACATACGTACATGCAGACGGTCCCTTTGCGGGGAGGCAGCGAGATGTCAGACCAGGAACCGCCACGGCGCATCGACTACTCGGCAAACTTGACCAAGCTGCTTCTCGGGTCAGCAAGTGTCCAGGCGCCGCCAGCCCGCTGCCGTGATCTCACCAACCTTAGCAACAGTAAAGACAAGGACAAGACCTCATGTCGCTTACTTACTTACCTGGCGAGGGTGTTTGAGCGAGGGTGCGACGAAAAGAGTGGCTGACATGGTGTGGCACCAGTTGCTGATCCCACCGTGCCACAGACAGGGGCGGGCTCCCCCAGCCCTGCATGGTGGATCTCCTGCATCCAGAATTCCCGAGGTGGCTTGACGCTAAAGTATTAGTTGCATGTGCGTCTGACGCGCATCTTGACCCACGCTGGGCCAAGAGCGGACGGGGAAATTGGAATCCTCCGTAGGAAGGATTCGACATCCCTTTGGGAAGGATTCGGCGAGCCTTTCTGAGCATCGAGGATTCGGCGACCACTGCGTAGGCTGGTTTCACTCTGCGCGTAGCCCAGGAGGCCCACGAGCCAGCACACACAATTGGGGCCTCGTGGATTTGTGCGCATCATAGCTACATGTAGGTACTGTAGGAAGCGGCGGCCCCATGGAGCCGTGGCGCGGGAGCAGATCGTTCCATGCGGTTAACCTACTCGGGTTCCTTTGTACGTGGAGCGCTCTAGATTCATGTTCGCAGGCTGCCCCTTCGAACTTGACGCCCTGCACTGTAGCGAGGTTCATGCGTACCCGACACCCGTGTCGAAAGCCGCTACGTCATGGTCGGAGCTTTTCGCTGTGGCATGATGCCATGGCTTGACCTAAACCCTGTTCATTTCGGGAAATATCGAACCTGCTCACACCGCATGCAGCCTTCTCGAATCTTGACACGGGCGAGCGGTGCTGAGAAGAGGCTGCACGTGCACAAAGTGCTGTAGCTGCCTGGCGCGCCTGGGGGGAGGGTGTGGGTGTTGGGCGTGGAGGATCCGACAGGGACCAGGGGACCCCGACGGGGGTGGCTGTAGCCAGCGGCCGCTTTGTGTGATCCTCCTCCTCCTCCTCCTCCAATGAAGATTCTGCCGAAGGCGCCCGGATTCATCTGACACGTGGTGGCGACTTTGGATCTAGATGTCAAGCGCCACGCAGGAGCAGGAGGGCCGTAGGCTGGGAGCCCAAGGCACAGGGACCGCGTCGGGGGCGAGAGTCTCCGGCCAAGACGCGTGGGATTCACAATCCTGGCCGTGATGCAGAATTTACCTTATGGAGCTATTCTCTGGAAGCATTTCGACGGCAATGATCCGGCAGATGGCCATTCGCGGGGACACATACATCCGCTGGACCCACTGGACTAGTTGAGCAAGTTGGCCAGAGCGCGTGAGGCCCCGTCGTGGTGAGCTTTACTGTTGCGAAACGTGTGGAAATAGTGGGCTGGAAGACGGATGTGCCAGTCATGCAGCGACGTTGACGGTCCTGGCCTCGTGGGAAACGGGCGGGAGGCCTTCATTCCATGAACGTGGGAACGCCGAGAGGCCTCACTGAATCCAGATGGCTTGGACTGACCATCCATCCTCCCACGCGCTTTTCCATGCTACAAGTACGTGTGATATTGCACAGCGAGGTTCAAGAAGGCTGCCAAGGAAGTCTGTTCTTTTAGAAACGTCATGACATTGTCTCTGTGTGGATGAAGAGACAGGGGTGATCGAGAATCACACTAGATCCTATGCAAGGGGGACTGCCTGCAGCATATTCATGGTGGTGCTAAATTGCTAAGGATCCAGGGCCAAGCAAGCCTCGTTGGGTTTCGAGTCATGTTTCAACTTCTGCTGCACGAACTGAGCATCACGGACTATGCCGTCTGCCACACGAGCCCCGGCAGTCTCATGTCAGACTAGGCCTCCAGGATCAACTCTAGCCACTCTAGGGGTCTGGACGTGGCAGGGATGCTCTCAGGATTTCAAAAAGGGTCGCTGTATTCGCGGTGGGATGTTGGATCAACAATCCAATTGGTGACTGACACCGTGTGCAGTTATCATTGATATAATATCCCACCATAGTATTGGCGAAAGACACGCTTGCACTGTGCTCCGGTTGAGAGACTAAGCTTCCTCACTCGCTGTTATTCTCCATCACCAACACACTCATCACTGCTGCAGGCCTATCGCGTCAAGGGGTGCAATTTGGACGTATCCGTTCTCCTATAGCATAATTAGAAAGGTTTATAGCCCATTCATAGTGCTTGCTTTTCGATTCGGCACTTTCTAGCATAATAAGCAGCCATTTTCTAATCGTATAGCCGGTGGATACGCTGCCGTGGTTTTTGTCCTTGTACCAGTCTTTGAGGCGGGTCCAAGCGGTAATGGCTTGCTCGCGTGAGAGGGCACGAAGCTCGCGCAGCATTCGTGAGTCTGTCTGGAGGGTGGCTGTGGGTGTTGACGGCTCGTGTTGGCGGGATCGCCACCCTCCTCTGATGCCCGCTGCCGCTTATCAGCAGGCGGCCCGTTCGAAAGTCGCTTCGGTATTTCGTGATGATTCATGCAAGGTGGCGATGTTTAACAGAATTGCTGTGTTTGTTAGAAAGTTGGGAGAGAATCAAAAACTAGGCCAGTGGTCGACACTGTCAACATTGGCGTCCTGTTGTGGGCGTTACTGCAACCTAGCACGGACGTGAAAGTGCAGGGCAGGCCATGCGTCATTACCTCTGGAAGCTCCAGCACGTGAATACCTGCGCGTGAGGTATCTAGGCCCCTACCGCTGAGACGACATCCATGCTTCCTCATGCTGAACAGTACATGGATGCAAGAACGCTACGAGGAATCCGTCATTGTCCCATGATATGCGTGAAGCTCCCAAATACTGCTGTGCTCCTGAATCTATTTGAGCATTCGAGATCTCCAATGACAGCTCAAGTTCATGAAACGAAAAGTCACCATTAAGGTAGGTGGGCCCAGCAGGTCTCTGCCTCCTGGGCCAAACCTTATAGTCTCGTCGACGTCCTAAATTTGTGCATGTCTGCTCTACTCTCTGTTCTTTTCAGCAGCAGTCTTGGATTAGTTTCCAGAAGGCTTCCTTACCGAACCTTGTCTTTATTTTGACTGCCAAAGGGATATACACTCCAAGTTGATGTTGACTGCGATTGTGGCCCGCGTATCGGCCTATGCCGCATGCTCCATGTGATGCTGCATGGCCCGCCGCCCCGGCGCTACGGGCCTTGCTATCTGCGTGGTATACGCCGTGTTCCGAACTGCATTTGCCACTCTCTCTGCATCTTCATGCCCATGTGGCTCGCTGCCACGGCGCACGCCGGTCGTGCGCGCTTCAGGGTTGCAGCCGGAGGGTCCTGAGGCTCCAGCCGAGGATACAATCCACTCCCACGTCCATGATCTGCAACAGCTTGCATTCAAAAAAGAGCTATGGTATAAAAGGAAGGTGCAAGGGAGTGTGCATTGCCTTGATGCATTGATCGGTACCGAACGAAAGGGACCAAGAAGTTGTTAAGCTTGGTCTTCACCGCGCTCACCGAGAGCCTATTCATGCACAAAACCGACTTGGACTCCGTCGCTGCTTGAGATCATTGCAGATCCAAGTCATTTTTCGTCATCGTTGTGCTCTTCTCGTCGTTTAAGCACACGGCACCTCCCAAATTAGGACATTTGCTGCCGTCTGGTGTCTTCTATGTGTATATACCCCCCTTGCAGACTCCCATTGTTGGCAGGAATTGCATGAAATATACTACCATTGTCGGTGTTTCATGTAGTTGAAGTGTCTTTTTGCCAAATTCTTGAATAATGCAGCTTATCTCAACTTTGTCCAGCCAGCTTCGTTGCCAGAGGGCTGTACCCCTGACCAAGTCCACAACAGAACCCGCCTCGAATCAGTAATACTTCTCTAGGACCTGGCTCCTATCCCTCACCAGATCATCCCAGCACTCTGTCAAAGATAAAGGAAGCGTGGAATTCTTCTGCATAACTTTAGCAAGCCCCCACGTTCTACAATGCGCTTCAGAGTGAGCCAAGCCCACCACGGCTTGGCCACACTTGCCACTTCAGCACATTGAACATGAACAACAAGACGAGCCAAGCAGCACATGTGATCCTCGGCCCTGTCCCAATCCTCGGAAAAGCAATCACCCTTGCCAGCACCACCAGCGCAAGGCTGCATCGTCGCCTGCTGCCGCGCGGCCAATGGCATAGAACAGCTGGAAGAGGATTCAGCCAACGGAACGTGCCACTCGATGCTCGCCCGACACGATGTAATTTCGATGCAGTTTTGAACTGTACGCCTTGTAGAAGAGCTGTTCTTGGAGTTGTTGCTGTACCACCAGCATGCCTAGACCCCAGGACGCCTGGCAGCACAGGACAGCCCAACGTGCACCATCGCTGGGCAGACGACACGCGACAGCGGCACAACCTCGTGAGCCTATAAAGACTACATCTTCGAATGGATTGATGCTCTTTCCCTTGAAAGGGCGGCCGCCTGGGCCGTTCGGCGCGAAATATGAGCCTCTTGCCGCACGACTGCAACACCTACACCTACGCCCTCGGTTCCATGAGTGGGCACAACGTGGTTGGTTGTTGCGTGCTTGGCTGAGTATAGCACGGCGCGGGCATCCATCGTGCTCACAAGTCCGGTCCGCACCTTTACGGTCGTAGTGATCGGTCTCATGGTCGGCATCGGCGGTGCCGCACCAAGCCAGGCTGACATTCGGCTGTGATCAGTGCAGACTGGTCAGCCGTGGTGCACACAATTTGGGCGGACCCAAGTTCCCCATGGTGCTATTGCTTCAGGCGACCAGGTCACCAAGGACAGTAAGGCACGCGGCAGACACGCTGCTGCCCTGGAGGTTCTCTTTTTCGAGATGGACTCGGCCGGACTGATGGACTCTGTAGCCTGTGCTCGTCTGCCTGTTCGGGTGTATGCAATTTTCCTGATTCCCACAAGGCGACTGAATGGCAGCCTCATGCTGCTGTCAGTACTGCTGCGTATACGAAGGAACGCCTCGTCTTGTGCCGCCACCAAGCCCTGCGGATGGCGTAGGGTGCCTCGAAGAGCCAGAAAGTTTACCAACCCAGAGTGATATCACCATGCGACAGGAGAAGGACATGATCCAGGCGATATATTTTGAAGTATCCACTCTCGTCGCGCGGAGATTCACATGGTGTATGGAACAACATGCGAATGGTTCACTCAGCTCAGGCAGTACTCTGCGTGGCTGGTGTCGGAGGACCCGGCCGAACGATTTCTGTACCTCCGAGGCAAATCTGGAGGATGAAGTTTCTACACAGGAGCCTTCTACGAGACTCGCCACAAGACCGTCCGCTCGTCCCTTCATCCTTCTCTCATGCCCGACGGGAGATGCTGCAAAAGTCCATCGCCGGCATGTATCACTCCCTTCGTTGGCAGGTCCTGGACGCACGGCCCAAGACAAGGATGTTCTAGACGACGAATACTAGGTTTCCAGGGGCCAAAAAGGCCGTCATATGTCTGGGTGCTCGCCTCGGTCACTTGCATCGTAGATTCCCTCGATGAGTTCAAGGAGCATCTCGCAGGCGAGATTCTGCAGTACTTTGAGGACCCTTTGGTCAAGGATGAACGCCATTATATCCGCTTGCGCATTCTGTTTGCAAGTCGCCATTATCTATTTGTGTCCATGGGCACTGCCACGCAAATTCAGCTCGAGGACCAGTTGGCCACGTGCGAGACTTCGATGTCCATGTCCAAGGAAGCCTGCGACTGTGCAGCGATAGGATGCGAGATAGCTTGCGCAAAAGAATCGGAAAGGCTGGCGACGTGTTTCTTTGGGTTGCGTTGGTCGTTAACACCTTCAACAAGATGAGCAGGCGAGGCGGCATGGCTCCTACGTCAAGACTGGAGGGTCTTCCATCTGGTCTGCATCAGCTGTTCTCTGGAATTCTAGCTCGAGATGGACCGCGGGGAGAGCACATTCTCATGGCGGTATCCTGGCTCTTGTTTGCGAGACGGTCTCTGCGTCCTGAAGAGTTCTATCACGCCGGTTGGTCTGGGCTCTGAGTCCAAGGGCAGGCTGATGGCGTGGCACCGTGCTTGCGCACTTAAGTTGACAAGGAAACTCGGGAAGGTTCGCCCATCACCACGACGGGAGGCTTGGCGGAGGTTGTTGTCGCACCCCATTCAGTTGTCCAATTCATGCACGAATCCGTCCGCGACTATCTCATCAAGGATGATGAGCTGCAGCAGGTGAGGCCAGACAATCAATTGGATTGGGACACCAAGGCCATGCGCAGCTTAGCCTGTAGTGCCGCCAGTACTTTGGACACTGCCTCGCTGCCTGCAGCCAGCTCCCCATGGCAGGGCCATCTCCCAAGCAGGACGACGGCGTGATCGGCCCATGCTTGGCCCGATATCCTCTACGTATTGTCCCAGGACGAGTTCCTCCTCAGTTTTCCCACTCTGCAGTGAATCACAGCGTCATATTGTCTCGTAGGTTACGAGTTGTCCAAGAATACCAATATTATGAAAGACTCTACGCCGCTTACATGGGCCATTTCGAACAGACTGTCTGATCTGGCTGATTAGATGGTGATTTGGAGGCGAGAGTGTGGATGCAGCCGACAACGTGGGATGCAGTCTGTTCTTCTCCCTTGCTCACGGAAGTTGGACGTTGTGCAAGTACTATTCAAGCAAGGGGCGCAGGAGCTTTTATCACCAGGTCAGTTCGCTGACCTTGACGATGTCCTTTCGTAGCTCAGAGACACCTGCGCCCTCTTGTCCAAGCTGGACGAGGGCGCCACATGACATCTCGCCCGTGACATGACACAGTTTGCCGCGTGTGTAGGCTTTGACATGAGTCAGGCAGCGTTGCGGATATTTCCCGACAAACCCCGGATTCCGATATCACGCCGCAGGACTTGAACCTGTTGCGTACGCCCTTGATGCGCGAGCCCACGTGAATGAGCCCATACCGGGTGGTCCATAGGATCCCCCTCTGCTCTTGCTGGCCATGCACAGAGGCAGAGGCAGACGCCAACGCTCGTAACGACCGCAAGCGCACCGCCCTACTTCATTGCCTGGATCCAACGAGCCTTCATTCCGTGGAACAGGACAGCATCATAGACACTGCCCAACGACTGCTTGCGCGGGGCGTTAGAGTCGATCATAGACGAAGACGAGCACACAGCACTCCAATTGGTGTGTGCAAGCTTTGACTGGGAGTCGACGAGTCCTTACTATGCTGTCGACCCGTGGAATTCCCTGTGCGAAAAGGGGCAGAGATCAATGCCAGAGACAAGTCCGGCAAACACACCGATGGCGGTGCTCGTATCTGCTGTGATCCCCCGTGATTCCGTCCGCAAGCGCAATATTCAATGTTGAGTTGCGTGAGCAGCTCTTGGAGAATGATGCAATCTTTGACCGATAGGTTCAGGGTAGCCAGAGAACAGCAGCGATCTGCTGCCAAGAAGTTGAGCCATTTTCGTCTCGCGACTGAGAAACGCGAGATTGAGCGATCAGCAGCCGCCAAGAACAAGGCGTTCGAACGTATGTCCCAATCCTCGTCGGGATGAATGACTGCCCCATCGATGGCTCACGGTAGCGTCGATTGGCAGCACCCATTGCGGTCCCCATCATCATCATCCCTCCAAGTCCCAGTGACGATCATACGACCTCGCGGACAGCCAGTCGAACAATGGCCTACACTTTTTGCAATCAATCGTGCCAAGGGTTCAACACGATGTTTCAAGGTCCAAGGCTGCGCCACCACCATGTATTAAGCTTAAAATATCGGAATTGCTGGCCGCCATCAACTCCCAACCCCATGGGCCATGGGGAGCGAGGCGCAGCAGGTGAACAAGCTTAAGCGTGCTGCACGCCGCCACCCACGTTGCCCGAAAGAACCTTAAAACCGCTACGAGTCTTGGCATCGTTCGACCCAAGCAGACCATGGATATAATTATAGCATCAGCGACTGCTCTGCAGCGGCCGTCCCAGCCTGGGGTAATGAGCCAGGATTGGCTACTTCCATGGCACAGCCGAGACGTGGATGGGCTCCTCATCTTCAACTTCTTGGCTTGGCTCAGTGAGGTCGCCGTCTTTCGCGTCTTCGACGTTGTGGTCCTTGTCCATTCCCTCCCTCTCCATGTAACCCGTGAGGTAGTCGGACATCTTCACGATATCGCGCCTCGTTGACATCCTCCACCGATTACAAGATCTTCACGCCAAGACCCCTTACGCATGCTCTGTCATGTCTGCCAGCGACAGAGTCTCGGGGGTTAGCCCCGTCAGCGACGGGCAAGCCTACTCACCAGCGTCTAGCCATACCGCATATCAATCCGTCTCCCCTGTACAAGACACTGATCGATTCTCCACGGCGCCAGAAGTGCTGCCGTCGTCTGATCCTTCCAATCTCCCCGTGCCAGTCAGCACCTTGGTGAACGATGATCCTCGGAGTGGTCTGCAGGTTGTAGGGAGCGACGACAAGGAGTTCGTCCCAGGTGGTGGAACCGGCCATGGGCCGTATTTCAAGCCGGAGGAAGAGAGCGCGGCAGCAGCTGGAGGCGCTTATGATGAGGGAACCAGAAATGATGCCGGAGAAAGTGGCGCACTCGCGGCTGCTGCTCTCCCGTCAAAGCCCTGGTACAAGAGGAAGAAGTACATTGCCATCGCGGCCGGCGTGCTGCTTGCCCTTGTCGCCCTGGCTATTGGTCTAGGAGTGGGCTTGTCGCAACGTGGTGGTGACGGCGGTAACGACGGTGAAGATGGCGCTGAGAACGGCGCGGGAGGTCGCCAGGGAGGGCCAGAGTAAGACCGATTTTCTACTCTGACCATCCTCGATCAAGGACTGACACCTTATTACAGGACCAACTCTGCGGGCGACGACGTATCGTGCGATGGCGGCGCGTGTCCAGCCCTCCTCTCCGCGCCTGCACTGGACTCGACACTCCATCTGCTCGCGCGATCCAGCAACTCGTCCCTCGCCCTTCTCACGCGCAACGAAGACGACGACAGGTTCGGCACATGGACCGACCTCGGCCAGATCCCCGTGGGCAACGTCGTCGCGCAGCCAACCGCCATTTCCTCAGCGGCAAACGGCGACACGAGGCTCGACGTATTCGCCCTGTCCTCCGACCGGGGCACTGTCTACACGAGGCCCCGAAACGAAGCCAGCGGGCCATGGGCGGACTGGACAGCCATCGGCGAGAACGTGGGCAGCCGCATCGTCGCCTGCCGACCACGAGACCAACGCATCCAGCTGTTTGCTCTGGATGCTGACAGTGGCGAGATTGTGCGCAACTTTCAGATCCAAGGCACCGGAGGAGCCGTACAGAGGAGGCAGGTTGAGGAGGACGACCCCGACGAGGTCGAGCCCGATGAGGAGGAGCCAGATGAGGAGGAGGATGTCCCCGTCCCGCCGCCAGCGCAGCCAACGGGGCCTGCCAACAATGGCGGCGACGGTAGCAACGACAGCAGTAACGAGGTGTCATGGTCCACGACGGCGGGTTCCTGGCCTGCGATACAGCCTCGCCAAACCTCCCGTTCCGCACCGGCCGTGTGCTGCCGCGACTCCTCCACCCTCCACGACGTCGTCTACTACAATGCCACGCACGTCCTGCACACGTCCTACTCGGCCTCGACCAACTGGACCGCGCCCCGCGCCGTGGCCGGCGCATTCATCGGCGACCCCGTCGTGTTCGCGCCCCAGGACGACCCAGAAACCTTCCTCTTCTTCGGCCTCCAGGACGACGGCAACCTGTACACGTTCACCTGGCGCTCCCGCAACGGCGGCGAGTACACGGACCTCGTCAGCATCGGGGGCGACGTCGCCTCCCTGCCCGGCGTCGTCTCCGTGGACAACGACATTGTCGATGTCGTCGTCTTGGGCACCGACAGCGTCCTCAAGCATCAGCATTTCGACGGGAGGGCGTGGCGTGCTGACTGGGAGAGTCTCAATATCACGGCCCTCAGTGCCCCCACTGTCGTCCAGTTCGATGACGAGACATGGATCTTTAGCATCGACGCCGACGGTAGCCTGCAGGCTGCCAGCCTACAGGCGGATCAAGATACACCGGACTGGCGAGGCAGACTGCGGAGCCAAGACGTGGGAGGGGACCTGAGCCTGCGGTATTACTACAACAGCTGAAAGAGACAAGGACTCACGAATAATGAAACACGATGACCTTGCCATGGGATTGACCAGATTTCTTGAGGATGAGTGTATATAGTAGTAGTACTGAAAGATATCAATGGTACCATGATTCTCCAAAACAAAAGGAACAAAGAGCATCCGCGCATTCCAAAGAATCAAACTGCTCCCCTGGCTGTTCAATGCAAGAATGCTACACGTACAATCGTCTTTTGCCGTTCCTCGTCTCCTTCCTTCGTTCGCTTCTTCGAGCATCTCTCTCGTCTCTTCCGAGAAGGCGAGGCGGGCCGGTTTGGGCCCGCGTCTCCTGGTATTGTCCTCCACTGCGGTTATGTTCCTCCTCGGCCAGTTGTGGTTGGGGGTGGTGTATCAATGTGTGACTGCATGTGTCGAGGGATATAATGTGCTAAAATCAAGATGCGCTAGTCGCTTAGAGAGCAGTCTCCATCTTGTCGAGGATGGCGCGGGTGAACTCGTGGGTGGTCGAGTCGCCGCCCATGTCGCGGGTGCGGTACTTGCTGTAGAGACAATTAGCACGAGATGGTCACACAAGTGATGCAAAAGACTTACCCCTCTGCAATGACGGCGTAGACGGCCTTGGAGATGCGGTTGGCGTGGTCGTCGAGACCGAGGTGGCGCAGGAGCATGGTGCCGGACAGGAGCATGGCGGTGGGGTTGGCCTGGTCCTTGCCCTTGATGTCGAGACCGACGTGGCGGCAGCCGGGCTCAAAGACGGCGACCTCGCGACCCATGTTGCAGCCGGGCACGATACCGGGGCCGCCGACGAGGGCAGCGCCAATGTTGGAGAGGATGCCTCCGTACAAGTTGGGCATGACCATGACGTCAAACTGCTGGGGGCGCGAGACGGCCTGCATGGAGGCGTTGTCGACAATCATGTCGTTGACCTCGAGGGTAGGGTACTCCTTGGCGGTGGCGTGGAAGGTGGAGCGGAAGAGACCGTCGGCCAGCTTCATAATGTTGGCCTTGTGGATGCAGGTGACCTTGGAGCGGCCGTTGGCGAGGGCAAAGGCAAAGGCGAACTTGGCAATGCGCTCCGACTTGGCGCGTGTGATGATCTTGAGCGACTCGACGACGCCCTCGACGCTCTGGTGCTCGAGGCCCGAGTACTCACCCTCGGTATTCTCGCGGATGATGCACAGGTCGACGTCCTTGTGGCGGGTCTCGTAGCCGGGGATGTTCTTGATCAAGCTGACGCTGGCGTAGATGTCGAGCTCCTGACGCAGGGCGACGTTGAAGCTCTGGTGACCCGAGCGGTCAATGGGGGTGTGGAAGATACCCTTGAGACCAAGCTTGTTGCGCTTGAGGGAGGCGACGCTCTCGCGGAAGGCGGCTTCGGCCTGCGCGACGTTGCCAATGTCGGACACGGCGACCTGGTCCCACTCAATGGGGACATTGTCGGCCTTGAAGATGGTCTTGACCGACTCGGTGATCTCGGTACCGATACCGTCACCGGGGATCAGTGACACGGTGTACTTTCCGCCAAACTTGGAGGGCTTGAAGATGTCGGACTGGACGGTCGCGAAGCCGCGAGCAGCAATGGGCTGCTGGGCAGCGGCGCAGCGGAGGGCCTAGGGAGCGTTAGTCGGCCTCGAAACGGGTTCAATGGCTGGCATTGGGACTCACCCGCGCCGTACGAAGAGATCCACGCGACAGCATCTTGGGCAGTGGAAATGGACTGGGAAGGAGGGAACAGTGGGTGACGTAGGATCAGATGTGAGGCCAGTCCAGTTCAGATCGGTCTCTCAGTCGTCGGCTCGGCGTCGGCGTCGTAAGTCGTCGTCAAGGGGGCACACGAGAAGAAAAGAAGAGGGTATTCGCAAAAAGTGAGGAAGAAAATGTTAGAGATGGTCGTGGATTGGAGCAAATCCCGCATTGGCTGTGACGGAGCAACGGCCATGCACGGCGCGCCTGCCTTTTTTTTCTCTTGTCCGACCAGCCTCCATTGTGCCGAGCGCAGTTGCTGCCCGTTTGCCTCTGGAAGCCGCTTTCAGTGGGGCGCTGTCGAAACACTGTCGGCGCAAGCTCGGTCTGCGACGCGGAAAGCGAGCCATCGGCCGAGCCCGTCCACTGCACTGCAGGCACCAGTCTAATTCCACAAAAGGACTAGCGTCATTGATGCCCAGCCTTCCTCACTGGCGCCGCGTGCGGTTTGCCTACCCTGCGTGTTTATCTCAGGCCATTCTCCCGGGATATTTGCAAGGTTCTGTGGGATTATCTCGTGGGCACATTCCTCCCATCAAAACGCAAATCAACACTGTGACCTGATGGCGTTGGTATCGGATGACTACGCACAGCAATGTGTACCGACAGCACCAGGCCTTAGGGCCCCCAATCTTCATCTATCCCGCTGGCCAACTAACTATACTTCGTCTGTGACCAAATCATCATCGTCGTCGTTATCATCATCATCATAACCGGCATTATTGCACATCTTCCTCGTCGAGGGGCTCGACACGGACCAGGATTTCCTCCAAAAGCCCCTCGAGAAAACTGCCCACTTCACGACCCATGCCCACAGGCTCGGCCTTGTCGTAATAGTCAATCTCCTTGCAGACGTGCGCGAGCTTGAAGACTAGCTTCCGTACACGCTCGTGCGCCGCTTCGGCCCTTTGCTGCTCGGGAGTCTGCGCCTGCCCGGGGCGACACAGCTGTTGCACCCGAATCTGGCGCCGCTTCAGAGCCTCCTCTAGAGCCGGGAACATGACATCGTTTAGCGCGTCAAGCTCGCCATTCGGATTGGCAGGCGCTGGTGTCGGGAACGAGTTTGGCGTCGTCGATATCTCGGGCACGGGCAACGGCTTTTGCGCCACGGACGCCTGAGGGATGGGCGTCGCTCGTGGTGTCGACTGTGACGGAACCCGCTGCTGCGCCGGCGAGCCACCCCGGAATGGTGGGATCTCCTGCAAGGTCATCGACGGGATGCGGGCAGTGGGTGGCCGCGCCTGCGGTTGATGGGGAGGGGGCAGAGGCTTCTCCGGCGTAGGCGTCTGCGAGTTGTCCCGGTGCAGCGAGGGGGCGAGGTTCAGGTTGATCATGCCCATGTCTCTCTGCAGCTGCGCCTGAAGCTCCCGATCGTAGTCCGGCGATGCCTGCGGCATGGGCGGCGCGTGCTTCTGCGGTCGCGGCGTCTCCCACAGGTCCCCCGGTGACTTGGTCGGGCTGGCTGGCAAGGGTACCTTGGCCGGAGACATTTGTGCAGGCACCGGTTTCCGCACAGGACTCGTCTGCCTTGATGTACCCGTGTTCCCGCCTGCCTTGAGCGTATCGTTGGACTCGATTGCAAAGTCCCGGTTTTTGATGGGACTCGGCTCGCGCCGCCTCTCCCCGTAGTCATCCATGCTCTCTGGCGTCCGTGACGACCGCGCGTTTGCGCCGTTTTCGTTCAGTGGATTGAGGCCTGGGCGATGCACAAAGCCGCCCCTGTCTCCCACCAGCTTGACGGTCCCAAAGTCCCACATATCCTCATTCACCCTCTCAGGTTCGCTCGTGGTGTGGTTATGGGGGTCGTCGTTTTCGTCGCTTTCATCACTCTTATGTGTCGCTGCCCATCGCGTGTGGCGTTCTATGAGCTCGGTAAGGTAGGTGGTCTTCTTTGCCCTTCTGATAAAAGGATGTCGTAGCAGATCCTTTGCCGTTGGCCGATCCTTGGGGTCACGCTGCAAGCATAGCTCGATAAAGTCCTTGAATGCCTTTGTGAAATTACCTTCTAGTCGCGGAGGCGGATTCTTGGGGATGAGGAAAAGCACTTTCATCGGGTGTATGTCCGCATACGGCGGCTCGCCATTTGCCAGCTCCAGGGCTGTGATGCCCAATGACCATATGTCAGCCTTGTGGTCGTACCCTGACTGTTTGATGACCTCGGGTGCCATCCAAAAGGGGGTCCCGACAAATGTGTTCTTCTTGGTCATGGTTGCGGACAACTGCCCGGAAACACCAAAGTCGGCGAGCTTGACCTGGCCCGTGGACGTCAGAAGCACATTGGCTGCCTTGATGTCGCGGTGCAGCTTCTTGTCCGCGTGGAGATATTCCAAGCCCATGAGCAGCTCCCTAATGATAATCGCAATGTAGTCCTCCCCCATGTTTCCAGGCTTCATGAGATCGGCGCAGCTCCCGCCGGAGCAGAACTCCATGACGATCCATAGCTCGGCGCCCCGTGCGTACGATCCGTGGTATTTCGTCACGAAAGGCGATTGCAGTTCGGACAGGATGGCAATTTCCTGGATGATATCCTCGACCTCGTCTTCTGCACTCTCAATGTCTATAATCTTGATGGCGACAGCTTGACCGGTCCGCTTGTCGACGCTATTCCCGTCAGCTGGTGATTCGAACCGGGAGAAGGGTCAGCTTACCCTTTGTACACCTTGCCAAAGCTGCCTCCCCCTAGGAAAGTTAGTTTATGGGGCATTTTTTCCTCTTCCATCGTGTCTCATCCTACCGATCAGGTATTCCTTCGTGTACAGTTGCTGCGGGTCCAGCGCTTCACTCCCCTCGCTCGCCATGGTCTCGGAGGACCGATGGTTGTCTTGGCCAAGGGCGGTCGGTGCCTTCACTTTCTTGTGGCTTTTGGGTCTGTCGGAATTGTTGGGTCGTTAGGTCGCAGGGTCGGCGGTGAGGTGAGGGCTGAGGTGCTGCATAGATTAACCCCCTCCTATCCAATCTCGACGCCAGGTACGTAACAAAACAAAAGCAAGATTCTTGGATCTGATACCACGCTAGCCGGGTTTGAAGCACATTTACAGAAGTGGAAAGGGGAAAAAAAAACCGGATGTGGTGCAACAATGCAATTGATCAATAGGACGACCGGGGGGAATTTGTTTACGCTGCCACACAAAACGCGTTGGAGTCGCAACGAGGTGGTCGAGGGGTCAACCCCAAGGAGAGAGAGCATGCTTTGGGTCGCAGGAAGGCGCCCTGCGTGAATGAGGTCCAATTGTTTTGTTGTTCGCTTCTACTCCGATCAAGATGGCGGGGCATCGGACGCCCGATGCCGCCGCCAACACCACAGGCGCGGGGCGCAGCTTCACGTCCCCAGCCTAGCGCGCTTTCGATGTGGATGTCATGGGAAATGATTGAGTGCGCGTCTTTGGATAAGGCCTTTTGTAGGGCCTGTCACGAATACCAGCAGCCTGAAGAACCAGATGCTTCTTTATTCACGTACACACAGGATTGCATGGCACGTGCATCGAGTTCTTCCAAAGCACTTTACATTAGCTTTCCCACGGTAACCTGGCTGAAAACGTCCTAGCGCCACCAACACCGACCTGCTGAACACATGCAAGGCCACGCATCCTCTTGCATTATGAACTGGCACGAAATATCCTTGCAGAAGAATTTGGAATTTCCCTCGGCCGATCTATGCGAACCAAACCTCTTTACACCTCAACTCCAGAGCTGGATGGCGATTGTCTGCTCTGCCTAGATCCTGACGTACATGGCTCATCTAATGACTGCTGAGGCGTGGGTGTGTGTATTGGTCTACTGGGACCACTCCTAGTCCTCAATGAACTCAATCATGACAGTGCCCTGTTTCAGGCCTTGGTCCACAATCGTAGCGTCCAAGGCCTCAATGAGATCCTGTCCCTGTGGCATCTTCTTCAGTTCAAACTCCACTCCCTCCTTTCCTTCTAACGGCTCAGCCTTGAGCCACTCGTAGATTCGGCGCACTGGGTCGTCCAGCTTGAAGCGGCGGATCACGCGGCCTGTGGGATGGCGGAACTGGATGCGTGTGGTCGTCGCTGGATCATTGTCCGGTTCTGTGTGCGGACTTGAGCTTGAAATCCTGGAGAATGGACTTTCCTCGGCTGGCGGCTCCGGGCCCGGCTGGGTTCCCTTCGCTGCGCCGGTGCTACTTGAGCCCGTCTGCCGAGTCAGCGAGTCGGGGTCGTGTATGTTGGCGGTCGATGAGGAGCCGCTGCTGTTGTTGTTGGAAACTCCAGCCATGCTGTTTTTCAACGCCATCTCCAGCATCTCCTCCTCTGTCATACGATCGACGTCAATCGGCTGCGGCTTCTTGGCCTCGGCTTGGGGCACTGGGTTCTTGCTGTTCGCCGCTAGGCTGTAGCGATCTAGAAACTCGGCCACTTCGGCGTGAAATGTGGCGGCTGACGGGAACGGCCTCCCGCTCCAGACCTTCACCTGCTCGCCTGTTCGGGGATCGATGATGGACACGTGCGGATAGTTGTCGGGGTTTTCGTGGGTGCGCCCGGGAAAGTAAAAGTTGATGTACTCGCCGGCGTCGTGGAAATCCTTGTCGTACTGCAAGAAGAGGAAGTGCTCTTTGATCAGATCCTTGACAGCTTCGTCTTTCCAGATATCACGGTTGAGTGCTTGGCAGTTGAAATCGCTCATGTCCTGCAGGTTCACCATGATCCAGCGCTTGTCCTCCTTGCCCAGCGCTCGCGCATCGTCCCATGCCAAGTCGCGCTCCATGATATCATATGGCGGGCGGAAAAGGTCTGCCAGACGACGCGCGTGACTGTTGTTTTCGCCAGCTGCACCGCCTCGCGCAGGCTCTGAATCTTCCCAGATCCGTTGTCCAAAGGGCCCTCCAGCGCGGCCTGGTAGCGTGTTAGTTCCACCTCCTCACTCAAGACTCAGATGCCTTACCGGGAGCAGGTCGCCTGCGACGCAGTTGTTCCAGCATGGCCGCGTGGGCACCCCCGTCGTCCTCGTCGTCTGCCCATGCTGGGTTGGGTGCGATTAGTGTCTCAGTGGTCCGACCGATGGGAGCCCGAACACCATCATCGCCCAAGCCATTAGCGCCTGCAGACTGGCCGCCTCCTTCTCCGTATAGTTCGTCCTGAAGCCGTCGGGCCATGGCAGCATCCTCGTCTTCTTGTGCCAGGGCGGCCGCACGTTGCGCAGCCGCCCTATCGTCATCCTGGTCGCTGAAATCATCTTCTTGCATCACATCGTCGTCGTCGCTGTCAATGTGGATAATCTCCCGAGACCCTTCTCGTGTTGTTCGGCTCCCACCGGTCGCTGCTGGTCGACTGGGTACGCTGGTCTGGACGTTGGAGGCAAGCTCGGGGTTTTCGAAGTATAGCTCAATAGCTCGCGAAACATCGTTGTTGGACAGGCTGAGGAACCCCTCCGCGACTTCGGTGCTCGCGCCCGTGATGCCGCAGAACGTGGATATGGATTCTTGGTCCATGGCGGCGAGTTAATGTCGGAGAGTGATGGGTTTGTGACGAGTTCTTGAGATTGTAGACAGAACGAAATTTCCGCTAATAATGAAGATGAAGGATCCGTCTAGGTCGCGAGGCGATCAAAGTATTCCAGGTGAAGCCTGAGCGGACCCTGAGCTCAACTGGGGACCAGCAAGATTGCCCCGCCGTTGGCGTCCTCAGTCCAACTTCCGACGTTGTCCGCTGAACGCTGTGATAAATTCAAACTGTCAACTCTGGGTGGTGTGGATAAGACTGCGCTGCCCTTCCCAGAGAGACCTTGCTTGCCGTCGTGGATGCGCGTAAAGGACGAACGTAGTGCAGTTGACAAAAGGTTGAGCTTTCGATGAGTACGGCCGATTAGAAAATCGGAGCTAAGCAGGCCAGCAGGCAGCTCCAGTGACGTCGAGATGCAGTATGCAATTTCTTGCCTACCCTGCAAGGCCACCAACTCGATGATTGCTAAGTTAGATACTTGGCAAGTGGTGCGTACCCGTCGAATGCGATTATCTGAGTTTTTGCGCCAACCTGGGCTCATAAGTAATCGGCAAACCACAGAATGATTGCTATTTATCAACAGGACAAGGAGATGCGTCAGAGGTCGCAGTCAGTATTCGCGAGCAGCCTTGCCACTTCCGCTCGGGGCTGCCCAAAGCGAGGTGCAACCACTGATTCACCCAGTCGCTCGAATGTGACTGATAATGTCCCGAAAGAATAGTCCAGGTTTCAGGCGCGTTATATGGGACTCATTTCTATAGCATCTACTACCAGTGATCATAAGCCAGCTCAGTCATTCTGGTGTTTGTCTTCATGTGGTCGCTTAGTCATGCAGACGCTTGGGCAACGTCACCACATTGCCGGCTGAGAGTGAAGATGAATGAGCACTGTGAATTCCAGAGTGATGCGTGACAATGCAGCCTCTCCTGATTCCATGTTGATTCTTTTTCCACTGTCCTTGAATTATGGCGACATCTACGGAGCAGCGTGAGCTGCAGCTCGTGGAAAGCGTTGAATTCAAAATCCTCGCGGTCGCGAACAAGGAGCAGAAGCTTCATGAGTTGCTACAGCGATATCTACCTCCCGTCATCCTCAAAGCCACAAGCGAGCATGACACCGTCAGAGCCAGAGTCATACAGATCCTCGGTCGTCTCAAGACATTCATTCAGCCTCCTCAGATCATTCTGCCCGTCAAAGCACTTGTGCAGCAATACAAGTCGCAGGATTCACTCGTGGTCAAACATCTCGACTTGTCGTTCATTGAGCACAGCATCGAGCGTCTAGACGACTATGAGCGGCGCGAGATACTTCCCGTGGCGCTGCCGGGAATCGCCAACGACATTGATACCCCCCGCGCAGGACCTTTCTTCCTCATAGTCCTCCGACTACTGCTCGACGCACAGATACCACCTCGAGGGAGCAAGGACGATGAGGCGTTCCGCACGAACATGGGACTTGACGACCCGAAAGACGCTCAACATGTCGCAAACATGATTGGCCTCTTTATTCGTTTACGGACCCCAACGGCTGCTCAAGACTGGAAACAGGTCAATCCCAATTGGGAGTCACGCGATCTCGATTTGTTTGCAGTGCAAAATTGGTCATCTCTTAAAATCTACCAGAGGCTGTCGGAGCTCAAGGCGAAGCTCGTGGCCCTCTTGGCTAGTGGTGCATTCACTGATGGGGAGAAGTTCTTCCCAGCTCTGCTCGCAGCCTCGAGTTTCGATAACCGTGTAGCATCCGCAGCGGAGGAAATCATCAAGAGAACATCCGTGTCCATGGAAGATGAGATTTTGGTCAAGAGACTCTTTGACGCCCACGCCAAACTCCCAGCGGCATACCGGACGCGGATCCTGAACATGCTCACAAAGTCGTCGATATCCACAACCATGTCTGAGCGAATCATGGACGTTGTGAATCTTGATTTTCTTCCAGATGATGCTGCCGGTGCCCATGCGTCCCTCCAGCCTTCTAGCGCACTTGAGAGGACAAAGTTGCACAAGGCGCTATTCCAGTACCTGACCTGGGTGGCTCGGATCGGCCCATCCAAGGAGGATTTCTCCATTGCGCCCCAGCTCATACACAAAATGACCGCCTATGTCAATAGCCAAGGCTGGCCATCACCCGAAAACATCAGCCATGACCAAGTTCAGCTGCGGTCACGAGCTTACGAAACAATCGGAATGCTGTCTCGTAGCGCTGATATGCCTGTTCAAGAACGGCTGCATCTTGCACAGTGGTTGTTTGATTCATTAGCAAAGGATCCGACCCAGGAAGCGGTCGTCAACATTGACGGCGCTCTATCAACACTGACCGCGAACGTGCCGCCCAAGATCGGGGATGAAAGCGAGTTCTTACAGACCATGCTGTTGTCGTATATGCTTTGGGACGAAGATTATCCCATGGACGCTCAGGATTTCCCCGATTACATGACAAAGAAAGGCGCGCCAATCGCACGAAGCACGCGCCATGCTGTTGTCAAGTGGGCCAACCAGTGCTTATCATTCTCCAGCGTGCTAGGTCGGTGGATCGATATTCTCGCAATTGGAATGGGCACAGTCCAAGGGCAGGGCAACAAAAACGATGTTGTCGAGCAGGGTCACAAAGGTCTTGATCCCTGGACATACCGTGCCAGTAACGACGCGACTCCCGACCTGCCTGACTGGAAGAACATGGTCGTCATGTACTTTGGAAGGCGCATCACTCCCACGAGCTTCAGCCAACCCGAATCTTTGGACGAAGTCAGCGACGCTCCCGACGCCTTGCATCGCAACTTCAGCGGACCGTATTTCACCGCGGTGCCTGTTGCCTTGCGGTATATCAAGCGCATGATGTTCTTGTCAGCTCTGGGACCCGATTTTCTACTCGAACCGAATTGGATGGAGAAACTAGACTCGCAAGTCGAGACAAGTGTGGCAGTTCGAGAGAAGATTAGAAAGTACCTCAAGGACCCAGACATTGACTACGGGTACTGGATCCTGTACTTGAATGCCTGTCTAGCCGGCGCTATGGAAAAGGACAGCCAGATTGCGGAACCGTGTCTGCGTTGCTTCATCGATGTCGCCTCTCTAGCTTCTGGCGGTGGCCTGGGATTCCTGGCGAACAAGGCCGACGGTCTCCTGACACTGGTCACCTCGAACAGAAAGGAGGTCAGGCACTTGGCAGCACAAGCCTTTGGCATCTTGGCAGCACATCCAATCAACGACGACAAACTTGTATCTGGTTGGAGCTCCAAGTTGCAACAGCTGTTCTCTGGCGCAGAAAAGGCTGTCGGCTCCGAAGTGACTGCAGCCGAAGGCGCTCTGATGGCTTTCGGATACCTCTGCTCACGCTCAGTGTACTACAACCGCACGTCCGCACAAGAGGTCAGTTATCCTCTGCAGTTTCTCCTTAGCGAAACAGGCCCAAGCTCGCTGCACGAGGCTGCGCTGGAAATGTTTCCCCAGCTATGGGCTGCCCGGTTGGCGCTACCGCCGAACGAAGGCGATGCAGGCATCGACAAGGTATTGAGTAGGCTCACAGGGCAGGCGAAGAAAGGCAACGAGAAGGCCATTTTTGCGCTCGGTAGATTGGCAATAAGCTTGGAGGATGACGGTGATCAGGCCACGACAGGGGCTGACCTCCTCACCAAAGGTACCCTGGGTGCCATTCTCAAAGAATTGTTCGCCCTTCACGAACTCAAGCGCACGGAGGTTCAGTTCTCTGTCGGTGACGCGATCAGCGCAGCAGTTGCTCGTTGGGATTCCGACAGCGTCAAGCTGGGCCTCGATGTTGAGGTACGCAACGGAACTTTCCAGAGAGGTATTCGGAAGGACTTGACAAAAGCGGTGCTCGACAAGCTCTTTGCCGATTGCAAGTCCACCAAACCGTCCCTGTTGAAGGCATCTGGCATTTGGTTGTTCTGCATCGTTCAGTATTGCTCTGACCTGCCCGAAATCCAGTCCCGATTGAGAGAAGCGCAGGGCGCTTTCATGCGTCTGCTCAGTGCCAGGGATGAGCTTGTCCAGGAAACAGCATCGAGAGGTCTTTCGCTCGTGTATGAGCGTGGAGATGGGGATCTCAAGAGCACCCTGACCAAGGATCTTGTGTCAGCCTTCACGGGGAGTGGAACACAGCTCAAGGTTGAAGAAGACACGGAGTTGTTCGAGGCCGGGGCCCTGCCGACTGGAGAGGGCAAGTCGATCACATCATACAAGGACATTGTCAATCTCGCCAACGAAGTGGGCGATCAGCGATTGGTCTACAAGTTCATGTCCCTGGCCGCCAACGCGGCGACGTGGACGACGCGCTCGGCCTTTGGTCGCTTCGGGCTGTCCAACATCTTGTCAGAGTCCGAAGTTGACCCCAAGCTTTACCCAAAGCTATACCGTTACAGGTTCGATCCGAATCCAAACGTACAGCGGTCCATGGACGATATCTGGAAGGCTCTCGTCAAAGACTCTGCATCAGCGCTGGATGAGCACTTTGATGCGATCCTCCAAGATCTGTTGCAGAGCATTCTCGGCAAGGAGTGGCGCGTCCGCCAAGCAAGTTGCGCGGCCATTTCCGACCTGCTGCAGGGAAGGCCATTTCCCCAGTACGAGGCGCATTATCAAGAAGTTTGGGCTAAGGCCCTCAAAGTCCTTGACGATGTGAAAGGGAGCGTTCGCGAGGCAGCCTTGAAGCTGTGCATGGCCTTGTCGACTAGTCTAGTGCGACAGCTGGAAGAGAACAACTCGAGTGCGGCTGCCAAGGCGATGATGAACGAAGCACTGCCGTTCTTAACCTCGGAGAAGGGCATGGAAAGCTCGGTGGATGATGTGCGATTCTTTGCCACCATTACTGTCATGAAGATTGCAAAGCATGGTGGCGACGCGCTCCGACCATTTATTCCAGATATGGTTCCGCAATTACTTGGCTTGCTGAGCACCATTGAGCCAGAGCAGATCAACTACCACTACCAGCGCGCTGGCGACGACAGTCGCGACAAAATAGATAGGCTCAGGTCGCAAATGGTGAACCAGTCGCCCATTTCCGAAGCGATTGAGAACTGCCTTCGCTTCGTGGACGAGGACGTAATGACGTCGCTGGCGCCCAAGCTGACGGCGACAATCAAGAGTGCGATTGGCATGCCGACCAAGATTGGGTGCAGCAGAGTCCTGACAACACTGTTCACCCGGCATGCCGCTGACATTGAGCCCTTCTCGTCCGGCCTACTGAAACTCATGGAGAAACAGATCCTCGACAAGAACGACGAAGTCAGCCAAGCATATGCCAGGGCAGCTGCCTATATGATGCGCGTCGTATCCGATGCTGATAAGTCCCGCTTCAGCGAGCGGCTTGTGGAGATGTACGTGCAAGCGGAGGAAGAGTCGCGCCGCCAAAAGGTTGCCGACGCTGTCCTCTCCCTAGCCAAGCTCTCAGCCGATCACTTCACCGCGAACGAGACGGAACTACTCCCCTTTGCGTACTTGGGGCTCCACGACATTGACGAGTACACAAGCAAGGTCTTTAAGGAGGTATGGGAGCAGCATGCTGGGAGCAGCAGGACTGTTGTTCGTTATGCCCCTGAGATTGTCAAGTTGGCCGACCGATGCCTTGAGACGACGCAATGGGGTCTCCGCCATACGGCAGCCTTTACCGTTGGTGCGATGGCTGCCGACGTGGCCAGTGCCAGCGATGCCACTGGGTCCATCAGCGACAGCAATTTGAAGTTGCTGTGGCCGATTTTGGACAGGGTACTCGCGCTCAAGACCTTTCCCGGTAAGGAGAAGGTGCTCGAATCGTTTCCCAAGTTTGTTGAGAAGGGCGCGTCACTACGAGAAGATCCAAAGATTGACGCGCAGATGCAGAAGATTGCACTGCGGGAGGCTAAGCGCAACAACGACGAATACCGAGTGCACGCCTTCAAGGCACTCTGGCAATTCATCCAGGCGAGAAACAGCCCAGCCGACATGCTGCAAGATGTCATCAGCATTGTCACGCCTTGGTTGGACGACTTTACGGAGGACAAGATGGAGGTTGACACGAAAGAGGCCAAGGAAGAACTGGCATCGAAAACTGCCACCAATGGCTTTCAAGCCATCGCCCGGGGATACAGCCATTGCCAACTACAGAGGGAGCCTTGCGGAGTGCTCGACAAGGTTGCCGGTGCACTCAATCCCTATCTGTCGAATCCCAAGTTCTTCGCAATCAAGCGCGAAGTGTGGTACGACGCCGTCTTTGACGCAATGCAGGCATTGTCTGGGCACTCGAACCCAACAGCCAAAGACAGCGGTGTCTCACTCAAACTCCTCGAGAGTCTGGACGTGGAACAGGCCGAAGCAGGCAACGAGGGCCAAAGGGTTCGCCGTGCCGAGGCTATCAGCGCCGTGGCCAAAGCGATACAAGGCAAGGCCTTTGGATCTGATGGTCCCAGTGTAGCCACATTTGAGCACGAGGTGCAGAAGGCCGTTGGCAGAGAGCGAGCCCTGAAGCCACAGCGGGCCTTGAAAGAAGCAGCAGAGGAGCTGGGCAAGGCCATGCGATCTATGTAGGCGGGTGCCATCAATGGCCACACGTGCAATTGGCCGACTTGTGCATAAGGTACTTCCTGTGCCACCTTAACTTGATAGGCTACGCATACCATTGACAACACTGCCGTCCATTTCACGATGCCATCTCGAAGATAAACGCACGTGACCGTCTCGGGTCTGAGAATGACTCGCGCGTCGGCCCACCAGATGAATCGGCGTCCCATCCATCACGAGGCCAGTGGCCCAATCGTGACAGAGTCGTCTCAGCGCATTGCCCAATTTTGCCCGCCGAGACCGCCAGAGCAGCGAAACATGGGCCGAGGGACCCGCCTCCAGGCTGTGCGCGACGACTTGATTTGCCTTTGCATTTCCATACCACGTTGGGCAGGATCGGGAGCTTCGGGATCGTAATGATGGCCCACTGCGCGCAAACTGCCGTGTGCCCTGTTGGCATGCTGCCGATACCGCGCGCTCGGTATCGGACGACATTGGTCGGGTCTGGCGAGTAAGGTGATGGTTCGTCACGGGCAGTCTGAGAATGTGGTCCAGAACGACCTTCAAGGGTCGGATCGCAATGTCAGACAATCAGACTCGATCAGGTCGAAATGACGGGTTCTTGCAGCGACTCGATCTCAGACAGTGACCCGAAAAAAGTAGCGTGCTGCACGTAATGACCTGCTGATGCCAGTTACGCCTGTGGTCTATAGACACACCCCCATGGCTGCTGAACATTTCAAGTTACTGGGGACCGCACATATCCACAGGTGAACAGGGCGATCTTGTCGATTCTCATAACGCTTTCCTGTCAAGTCGTGTTCAGTTACCTGAACATGTGGCTACGTGCAGCATGGGGTGAGAAACAGTGAATTTTGAACCGCATTATTGCGCTTTCCAGACAATAATTCAACATGCCCTTGCCTTCAATTCGCACGTCGCCTCGATTCGAGGTTCCTGATAGGGCCATAACCCTGTCACCAGGTATTGCACGCGGCCCCCTCAGCTCTCCACAAGCTGCGCTATTCATCCACGACGAACGCTCGCTACGACCACTTTTAGCAGGGCAGCCGTCTCCACATGAGGTCAACATGCCCTCATGCTGCATACGAGAAGTTATAGGTAGCTGATGAGATCTTCCGTCATTGGTAGCACGTATTCGTATTTGGGTCGTCAGCAACAGGGTAGGTCGATGAGCTTCTCATAATCTGGTGAGAGACCGGAGCAAGTAAAGTTGCTTCCGTGACCTCGCCGTCTTCCCATTGGGATCTCGCTTTACAACGAATCTGAGACATTGGCGCTCTAACAAGTATTCGCTGTGCAACTTCGGCTGATGACATCCGCTTGTTTCGTAATGATGGTAATTCGCGACGGTAGCGTCTTGCGATTTAACTCTGGCACGTTCACAGTCACTTGAAGGGACGACATGAGACATCATCACGCTTGAGCGTTGTGCCACCGAGACCGCCATATTGACGTGTCTTTGTTGTTCATCTCATGCCATTCCACAGAGGTCGCCGGCATGATTCGCCTGCCAACAAATACTCTATGCTTGGCCTGAAGTGTCTTGGTCGCTGTGCTCGATTCCCAATGAGATGATGTCTCAAGCCATGCCTCTCCACCAGCTCCCATGTCAGTGCCTGAAGTGTAGCAAATACCTTATCCCAAGGCAAGCTTGCCGCGCTGTGCAACCGTCTGCCAATGCCCGTATCAGCGTCTATGTGGCACATGGTCGCCCCTGGCCAAGCTGCCTCACCTGACGCACTGCAGAAAAGCAGAGCTGGCGCTGAGGGAGCTGCAAGATTTCCATGGTTTGCTGATGCACCTGAAGCCGGCCGGCTTGTGCTTAATGGGGACATGGGATTTGACCAGTGAGGGCCCAACTCGTCGCTGTGCGAATCCTCGTCAGTGGGAGCTAGTGGGCCCCGGTCGGTGCTACAGCAAAATAATAAAGACACGGCTGGCAAGCCGTGAGGGGGAGCTGTCATGATGCCCTCACGCAGGCAGAGACGGGGCTGGCAACGACTTGTCTTGAACTCTAAATCAGGCCGCTGGCTGGCTGCACCCACCAGGGCCTGAGGTACTGTTGTGCATCCCTGCTGGCGTAACTGGACGCCGGCCAATTGACCTTGCTTAGCACTCATGGCGCGATTCCACTTGCAAGCCGTGCCTGTCATTTGTTTCAACAGATCGGAAGAGCAAACAAACTGGTCGTGCTGAGGGGTCTATGCCCGTTGAATAGCAATACAAGTTGGGAAAGGCATCACCTTTATCAGGAAATAAAATTCACGATGCTAACATCGACCACCGTCAAGAAAGCGATCCGGCAAATGTCCTCCTGCCGAGTGCTAGCGCCACCCCTGGTCACACAATGCCATGTTCAAGTTCAAGGAAATCGACGAGGCTGCTCCTCGAGTGGAAACTCTCTCACCAATGAATTTCCCCACCATGATCACGTAATCGACCTTTCGAGTCCAAAGAGCATCGCAGACTCAACAGAGTTTGACCTTAATCGACGCCGTCGACGTAGGCGCAAACTTGTTATCCAGTCATGTCCATGATCAGCCACGGACCGCGTAGACACCATGGGAACTGTCCACGGCTTGGAGTTGAACCCTTTTGCTCCCCTCCCTCTCCTGCCTCGTGATCGAGAGAAACTCCGTGTCCTTTTGCCCGCTTCACACTGCTCCTAGTAGCCTCCGCACGGCACTCCAGCATCACCGCATCATCCATCCACTCTCCTTGTGCATTCTGTGCCTTGAAATGCGCGACAAACAATAAGGGCTTCCGACGTGCATGATACCGGCCTCGAAAAGCCCCATCGGCAATTCACCTCTTGACCAATCGGTTGCCAGCAGCGATATCATCCACGAGTCCCGCGCAGCAGTTCAGCACGGCTGCCGCAAACGGAGCTCCCGCAGCGACATCAAATCGAAGATCCCCTTGCGTTACGAGCAGGGCCTAGGCGGCGCCCGTGACTCAATCCACCCCCTCCCTTGTCCACCACGCGCTCCACATCTGGGCCTCAAGTCCCCGCGCGACTCGGCCCAAGGCTGTCTGGCTGGCTGGGTGTGCCTCAGTGGTGCCAGTGCTCTTTTTGTGCGGCGGTGGATTGCGTCGTGGCCCAGGCAAGACCCAGCTGTGCGGCGGATCTATGGGCCAAAAAAAAAAGCTTTCGCCCGTCATCTTCAGTCACTTGTGCACCCTCTGGTCCATTTTCGTGAACCTCTTTTGTTTCTCTCCTACCCTTCTTCCCATCGAATTCATTTCCACGTCACGGCTGCCACGGTTTATTCCCTTGCGCTTGTTTCGGCGAATTGGCTCAGTGTCCGTTGTTTTTGCCGGCGCACAAAAGTAAGTACCTGCTTTGATGCCAGCCCCTCCCCAACACGATTTTTCGATGCTCCGATCCTCCCCATCGTGCTGCTGCACCGCATCCTCGACAACACGGACGGCATCATTCTCCGCGACGACGACGATGGCTTGACTGGATGCAACATGGCGACAACTCGATCTGCGTAATTTCGATATCAGAATCTCCACAATGACGACACGACGATTGGACTGGATGGCGGAGGGGACTGCGCGTGTCCAGCAGAAGGAGGCGGACGATGTCGATGTGGGAGAGGAGTACGAGCTGAGACGGCGAATGGCTCGATTTCGCAATATGTTATCGCCTGGTCAAATGTCCTTCTCCGCACACTGCCAGCCGCATCACCTTGCCAGTTCGTACATCTCGTCGCGCCGCGCATGGGACGCTCCATGACCCGCCAAGGCACAGGTTGTGGAAGATGCCGGGACGACTACAAGGCGAGTGGAGCACGACCGTTGCACACGATTCGCAGACATGCTTGGCAGCTCACGCCACCATCTGTGACGCAAGATGGTGATGGAGAGGACGACTGCGGCTGCCTGTGCCAACCAAGGACCTTTGCAGGGTGGACAAGACGGGACCCGACAACGACGACTTGAGGCGAACAGCTTCGTTGCACGGACGATGACCGGCACCCAGCGCCCACCCCGAATCTCGACCTGGAGAATGATGCCGCCCGATATCTAATCAACTGCTTTGCTTATGCACAATACAACAGGAAAGCGGAGAGCTAACGTGTCAGGTTGTCGTGATTTAGCAGCGCGAACAACACCTCTTATTTTCGGAGTCTCGGCTTTGGGTTTGGATACTCGTCTGTGCGATCTGTTCCTCTCCCGACTTCGTCTTCCACGTTTGATTTACGGTCTTTTCGGCACGAGGTACGTGTAAAGAACGAGTGGCGGTAAACAGCAGCACCGCGTGGGGTCGCATCAGTCTTGGATATGTCGCTAATACTTCATTATTAGATCTTACGACTACCCACAGCAAAGCACCGCTTGTCACCTTTGAGCTCGTCCGTCGAATCGAACTTTTACAGCGAAGCATTTTTCATTGTATCTTCGTCAAGGTCAGTTCCAGCACTTGGCAAGCCTTGCTGCGTGGTTTCTCCACGGAAACGGAGATGCCGAAAGTAGAATGTGGACTGACTTTGTCTTCCAGATACCAGCTGAACGAGTATTTATCGCAAAATAACGACGAATTTTCTGGTGAGTCCACGACTTTCCTCAATTCTCATCTTTCACATGGCCCCAAAGAGCCGCAGAATGGTCATGACCAGATGAGCCCCCGCAACACGCGGACCCTCGAGTGAGGGCATCAAAACTCAGGTCCTCATCAGTTGACCATGGTGTGCAAAGTGCGCATTCACTCCAAACTTGCTCTCGTCACACACATTGTTACAGAGCATACAGGATCTACATCCCCGTTCCTCAACACCGAGCTTCCCGGACGCTCTCACACGGAACCTACTCATCAATTTGCCCATCCCACCCCGATACTCAGCAAAAATGACAGTAATCATACAAGAATTGAAAACTGACGAACGTCAGGCCATGGATCCCTCATTCCCTAGCAACGGTGGTGCCTTCTCCAATGGCACCCCTCCCGGCGCCGACCCCAATCAGCCTCCCCCCGGTAGCGGTGCTGGCAGCGGCCAGGACGTCCCCAAGACCACCCTATGGATGGGAGAGCTTGAGCCTTGGATGGATGAGAACTTCATCAAGGGCGTGTTCATGTCTCAGCTGTCTGAAAATGTTAACGTCAAGGTCATTCGCGACAAGAACTCTGGGTACGTGGCAGGCTTCCCCATTGATGAGTTGATTAAAGTCCCAAGCTAACAGATCATAGTAATGCCGGCTACTGCTTTGTTGAATTTGCTACCCCCGATGCTGCTGCGCGCGCCCTGAACCTGAACGGCAACCCCGTTCCCAACTCTTCCCGTCAGTTCAAGCTCAACTGGGCGTCTGGCGGTGGTCTGGTTGACCGTCGGTGAGTGCTCCTTCCCGGAATGTCCAGCTGCCCGCCTCGCCTTCCGGCGTGCAAACCCCCCTCCTGCTATTGCCCATTTGGTGAAATGAGTCTGAAGACTGTTTTGACCTCGTGTCTGTTTCTGCCGCGCCGTCGTCATTTCAACCGTCATGCAAGCTTGTTCAAATACTGACAACATTTCCTAGCGAGGACCGCGGACCCGAATATTCGATCTTCGTCGGCGACCTCGGACCAGAAGTCAACGAATACGTCCTCGTTTCGCTTTTCCAGGCTCGTTTCCCTTCGTGCAAGTCTGCCAAGATCATGACGGACGCCATGTCGGGCCAGTCCCGTGGCTACGGTTTCGTCCGTTTCGCCGACGAGACCGACCAGCAGCGTGCTCTTGTTGAGATGCAGGGTGTGTACTGCGGCAACCGCCCTATGCGCATCTCGACTGCGACCCCCAAGAACCGGTGAGTTTCCTTTCTCCGCTTGGCCCTGTCAAGCACGGTGACTGACTTTGCACAGCAACAACCACGGGTTCCCCGGTCACGCTCACCACGCTAACCCCATGATGGGCGGCGGTATGCCTCAGCAGCACATGTGGGGTGGCGGCATGGGCGGTGGCTTCCCAGGTGCCTATGGTGGTGCCGGTGGTGGCGCCTTCAACCCTGCCTCGCAGATGAACCAGTTTACCGATCCCAACAACACCACCGTCTTCGTCGGCGGCCTTTCTGGTTACGTCACCGAGGATGAGCTCCGCTCATTCTTCCAGGGCTTTGGCGAGATCACCTACGTCAAGATCCCCCCTGGCAAGGGCTGCGGCTTTGTGCAGTTTGTCCACCGCCACGCCGCTGAGATGGCCATCAACCAGATGCAGGGCTACCCCATCGGCAACTCTCGCGTCCGTCTCTCTTGGGGTCGTTCGCAGAACAACTCGGGCGTCGGTACCCCCTACCGCCCGGCGCCCCCTCCCCCGCACTACCTCGGCATGCCTGGTCCTGGACCCGGGCCTAACGGACCCGGTGGTCCTCCCGGCGCTCCTCCTGGTGCCTTTGGTGGCGCCCACTTCCCTGGCCCGCAAGGCCCCCCGGGACCTCAGGTCTAAAGTGAGTCGTCGCTCTTGATTCACCGTGTTTCAGCGAAACCGATTGCCTAACCGTGTTGCAGTCTTTGCTAGTCTTTCCTGGCTTGCCAGCATCCGGGGCGCTCTGTTCTTCCGCCTTTCTCCCGCTTACATCGTCATGATCATGATCATGACTGGCTCGCCTGTTCGATACGCAAATTGGCGTCTCGTAAGCTCGTTTTTATTGAACTTTGCCACGACAGCAATATGGGATAGCATGACTGCGATTTCTTCCGTCTCAAGAGCGCCATCGCGTTTTTGTCACGTTTTTGCACTACCAAACTTGAGATTCGTCACGACACACCTACGACAGGCTTTCCTTGAGTCTAGGTTATGAGTTGCTTTCCTGGCGTTGGAAGATCTAGAATTGGTTTGCGTGCAGTCAATTGAAAATCCATTACTTTTGCTCCGATTTCGGCTCTGTGGGCGCGTGCCTCCTTGTTGCCGCTAGGCGAGCTTCTGATGCAGTCTGCGAGCGAGCGACTACGTACGTATACCAGATATGGTGCTACGAAAGGGCTGCAGCGCGGTATCGATCCAACTTCTAGCACGATATTCCCCATCTGCTCTCGTCAGGCTACTTGTTCCTGCCACTCTCCTATTCACTTGTGACTAACTGGGATAGGGGCAGTAGCACGCTCCGATCACCGCTCATGAGGATCGGTGGAACAAGCTTCCTTGCCCTGCGCGTGAACGCAAGGTACTGCGGCTCCGGGCGGCATCGATCCAAGCCTGCTAAAGGTTCTGCCTCATTGGGGACGCTCTTGTTCGAGTAAGGTTCATTAAACAACGATCTGGTCACAACACCACGACTTATTGTTTACTTGTACGCGGCCGACTGAAAGGACCAGAGCTTATGCTTAGCCATGTCATCAGCAGAAGCCCAAAACCTGGACGTTCCATCAGAAAATGGCCAGCGCATTCGGCGGTGACCCAACGAGGCCTGGGTGGTTGAGCGGCACGCTCGTGAGCATGAACTCGTACCGGCCCTTGTCCTTGCAGTATCGAGCCAGTCTGGACAGGTCCCACAGCTCTCCGATGGGCATGCCAAAGGCAGACAAGAGGTACTGGTGCAGCACTGGGAAGCGTCAGTAAAGAGCACAGGTCCAGCCAAACAGACACTGGAAACGTACCCAAGTCGCTCATGGAGCCAGTCGAGCCATCTGGCTTCAGGGGGGAAACGACTCGAACGCAAACGAGTCGCTTTATATTAACTATAAATAACATAAGTCTTAAAGTTATTACTTACCTAACTCGCTTATAATAGTATACCCATAGAGTTAATAAGGATTTTATAATTTTATATAAACTATAAATATAAACCTAAGTTTAATAATAAAATACTAAAAAATAGATTTCTTATTTAAAAAAATAATAATTAAAATAAATTAATTATACTTATTATATAAATATATAAAAAAATAACTTAAATTTATATAAATATAAATATTAAAATATTATAATCTTAAAAAATATAACTCTTGGAAGGTAGGGATCCTGTTCATAAGGATATGCTTTCTAAGTATAGTGGAAGTTATCGCTATAACTATCTAGACTCGATATAGGGTAGGCGTATTAGTAATATAGAGTAGTGCTCTAGGGTAGGAAGAAGGATAAGGATAGACTTAATTAATTATTAAGTGAGTAACTTGCTAACTTCCTAACTTCTAGGGAGTGAAGGCCTATATTTATAGGCGTTTCCTACTATAATAAAGAAAGTTATAGAACCCTATAGAAGAGTATAGATTATAAGACTACTATAGGTATAAACCTTATAGTAGTTACAAGGCCACTATATTGAAACCTTATAGTGGTTATAAGGCTACTATATTAAAACCTTATAGTAGTTACAAGGCCACTATATTAAAACCTTATAGTGAATAACCTTCTATAAACCCTTGTATAAGCTTTAATTTTAAAGCTTCTATAAGGATTACTATAGCCCTAATAAAGGGCCTCGTAAGGCACCTTATAGTGCCTAGAATAGCCTGTATTTCTAACAATAATACAAGATAGTAGATTAAGTAAGAGGAGTAAGATAGAGTTATATTATTATAGTAACTTAAACTTATTGTCCTTAGCTAAGGTATTTTAAGCGTATTATATATACCCTTTAAGTATATTTTTTAAGGTTACCCTATAGGTAGCCGAGCTAGTTAGTTATTTATTAAGGCCCTTAATATAGCCGACCTTAAGTTGCTAATATAATATAACTTCGTCCTTATATATAGCGTATATATAAGTATAGCTATAGGCTAGCGTTATAATTATCCCCCTCCTATAGTATTATCCCCGATATATAGTAGAGTAATCGGGTAGTTATATATAAGTTACTATTATTTTAGTAATAACTTACCCTACTTTTAGAAAATAAAGTAGCGGGGTAAAGGTTTTAGCCCCGCGGTCTTAATAAATTATATATATCTTTAGTTCCTTCCTTCTATAAATCTTTCTATATTATATTCTTAAAAGTCTTAATTAATACTATTATAATACCTCTCTACTTATTATAACCCGGTATACGACTATATACGCCTCTTATATATACCCTACTTTTTCTAACTAACTATATACTATTCACACTAATTACTAAATATAATACTATAATTAAGGTAATTAATTATAATTAATTACTTATAATTACCCTTACTTACTTAAAACTACTTAATAATTACTATAGTATATAGGAAGCTATACTTTATTATAGTTAGTTATTACCTAGCTCCCTAGCTATTAATATAATAATTAATATTTAGATTATTATTATTTTTATATATTAATTATAACCCGACTACTTAAGTCTATAATAGTTTAATATACTTAGTTTATAAACTAACTTTAGTCTATCTACTTAATAACTAGCCTAACCTAAATATTATATATTAATAGCTCTTATTTAGTATATTTCCTTATTAAGTACTTAAATAATATAATATAATAGCTAGCAAATCCTTTATATTTAATATTACTAAGGCGACCCTTAAGTATACTAAATCTATTTAAGTAGCTTAGCCTATAAATATAGATAATAACTTTAATAATAAAAATATTAATACTCTTAAGGAAAAGAAAATATAACTCTAGTAATATATATAATAGCTAGCCGATCTATAGTAGTAGGATAAGGAATAATATAAGGCCTCCTATTATATATTCTAGGAAAGAATAATCTAATATTATTAATAATAATAATAACTATATAATAAAATAAATAATATTAATATTACTATTATTAAATAAGCTATAAATAAGGACCTAGGAGAGATTATAAAGCTATATTAATTTGGATTATTTAATAGAATTAATAAGGACCTTTAGGGGTTCTTAATATAGCTTAAGGCTTATTAATAGTACTTTTTTATTATAATTTATAATAAAGAAGATAAAATTAAATATACATTATATTATCTCTCTAAAGTAGCCTTATTTTAATTAAAATCTATATTAAAGGACTTTATAATTAATATTTATTAAAATAAGAAGGAATATATTAAGGAGATCTTTATATACTATATTAACTTTAAAAATATACTAAAAGTAATCTTTAGAACTATTAATAAAAAATATTTAATAAAAACTTAGCTAGAAATATTAAAAATAAAAAGAATAATTATTAAATATAATATTTAATTTATATAGATTATTTTTAGAACTATTAAAAATAAAGGAAATAAAATAATAGCTTTCTATCGCGGGCTTAAGGATAAAATTAAGAATAAATTATATAAAAAAGATAGGCCTAGTATATTTATAAACTTTATTATTATAACTAGTAAGATTAATAATTAATAGTTTAAATAATATTATAAAAAAAAAGGATAGTACTTTATTTATAAAGAATACCTATAGTTATAAAACTTTAAGAACTAAATAAATATAGAATAATAGCGCTTTAAGTTAAGTATAGCGCATAGGATTTATACTAGACCTATAGACCTAGATATAATATAGAAACTCGCCGCGATAGATAAGAAGACCCTTACTTACTATAATTATAATAAGAAAGGATATTTTATATATAAATACCGCTCCCTTAAGAAAGAGTAATATAATGTTCGGGTTAGGCTAGCTACCGGGTAGATAGACTAAAGTCAGTTTATAAACTAAGTATACTAGGTTTATAACATTCGGGTCAGGCTAGCTATAGGGTAGGTAGGCTAAAGTCGGTTTATAAACTAAGTATACTAGGTTATCGTAGACTTAAGTAGTTAGGTTATAGTCAATATATAAAGATAGTAGTAATCTAAGCGTTAATTATTATATTAATAGCTAAGGAGCTAGGTAAAGACTAACTATAGTAAAGTATTAGCTTCCTATATATTATAATAATTACCGAGTAATTATAAGAGAGTAAAGGTAATTATAAGTAATTAAATATAATTAATTACTAAGTTTATAGTATTATATTAGGTAATTAATATAATTAGTATATAATTAGTTAGAAAAAGTAGGGGGTATATAAGAAGTATATATAGTCGTATACTAGGTTATAATATAATATCTCCCTTCTAATAATTCTATCCTAGAATTAATTAAAACTAACTATTAGTCTTATTTTTATATATCCCCTTAACTTCCTTTTTTTATTTATATTAATAATATATCTTATAGCTCGAAATAGTATTATAATAACCTTTCCTATTTAATCTAAGAGTTTAGCTATATTGCCTAGATACTTTATATACTTTATAAAAATAATAATTAGGGGAGCTATTATAAGTTAATAAATAGTTATAATTATTATACTAAATATACTTATTATAGTCGTTCTTGCGATATATCTAGAACCCCTTAGTCTATAGGTACGTGCGATCGCGACTATTTTTTATATATATATTAATTTTCTAGTATCTTATATTATCGCGGAAAAGTATTATTTAGAGTTAGTAAAAGAGAGTATTAAGAATAAGCTTAAGAAGCTCTAGAAGAAGATAAATAAGAGTTATACTTATTTATAGCGCTTATACTATTAGCGTTATAAAGTTATTAAGAAGGGTTATAATATAGTTATATAAGGCCTTTAGTCTTTAGATAAATTAGAAAAGAAAGAGCGCGAGGAGGCCGAGATAGTTGCTAATATTTACTTATTTAGTAGCTTTAGTACTATTAACTAGTTTACTATAAGTAAGCTTATAGATCTATTATTATTTAAGCTTCTTAAAGTTTCTAGCGATAGAACTTCTTTAATAAAGGTTAATAATTCTTAAAATATTTAGATAGTTCTTATATATTCTTACTTAATAACTAGCCTTTTTATTTAATAAAATACTATATTTTTTTATTTTTAATTTATTTATTAATAATCTACTCTAGTTTATACTTTTCTTTATAGATTTTAATATTTATTTATAATTTTATATTTTTTAATACTTTTTTAAATAATAAAATATAAAAGATTAAATATATCCTTATATTTAAGGGTAATAAGAGTTTATAATTAATATCTAAAATAACTTTTTTAATCTTAAATAGTCCTAGTTTTTTATAATTAAGCTTTAATAAAGATTAAATTATTATAAAATTTTTATATAATAAGTAGGCTATATCTTTCTTTTTAAAAATCGATCTTTTTAATCTTTTAAGGTTATAGTATTTTAATATTTATATTTATATAAATTTAAGCTATTTCTTTATATATTTATATAATAAGTATAATTAATCTATTTTAAGTATTACTTTTTTAGCGAGAGGCCTATCTCTTAATATTTTATTACTAAACTCGGGTTTATATCTATAGTTTATATAGAATAATAAGATCTTTATTAATTCTATAGGTATACTATTATAAATAAGTTAGGTAAGTAATAACTTTAAGACCTAATTATTTTATTTATAATTAATATAGTACTATAAGTATTATTCTAGTATCTAATTTAATCTCTCTATTTAGCTATCTATCTAAGGGTAATATACTATACTAAGCTTATACTTAGTTCCGAGTTATATTATTAAGGCTTACTAGAATTTAAAAATAAATATTATTCCTCTATCTAAAATAATTTCTTCTAGAAGGCTATAATTAATTATAATATACTTAAATACTATATATATAAGTACTTCTATATCTATTATTTCTTAATATAGTAAGAAATATCCGAATTTATTTATTTAGTCTATAATAATAAATATACTATTATATTTAATATTAGATCCTAGTTCTTTAGATTTAGGTAGCTTTATAATATAATTAAAAGCTATTAATTCTTATAATTATAAAAGCACTAGTAATAGCTTTAGTTCTTTATAAAGTTTATATTATATAACCTTATTATATATATAGTCTTTATATTATCTAATAATATATATAATATCTACTTTAATTCCTAAATAATTATATATTTATTTAATTTATTTAAGGGTCTTCCTAACTCCTTAATATCCTATAGTAAGGTATATATAAATATCTATAAAGATCTTATTATATAGTACTAGGGGTATCTATATAATCCTATCTTTATAGGGTACCTTTCCTAGTTTAATTATATATCCTTCTAAGATCTTAGGTTTATTAATAAATATCTATTATAAGATTTTATTATAATAAGTAATATCTACTTTTACTCTAAATAATAGAAGGTTAAGTACTATTTATATATAGTTCCCTTAGTTATTTTACTAAAGTATCTATCCCTTAGCTTTAGGTACTCTAGTATTTATAACATTCGGGTTAGGCTAGCTACAGGGTAGGTAGACTAAAGTCGGTTTATAAACTAAGTATACTAGGTTATCGTAGACTTAAGCGGTCGGGTTATAGTCAATATATAGAGATAGTAGTAATCTAAGTATTAATTATTATATTAATAGCTAGAGAGCTAGGTAAAGACTAATTATAGTAAAGTATAGCTTCCTATATACTATAATAATTATTAAATAATCGTAAGTAAGTAAAGGTAATTATAAGTAATTAAATATAATTAATTACTTTAGTCGTGGTATTATACTTAATAATTAGTATAATTAGTATATAATTAGTTAGAAAAAGTAGGGTATATATAAGAGGCGTATATAGTTATATACTAGGTTATAATATAATATCTCCCCTCTAATAATTCTATCCTAGAATTAATTAAAACTAATTATTAGTCTTATTTTATATATTCCCTTTATTTCCTCCTTTTATTTATATTAATAATATACCTTATAGCTTAAAGTAGCGCTATAAAGATCTTTCTTATTTAATCTAAGAATTTAATTATATCGCCTAAATACCTTATATACTTTATAAATATAATAATTAAGGGAACTATTATAAGGTAATAGATAGTTATAATTATTATACTAAGTATATTTATCGCGGTTATTCTTATAATATAACTAGAACCCCTTAATCTATAGGTATATATAATCGTGGTTATTTATTATTTATATACTAATTCTTTAATATCTTATATTATTATAAAGAAGCGCTATCTAGAGTTAGCAGAAGAGAGTATTAAGAATAAGCTTAAAAAGCTTTAAAAGAAAATAAATAAGAGTTATACTTATTTATAATACTTATATTATTAATATTATAAAGTTATAAAAAAAGGTCATAATATAGTTATATAAGGCCTTTATTCTTTAAATAAGTTAGAGGAGAAAGAGTAAAAAGAGGCTAAAATAGTTACTAATATTTAATCCTTTAATAGCTTTAGTATTATTAATTAATCTATTATAAGCGAGCTTATAGATTTATTATTATTTAAGCTTCTTAAAGTTTCTAGCGATAGAACTTCTTTAATAAAGGTTAATAATTCTTAAAATATTTAAGTAATTCTTATATATTTTTATTTAATAACTAGTTTTTTTATTTAATAAGATACTATATTTCTTTATTTTTAATTTATTTATTAATAATCTATTCTAATTTATACTCTTCTTTATAGACTTTAATATCTATTTATAGTTTTATATTCTTTAATACTTTTTTAAATAATAAAATATAAAAAATTAAGTATATTCTTATACTTAAGGGTAATAAGAGTTTATAATTAGTATCTAAAATAACTTTTTTAATCTTAAATAGTCCTAGTTTTTTATAATTAAGCTTTAATAAAGATTAAATTATTATAAAATTTTTATATAATAGGTAGGCTATATCTCCCCTCTTAAAGATTAATTTTTTTAATTTTTTAAAATTATAGTATTTTAATATTTATACTTATATAAATTCGAGTTATTTTTTTATATATTAATATAATAAGTATAGTTAGTTTATTTTAAGTATTGCTTTTTTAATAAGAGGTCTATCTCTTAATATTTTATTACTAAACTTAGGTTTATATCTATAGTTTATATAGAATAATAAGATCTTTATTAACTCTATAAGTGCGCTATTATAAGCGAGTTAGGCGAGCGGTAGCTTTAAGACTTAATTATTTTATTTATAGTTAATATAGTACTATAAATATTATTTTAATATTTAGTTTAATCTCTTTATTTATTTATCTATTTAAGGGTAGTATACTATACTAAGCTTATACTTAGTTTTAAGTTATACTATTAAGGCTTATTAAAATTTAAAAATAAATATTATTCCTTTATTTAAGATAATTTCTTCTAGAAAACTATAATTAGCTATAATATATTTAAATATTATATATATAAGTACTTTTATATTTATTATTTCTTAATATAGTAAGAAATATCTAAATTTACTTATTTAGTTTATAATAATAAATATACTATTATATTTAATATTAGATCCTAGTTCTTTAGATTTAAGTAGCTTTATTATATAATTAAATACTATTAATTCCTATAGTTATAAAAGCACTAGTAGTAGCTTTAGTTCTTTATAAAGTTTATATTATATAACCTTGCTATATATATAATCTTTATATTATCTAATAATATATATAATATTTACTTTAATTCCTAAGTAATTATATATTTATTTAATTTATTTAAGAGTCTTTCTAACTCCTTAATATCCTACTATAAGATATATATAAATATTTATAAAGATTTTCTTATATAGTAGTAAAGGTATCTATATAATCCTATCTTTATAGGGTACTTTCTTTAGTTTAATTATATATCTTTCTAGAATCTTAGGTTTATTATAAAATATCTATTATAGGATTTTATTATAATAAGTAGTATCTACTTCTACCCTAAATAATAAGAAATTAAGTATTATTTATATATAGTTTCTTTCCTTATTTTACTAAAGTATCTATCCCTTGGCTTTAGGTACTCTAATATTATAGTCTAGTTAATAACTAAGTATATTTACTTAGCTATTTTCTAATCCTTTTTAATAAATAATTTCGATATTATAATTTATAAAGAACTTAGTATAATATATTTATTATATACTAAGTTTATATATAGTCGCGAAATAGGCAATATTTTTATAATTAGTATAAACCTTAGTCTTAAACTTAGTTCCTAATATATAATACTTAAATTCCTTAATTATAAAGATAATAGCGAGGAATTCTTTATTATAAATAAAATAGTTTAATTCTATACTATAGAATTTCTTTAAGAAGAAGGCGATTAAGTAAATATTATTATTATTATCTTTTTATCTAATCTATACTCCTATAATATAATCCGATATATCTATTTCTAATTCTAGGGGGCGTTTAAGGTTATAGGTTATAAGGATAATATTTAAAAGGATACTATCTTATATAGCCTTAAATACTTCTTATTATTCCTTTTCCTATTAGAATTTACCCTTACCCTTTATAAATCTAATAAGTAATACTATAATCTTACTAAAGTTATAAATAAAGTATTAATAGTAGTTTATAAAGCTTATAAAGGCTTATACTTCTTTAAGTATTATTAGTACTAGCTATTCCTTAATTATATTAATCTTTATTTATTTTATTAGGATTTTATTAGGTTTAATTATATATCCTAAGAAGACTATTTCTTATATATAAAATATAGTTTTTTCTAGATTTATTAAGAGGTTTATATCTTATAATATTTATAATATTTTATAAATATATTTTTTATATTTTTTAAGGGTATTTAAAAAAACTAGGATATTATCTAAATATATTATAATAAAGATATCTAAGTACTCCCTAAGTATATTATTAATTATTTATTAGAATATAATAAGGGTATTAATAAAGCTAAATAGTATTACTAGGTACTTAAATAAATTAAGTTTAGTATAAAAGGCTATTTTTTATTTATCTTCTTTCTTTATTTAGATAAGGTTATAGGCTTTTTTAAAGTTAAAAGTAGTAAACTATTTTTTATTATAAAGCCTATCCTTAAGCTTATTAATAAATAATAGGGGCGTTCTATCCTTAACTATAATCTTATTTAATTAATAATAATCTATAACTAGTTATAGCTTCTTATTTTTTTTAGGTATAAATATAATAGGGTAGCTTACCTTTAATTTTAAAGTCTAAATATAGCCTTTTTATAATATTTTATTAATATATTCTTATAATACTTTAAGTTACTTCTTATTAAGGTTATAGAGTTAGTAGAACTTAATTAAGGTTCCTTTTTTAAGATAGATTTTATAATCTTATTAATTATATTATAATAATCTAGTTTTAAGTATTTTATTAAATAACTTACTATATTTCTAGTATTCTTATAGAATATTCTTTATATATTCTTTTTCTATAATAGGTTTTTCTTTTTATTTTTTTTATAAAGCTTAGTTTATTTTATATATTTTCTAAATAATATTAATAATAATATATTTATAGTGTTTATTCTATTTATATTTTATCCCTAGTTATAAAGCCTTCTTAGTTAGTATATTAGCTTCTTTTGCCTTTTTAACTTACTTATTACTTACTTATATAGCTTCTTTAATAATTAAGTTATTATAAATATTTATTTATTTTTTCTAATTAAATAATAATTATTATATTATTATATCTATCTATACTAACTAGCCTATATACTAATCGACTACCGGGTTACTCCTTATTAATTATAGGTAACCTAAAATTATATTATACTTATATAAATCTATAATATTAAAGATAATTTATTTATAATATCTTTATATTAAAATATCGAGTTAATTAGTCTCGCGGTCGATAGTTTTACTATTATAATTAAATATTTATCCTTTAATATTAAAAAACCTATAAGGTAGAGCCTTTTAATTCTATAGTAGCTAGTATTAATTAATTACTATTAGTAAGATATAGTTTCCTATCGCTTTACTATCTAATAGTACTTACAAGCAATACCTATATATCTAGACTTCTAAGACTATTTTATAGCCTCTAGTTACCTTAGCTAAGTAAAAGGTCTTTAGGTTTTACTTGTTATCTTATACCCTTTCTATAGGCGATATTAGTAGTTTTTTACCGGGTAGTATTCTATATTAATTTAGTTATTTTCGTAGTTATATATATAGTCACTATTATATAAGTTTAAGTAGTTTATTAGGTATATTTATCTATATTTATAATATCCCTTATAGAGGGTATTCTTTTATTTACACGCCTTTATTAATATATAGTCCGGGTATCTATAGTACTAGTATCTATATATTATCCTATATTCTTCTAATATAGTAGTATTTATATAGAGTTATTATTTTTTATATACTTCTTTCTTTTTTTCTTTTATATATAATTACTTATTTTAGCGCTATTATTATTATTCTCTAGTCCTATACTAGTTAAATAGCTTATACTTTATATAAACTAGGTATTCTTTTAATAAATAGTCCTTTTATTATACTAAATAATATATATATTTCTCTAGGTACCTAGGTAATTATTTAAGTATAATATAACTAATAAAAGGTTCGCTTATTATTACTTAGAAGTATACTACTTTATTAACCTTATAAAGGTTATTAATAATCTATTCTAGGTATCCTTATATTAAGTAGGCTTAATATATTCTTTTTCTTAATATATAGAGTTTATAATTATAGAAGATATATAATAGCTATAATATTTTATAATATCCCCGATTCTTAAGGTCTAGCCTTTTATTATCTCCCGGGATAAGCCCTTTCTCCTAAGTCTAGGATAGTCTATTATTTATTATTTAGGCTAGGATTATTATTTATTTAGTATTATTATATAGTAGGGGGGTATAATAATCGAGTACTACCTTTTATTATTTTTCTTTTATTATTATTTTATTCTAGAGTTAATCCTTAAGTAATTATATATCGCGCTTATAGGTTTTTTTACTATTAAGTAACGCAATATCGCTAGACTTATTTAGTAATTTATCTATAATATCGGGGTACCTCCTTAGCCTTATAATAACCTTATATATTATAGCGATAGTACGTTATTATAGTTCCTTAAGGAACTATCCTATATTATCCTTGCTATTTTTATAGATTAAGTATACGTTATTATAGTATCCTATCTAATATAAGGCTTTATATATTATTGTAATTCTTTAGGTATTATTATATTCCTATAGTTATTATACTTTAGGTTTAATTATAACTAGTTAGTCTAGTATTAGTAATATATCGTACCCTAATCTAGTTATATTTAGTTACTTAGGCTTACTTTCTAGCACTAGGTTCTAGTATACTTTCTTTTCTTTATAAGGTGCCTTATATTCTCGAGATAGGTATCCTTTCTTATTATAGTTATAGTAAGTAATATTTTTCTTATCTATTACTACGAGTTTCTATATCGCGTCTAGGTCTATAGGTCTGGTATGAATTCTATGCGCTATACTTAGCCTAAAGTATAGTTATCCTATATTCGCGTAGTTCTTAAAGTTCCGCGGCTAAGGGCGTTCTTTATTATATATAAAGTATTATCCTTTCTTTTTATAGTGTTTTTTATACTATTTATTATTAATCTTTATTATTATAATAATATATACTAATAGTATAGGAGGTCTGTCTTCTTTATATAGTTCGTCCTTGACTTTATCTTTAAGTCCGCGATAGAAGGCTATTATTTTATTTACTTTACTTTTATTAGTTCTAGATATAATCTAAATAAACTAGGCGCTATAGTTAGAGGCTACTCCCTTTTATTTTAGTGCTTTTAGTTAGTTTTCTACTAATTATTCTTTATTAATAATACTAAAGGTTGCTTTTAGTATATCTTTAAAGTTAATATAGTATACGTATTACGACCCGATATGCGACTATATGCGCCTCTTATGTGCACCCTACTTTTTCCAACTAACCACATACTAATTACCTAGAATAATACTATAAACTTAGTAATTAATTATATTTAATCACTTATAATCACCTTTACTTACTTACGATCACTTAGTAATTACTATAGTATATAAGAAGCCATGCTTTACTATAGTTAGTCTTTACCTAGCTCCTTAGCTATTAATATAATAATTAACGCTTAGACTACTACTATCTTCGCATATTAACTATAACCCGACCACTTAAGTCTATAATAACCTAGTATACTTAGTTTATAAACCGACTTTAATCTATCTACCTAGTAGCTAGCCTAACCCGAATGTTATATATTAATAGCTCTTATTTAGTATATTACTTTATTAGGTACTTAAGTAATACAATACAATAGCTAATAATTAATAATACCGAGACTTAGGAGAAATTATTAAGCCTAAGCACCCTGGCCTATATACTAGATCTAGAGGAGAGCTTTAGGGCTTCCTTACTTAACTCAAGATATACTACCGACTATTCCTAACCCAACTCACCGATAAACACGCTAGGGTCCTCTATATAAGAATATACCTAGGAGGCACTATACTCGACTAATTCGAACTTATTATAAAGGACTACCTTACTAACGAACTAGGTAACCGAGATACCGAGATAATCACGATCTTCGCAACCTTTTAGGGCTTCGAGGATATAATTAAAGGAGTATTCGGAAATATAGATAAGTCTTAGATAACTATCGAGAAACTCTAGAACTTAAGATAGAAAGGATCCGCGTCGGACTACGCGGCTACCTTCTAATAAATCTTAAGCAAGCTAGATTAGGATAACGAACCCTTAATAATAGTATTCTATAATAGTCTTAAAGAAGAAGTTAAAGATAAACTATATAAAGATAATCTACCCGATAACCTTACTAACTATATCGCCGCTATAGTTAGGATTAATAACCGATAGTACGCTAGGTATAAGTAAAAATAGGGAAATCGCTCTAATAATAACTAGAACTATAGCTTGTCCTACGCCCCTAATAGGAGGTAGGGAAACCACCGCATAAACTAGGGACGACTATGCTAGAATACCGCGTAGGTATATATAAGTAACCCAGGACTAATAGACCTAGATACTATATAAAGGCAAATCGCCGCGATAGATAAGAAAAACCTTACTTACTATAATTATAATAAGAAGGGCAACTTTATACACGAATACTATTCGCCTAAGAACGAGCACGGATAGAAGAAAGTATACTAGAAGCTAGTACTAGAAAGAAAGCCTAAATAACTAAATATAACTAGATTAGGGTACGATATATTACTAATACTAGACTAACTAATTATAACTAAACCTAAAATATAGCGACTATAGGAATATAATAATACCTAAGGGATTATAATAGTATATAAAGCCTTATATTAAATAAGATACTATAATAATATATACCTAATCTATAAAGATAGTAAGGATAATATAGGATAGTTCCCTAAAGAACCACGATAACGTACTATCGCTATAATATATAAAGTTACTATAGGGCTAAAAAGGCACCCCGACGTTATAAATAAATCGCTAGATAAATCTAGCGATACCGCGTCACTCGATAGCAAGGAGACTTATAAGCGCGACACGCGAGTACTCGAGGAATAACTCTAGAACGGGATAGTAACTAAGGAAGAATAGCGGAAAGTAGCGCTCGATTATTACGCCCCCCTACTATATAGTAATACTAAATAGATAATAATCCTAGCCTAGGTAATAGGTAACGGACTATCCTAGACTTAAGAAAAAGGACTTATCCCCGGAGATAATAAAAGGCTAGATCCTAAGAATCTCGACTATTATAAAATATTATAATTATTATATATTATTTATAACTATAGGCTCTATATATTAAAGAAAGGAATATATTAAGCCTACCTAGTGCGAGGGTACCTAAAATAGATTATTAATAACCTTTATAAGGTTAATAAAATAGTATACTTTTAAGTAATAATAGGCGAACCCTTTATTAGTTATATTATGCTTAGGTAATTACTAAAGTGCCCGGAGAAATACGTATACTATCTAGTATAGTGGAAGGACTATCTATCGGTAGAATATCCGGTCTACACGAAATATAAGCTATTTAACTAGTATAAGACTAGAGAATAATAATAATAATATTAAAATAAATAACTATATATAAAAGAAGAAAAGAAAAATATATATAAGGAATAATAGATTTATACTATAAATATTATTATATTAGAAGAATATAGGATAATATATAGATACCGATACTATAGATATTTAGATTATATATTAATAAATATATATAAATAAAAGAAAATATTTTATAAAGGATATTATAAATATAGATAAGTATACCTAATAAACTACTTAAGCTTATATAATAGCGACTATATATATAACCCTAAGGATAATTAAATCGATATAGAATACTACCTAGTAAAAAACTACTAATATTACCTATAAAAAGGGTATAAAATAATAAAAAAAACCTAAAGACCCTTTGCTTAGTTAAGATAGCTAGAGGCTAGAAAATAGTCTTAGAAGTCTAGATATATAGGTATTGCTTGTAAGTATTATTAGATAGTAGAGCGATAGGAAACTATATCTTACTAGCGGTAATTAATTAATACTAGCTACTATAGAATTAGAAGGCTCTACCTTATAGGCTTTTTAATATAAAAAGGTAAATATTTAATTATAATAGTAGAACTATCGATCGCGAGATTAATTAGCTCGATATTTCGATATAAAGATATTATAAATAAATTATCTTCGATATTATAGACTTATATAAATATAATATAATTTTAGGTTACCTATAATTAATAAGGAGTAACCTAATAATCGATTAATATATAGGCTAGTTAATATAGATAGATATAATAATATAATAATCGCTATTTAATTAGAAAAAATAAATAAATATTTATAATAACTTAATTACTAAAGAAGCTATATAAGTAAGCAATAAATAAGTTAAAAAGGTAAAAGAAGCTAATATATTAACTAAGAAGGCTTTATAACTAGGACTATAATATAAATAGAATAAATATTATAAATATATTATTATTAATATTATTTAGAAAATATATAAAGCGAATTAAGCTTTATAAGAAGAATAAAAAAAAAAACTTATTATAAAAGAAGAATATATAAAAAATATTCTATAAGAATACTAGAAATATAATAAATTATTTAATAAAATACTTAAAACTAGATTATTATAATATAATTAATAGGATTATAAAATCTATTTTAAAGAAGGAACCTTAATTAAGTTCTACTAACTCTATAACCTTAATAAAAAGTAACTTAAAGTATTATAAGAATATATTAATAAAATATTATAAAAGGGCTATATTTAGACTTTTAAATTAAAGGCAGGCTACCTTATTATATTTATACCTAAGAAAAATAAGAAACTATAACTAGTTATAGATTATTATTAGCTAAATAAGATTATAATTAAGGATAGAATACCCTTATTACTTATTAATAAGCTTAAGGATAGGCTTTATAATAAGAAATAGTTTATTACTCTTAACCTTAAAAGAGCTTATAACCTTATTTAAATAAAGAAAAGAGATAAATAAAAAATAGCTTTTTATACTAAACTTAGCCTATTTAAGTACCTAATAATACTATTTAGCTTTATTAATACCCCTACTATATTCTAGTAAATAATTAATAATATACTTAGGGAGTACTTAGATATCTTTATTATAATATACTTAGATAATATTCTAATCTTCTTAGATACCCTTAAAAAGTATAAAGAATATATCTATAAGGTATTATAAACTCTATAAGATATAAACCTCTTAATAAACCCTAAGAAGACCGCGTTTTATATATAAGAAATAGTCTTCTTAAGATATATAATATAACCTAATAAAATCCTAATAGAATAAATAAAGATTAATATAATTAAAGAATAACTAGTACTAATAATACTTAAGGAAATATAAGCCTTTATAGGCTTTATAAACTATTATTAATACTTTATTTATAACTTTAGTAAGATTATAGTACTACTTATTAGACTTATAAAGGGTAAGGGTAAATTCTAATAAAAAAAAGAATAATAAGAAGTATTTAAAATTATATAAGATAGTATTCTCTTAAATACTATACTTATAACTTATAACCTTAAAAGACTACTAGAATTAGAAATAGATATATCGGACTATACTATAAGAGTATAAATTAATTAAAAGAATAATAATAATAATATTCGCTTAATCGCTTTCTTCTTAAAGAAGTTTTATAGTATAGAATTAAACTACCTTATCTATAATAAGGAATTCCTCGCTATTATATTTATAATTAAAGAATTCAAGTATTATATATTAGGAACTAAGTTTAAGACTAAGGTCTATACTAATTATAAGAATATCGCCTACTTTACGATAATATATAAACTTAGTATATAATAAATATACTATATAGAGTTCCTCGTAGACTACGATATTAAGATTATTTATTAGAAGGGATTGGAGAACGGCTATATAGACGCGCTTAGCTATTAACTAGACTATAATACTAGAGTACCTAAAGCTAAGGGATAGATACTATAATAAAATAAAGAAAGAAACTATATATAAATAGTACTTAACCTCTTATTATTTAGAGTAGAAGTAGATACTACTTATTATAATAAAATCCTATAATAAATATCTTATAATAAACCTAAGATCTTAGAAAAATATATAACTAAATTAAGGAAAGTACCCTATAGAGATAGGATTATATAGATACCTCTATTATTATATAAGGAGATCCTTATAGATATTTATACACACCCTATAGCAGGATACTAAGGAGTTAGAAAGACTCTTAAGCGAATTAAATAAATATATAACTATCTAAGAATTAAAGTAGATATCGTATATATTATTAAGTAATATAAAGACTATATATATAGCAAGGCTATATAATATAAACCTTATAAAGAACTAAAGCTACTACTAGTACCTTTAAGACTATAAGAACTAATAGTATTTAATTATATAATAAAGCTACCTAAGTCTAAAGAACTAGGATCTAATATTAAATATAATAGTATATTTATTATTATAGACTAAATAAGTAAATTTAGATATTTTCTACTATATTAAGAAATAATAAATATAGAAGTACTTATATATATAATACTTAAATATATCGTGGCTAACTATAGCCTTCTAGATAAGATTATTTTAGATAAAGGAATAATATTTACCTCTAAGTTCTAGTAAGCCTTAATAATATAACTCGGAACTAAGTATAAGCTTAGTATAGTATACTACCCTTAAATAAATAAATAAATAAAGAGATTAAATTAAATACTTAAATAATACCTATAGTATTATATTAACTATAAATAAGATAATTAGGTCTTAAAGCTACCGCTCGCCTAACTCGCTTATAATAATATACCTATAGAATTAATAAAGATCTTATTATTCTATATAAACTATAGATATAAACCCGAGTTTAGTAATAAAATACTAAGAGATAGACCTCTTATTAAAAAAGTAATACTTAAAGTAGACTAACTATACTTATTATATAAATATATAAAGAAATAACTCGAATTTATATAAATATAAATATTAAAATACTATAACCTTAAAAGATCGAAAGGACCGATCTTTAAGAGGGAAGATATAGCCTACTTATTATATAAAAATTTTATAATAACTCGACCTTTATTAAAGCTCGATTATAAAAAACTAGGACTATTTAAGATCGAAAAAGTTATTTTAGATATTAATTATAAACTCTCGCTACCTTTAAGTATAAGGATATACCTAATTTTTTATATTTTATTATTTAAAAAAGTATTAAAAAATATAAAACTATAAATAAATATTAAAGTCTATAAAGAAGAGTATAAACTAGAATAGATTATTAATAAATAAATTAAAGATAAAGAAATATAATATCTTATTAAATAGAAAGGCTAGTTATTAAGCAAAAATATATAGGAACTACCTAAATACCTTAAGAATTATTAACCTTTATTAAAGAAATTCTACTACTAGAAACTTTAAAAAGCCTAAATAATAATAGATCTATAAGCTCGCTTATAATAGACTAATTAATAGCGCTAAAGCTATTAAATAATTAAATATTAGCGATTGCCTCGGCCTCTTCCCGCTCCTTCTCCTCTAACTTATTTAAGGAATAAAGGCCCTATATAACTATATCATAACCCTTTTTTATAACTTTATAACGCTAGCGATATAAATATTATAAATAAGTATAACTCTTATTTATTTTCTTTTAAAGCTCCTTAAGCTTATTCTTAATACTCTCTTCCGCTAACTCTAGATAGCGCTTCTTTATAATAATATAAGATACTAAAGAATTAGTATACGAATAATAATAACCATAATTATATATACCTACGGATTAAGGGGTTCTAGTTATATTATAAGAACGACCACGACGAGTATACTTAGTATAATAATTATAACTATCTATTACCTTATAATAGTTCCCCTAACTATTATATTTATAAAGTATATAAAGTATCTAGGTAATATAGCTAAACTCTTAGATTAAATAAGAAAGATCTTTATAACGCTACTTTAAGCTACGAGGTATACTATTAGTATAAATAAAGGAGGAAATTAAAGAAATATATAGAATAGGACTAATAGTTAGTTTTAATTAATTCTAGGATAGAATTATTAGAAGGGAGATATTATATTATAACCTAATATACGACTATATACGCCTCTTATATATACCCTACTTTTTCTAACTAATTATATACTAATTACCTAAAATAATACTATAAACTTAGTAATTAATTATATTTAATTACTTATAATTACCTTTACTTACTCACGATTACTTAATAATCACTATAGTATATAGGAAGCTATGCTTTACTATAGTTAGTCTTTACCTAGCTCTTTAACTATTAATATAATAATTAATACTTAGATTACTACTATCTTTATATATTGACTATAACCCGACCGCTTAAGTCTACAATAATCTAGTATACTTAGTTTATAAACCGACTTTAGTCTATCTACCCGGTAGCTAGCCTGACCCGAATGTTATAATACGAAGATATACTTAGTTTCTTCCTTCCTATTCCTATAGATATTAGTTATAAAGTCCCTAAGTATAGGTTTAAACTAGTATAGGGCGGCTCTAGATAGGTATCTAGATATATATTAGACTTTATCTTCTTTAGTACGTAGTAGGGTAAGGAAGTACTATTAGTAGGCCCTAAGCTATATTAGGAATCCTTAGAGGTCTTTAGTAGCTCTATCGAACGGTCCTAGCTAGTATAGCTTTATTATCTCTCCTAGGTCCTTGCTAGTAACTTATTAAATAGTGGCGCTATTAATATTATTTATCTTACTATATAGTCGCTCTTACTACTATATATATATAGCTATTCTTTCCTAGAATATTCAGTAGGATATATTATAGGCTTCCTTATCGCGTTACTATATATCTATAAGTTACTATATAGCTTGCTAGAGTTCCTATATCTACCCTTTTAAGGCTTCGATATCTTTATTATCGGAGTTATTATCTATATTTATAGGTTAAGCTACTTAAATAGGTTTAGCGTGCTTAGGGGTCGCCTTAGTAGTCTTAGATAAGGAAGATTCGCCGGCTATTATTATATTACTTAAGTACTTAATAAGGTAATATATTAAATAAGAGCTATTAATATATAATATTCGGGTTAGGCTAGCTATAGGGTAGGTAGACTAAAGTTAGTTTATAAACTAAGTATACTAGATTATTATAGACTTAAGTGGTTAGGTTATAGTTAATATATAGAGATAGTAGTAATCTAAGTATTAATTATTATATTAATAGCTAGAGAGCTAGGTAAAGACTAACTATAGTAAAGTATAGCTTCTTATATACTATAATAATTACCGAGTGATTATAAGTAAGTGAAGGTGATTATAAGTAATTAAATATAATTAATTATTTTAATCGTGGTATTATACTTAATAATTAGTGTGATTAGTGTGTAGTTAGTTGGAAAAAGTGGGGTATACGTAAGAGGCGTATGCGGTTGCATGCTGGGTCGTAATACTTCTTAGTTAATATATTAGCATTCTTTGCCTTTTTAACTTACTTATTGCTTACTAATATAGCTTCTCTAGTAGCTAAGTTATTATAAATATTTATTTATTCTTTCTAGTTAAATAGTAATTATTGCGTTATTATATCTATCTATACTAACTAGCCTATACGCTAATTAACTACCGGGTTACTCCTTATTAACTATAAGTAACTTAAAATTATATTATACTTATATAGGTTTATAATATCGAAGATAATTTCTTTATAATATCCTTATATTAAAATATCGAGTTAATTAGTCTCGCGGTTAATAATTCTATTATTATAATTAAATATTTATCCTTTAATATTAAAAAGCCTATAAGGTAGAGTCTTCTAATTCTATAGTAGCTAGTATTAATTAATTACTATTAATAAGATATAGTTTCCTATCGCTCTACTATCTAATAATATTTATAAATAATACCTATATATCTAGACTTCTAAGACTATTTTCTAGCCTCTAGCTATCTTAACTAAGCAAAGGGTTTTTAGGTTTTCCTCGTTATCTTATACCCTTTTTATAGGTAATATTAGTAGTTTTTTACCGGGTAGTATTCTATATTAATTTAATTATTCTTAGGGTTATATATATAGTCGCTATTATATAAATTTAGGTAGTTTACTAGATATACCTATCTATATTTATAATATCCTTTATAAAGTATTTTCTTCTATTTATATATATTTATTAATATATAATCTAGATATTTATAGTATTAATATCTATATATTATTCTATATTCTTCTAATATAATAATATCTATAGTATAAATTTATTATTCTTTATATACTTCTTTTTTCTTTTCTTTTATATATAATTATTTATTTTAATATTATTATTATTATTCTCTAGTCCTATACTAGTCGAATAGCTTATATTTTATATAAACTAGGTATTCTACTAATAAGTATTCTTTCTATTATACTAGATAGTATATATATTTCTCTAGGCACTATAATAACTACCTAAGTATAATATAACTAATAAAAGGTTCGCTTATTATTACTTAGAAGTATACTATTTTATTAACTTTATAAAGGTCGCTAATAATCTATTTTAGGTACCCTCGCACTAGGTAGGCTTAATATATTCCCTTTTTTAATATATAGAGCCTATAGTTATAGAAAATATATAATAGCTATAATAGTTTATAATAGCCTAGGTTCTTAGGGTCTAGCCTTTTATTATCTCTAGGGATAAGCCCTTTCTCCTAAGTCTAGGATAGTCTATTATTTATTACCTAGGCTAGGATTATTATCTATTTAGTGTTATTATATAGTAGGGGGGTATAATAATCGAGTACCGCCTTTTATTATTCTTCTTTTATTATTATTCTATTTTAGAGTCGACCTTTAAGTACTTATATATCGCGTTTATAAGTTTCTTTATTATTAAGTAATATAATATTACTAGACTTATTTAATAACTTATCTATAATATTAGGGTATCTCCTTAATCCTATAATAACCTTATATATTATAGCGATAGTATATCGTCGTGGTTTTTTAAGAAACTATCCCGCGTTATTCTTACTATCCTTATAAATAAGATAGTTATTATTATAATACCCTATTTAATATAGTGCGCCGTGCGCTAATAAGTTATTACTTAGTTTAACTAGTATTATTACTACCTCCTAGGTCTCTATAAGGACTTAGTTATATACCCTAGAGATATCTAGCTTAGTGATTTCCCCTTTACTAAGTATATTATATCCTAACCTAGTTATATTAAGCTATTTAGGCTTACTTTCTAGTACTAGTTTCTAGTCCTTATTCTATCCTCGCTCTTTCTTAAAGGAGCGGTATTCGCGCGCGAAGTACCCTTTCCTACTATAATTATAATATATAAGGTTCTTCTTATCTATCGCGGCGAGCTATCGTTATATAGTATCTAGGTCTATAAGTCCTAGGTTTCTTATATATACCTATATAATATTCTACCAGGGTCGGCCTTAATTAGCTTAGTAGCTCTAACCTCTATTATATATCTAAGGATAAGTTATATTTTTCTTCTTTCTTAATATCTTATACTTTATATACTAGCGATTATTAATTCTAATTATACTAATAATATACTCTATAAGGTTATTAAGTATATCCTAATTATAGAGTTTTTTCTATACCTCTAGCTTAAGTCTATTAAAAAAGTAAGTTATAAATAGTTTATTATCCTATCCTAGTTTACTAAAGAGCTAGTAGAACTTTATAGCGTAGTCTATAGTAAATCCGGTTTACTTAAGGTTCTAGAGAGCTAAGATATTAACTTAGTTCTTATTAATATTTCTAAAGATATTTTAAATAGTTATTTTAAAGCCTTTATAGCTTATAAAAATAGCTTGTATTTTATTATCTTAAAGGTTAATATTAGTCTCTATAAAGTCTCTTATTTATAGTTTAAACTATACTAAGGCTATATTAATAAGATATATTCCTATATAAAGGATCTTATCTATATTATTAGCGAGTTTAGTAAGGAATAGTCAATAGAATATCTTAAGCTAGGTAAGGAACCTATTAAATTAAGCTAGGTTACTATCGAATAGTCTAGGGGACTTAAGCTTAATTATTTCTCCTAAGTCTTTAATATTTATTTCTTTAGCTATAGTATTATATTACTTAAGTACTTAATAAGGTAATATACTAAATAAGAGCTATTAATATATAATATTCGGGTTAGGCTAGCTATAGGGTAGGTAGGCTAAAGTCGGTTTATAAACTAAGTATACTAGGTTATTATAGACTTAAGTGGTCGGGTTATAGTTAATATATAAAGATAGTAGTAATCTAAGTATTAATTATTATATTAATAGCTAAAGAGCTAAGTAAAGACTAACTATAATAAAATATTAGCTTCCTATATACTATAATAATTATTAAGTAATTATAAGAGAGTAAAGGTAATCATAAGTAATTAAATATAATTAATTACTAAGTTTATGGTATTATATTAGGTAATTAGTATAATTAGTATGTGGTTAGTTAGAAAAAGTAGGGGGCATGTAAGAGGCGTATATAGTCGCATACTAGGTCGTAATAGCTAGCTATTAAGTAGATAGACTAAAGTTAGTTTATAAACTAAGTATACTAGATTATTATAGACTTAAGTAATCAGGTTATAATTAATATATAAAAATAATAATAATCTAAGTATTAATTATTATATTAATAGCTAGGGAGCTAAATAAAGACTAGCTATAATAAAGTATAGCTTCTTATATACTATAATAATTATTAAATAATTATAAGTAAATAAAGGTAATTATAAGTAATTAAATATAATTAATTACTAAGTTTATAGTATTATACTAGGTAATTAGTATAATTAGTGTGTAGTTAGTTAGAAAAAGTAGGGTGTATATAAGAGGCATATGCAGTCGCATACTAGGTTGTAATAAGTAAGGATAGAAAAAAGTATAGTAAAAGCGAGTACTAGAAACTAAGCTAAAATAACTAAATATAACTAGGTTAGGATATAATATACTCGCTAAATAAGAAATCCCTAAGTTAGATATCTTAAAAATATATAATTAAATTTACCTAAAAGAAAATAATAAAGGCGAATACTTAGATATAGAAAACTAAGTATATTATATAGAACCTAAATAAGATTTATAGACTTAGATAAACCTAACGATAAAAAAGAATATTAGTAATATATCGTAGATATTATAGTAAGAAGGACTAATTATAATTATATAAACTATAATAAAGAAACCTAATAAGCTATAGAAATATTGCTTAGATTAAGGCAAGAACTAATCTAATATATAGAGCTATATTAGATAGGATACTATAATAATATATACTTAATCTATAAGGATAGTAAGGATAATATAGGATAGTACCCTAAGGAACTATATAAATATACTATCGCTATAATACGCCGTGCTCTACTTCTAGATAAAGGAGACTCGGATATAGACTTAGTTAGTAGCGATAAAGAATAAATATAGGAGAAGCGAATACTCGAAATAAATCTATAATATAGACGTGTATTATAGGAAGAATAAATAAGTATAGTAATAAATCGGTATAAACTATTACTATAAGGCGAAGACCTCTAGATAATTATTATAGCCTAGATATTTATAGAAAGTATTTAATAAGTAATAGATTAGAGGATACTACTAGGAGACTACCTAGTATTATACCCCGATATAGATAGATACTTAGAACGATCGTGGATATTATATATCTATTATTTCTACTAGATATATATATAATAGAAAGTATAGTATATAATCTACCCTATTAAGGGACTTAATAACTAGATAATCTATAATATATATAAAAAAGAAGAAGCTAAGTACTATAAGTACTTATACTTAGAAATAAAGATAGGATATATTATATTTTAATAATTAATTAAATACCCTAAAGTATATATATATAATTAAACTTAATAAGAATAATACTTATTTTAAATTACCCTAAGTATATAAAATAGAAAGTATTTAATTAATATTATATATAAAAGTATTAAGAAGAAAAATAGCTAAGAGGAGAAGAGTATAGTCCTATAGACTATATATATTAATTATAGAATAAATAAATATATACTTATTAAAGAATCGAATTAAAGAATATATTATAGAATATAATTAAGTATATAAAAAATATATCTAATATTCTAATAATAAATAACTACTATATACTTAAGAAGATATAAGTAATTATATTATTTAATTAAGAAATATACTATTAGAATAATATAAATAAGCTAAGGAGATACTTTAATTATAATACTATATAGAAGTAAAGGAATACCTAGTATTATAAGGATATAGGTGCTTATAGTATATAAAGTATAGGCACTATAAGGGATATATATTAGACTATAAAGTCTACTATTATAGCTATACCTAGTATTTTTATAAGGATAAGGAACTTATAAAAAAGTATCCTATTACCTATCTAAGCTTATATAATAGTAGTTATATATATAAGCTAGAAAATAACTAAATTAATATAGAATACTACCTAGTAAAAAACTATTAATATTACCTATAAAAAGGGTATAGGATAATAAAGAAACCCTAAAGACCCTTTATTTAGGTAAGATAGCTAGAGGCTAGAAAATAATCTTAGAAGTCTAGATATATAAGCACTATTTATAAGCACTATTAGATAATAAAGCGATAGGAAATTATATCTTATTGATAATAATTAATTATTATTAATTATTATAAAATTAGAAAGCTTTACTTTATAGGCCTTTTAATATAAAAAAGTAAATATTTATTTATAATAATAAAACTATTAATTATTAGACTAATTAATTCGATATTTTAATATAAGGGTATTATAAAGTAATTATCTTTAATATTATAAACCTATATAAATATAATATAATTTTAGGTTATTTATAGTTAAAAAAGAATAACCTAATAATTAATTAATATATAGGCTAGTTAATATAGATAGATATAATAATATAATAATTATTATTTAATTAAAAAGAATAAATAAATTTTTATAATAAATTAATTATTAAAGAAGCTATATAAATAAATAATAAGTAAGTCTAATAAATAAAGAAAACTAATATATTAATTAAGAAAGCTTTATAACTAAAAGTATAATATAAATAAAATAAATATTATAAATTTATTATTATTAATATTATTTAAAGAATATATAAAATAAATTAAGCTTAATAAAAAAAATAAAAATAAAAGCTTATTATAGAAAAAATTATATATAAAGAATATTCTATAAGAATACTAGAAATATAATAAATTATTTAATAAAATACTTAAAACTAGATTATTATAATATATTTAATAAGATTATAAAATCTATTTTAAAAAAAGAACTTTAATTAAGTTTTATTAATTCTATATCCTTAATAAGAAGTAACTTAAAGTATTATAAAAATATATTAATAAAATACTATAAAAAGGCTATATTTAGACTTTAAAATTAAAAATAAGTTATTTTATTATATTTATACTTAAAAAAAATAAAAAACTCTAATTAATTATAAACTATTATTAATTAAATTAAATTATAATAAAAAATAAAATACTTTTATTATTTATTAATAAGCTTAAAGATAGACTTTATAATAAAAAATAATATATTATTTTTAATCTTAAAAAAGCCTATAACCTTATCTAAATAAAGAAAAAAAATAAAAAATAACTTTTTATATTAAACTTAGTTTATTTAAGTATTTAATAATATTATTTTAATTTATTAATATTTTTATTATTTTTTAATAAATAATTAATAAGATACTTAAGGAATACTTAAATAGCTTTATTATAATATATTTAGATAATATTCTAATTTTCTAAATACCCTTAAAAAATATAAAGAATATATTTATAAAATATTAAAAATATTATAAAATATAAACCTCTTAATAAATTTAAAAAAGACTATATTTTATATATAAAAAATAGTCTTCTTAAGATATATAATTAATTTTAATAAAATCCTAATAAAATAAATAAAGATTAATATAATTAAAGAATAACTAGAATTAATAATATTTAAAAAAATATAAGCTTTTATAAGCTTTATAAACTATTATTAATACTTTATTTATAACTTTAATAAAATTAAAATATTATTTATTAAATTTATAAAGGATAAAGAAAAATTCTAATAAAAAAAAGAATAATAAAAAATATTTAAAGTTATATAAAATAATATTCTTTTAAATACTATTTTTATAATTTATAATCTTAAAAAACTATTAAAATTAAAAATAAATATATTAGATTATATTATAGGAGTATAAATTAGCTAAAAAAATAATAATTATAATATATATTTAATTAATTTTTTTTTAAAAAAGTTCTATAATATAAAATTAAATTATCTTATTTATAATAAAGAATTCCTTATTTTAATCTTTATAATTAAAGAATTTAAGTATTATATATTAAGGACTAAGTTTAAGACTAAAGTTTATATTAATTATAAGAATATTATTTATTTTATAATAATATATAAATATAATATATAATAAATATATTATATTAAGTTCTTTATAAAGTTTTTTATAAATTATAATTTTAAAATAATTTATTAAAAAGGATTAAAAAATAACTATATAAATATACTTAATTATTAACTAGATTATAATATAAGAGTACTTAAAACTAAGGGCTAGATACTCTAATAAAATAATTAAAAAAATTATATATAAATAGTACTTAACCTCCTATTATTTAGAGTAAAAATAGATACTATTTATTATAATAAAATCCTATAATAAATATTTAATAATAAACCTAAGATTTTAAAAAGATATATAACTAAATTAAGAAAGGTACTCTATAAAGATAAAATTATATAAATACCCTTATTATTATATAATAAAATCCTTATAAATATTTATATATACTTTATAATAAAATACTAAGGAGTTAGAAAGACTCTAGAATAAATTAAATAAATATATAATTATTTAAGAATTAAATTTAATATTAAATATATTATTAAATAATATAAAGACTATATATATAATAAAGCTATATAATATAAACTTTATAAAGAATTAAAGCTATTATTAATTCTTTTATAATTATAAAAATTAATAATATTTAATTATATTTTAAAGCTACCTAAATTTAAAGAACTAGGATCTAATATAAATTATAATAATATATTTATTATTATAAATTAAATAAATAAATTTAGATATTTTATATTATATTAAGAAATAATAAATATAAAAGGACTTATATATATAGTACTTAAATTTATAATAATTAATTATAGTTTTTTAATAAAAAATATTTTAGATAAAAAAATAATATTTATTTTTAAGTTTTAATAAATATTAATAATATAACTTAGAACTAAGTATAAACTTATTATAATATATTATCCTTAAATAAGTAAATAAATAAAGAGATTAAATTAAATATTAAAATAATATATAGTATTATATTAATTATAAATAAAATAATTAAATCTTAAAACTATTACTCGCCTAACTAGCTTATAATAATATATTAATAGAATTAATAAAGGTCTTATTATTTTATATAAACTATAAATATAAACCTAAGTTTAATAATAAAATATTAAGAGATAGATTAATTATTAAAAAAAACTATATTTAAAGTAAATTAATTATATTTATTATATAAATATATAAAAAAAATAACTTAAATTTATATAAATATAAATATTTAAATATTATAAGTTTAAAAAAATAAATAAATTAATCTTTAAGAAGGGAAATATAGCCTACTTATTATATAAAAATTTTATACTAATTAATCTTTATTAAAACTTAATTATAAAAAACTAGGATTATTTAAGATTAAAGAAATTATCTTAGATATTAATTATAAACTTTTATTATTCTTAAGTATAAGGATATACCTAATTTTTTATATTTTATTATTTAAAAAAGTATTAAAAAATATAAAAATATAGTATAATATTAAAGTTCTTAAAGAACTTTATAAACTAGAAAAAATTACTAATAAATAAACTATAAATAAAGAGGTTAAGTAACTTATTAAATAAAAAGGCTATTAAAATAGTAAAAATATATAGGAACCCCTTAAATACTTAAAGGCCTATTATAGCTTAATCTAGTACTTCTATTGATCTAACTAGATATATAGATATACTATAAGGTATATATAGTAAAATCCTCTATAAATAAGGGCTCTAAAGGGCTATTATTAAAATATTTAGCTTAATTATTTATAAAAGTAAGAGTTATTAATCTATTAATTAAAGAACGAGTAGTAGTACTTAGTTATATTAGCTAATAAGCGCTTTTATACTTAGCCTCCTTACGCTCTATTTATTCTAACTTCTTTATACTATTAATACTATAAGCTATTACTTATATTATCTTTTTAAACTAAAGTTTCTTTTATTTTTATAAATACTTTATTTTAGAATTTAATATATAATAAGCCTCCTTTACCTTTTCTAGTTTAGATTTAAGGCGATTATATTAGATAGCGATATAATATAGTTATAAAGAAGAAAGCGGTTTAATATTATAATATAATAAATTAAGTTATATATACTTAAAATAGCGAGAGGAGTTACTCTTAAAAATAATATATTTTTAATTATTTTATTTATAAATAGAAGTTTAAGTCTTTATACTTATAGAATTTATAAAAATAACCTTAAATAAGGTATTATACTATTTAATCTTCTAAAAGCGAGGATTACGAGTTTTAAAAATATAGTCTAGTATCTTAGTTAGTTACTATAAGAATAAGGAATAAGAAGCTAGGGAATATATACTATAAGAGCTAATAAGGTTTTAATTAATTCTAGGATAGAATTATTAGAGGGGAGATATTATATTATAGCCCGATATATAACTACCTATATTAATATATAGTTTATATATAATATAATATATACCCTATTGCTTTTACTTAATCACGATAGGATTATATCTATAATATTATAATTTAGGCTTATTTTATTTATTTAATAATTCTTATAATCCTTATAGTATTATTACTATAATAAGATAATCCTATAGTATATAGGAACCTATACTTTATTATAGTTAGTCTTTACCTAGCTCTTTAGCTATTAATATAATAATTAATACTTAGATTACTACTATCTCTATACCTTAACTATAACCCGACTACTTAAGTCTATAATAACCTAGTATACTTAGTTTATAATTTAACTTTAGTCTATCTACCTAGTAGCTAGCCTAACCCGAATATTATATTAAGCCTATATATAGTTTTAAGTTATATTATTAAAGTATATTAAAATTTTAAAATATATATTATTTCTTTATTTAAGATACTTATTTATTAAAAAATAATAATAAATTATAATAATATTTTAATATTATATATATAAATATTTATATATTTATTATTATTTTATATAATAAAGACTTAATTTATTAATTTAATCTATAATAATATATATAATATTTATTTTTATTCTTAAATAATTATATATTTATTAAATATATTTAAAAATCTTTTTATTTTTTTATATTTTATTATAAAATATAAATAAATATCTAAAAGAATTTTATAATATAATAATATAAATAATTATATAATTTTATTTTAAATATTTTAATATTATAATTAAATTAATAATTAAATATATTTATATAATTATTATTTAATTCTTTTTATAAATAATTTTAATATTTTAATTTATAAAGAACTTAAAATAATATAATTATTATAAATTAAATTAATATTTTATTATAAAATAAATAATATTTTTATAATTAATATAAATTTTAATTATAAACTTAATTTTTAATATATAATATTATAATTCTTTAATTATAAAAATAATTATAAAGAATTCTTTATTATAAATAAAATAATTTAATTTTATATTATATAATTTTATTAAGAATAAAATAATAAATTATATATTATTATTATTTTTTTTTAAATAACTTATATTTATATAATATAATTTAATATATTTATTTTTAATTTTAATAATTTTTATAAATTATAAATTATAAAAATAATATTTTTAAAAAATATTATTTTATTTATTTTAAATATTTTTTATTATATTTTATTTAATTAGAAATTTTTTTTTTTTTTTTAATAAATTTTATAAATAATATTATAATATTATTAAAATTATATATTAAATATTAATAATAATTTATAAAATTTATAAAAGTTTATTTTTTTTTAATTATTATTTATATTAATTATTTTTTAATTATATTAATTTTATTTATTTTATTAAAGTTTTATTAAATTTAATTAAATACTTTAAGAATATTATTTTTATATATAAAATATAATTTTTTAAATTTATAAAAAGATTTATATTTTATAATATATTTTATATTTTATTAATATATTTTTTATATTTTTAAAAAATATTTAAAAAAAATAAAAATATAATTTAAATATATTATAATAATAATATTTAAATATTTATAAAATATATTATTAATTATTTATTAAAAAAATATAATTATTAATAAAAATAAATAATATTATTAAATATTTAAATAAATTATATTTAATAAAAAAACTTTTTTTTTTAATATAAATTAAATTATATTTTTTTTTAAATTAAAAATAATAAATAATTTTTTATTATAAAACTTATTTTTAAATTTATAAATAAATAATAAAAAAGTTTTATTTTTAATTATAATTTATTTAATAAATAATAATTTATAATTAATTATAATTAATTATTTTTTTAAAAATAAATATAATAAAATATTTTATTTTTTATATAAATAATTAAATATAATTTTTTTATAATATTTTATTAATATATTATTATAAAATTTAAAGTTATTTTTTATTAAGGTTATAAAATTTATAAAATTTAATTATAATTCTTTTTTTAAAATAAATTTTATTATTTTATTAATTATATTTTAATATTTTTATTATAAATTCTTTATTAAATAATTTATTATATTTATAATAATTTTAAAAAATATTTTTTATTTATTTTATTTTAAAAATAAGTTTTTTTTTTATTATTTTTATAAAACTTAATTTATTTAATATATTTTCTAAATAATATAAATAATAATAAATTTATAATTTTTATTTTATTTATATTATATTCTTAATTATAAATTTTTTTTAATTAATATATTAGACTTTTTTATTTATTTAATCTACTTATTATATATATATATATATAGCTTCTTTAATACCTAAATTATTAAAAAAAAAGTTTTAAATTAAATAATAATTATCTTATTATTATATTTATTTATATTAAGTAGCCTATATATAAATTAATTATTAGGTTATTTCTTATTAACTATAGGTAATTTAAAATTATATTCTATATAATATAGTAGAATAAATTAAATAAAAGAAATAAGATAGGTTTATATTATTATAATAACTTAAACTTACTATCCTTAGCTAAGGTACTATAAGTATATTATATATAGCCCTTAAGTATCCCTTAAGGTTACTCTATAAGTATCTAAGCTAGGTAATTATTTACTAGGCTTTATATATAACTAACCTTAAGTTATTAATTTAATATAGCCTTAGCCTTATATATAGCTCTAAGAGGTATAGCTATAGCCTAGTGTTATATATATATAATACTAAATATCAGGTTATAATAAGGGAATACTTAAATATCTTTATTATTATATACTTAGATAATATTCTTATTTTCTTAAATACTCTTAAAGAATATAAGGAATATATTTATAAAATATTAAAAATATTATAAGATATAAAATTCTAATAAAGTAAATAAAGATTAATATAATTCAAAAATAATTAGAATTTATAATAATTAAAAAAATATAAACCTTTATATACTTTATAAGTTATTATTAATATTTTATTTATAACTTTAATAATATTATAATATTATTTATTAAATTTATTAAAAATAAAGGAGAATTTTAATTAAAAAAATATAAAAAATACTTAAAATTAATAAAAATAATATCCTTTTAAATATTATATTTATAACCTATAATCTTAAGAAATTATTAAAATTAAAAATAAATATATTAAATTATATTATAAAAATATAAATTAAAAAAAAAATAATATATAATTTATTATTTTTTTTTTAAAGAATTCTATAATATAGAATTAAATTATTTTATTTATAATAATATATAAACTTAATATATAATAAATATATTATAATAAGTTCTTTTTAAATTATAATATTAAAAGTATTTATTAAAAAGGATTAAAAAAAAGCTAAATAAATATACTTAAGTACTAGCTAAATTATAATACTAGAGTCCTTAAAATAAGGGAATAAATACTTTAATAAAATAATTAAAGAAACTATTTATAAATAGTATTTAACTTTTTATTATTTAGGGTAAAAGTAAATATTACTTTATAATAAAATTCTTATAGATTTTTATATATATCCTATTATAAAACACTAAGGAGTTAAAAAAACTCTTTAATAAATTAAATAAATATATTATTATTTAAGAATTAAGTTATATATTATATATATTATTAAATAATATAAAGACTATATATATAATAAGATTTTATAATTTAAGCTTTTTAAAGAACTAAAACTATTATTAATACCTTTATAAGTATAAAAAGTAATAATATTTAATTATATTATAAAGCTACTTAAATCTAAAGAACTAAGATTTAATATTAAATAAAATAATATAATAATATATTTATTATTATTAATTAAATATATAAATTTAAATATTTTTTATTATATTAAGAAATAATAAATATAAGAGTACTTATATATATAATACTTAAATATATTATAATTATTTATTATATTATAGAAAATATTATTTTAAATAAAAGAATAATATTTATTTTAAGTTCTAATAAGCCTTAATAATATAACTCTTAGAACTAAGTATAGGCTTAGTATAGTATACTATCTATAAATAAAGAAGTAAATATAGAGATTAAACTAAATATTAGAACAATCCCTATAGGACTGCCACGGCAGCGAAGCGCTGATCCCACAGCCAGCGCGCCGTGGCCTCGCTGCCTTCGACGCCTGCCATGGCCATGGCGCCCTGCATGAGTTGCGGGACTTGCTCGGGTGTGATGGCGTCGATCATGTCGGTCGCGCCTGTGCGGACGATGAGGACGTCGCCATGCCGGAACTGGACGCCTTGATGTGCCGCGCAGTCTAGGACGTTCTGTACGGAGATGCGCGTTCCGTCAAACGCGTGAAAGGGGATGCCCTTTCGTCCGCGTACGACTTCCAGTCGATGAGGACGCCGCGCGCCACGAGGCCGCGGCACGTGTGCCAGTGCTCGAGCGTGGGCAGGCCGGGCCTGGGGCTGGACAGCTGCTCGACGGTCGGGCGGTACCCGTTGTACGCCAGGCCCGAGGGCTGATGCTGCCAGTGGCACAGCGAATCCCACTGCGAGGAGCACTGGGTGTTGAAGGCAATCTCGTCGTCAAAGCCAGAGCCAATGTCCTTGCCCATGACTTCGGCGAGGCATATCGGTTTGTGGACCGGCGGCTGGCGCCCTGGTATGCCGAGCTTGGCGGTGGCGTTGATGGACCAGCTATGCCTGGGTGGCCGTCAGCCGTGTCCTTGGAGTTCGAGAGAGGAGAAAGGGGATGATGGCCTTACTTGAGGGAGATGCTCACGCCATCGCGGACCTGCTTGCCTGCTGCGGCGACAATCTCGGGCGTGAGAAAGTTGAGGGTGCCGAGGAGATCTTTCTCGCCGTCCTCGTCGAAGACACCCCATGCGCAGCCTTGCGGCTGGCCTTCAATGGCTGGGAGGTCGTCGAAGTTGGGGACGGTCGCGGGAGAGGTAGGCATTTTCAAGGGCAAAACAGGCTTGTGCGCAAGTGATGATGAGGTGAGAAACTGGACGATGGGAACCAATTGTTGGTCTTGTTTGGCCCTTGGCGGTGGCCTGGGTAAGGTACTACGTGTGGACTGGGCGTTGCTCAGCTCAGTGCCTCAAAGGACGTGGATCTCGTCTTTGGCGCCTCTTTTTGATCCTTTTAGACGTCTGGATTTGTGGACTGTGGTTTCTGCGCACGTTTACCTCTGCTTTGTCCTTCCAGGGCTCATCTCGCTTAGCGGATGAATCGTACCATCTGTTGGCCGTCGAGGCAGTGCTGTATGGTTCGATGTAGTCCCTCGGTCGCGATAGCATCTACATTTGGGAGGTGAGGGCAGATAATCGTATGCAGACTGACCCCTCCGCAAGGTCCCGTCATGATTCTGGTCACTTTTCCTGCATAAGCGCCAGGTTGATCGAAGACTTCGACCGCGATGCAACGCTGCAAAGCATCTCGACGCCCCTCTTTCGCCAACAAGACACACACTCCTGCAGGCCGAGCCCACCTTTTGCCCCAGAGGGCCAGATCAGTCGACGATGAAACCTTCTCCTCACCTAAACAACGGATGGAGTCTTTTCGAGGAACGTGCATCCTGCCACGTGCCGAGATCATCAATAAAACGGGTGGCGCGAAACGACCGCGAATACGAATACGCTTGAAGGATGATCGGTGGCTCGAGCAGCAGTATGAGAGACATACGTTGCGAGGTATCCTCGGGTTTCCAGGATAGCTGGGCCTCACAATATATCGACTCCTAGAAAAGCTGTCCAGCCATGGCCGCCGTCGATGGTTCCGTGCCCAACCTGGCGTTTCTGACGCAGAAATACGAAGAGGAAAAGAACAAACGGGCCCGTCCGGACGGTTCCAAACAATACGTCGATCTTGGCAGCGCCTCCGACTCACACTACTCGCGGCTGGTGCAGGACCCCTGGGTCGACCACGATGCCCTGAATGCGGCGCCCTCCACCCTAGACGACGGACAGCATGTCAAGTTCTTGATCCTCGGTGCAGGGTTCTGTGCACAACTGTTTGCTGCGCGATTCATCGACAAGGGCTTCAAGACAGAAGACATACGATGCGTGGACACGGCCGGGGGATGGGGTGGGACGTGGTACTGGAATCGGTATCCTGGCCTGATGTGCGACTCGGAGAGCTTGATCTACCTGCCACTGCTGGAAGAGACAGGGTACCTGCCCAAGCACCGATACTCGTACGGCTACGAGATTCTCGAGCATGCCGAGAGGATCGCGAGACATTACGACCTTCGCGGTGTCTTCAGGACACACATGGACGACTTTACGTGGCAAGATGACGAGAAGAGATGGCGGGTCAACATGACGCAGAACAGGGGCAGCCAAGGCATCAAGTCTTTGACGGTCACGGCGCAGTATGTGATTCTCGCCAATGGCGTCCTCAATCATCCAAAGGCTCCCAAGATCCAAGGGATTGAAGACTTCCAAGGTCAGACATTGCATACGGGCCGTTGGAAATATGACATCTCAGGAGGATCTCCACGAGACTGGACCTTGACCGGTCTTCAGGGGAAGAGAGTGGGCATCATTGGCACAGGCGCGACGGCTGTTCAGTGCATCCCCGAGCTTGTCAAGTGGGCTGGGGAGCTATTCGTCTTCCAGCGCACGGCGTCTGGCGTGGATGAAAGGGGCCAGCGCCCGACGACCAAGAGGAACTGGCCAAAGCGACCAAGAAGCCTGGCTGGTGGCTCGCCCGCAACGCCAATTTCGCTGGTAGACTCAGTCTCGAGCCAGATTACCAAGAGAACCTCGTCAACGACCAATGGACCAGCTTGGACACGTACGCGGTGCTGATTGGGGCGCCGCATGAGCCTGTCTCGCCAGAAAACATGGAGGCTCACGTAGGAAGCATGTTGGCCAAGGATGCACCCAGGACAAACAGGCTTCGCCAACGTGTTCAAGATATTGTCCACGACAAGGAAACCGCCGAGGGACTGAAAGCGTGGTACCCCAGTTGGTGCAAACGGTTTGTGTCCATCGCGATATGGGCTTTTCGTCACTAACAGTATCGTAGACCGTGTTCTCACGACGAGTACCTGCCAGCGTTCAATCAATCCAACGTCCACCTCGTACAAACCGAAGACACGGGCGTCAGCCATGCCACAGCGAACGGTCTCGTCGTCCATGCCAGAGAACCCCCTTGGCATCCTATCTTCAGCACCGGCTACCGGTCCCCTTCGACGAACTTCTGCGAGCCGAGTCTTTCGTGCAACGCGAGGATCACGGGTCGTTCAGGTACCATGGCTGAGAAATGGGCTAACCACGGCCCCTCGAGCTTCCATGGAATGCTGTCAGCTGGGTTTCCCAACTTATTACTGACAGGCCCTTCCCAAGGGGGTGCAACGGCGAGTATCACATACAGCTTTGCCCTACTCGCCGCACACGCTGCATACGTCATAGGCGAGGCCGAGGCAACGTCGGAGGAAAAGGACAAGGTCGTTCTCGAACCAACATTGGAGGCAGAGGAGGCATGGGTCGGCGAGCTGCTGCAGTACGCGGCGTACACGGCCCCCATTGGCGTCTGTCTGCCGAGCTACACAAACGACGAGCTTGGTCTCGTCAAGGATCCTGCGGATATGATCAAGGCAGCTAAGGCAACGCCTCATCTGATGGGGATCAATCACTTTGCCAAGATACTCGAAAGCTGGAGGGGCCAGGGGGGCATGGAGGGCATCCTTGTCATGTCATGAGGATGTAGGAGGTACTTTGTCCGGCTAGAGATTACAGTGCGGTAGCAAAAGTTCCGATCCATGCACAATACCGCACCCCGTAGCTATAGTCAATACGCTCATGTCTGTGGACTATTATTACTATTCATATACTTAATAAAAGCTAGGCTATATAATAAAATAAATATTTACCTAAGAATGAGAAAGTTATTATACTCTTCTATTAGAAGGTGCCTACACAATACTCCGTGGTGTTGCTGGATCGTTATTTTTTGAACACCACTGTATGTGTACTTGAACTGGCGGCTTTCTCATACGCGCTATCCACTCCCGAGTCCTTGGTGTGCACTGTCGCGAAATCCTTAGGAGACAACACGATCATCATCATATACCTAGCAGTCGTCCACCCAAGGCTGGGCCTCCCCTTATGACCCCCTTGATGCAGGAGATGGGAGAGGTGTACGCCGTATGAACATTGAGATGTAGCGTCCATCATAAGAGAAGGAGAGCCAACTGCCATACGCGTCATCGCAAGTCGGTGCAGTCTGTCTCGGTTCGGTCATTTGCGTCCCATCGCCAGTTCACCCTGCGGGAGTGGCCCTTGCTGCGTGTTCCATGAAGACGCCAGGCCTTTCGGCTTGGGGCTCGGATGTCAGACTGTATTTGCAAATCAGTGAATTTTTGAACAAAAAAACAAAGGTGCGCTATCTTGCGGTACTCCTGCGGAATGAGGAGCCTGAAACTGTGCAGGATGGCTGACATGCTGTACAGTGACGGAGCAAAAGTTCTGACCCATCCACAACGGTGGCTGCAGTCTGTTCCACCATATCTACAGACCATTATTCACGAGAACTATTATGCGAGCTTTAGGGACCCAGCTCGTGCGAAGCGGTGAAATTGAGGACGTGATCATTCAGGGCCTCAGACGTTGTTCTCTCATGATGTGCCCAGTGTAGTCCCTGGGATTCACGGTCCAAGGCCCAGAACTCTCCCCTGCGCTTCCTTGATGATAGATCTTGGCCACTGGGTTGTGTTCCTCTTCGCAATGTACCGTATGGTCGCGGCCACGTGACGCATTTTCTCCTTGGGGTCTTTGAAGTGGCCTACCGCGGATGGTCAGTCATGGCGATCCTCAGAGCCGCTGAGTGCCCATCTTCGTACTCCAACTGATACAGCTCGTTCGAATCGCCTCTTACTGGGCTATGAAGCTCCACTGACTTTTGATTCCGGTGTTTGTTGATGAATGCCGCAGTATTATCGTATGCCACGACCTGTCCGAGTGTCAGCCACTTCGTCGCTTCGCTTCAAGGCTATTTCCCACACTTTCAACGAGGACAACTATCCCGATGACCGACGAGGCAAATCATGGAGCGCCAAGGCAGCACTGCCGTTTAGATAGCGGGCACTGCTATGTAACTGTTAGCCTAGCATCATGTCTGATTGTTCTTTGCTGTTGGCCAGCCGTCTATACTGCCAACTCGTGGACAAACGTGATTGAGCTAAGAGGATCAAAGAAGGCTGCGTGCATCGTTTTGATTAGAGTGTGACTCCGATGTAACTTGATGTGTGATAGAGCTCGGAGGACCTTACAATTACAGACGTGGAGTCGTATGAAGTTGGGAACCACCTTTGAGGTTATGCCTTGTTTTTGCCCCAATGTGTGCAAGTCAATCATGAAAACATCGCCAAAACTGTGATCTCCGCTTGGTTTCTTCAGGGCGGCACCAGCTCCCGGCTAGTCTCTGCGTTCAAGTTTGCGTTTGCTACGGGTCGAACAGGCAAGCGTCCGCTCATCAACAAACAGGCAAACACGTAAGAAGAAAGCCTGGATGTGGATACGTTGATTCACCGCCTGTGTGCGTAGCTGGTGACCCGTCTCACGTTATTGAAGTGCCCAGAAATTTGTTGTCACCAAGCCCAGATCACATATATCTTTCACTTTTCCCTTCACAATTCAACCACCCCCTACGCTCCTCTGATCACACTCCGCACCTCAACTCCGGAACTCTTTGCGCAGCACAGACAGACAGACAATGGAGAATTTCCTATGAGAAGTCGCCTAGACCTTCCCAAAGGTATGTCAACAATCTTTTCTCCACCTTGCTGCCTCTTGAAATGATGAACCACCTAACCATTCTGAGTACACAGCCATGTCCTTCGCTCCCTGCACCCATGATCGAGGGACTTGGGAACGTGTGATTTATCACCCTTGTTTCTGATGACAGTCTTTCTCCACACATTATTCCAGTTTCTGGGGGTGCGAAAGCTGACATTCTTTCCATTCGCTAGGCACCATTCCAATTCTGCGCTCTGGGGTACAGCTCCAGTCACACCCCAATAACCTCGAACAGCCAACTACGGCTTGTGCGCTTAGTGTCTCAAATTGCACGCAAAGGCATCCAAAGCTTCGAACAGCTGCTCGATGATACCTCTTGGCTTTTGTTGAATCCTTGCTGATCCCAACCCGGCCATAGGCCAGCTGGCGCAACGGCAGACGACACGGTCCGGAAGGCAGAAAAGATATTCGTGTGGGAATTGTGAAGGCGCGTGGAAGACTTGAGGTACAGCGGACCGGGAGCGTACGTAAGATCTGTGAAGAGGCTGGGGAGGAGCAGAAGTGATGATCAAAACACATAAGCACAAATTGCCTGTACTCAACATCAAGCCTTCATCCCGTGACAAGATCAAGCTGCCGACATCTCGTAATTTCGAACATCATGAAGTTTGATCCAGCTCCTCCATGCGCGTAATGAATTGCTCCTGTAACCGTCGTAGGTAGCCTGGAAGGACGCTCGAGTCCGGTGCGTCCCGGGCTTGCTTGAGTGCCTCATGCAGGTTCAGAATCAACCTCCGCCGAGCCAGGAGCTTTCGCGACTCGGAGCTCTGCTGGTTGGCTTTGCGCTTCTCCCGCAAGGAATTGGCCGCTTCTTCAGCCTTATCTGTGAACGACTTGGGTAGGCCCATGGCACGCGCCAAATTGATGCCATAATGAACCTCGTCGTCCATGAACCCAGAGTCCACTTTGTACAACATTTTGATCTGCGGCAACCCATCCCGAGTCGTGGTGTTGCGCGCCAACAAACGGAGGTTGAGCACGCCAGGGCGATCATCAAGCGCGCGTGCCAGCTCTACAAAATGCGTGGCAAACCAAACGGACGCCTTACTCTGAATGAGGGCCTCGGATAGCGCGATTGCAATCGCCAAGCCATCACGAGTACTTGTACCTCGCCCGACCTCGTCGATGATAGCGAGACTGCGGTCATTGATGTTCCGTAAGATGAACGCCATGTCCTTCATTTCAACAGAGAACGTGGAGAGGTTGGACTCAACGCTGTCGTCTACAGACACTCGAGCAAACAAGTTGTCAATGATTGAGAAGGCGGCGTACTCAGCAGGCACAAATGACCCTATCTGGGCCATGATCTGGAGGAGCGCGATGCTGCGGATGTAAGTGCTTTTGCCGCTCATATTGCAGCCAGTGACAATATGGAAGCAGTATTGCTCGGTAGAATAGTAATCATTGGGGATAAAATCGGTACCGTGATTCTGATACTTTTAGCCTTGATTCTTGTAAGATATTCCAAAGCTGACCTTGTCCCGGATAGGATGTTTTGCCGCTTTCAGGGCAAGAGTGCTGGTAAGTTCGGGTCTGACATAGTCTCGTGTTGTCGCAAGCTGAGCAAAGGACGCAATCATATCCACGAGCGCCACAGATTCGCACACCCCAAAGAGCCCAGAGACTGCGAGCCGAATGTCTTTGATCAGGGTGTTGATGACTGCATCGCTTCGAATGACCACCTCGTTAGACGTGTCGGAGAGTCTAAGGTTGAGCTTGATGAGTTCGAGTGTCTGACACTCGATCGTCTTCCTCTTGCGTGACCTATTGACAAAGTAGTCTGGCAGCCGATCGCCGTCAAAATCGGAGGCTTTGATTCGTAGCCAGTATTTTCTTCTGTTGTCGAACTTGAGCGCGGCGGCCATTTTGAACCTTTCGTTAACTTCATCAACGTGCTTATGGACCTCCTCCGTCAACTCCTTGTACGTCTGGCGCGCGACATCCAGCATCCCGCTGATGCCAGACTTGACAGAAAAGGTTCTTTGATTTCTGAGGTCGAGTGGAGACCGCGTGTATGTTACGTCGGCCTCGATCACCTGTCGTATACGATCCAGGGTTCCGTTGGTGATTTCAGGGTGACACATGTCGCGCGCTTTCGTTAGCAGTGGGCTTGTGGCCGGGGTGAGCGCTTCATAGAAATCTGGAGCTGCTTCTAGGAAGCGTTTCATCATCAGTACTTGATTTATCTGTTCCTCAATATGCCAAACTTCATTGTTGGTGGGGACGATGATGAGCTGGACTTGTTAGCACGAAATGAGCCTCCGCAGTGTATAGATTCACCTTGGTCAGCAACTTCTCGACATCATTGAAAGCCCTCAGTGCTGATAATGTGAGTCAGGGGAATGAAACAATCAGAAGAGCATACCTTTTCGAACGTCCCTGAATAGTTCTTCGTTCGTTGTGAGCTCCTCCAGAGCATCGTGTCTAGGCCTGACGTGAGTGTCGACTTTGGTTGGCGGCTGCAAGATATTCCTCCTCAATATTCGAGTTCCCATGGGTGTCAATGTTTGGTTCAAGAGCCCAAATAGGCAGTCCTTCGATTTGGAGTTTTGGGAGTTCTGCATAATTTCAAGAGATTGAAATGCGGAAATGTCTATCATCATTGTGCCGTCTGATGGCTGGTATCTTATGCGGAGGGAATGAGGCACAAAGGTGACGCTAAGTTGGTCTTCGATGAACTTCATGGCCTGTTGTCATCATCAGTCCTATTTCCTGCGAGATTGTATGTCTGGAATCTTGGGGGACGTACCGCGCAGAAGGAAGAGGTTGCGTAGTATTTTCCCTGAATAGCCACTGTGAGAGGGCTGATGTCGCACTCGAAAGCAAGATTTTGAATCATTTCCAATCCCAGGGATTCAGACCAGGCAGCCCTATTGAACAAATCAATTGTCGCTTCTGGAATACGTTTCTCCACAAGGTCGTAGAGTGTGCTTGCTCGACTGGGCGGGCACGCTGTGGACATGAAAACAATCCTTGATGGTTGGTTCATTTGGATTTCGTGGATCGATTTGCTGTAGGTTTGATTGTCGCAGATTTGACTCATCGTCACTTTGCTGAGGGTAACATTCACAAAGGCAACGCCCACGGATGGTGCGATCCCTCGTCCTTCGCTTACAGCACATATGACTATTTCCTTCTCGCTCTGGCCGAAAACAGTCGACATGCTAGCGCGAGACCTCCGTCCAGACGCGGTCGCTGTACGTGTCGGTGGCCTGGCGGTAGACGGGCGTGAAATCATGTCGCTAGAGGCTATCCTTGAGTAAGGATACTCACCAACGTACTCTTGGTCATCGTCATCAAGCGGCAGCGGGCGAGAGTGGTTTGAAAAGCGGCCATGGAGCTCAGCAGTGTCTGATGATGGATTGGCATGGTGGGTGAGACGATCATTCTGTGGGTATGAGCTGGAGATGGAGCCCTGGGCGTCTTGGTCCGAACGCATGCTGGAGGTCGGCTCTAGTCGAGGAGGCATTCTGGGAGGTTTTGAGGTCAGGATCCGGCACAAAGCACTTGGAGTGAGTTCATGACAGTTGCAGAATTGACAAACTACTAGTATTAAGAAGGATTATGCTGTTGATCAATGGAAGAATGGCAGATTGAGGGAAACCACGAACCGTGGTACATGCAGCTTCCATTTCATTGTGATGGGAAGAGCGGGAGGTTCCTCAGGGTAAGCCATGAGGTGAGGACAGTGCCTGCCGCCTCAATGCCGCATGGGTGCCTGCCCCACTTGTGGCTCCGCGGGCGCTGCCGCGGACTCAAGCGGGGAATCGTCACCGCATCCGCACTGGCATGCCTGCAACGGGAACTTGACACCATCCAGGCAAAGGATTTACACGTCCATTCACCAGCGGCACCGCCAAAAGGACGTCGAAACGCGGCTCGCGCGCCCTACCCCTTCACCATGTTCGGTATTCTCGAGGCCGTCTCGGTCCCTCTGACTGGGCTCTACAGCACTTACGAGGACCTCATTCGCGACTTAAGTGACCGCGCAGCCAAGGATGGGTACAAAATCGTCAAGGCGCGATCGCACCGCGCCCGCATCAACGGCACAGAGCAGAACTCGAGCGAGATGATACGATGTGATCTGGTCTGCGATCGCGGAGGCCGCCCGTACAAATGCCAAGCGACAAAGCACAAAACGACCACCAAGAAGACGAACTGTCCGTGGAAAGCAAAGGCGGTCAATCGCAAGACCATGGGAGGCTGGGTTTTGACGGTTGTATGCGACCAGCACAACCACGAACCAGGAACGCCCGAACCGCCGACGCCATCAGAGGCAAGCGAAGCAGGCGACGCCCTGGATGCCGATGGTACGTATACCGGCGCTGGCTTAAATCAGAGGCCTGCAGCTGACCAGGTCGCAGGCGACGAAGTTGTCCCTCGTGCAGATGTCGACACCTCGGAAGCGATACTAGCTGCTGGTGTCTCGAATTCAACACTCCGCCTGACGGGCGACACCTTCTCCAGCTTCAAGGCCGAATACCGCAAGCTGTCACAGCCCGAACGCATCGGCGTGCTCTCCCAGCTGCAGTTGCGCGTTGCTGCTCTGTACGCCATCCAGAACGAGGAGATTCAGCGCAACAAGAGACAGGAGCAGCTGCGGCAGCGCCATCAGGAGATTGAAGCAGGACGCATGGACAGAAACGAGGCTAAGAGACAGAAAAGGCAGTACGGCACGCCCTCGCAACGTCCCCCGACCATCGACTCACCACATCAACCGCATAGTTTGCAACATACGCCAACCATGCATCATACTCCAACTCTGCAGCACACGCCCATGTCCAGCGATCAGTTAGCGCCGACTGCGCCCATGCATATTCAACCGCAACACATACAACAACAGATGACGCCGAGCCACCAGCAGCAGGTTCAGCATCAACATCAGCAGTTTCAAATACCGGACAGCCCCAGTCAGCAGCTCATCTCCATGGGCATGAATCTTGGTCTATCACCACCAGCGCCATCGCCGCAGCAGCAACCTGTGCACTATCCTGGACCACCCAAGAAAATGCGTGGTAATCGAACCCCCCAAGCCGGGCAACATGCTAGTCCAACGATTCAGCAGTAGGGGGCTGCGGTAGCGGGCCGCGAGTGATGTTCGCTCACAGACAAGCCACGGTGATGAAGACGATTGATGGATGATATGATATACCCCGTGATGAGCGTTCTGGTCGGCGTTATGCGGTGCTGTTGGCTCGTTGGCCTGATTTGCACAGGGCGAGACCCTTGGCTGGACTGACCTTAACAAGGTTACTTGTATTATTTGCGGGGAAGTGATAGTGTGGCTCACCGCCCAAATTTTGGAAATTTTGCCATTTTCGCAGGATGGGTAAAGAAACCCCACCATCGACGGAGCTGGGATTTTCCCAGCGCGCACGAGTGCCAACCTTGATACCATTTGCATTATTTCAATATCATGGCGACTGTTGTACCGCCTCCATCGAAACGGCAGAAGCGTGCAGAGCTCGAGCGCAGTCAAGTTCAGCAAGATGTCACCTTGGCGAACGAGGGCCCCGCTGGCTCCTTTAAAGCACACTTTATCGACGGCGATGGCAACCAAATGGCAGATGTGATCGAGGTGCCTCTGAAAGATGCCTCCGAAAAGAACCTATCACTTCTCCTGAACACCTTGATGGCACGGGTAGGTGATCCTACGATTGTCTAGAGCGCGCTGACTGACTCTGGCCCAGGACAAGGAAGATTTCCTGCCATACCGCTTTCGCATACATATTCCCGATTCCGAGATCATTGTCGACCAATATCCCACCGATCTGGTCAAGCTGCTTCGCGACCATGGCATCGACAATCCGTTTGAGACGACAGTCACACTCAGCGCCGAGCCGCAGGCCGTCTTCAAAGTGCAAGCAGTGACGCGCATGTCCCATAAAATTCCAGGCCACGGAGAAGCGATTCTCGCGGCCCAGTTCAGTCCCGCGAACAGCAGCAGGCTAGCCACAGGATCTGGAGACAAGACGGCGAGAATCATGGACACAGACACAGGCACACCCAGGTTCACACTGTCGGGACACACGCACTGGGTTCTGTGCGTGGCGTGGTCGCCGGATGGCAAGCGACTAGCGACGGGCAGCATGGACAAGACGGTGCGACTTTGGGACCCAGAGACGGGAAAACCCATTGGCCAACCACTTACGGGCCATGGCAAGTGGGTGACCAACATTGCATGGGAGCCGTACCATCTGTGGAAGGACGCGCCGCGCCTGGCGAGCGCGAGCAAGGACGGTACAGTCCGAGTATGGAATGTTGTGACGGGCCGTGCAGAGCAGGTCTTGTCCGGGCACAAGAGCAGCGTGAGCTGTGTCAAATGGGGAGGCACGGGGATGATTTACACGGGCAGCCATGACAAGGCCGTGAGGATATGGGACGCCGACAAGGGCGTCCTTCTACACACGCTATCTGCGCATGCGCACTGGGTCAACCACCTAGCCCTGTCATCAGACTTTGCGCTGCGCACGGGCTACTTTGACCACGAGCCGGTGCCCGAGTCGGAGGAAGGCAAGAGGGCTAAGGCCAAGGCACGTTTCGAAAAGGCCGTCAAGGTGCAAGGCAAGGTAGCGGAGCGGGTCGTCTCTGCGAGCGACGACTTCACCATGTACCTGTGGGATCCGTTGAACGGGACCAAGCCTGTGGCCCGACTGCACGGTCATCAGAAGCAGGTCAACCACGTCACCTTTTCCCCGGACGGGCTCCTCATTGCCAGTGCGGGCTGGGATAACCACACCAAAATCTGGAGCGCCAAGTAAGCTACCACCCACAGCCCTCCTCCCCGGATTTCAGGAGAGAGGAGAGAAGAGGAGAGGAGAGGAACGTCGGGCTAACATGCATCTAGGGATGGCCGCTTTATCAACACTCTCCGGGGCCACGTCGCCCCCGTATACCAGTGCGCCTTCTCCGCAGACTCCCGACTCCTGGTGACAGGATCCAAGGACACGACGCTCAAAGTGTGGTCAATGGCGACGTGCAAGCTGGCCGTGGATCTGCCGGGCCATCAGGACGAGGTATACGCTGTGGATTGGAGTCCCGACGGATCCAAGGTGGGGAGTGCTGGCAAGGACAAGGCTGTGCGACTATGGTGCAACTGAGAGGTTAGACAAGGAATGGATGCTGCTGGCAGCCGACGACCGAATCTGTGATCCTGCTTATGGATCGGGTTGAATAAAGGACTAGGTCGCAGTCGGAAAATCCAAGGGGCAGTTCAACGAGAGGAAGCACTCCGCTAGCCAAGGCGCGAGCTCAACCCTCGACGGTGGGCACCACGAGTACATACCTTATGTACCTACGTGCGTGTTTGCACTTGGTATCTTACGGCATCGCGCTTGTGGGAAGCCTATCAGACCAAGAAGAATGCACACCAGTCGTTGTTGATTCCGCGTCGTCGTGCGATCGACCCGACGTGCTACCCGAGTCGTGGAACGCTGTGCTGTCCATCACGTCGACCAATGCCATTGCCCTTGCGCATCAAAAACGTGCCTGGACACGTGGATTTGCTAGGTTGTGATTCATATCGTTGGCAGTTTCGATTCCATATTCCACTGTAGATATGTGCAGCACAGTGTTCACCTCAGTCATCAACGGCGAAGAAAGGCTACGCATGTCACATCACGCATGAATCTGATTTCTTGGGACAAGTATATTGGATCATTCTGTACCTATCCCGCGGCCTCAGTCGCTCATACTATTCCGCCACGAGACTTGTTGTCCCGTGATTGTTGATTAGAAAAGCAACTGCGTGAGCAGCTCTGCCATGTCGATTGTTCTAAAGGGTGCACGACGAGACAACGTGTCCCGCCGTCACGAGAGAATCCAAATTGGTATATATATGTGCGGATGGGTGTGTGCTGGGTCGCGCAAGACATTTGTATCTTCGTGCCGGCGCATCGAGTGTGTGCGAAATGGCAACGCGCCTAGGGAGAGTCAGACACAGTTGACCAACTTTCCACAGAAGACTTACTTATTGCAGGGTCACGAGGACGTTGCGGGCAGCCAGGCGAATGGCATCGAGGTCACGCTTGGCCTTCCAGCATGACTGTCCGGGACGCTCGCACCAGGCCTCGGCCTCGGCGTCCGCGTTGGCCTCGGCGTCGCGCTTCCAGCAAGACTGTCCGGGGCGTTCGCACCACGGCTCCGCGTCGCGCTTGGCAAACTCGGGATCGAAGGAGCGGGTGCTCAGGTCGCGGACCTCCTGGGGACCAGTCGCCTCGAGCACGGCGTCCGCGGCGCGCTTGGCCTTCCAGCAGGACTGGCCGGGACGCTCGCACCAGCGCTTGTCCTCCTCGGCCGCGGCTTGCTCGCCGCCCTCGCCATGGCACAGCTCCGGGTACACGTCGCAGAATGTGGGGGGCTGGCGAGCCTCTACGACGGTGTCGCGGGCAAAGTGGTTCTCGAGACTCAGGGCGTTGTAGAAGGCGTCGGGGGACTTCTTGGTCAGGGCCACGAAGTGGGCCAGTTCGTCGTTGACGCGCTTGGCGTGGAAGGCGGCGCCTCCGGGGAGATTGCTGACGTCCGCCTCGGGAGAGCGCGCCTCGAGGGCGGCCTCGCCAAAGTGGGAGGCGAAGGCATCGGCAGCGCGCTTGACCTTCCAGCAGGACTGACCTGGGCGCTCGCACCAGGCGTCGGCGTCGGCCTCGCGCTTGGCCTCCCAGCACGACTGTCCAGGGCGATCGCACCAAGCATTGGCATCAGCATCAGCATCGGCGTCTGCCTCCGCCTCTGCCTCGGGCTCAGCCTCGGCATCGCGCTTCCAGCAGCTCTGACCGGGCCGCTCGCACCAAGCGTCGGCCTCTGCGTCGGCCAAGGCCTCCGCAGCACGCTTCATCTTCCAGCACGACTGGCCAGGACGATCGCACCAGGCCTCTGCCTCGGCGACACGCTTTGCCTTCCAGCAGGACTGGCCGGGACGCTCGCACCAGCGCTTCTTCTCGACGGCGCGCTTGTGCTTCCAGCAGGACTGGCCAGGGCGTTCGCACCAGGCGTCGGCCTCCGCATCGGGCTCGGCGTCACGCTTCCAGCAAGATTGGCCGGGACGCTCGCACCACGCATCAGCCTCAGCGTCAGCCAGTGCCTCAGCAGCACGCTTGGCCTTCCAGCACGACTGACCAGGACGCTCACACCAGGCCTCTGCCTCGGCGACGCGCTTAGCTTTCCAGCAAGACTGTCCGGGGCGCTCGCACCAGGCGTCGGCTTCAGGGGCTGGAGCAGGGGCGGGGGCGGACCAAACGGCGGCGGCCATGGCCACCATGGCGTAGGTGAACTTCATGGTGAAGCTGGGGTAGGATGGTCGCGCAAAGAGTGGTATTTGCGAAAGTGTTTGATGGGTGATCTGAGCGGTACTCGTTGTATTGGTTCCTTGTCGATAGCTTGTGAAAGTTGAGGACCTCTTGTGTGTTGGGAACGAGCCTGGAGACAGAGGAGAGATCTGATTGCCTCGAGGGCTGATGCCGTTGACTTTATATGAGGAATGTGAAGAGGACGGATCATGATTCCTGTAGGGGTTTGACCTGCGTCAAAGAAGCTTCAGCTTCCAATGATCAATGAGCCTGCCCATGCACACTGGACGAAAGGCACAGGCAATGGGTGTGCTGGCATGGTGCTGGACTGCATGTGCGAACAAGGTGGTCTGCAAGAACAGAGAGAGCATGAAGACTGATTGAGGCACCTCTAATCTGGTTTCTGTCGTTCCTTGTCTGGCCTGTCTTGTCGATATTTGCGTCCGTAGCCACGAACACATCGTGCCAGGTCATACAATTCGATGGCTATCCGAGTCTCGACTCTGGACAGCACTGCCAGATTGTGGGGAAGTAAAACGGCTTCGAAAACAACGCCCGGCTGTGTTCTAGCCTTGTGATTCGACAGCCTGGGGTGTGGATTGCCCGACGTGTGATCTGATCTCCGACATGCTATTCAGGTTCTATTGAACCCCAGGAATGGGAACGGTGCTTGTGCGCCACCACCCCCTCGAGCATAGTCAAAGCGTCCAGCCACTCGGAGTTGCTCGTTCAACAGCCGCCATGGAAGCCAAGGTCCTTGAGTCTGTTCTGGAATGTGACCATCGTTTTGTTCCTACCATAGAACACCTACTCGAGCCTCTTTGCTTGGGAGACAGTGCGACGGATGTCCGAGTCAACGCTCCGTAGTTTCCCAAGCTCCGAGGAGCGTTCATTCATAAGTGAATGCGCCACCATGCAAGAGGTCTCTTCGACGTGGAGCTGCACCAAAGTCCGTGGTTGTATGCTGGTTCTGCGGACAGGAGAGAAGGCTTCCCGAATAGGCTCCTTGAGGACGCAAAACTCGGCGTTGTCGTCACATTGGAGGAAAAATCTCCTTCCAACAGTGCTATTAGCTTCCTTGTCCTGTATGGGGTGTGTTCATGAGGACAGTGCGAGGTGCTCTTGTTGATTCCTCCGGCCCGTTTGCGGGTTGGCGAACAGCACTCGGTCGTACCGTATGGCCCATCGTGTTCTGAGGCCGCCTGTGAACCTGGCCGTGGCCTAGAGCGCATCGAGACAATCTCTCTGAAACTCTGTGAATACGAGCCGCCATTCGACTGAACGCTTTCATTCCGTCGCTCGGCAGACTGAGGAAGACCGGACGAGAGACCAAAGCCCAAGTCCAGGTCACTGCAGCACGTGGTTGAGGGCTCACTTGCACCCTGGAGAGTGCCGTACCTAAGGTAACCTAGGTAAGGTAAGGTAAAGGTAAGAGCGCGTGGCAAACATGCTTGCCTCTCCAAGAGTCCAGGAGGCCCCTCGAAGCAGAGTAACTAGGTAGGTAGACCCATTTCATCCAGCACCAGGCAGGCAGCCTCATCTTCCTTCATCAGTACGAGATTATTGTCCCTCGCTAATTAGTTATATTATGTCCAGCCTCAGATCTGACCGTTTTTCGACAGCGCTTCGACGTGGTTCGTGCTGGGCGATCCCTCGCAAGTGTTCGCGCGTATCGGCGTCTCTCCATCTGCCCTTTCCCTCTGCGCACCGTCGCGTGTCTCGATCGTCAGCTCCCTCATCAGCAAAACGCCCGTTCCTCCGCCTTCATTGTTGTTCGACTGCCGCTCTATGTCTTCCTGCATTGGCGGCCTGCTCGATGCGTAGGCCTCGTACGTGGTGTTGAGAGGGCCCCGATACAGCTGTTCTGGAGCGGCCAAGTTGTGCCCCATCTCGATATTCTCCTCGCTGCGCTTGTTGTGTCGTCGTCCGTCGGCCCGGTCCGTCGTCCTCGATGCGCTGTCCAGCATCACATCCGGTGCACTCGTCGGATCAGAGCTCGACTCGCTGTACCCGGTGATCATCTCCTTCAACCTGTTCAATATGGGAAACTCCATTTTCAGCTTGACGCTGTATACCAGGCCCTTCCACGACGTCTGCAGCACGTAACGGTTCGCGAACTCGAGGGCGAGGATCGAGCAGTCGAGGATGATGATGATCACATTGACAACGATCAGGTGGACCATGAGTCGCTTCGATCGCTTGCGGTTCCGCCGTACCGTGGACTGGAGCCGTGCCAGCTTGATGGTCTCGACAATATAGAATGACGAGATGATGATCTCCTGGACGAAAAACACGGATATTTGTATCTTCTCGTATATTCTGTACGCGGCGAGGTAGGGTCCAGCGTGGTTCGATTTGGCCCCGTAGACCATGATGATAATCGGAATGTGCATGGCGATGGCGTTGAAGATGATCATGCAGAGGATCAGCCGCAGTTTGTCGGGATCAGGCAGCACAAGATGCAACCGCGAGTACAGCACCATGGACTGGCCAGTGACCATGGCCATCCATCCGACGACGATGAACGTGATGGAGATGTAAGGGCTCGGTGTCCGCGCGTTGGCCTTTGACTCGAGAATGAATCCGACCGCGTACACGAGCACGCCGTACGTCGCCACAATGAAGGACCAAAAGTAGAGACCCGCGTGCCGCTTGAAGTAGCCCCAAAGGATGAATGTTAGCTCAAAGGTGTTGTAAATGGCGATGCAGTTGAAAACAATGATGATATAGCCCAAAGCCCCGTCAATGGGAGGCCCGCTGAGGGCCTCTACATCGCTCGACAAGCCCATCACGCGCGAGAAGGTTGGTGAGACAAGCACAGGAGATCACAGCTTGGTCGCTGGCTCACGCTCATCGTCGGCTTTCCATGGGCCGCAAGAATGGATGCTGCACAGACGGCACTTTGATCGAGGTCATGATGGGCTTGCTAGACTGAATGGTCACAGAGTTACGTGACAACGCCTCCTCGACAAACAAGCTTTGCATCAAAACGCGGTTAAACCGCCTTCGATGACGCGGGCGAGCGAGGGATTCAGCTGTGGGCAAGGTGAATTTCCCATACCCCGTACCATAATTAGTGATCTCCACATTGTGATGCACGGCTGATCATGATTACCTCAATAGGCTAAGAAGGTATCCCGTTTCCGTGCCCCCCGTAGGCGCCAGTCACGCCGCTAACTCAGTTGGTAAGTTTCTTGCAGAGCATAAACGGCGGTGACTCGCTTCGTCGAATGGGGATCCAACCTCCAGATCTGGGCTAATTTTGGGCTGTTGATCCTGTGGGAGGACGGCTCCCTCATCCGGGGCCTAGCGCCACATTGCCCGACGGGGGATCAGAAATGTTGGGCTCGTCGGATTCTGCCTGAAAGACATTATTATGTATAATCACAGTGTTGGACGCTACAGTGTCAGACCACCAACGCAGACCTCAATAACTTGGACACTCTTGTGACACCATCGGCCGTACTCGCTGTGCGTGAACGCTGAAGCTGTACCAGTCATCGCCGTTTTGAGTATCCTCGACTCCCGGAAGACAAGGTTCGCACAATGCTGCTGGGTCCGGTCTGTTCTGGCGCAGGGCTCGTACCTGTTGCATCAGGGTGTTGACGGATAGCATCTTCGTCAGAAGGTAACTTGTTCCCAAACGAACGCCAGCGTTCCGCCAACTTCTTTTCTTGGTCTTGCCCGTGGGCCCGAACGACTGGAATACTCAAGGAAAACGGTCAAGAACATCTCGAAACACATGGAGCGTTCTCCAACGGAACAAGCCAGGACAGCGCGAGGAGAACAGCTTTCGTGGTGCCGCCACCAAGGAGACGTCTTCTTATACGACGCCATGCCCATCCCAAGGCTCAGTTGGTCTTCCCTTCTCTCCTCACACACACACTCCAACTGTATCCATCTGAGATGGAGTCGCCTCTGGAAAACGAAAACCAAGTCACGCTTGGAGTTGAGTTCGAGTTCGTAATGACCTTGCCATGGTCCTCGCGGGAACGAAACGACATTCCCGTGCCGACTATGATACAGCATAAGTCTCAGGCCCGCCATGATTTGAGCAAAGACTTGTCGGACGCTGGTCTTCCCACCGTCACGATCTGCCGCCACCCTACTCGCAAGGGCCCTCACTGTTGCGTCTGCGTCCACAATGAGCTAGGTGAGTTCTCATCGGCCAACGATCGTCAGATTCGTCTGTACCTGCCACCGGGCACTAACTTGGACCTGCAGCGCGCGGCCGAGTCCGAGTTCACCACTGTGGACGAGGAAATCCTCGCGCCCGACGATCAGAGGCAGGACTGGCAAGGCCTCGAGGTCGCCACGGCCATGTTCACTTCCCGCACCATGTCCAAGGCTCTCACCGTGGTTGACGTGATCAACGCTAGACCGCGCATCGTCAACGACAGCTGCGGCATGCACATCCACGCCGGCTTTACGGATGGCCTATGCCTTCTTGAAGCCAAGAAGATCACCACCATCATTTTCTTGCTGGAGAATTGCTTCTTTCGACAGATCTTGCCGGCAGACCGCGTGGGTTCAATGTTCATCGAAGCAATCGCCACCGACTCTAGGCTCAGCAAACTGGCGCAAGATGCAGCCGCCGCTGACGTGACGGGCGAGATGCGTGATTATCTTCCTCGCTCCGTGCTTGGAATGCAGATGAGTGCTTGGAACACCACTATTGGGCACGAGGAACTCAAGAAGATGGTCCTCATGATGTGGCACGTGAGAAATCTGCAAGAGCTAGGCCATGGGCTGCTCATCAAAAGCGGCAACATGCGCGGTGGTGCTGCCGTTTGTCTCCGTCTCCACAACGGTAAGGTGATCAACGTGAAAAACAAACTTGAGCAGGAGATACCGCACAAGACGCCATCGTCGATTGAGTTTCGATATCCGCCCATGAAAGCTGACAAGGACCACGTCAAGCTGTGGATCGAGCTCGTCGAGACCATCATGCGCTTTGGCAAGTTGAGCAAGGAGGTCTACTCTCACCGCCTGCATCGTCTTATTGCTGTTCTCAACGCCGTTCCTCCTGGTGAGGCGGCATGGAAGGCTGTCCTGCGCGAGCTTGGACTGGGCAAGCGACTTGAGGCCTGGGAGGCCCACAAGGCCGGCATTTAGTGAGCTTGTTCCTTTTTTCCTTATGATTCTGATTGATTTACTGAACTCACAGCTGTAGGGCAGGTAGTTGTCAATTCCATTTTCATTGTCTGCATGTGCGAGTATTCCGTTGGCCTTATTCACAGTATTGTGTCCATGTCTGTGTTCATCCCCTCCATCCCTTTCTCATCTCCCAATCGCCTCTCAATATTCCTCAAAAGCTAGATTCATGCAGCCAGCCACGTCAAGAACAAAGAAATCGCAGCCAAACCAACTTGAACACTCGCCGACCAACGTGTCAAGCCCCGCCCTGTTCGGGGAGCAAACACAAAGGACAAACTGATCTGCAGAAAAGCAACCAAGACATTCGAATCAAATCAATAAAAAAAAGGAAAAAATGCTCTCCATGGCGAAGAGAGCCAGTGCGGTCATATGCGCATCGTTGTCTACGAGGCAGCCGAGGCGGCGGCCAGTTTCTCAGCCTTGCGACGCTGTCTCTCAGCTTTGCGCGCAGCCTTGTCGCTGGGCATGCCCGGCTGGAGGGATCCGCGTCTCTTGTTCCTCTGAATGTGCTCGCCCGCCTCCATGTTCTCAGACGTGGTGGGGATGGGATCCGTGGCTGGATGCTGGACCGAAACATCGCCATTGACATCGAATTTGCTGTGCTTCTTCTTCTTGCTCTTCTTCTCCTTCTTCTTGGCGACCGATCCATTCTCTTCGGTCGCGTACAAGCAAAAGTCTCCAGTGCTTTCATCGGCCGCGTGATGCGAGGGGCTCGAAGTGTTCGGCTTGTTCTCGACTTCGACCAATTCGGAGATCTGTGCGACGTTGAGGCTGTTCTGAAGCTCAGTCTGCAGAGTCTCGGATCCGCCGGTGGATTGAGACAGCTTCTTCTTCTTGCTCTTGCTATGCTGCGCAGCTGGCGCAGTCGTGGCGTTGGACTGGCTGCCATTGGCATGGACATGGGCAGCTTTGATGAGCTGTTCAAGCGGTGGGAAGTCGTCGTCCTCTTCCTCTTCGAGGCTGGGCCTATTTTCAGGTTCAATCAATTTCTGGATTCCCATCTGGACCTCTGTCCCTGACTCGTCAGCGGAAGACTCTCTGTCAGCAATGTCGACCATCTCCTCATCAGCCTCCTCAGTCTCGGGCTGCAGGCCAGTCACGCCTGTGTTGGCGCTCGCGGTGCTTGCATCAATCTCCTCATTGGGGTCCGCGAGAGCTTCGTAGAAAGATTCGGGAGTGTCAGTCTCGCGCGCATTCAGCTCAGTGAAGCTCGGGGGCGACGGGGCATTCGAAACCTCGCGACCACGGGCGGGCTTCTCCAAGTCCTTGATGAGCTTCTTGCGGATGCGGAACAGAGACACGATGCGACGGGCAGTCCTCTTTTTGGACAGTGTGTGCAACTTGCGATCGACTTCCTTGAGAAGGAAGCGGCGAGCAATCCTCTTGTTCGCCTGGTAAACTTCCCGAGGGGTGCGCGGGGGGCGGATAGTCTCCGTCTCAATGCTGTGGTGAGGCTCAGGAGAGGTAGCGACAATGTCGACGTTGCCCTCGGAAGCAGAGTCAGACTCTGCTTCAATCTTGACTTCTGGCTGCTTCACGGAGGCCGTGAACTGATCAGCGGTGGTCTCCTCAATCGCGTCATTGTCGTCAGAGTCAGAGCTCTCGTCAGCGGAAGAGATCTCATGGTACTCCAACTCGTGACGCGGGCTCTCCTTCAGCTTCTTCAGATTGGCTTGGCGTTGGTCTTTCACGTCCAGCTCCAAGGGGCGCTTTGGGGACGAACCAAGCGGGGGCACAGACTTGGCTCGCTGGGCGAGAGTAGGTGTAACCTTGACGACCGACTTTGCAAAGTTGAGCTTCCTCGTGGGTGTATTAGGCTGTGCAATGGGAGTTTCTGTCTTTTTGACAGGAGGGCTGGTGATACCATCGGTTGCCTGTGCGTTGGACTTTGGGATGCCAACCTGGGGAATGGGGACAGGAGTCTCGGCGCGCTTCTTTTCCGGGGTAGCAGTGGCGGCAATGACCTTCGCATTTGTGCGGTTTCCGGGAGACTTGGGGTCCTGCAGAGGAGTGAAGCGAACATTTCTCTGAGGAGTCATGGTGAGGGGCAAGGGGACAGGAGTAGTCCTCGTAGACGTGGGAGGGGAGACGACCACAACCTCGTCGTCGCTTTCGACGACAGTTGCATCCTCACTTTGCTGATCCTTTGCTGCCTTGTTTCTGCGCGCCTTGAGCCAGCGATCATTGGCGAAGCGGATGTCCTTGTGGCGTGCCATGATATCTTGACACGGGGAGAAGGTCCGAACTTTCTCAGTGTCCCAGACGCAGTATGCAAGACTCAGGACGATGGGTTCAGTCTGGTGGTTTAACCACCGGCCGATGTTGGAGTTGGACGGGCTGTAGTTCAACTCGCTCTTGCTCTGCAGCTTGAGAAAGCCCTCACGGCAAACTCTCTTCTCCTTGTCAGTGAGGACATCCCAGTAGGTCTGTAGCCACTGTTTGGTTTTGTTGCTTGCGTCCAACCAGAACGGGGCAATCTTGGTCTTGCAAGCCCAATCCTTGGGCTGCTCCGCGCTGACGAGGGATCTGATGCCTGTTGGTGAGGACATGTTTGGTAAAGCATGCAAAATGAATTCGATGAAAGGTGTTCGATCGATGTGCTGTTGCAACTGACGGAAGTCGAATGTCGGGGGGCGCCTTGGGTTTGCTGCGAGATACTCGTGCACAAGCGCGTGCTTGACCAGCAAGCACGGTTGATGCTCTCGGGTGACAAAGAGGAGAAAGATGTTATGCTCAAGCACAAGAATGTGCTGAGATGACAGAAGCGGTTGGTTGACTGACGATGTGTGGATGATGGAGGCGATAGTCTGACCAGCTGTGAATGGAGAAGGGCAGGTTGAGGATTGCGAAGGGGGGAGAGAGTGAGGTGTTATAGAAACTGACCTTACAGCCAGCGCATAACCACAGGGCATGCATTCACCTTGATCTTCTTCTCACATTTCTTCCACCGTGTTCCATGTTCTCACCCTGGGGTCATCCCAACTTCAGCCAAGGACCACCAAGGACCGCCACAGCTAGTGGCCTCGTCCTCAACACAGCGTCAAATCGGCGGCGCCTGTTCTCCTTCAGAGACTCGAGGTGTACTTCAGGGCGCCTTCACGGGCTCATTGGCGGTATCGATGGCTTGGGGACATAGCCCTGAGACTGGAGCATTGAAGTCGTCTATGGAATTGCCACCGCTGACTAGCAGTGATCTTTGCGCATACGCCAAGCATCGCAGGATCACAGGAAGAACTGATTGAGCACTAAGCCTTAGGCCCAATACTCGGATCATACATGTACTCAACCAGCAGACCACTGCACAGCTGCATCTCAGGCGGTGACCTGGCCTAGGCACCTCAGCCTGAACTCACAACGCTTCCATGGATCAAAATTCAGCCTTTTCTTGCCCTACACAACGCATCTTGGATGTAGGAAGCCCAAGTCCGTACTTCTCCTATTGCAAGCCTTCTCTACTAGGTCGCGCCTGCAAGCCTCACTGCCTGCCGTGGACTTCCCTTTTCGTCGCGGAAGGTGGAAACCAGCTTGTGCAACTGGCGCCGGAAAGTCGGACAGCCCTTGGCACAAACCCCGCATACCCGAACACGGAACTCTCTAACGTTAGACCTCGACAGCTGCATATCCTGGGGGAGACCCCGATTATGCGCCTCCTACGACGTGAAAGTAGAGCCTGCGATCCGCGCTTACGGAGACGAAGAGTGATCTTCCAGGTGCCTCGACCAGCAGCAAGAGGTCAAGTTGCGCCAGCAGCAAAATGTCCAGCGCTGAGGGTCCCGCCAGCGGCTTGTTGCAAATCATCGCAAGTCCGCAGCAGCAATACAAGCCCACCGAAGCGAGCAACACCAAGAAGCGCAAGGTCATTGAGGATGCGACAAACGCGACCACGGCACGGCAGGATACATCAATGCCGCTGCCGCCGCCGCCGATCCACACACGGACCATGGCAGCCTGCGACGCATGCCGGGTGAGCAAGACGCGATGTGATGCTGCCAGACCCGTGTGTGCAAAGTGTCTCAAGCGTGGTCGCAATTGTGTGTATCCAGACCGAGATCCGACATCCATGTATGTGACATATGAGGACCTCACCCGGGTGACGCTCATGAGATGGCAGGTTCGAGACGTGGGGAAAGAAAATTCTGAGTGCACTTGAGAGTCAGACCCAATTGCTCTCTGAAGTCGCGCAGAGCACGGCACTCAACATTCAACTCCAACAGCAACAGCAGCACTATCAGCAACATCAATCGCCACAATCAGCACCACATGCACCAGCCTTGGACGACGATGACCCAGAGAACATGTCCCGGAAGGACGTGCCCTGGACGCCCATCACTGGCTCGGACAAGATCCTGGACTGGATCGTATTTCCGAGCGAGAGGCCAGCCAAGACTCTGCCGCCATCAGCATTCGTAGCCAAGCCCAATCCCTGGGCGCTCGAGACGGCCAGCCCGTCAGTAGCGCGCATATACGAACTTCGCGACATCTTCCTCGCCCAGGTGGAACCCAAGTGCCCCCTCGTCGATGTGGAAGATCTGGATGCCTACATTGCCGACGTGGTGGAGAATGGCTTCGGTTGGACGTCCTCTTCCTGCCTCGTCCTCATCATCTTTGCTTTGGCCGCGATCTGGGGCAAGTACCCGGACGACGAGCGGCGGCTGGTGGTTTCCACCGGCGGAACGGAACAGTACACGGTGGCAGTCCCAGAGCACCGGATACGGGAATCGTCCATTTACCTTGGCATGGCGCAGAGGCGCTTGTCGGCCGCGTCGCAAGATGAGTCGCTCGTCGGCTCCCTGTGCTACTTGCTGTATGCGTAGGTTGCGTCTGGCTCGCCATTGAGTACGCCAGCTGACCGTCTAGAAATTGGCTCCAGTATAATTTCGAGCCTGTCCAGGCGTGGAAGATGTTCCGGACAGCGTCGAGTCTGTGGGAAATGTACAACCTGAAATGTGCCCACGAGAGGGTTCCCAAACCGAAGCGAGAGGCGAGTGCGTTTCCCCAGACTCTGTGACAGGATGGCTCGGATTGCTAACACATCGTGCAGGTCTGGAAGCGCGATGTTACTGGACTTGCCTAAAATATGAATAGTGAGCGTCGTTGCATCGGCCCTGGAATCATCAGACAGCTAATACAGACAGCGAAATGCGTTACGAGATACCCGACCTACCTCCATGTTCCTTACAAGAATCACCCTCCATCCCATTCTCCAGCTCGCCATTTAGTGTACCAGTCCCGCATGGCTCCGAACACCTCCTCCACAACGACTCCCCAGGCAGTGGGTACAATGTCAACTTCACACCCTCTTCCCATTACTACTTCCTTGCTGAGATCTCCCTCCGACGGTTGCTCAACAGAGCACGTCATGCCGCCACGATGCTCACGCCCAACATTGACTCCATCACCGCCGCGCGTGTTGCTGATATCATGCATCAGCTCGAAGGGCAGCTTCAGAAATGGCTCGAGTGTCTCCCTCCTGCCCTTCGGTTCAACGTGCCGCCCGACTCGTGGCCGGCAAAAGAGGAACCAGAGTTGGTCAAGCTCATGCGCGAACGCTACGTCGAGGTCCAAGAGCTGCTGTGCCGTGTCTTCCTTTATATTTGCATACATGGTGGCAACCGGCTCACCCACACCCAAGCCAAGTTGTACGGTGCCAAGGCCTCAGCTGGTCTGCGACTCAGCATCTATCGTATCAACACCGAGAAACCTTTCTATCGGCATGCTGGATCATGGATCGCATGCAGGGTGCGCTTCAACCAAGCCCTGTGTCTTCTGGCCGCGGCCAGAGCTTCAGAGATGGCTATTGAAGCGGCTGCGTATGTTGTTGTACCCCCAACGTGGCGCGAGTGTGTGTGCATGGTGCGTGACCGGCTGGAAACCTGGAGTGATCAAGGCGGCGGCGTCGGGGAGCTCGCCCTTTTGTTGGGATGGCTCTTGAGGTAGAGCGGTGCTGAAGAGAGCGCTGTCAAAGCGATTCACTCGGCTTCTAAATTGATCTTGGGATGGCCGAGCGGGAGCTTTACCGAAAATCCTAGGCCGTCTCAGGGGCCAGTTGACCACAACCATACCTCCGCTGCTGGTGAAAGCCGCTCCCTCAATGACTTTAAGGTCTTTTTCCGAGAACCGAGCCGATAGTCGCACACCGATGACACCTTACTTGACCAAGCTCTCAGGCTGTCTTGGGCAAGCTCTGTGCTGGGTTCGAGTAGACTTGACATGCAGAAGGTGCAGAGCAACAATCAATCTATCTCCCTGGAGCATCACTAGTGAGTATCTTGCCATGCATTTCATGACTTGACTTAATGATTGTTTTCAAGTACATTCCTCGGGAAAAATGGACTGGGGGCCATAATAGCTCCCAGGCAGACGCAGAGAGGCTGGGCATATTGGTTATAAGCTTGAGACGAATCTGATTAGGCACTTAGGTTTTAGAGAGCCTCGAGCACAGTGAGTCAAAGTTCAGGTCATCTATTCTGTCACAGGCAAACCCAGATACTGGGCCAGGGCTAGTGGTGCAACAACCGCGGTCAATGATCTCCTAGCTGACGGCCTGATCGTCTGTATATCAATTTTTGCCATACAGGAAAGCGGCAGGGCGCCCGCATTCACCAAAGAACCACCCAACTCAGGAGAAGATAACGGTACCAATGCGAACAAGCCTTGATGAAGTGTCATGAGAAGTAGATTGCTGTTATTGTGTGGCGGCGATTTGGATGAGTTGACGAGACGTGTACCCTGTGCATCCCACGCTCTGACGTGGTCCTCCTCAAATATGATTCCCCTTGCTGGTGCTCTCTCTTGAACGAGCTAGCCATCACAATGACCGCTTGGCTTGGCCGTCTTGGGCCATGGCCACCAACCCTCCAGCGGCATGTCCTCATAAATCGTGTTTATACAACTCATGGGCTCCGCCGTTCGCTGGAAGCTATAAACTTTCTCCCCCTTGTGCTCGGCATCGCAATCAAGAATCTGATCGAGCCTTAGCTCCCCAAACCGGAACTGAGAGAGGCCATGTATGTCCTTACAAAGGACCGTCATTTTAGCCCTCCACTGCGGGTTGGCAGCTTTGTCCCGTAAGAAGTACACGCGCGTTTCATAATAGTCCGATTCGTAAGGGGGGAGAGGACTTGATAAGTAACCATACTCCAGATAACCAGCTTGGTGATCTAGGTTGGCCTCCGTCCAGTGTAGGCCGTCGCGCATCAGCCTCGGAACGTCGTTGGCTTAGATTTCAATGCTGCCATGCCAGCCACGTTGCAAGTCACGAACGTCTTGCGCGAATGTCATGTTTAGATTACTTTGCGACCAATCCACGGGCGCATGTTCCGTCTCGTCGCCCAAGGAAGGTTCGTTTATACAGCATGTTTCGCGGGATGAACGGTGACGTGATCCATCGTGACAGGGGAGAGTGGTCGAGGTGGTTGGCAAGGACGAATATGCGGGTGGGCGTTCAGCACTCTCGAAGAGGCCGCAGAGATAGTCGATGACCTTGCTCCAGGGAGCCATCATGATTTGGTTTTGATGTTGAGGAAATGATGTATTACTGGTACTTCTTGTTGAAAGCCGTACTCCGACCATCAAGTCTGGCAGGATCTGAGTCTTGAGTCCGAGGTCCACAAAGTTTCACACACCTAGGAGGACTTTACTTACCTACTTATATAAGTGTCGGCAATTGTCCTCTAGGATGTTTCGGGTGACCTTCAAGGTACTCGGGGCCGTCTGCTGGAGACTTTTCTAGCGGCAGCCGAGTTGTGATTCTAGTAACATGAAGTGCTCCTGCCCGGAGGTACTTTGTTCACTGCTTGGGTCACGAGTGTATTGACACTCACTACTAAGGTATGTTCAAGCGTGGCCGCTTTGCAAAGCTTCTGCATGCTCTTCGATGGCGCTCTATTCCAGGAATGATGGCGCACAAACGAATATCCTGCAATAGGCTCGTATCTGCCGACACCTTGAGCCTCAGTGCCCACACTGCATGCTTTTTCGAGTCTCTTAGTCTTCCAAACTTCCATAGATTTTAATACTCTGACGGATGGGTCTCGAGCACCTAACTTTGCAGCTCGACAACCCGTTCAAGAACGCGGACAAAGACAATCACCGTGACTCCTTCAGCTGTTCATTTGTCACGCGGTGTCACGTCGATGATAGTGGTGAAGCTGTCGTATTCATTCACATTCGACGCTGCCTTGGTGATCCAGCCAACAAGTGAGAATTTGCAGATGCGGATGGCGAGTCTAACGTAGTCCAGGCCGTGCTGGCTGGGGCCTTTTCAGGGTGCGCTTGACGAGATTGTCCCATATTTCCCTATTGCAGTTTAGCCGCACGCCTTGCTCCCAGTGGTGCTGCCCAGAGCGCGCTCTCATTCGCCCACGAGAGCCTCCAGCCCCCATTCGGCCCCACCGCATCCATTCGCCGCACCTGACAGGAAGGTCCGATCGGCGGGGCGGCAAAGCGGGCGACTCGACCTTCTCCAACGGACGATTTTCCTCGTCAACCTCGCATAACGAGCCGCCTTCTCGCTGCGGATTGATGAATGAGGTCTCGCAATGCCACGCTGGTTTGCGCCTTATCCGATAAAGGCACACTTCTCATAGGACACTGGCTACGACGTCATCCTAGCCTTCGCCGTGGATAGCCGATCTTGCTGCCGGGCAGCTGGACCTGACTATGGCATTCCACGACCCCTTCGATTTGCTGGACTTTGACTCTGCGGGATTCGACCCTGCCGCGTTTGATATTCCTTACCAGGCCCCTTCATCGTCCAGTAACACAGCCCATGACCCAAACTTCACCTTTGATCAGTCCTTCTCAGGCGCCGCACAGGCTGGCTTCGATGGCTCCCTGCCATTCTTTGACCCAGCACTCAACCAGGAGACGCTCAACATCGTCCAGCATCAGCATCCATGGCTTGACAACACCATGCTCGACACAAGCTCCCAGTCGGCTACCCCGGGCTCCCTGCGCACAGATAGCCGTCCAGAGACCCCAGGCTTCCCGGGCCCCGGTGTCTCCTCGTCCACAGCGTTACCGCCCAAGGTGGGCACACGGTTCTCGCGCGAGTCTCTCAAGATCCTGCGCAACTGGTTGAGCACACACTCTAAACACCCCTTCCCGACGGACGAGGAGCGCGACATGCTGGAGCGGCAGACGGGTCTAACAAAGACCCAGATTCTCAACTGGCTCGCAAATGCACGCCGCAGGGGCAAGGTGCCCGAGTACAAGACCGCATCGCCACGCACCGAGAGCCCAGGCGCCAGGGACATTCCCAGCAGGAGGCGGGCAGGCACGCCAGCACCCACGTCGAGGACGCCCTTTATGAATCCGCTCGAAAGATGGGTCGACTCTCCTCCCGAGCATGAGCCCGCCAACCCTGATGCCATTGCACTGGCCCTCGCGTCCTCCTCTGCGCTCCCCAACCGCGACCCAAATCACCACACGCCGGCAGCCACGTTCTCTGGCAGCTCGCACTGTCGACCCTCGCCGGCGAGCAGCATTGGCACCTCGCGCTCCAGCAGCTCCGCCTACTCGCATGAGAGCCGGGACTCGACTGGCTCCCTCAGCCTCTTCTCTACCCGGCGGCAGCGGCGAAAGAGGCGCGGCGCACGGCAGCACAGCACCACCAAGACGCCGCTCACGGCTCCCACCAACACGTTCCAATGCACCTTTTGCACAGAGACCTTTTCCACCAAACACACATGGCAGCGCCATGAAAAGTCGCTGCACCTCGCCCTCGACCGTTGGGTCTGCGCACCGCACGGGCCAACCTCGTCCAATGACGACGGCACAGTGAGCTGTGTCTTCTGCGGCGAGACGAGTCCGACCGACGAGCACCTGCAGCACCACAACTATACCATCTGCCAAAACCGGCCCCTCGAAGAGCGCACCTTTCACAGGAAAGACCACCTGGGCCAGCACCTGCGGCTGGTCCACAACCTGCGACCAGCCCAACTCGTCCGGCAGCTCAGCGACTGGAAGATGGAGAGCCCCAACGTGAGGTCCATCTGCGGCTTCTGCGGTCTCGAAATGAACACATTTGCGGCGCGGGCGGACCACCTTGCGGAACACTTCAAAATGGGGAGCACAATGGCGGACTGGAAGGGCGACTGGGGTCTGGACCCGCACATTCTCTCCAGGCTGGAGAATGCCATGGCCCCTTATCTGATTGCGCTCGAGCGAAACTCGCCCTACCCTTTCAGCGCATGCAATGCGCCCTTGGAATCGCCGATCAACGCATACGAGCTTCTCAAGCTTGAGCTGATGAACTTTATCGACATTTACTACGACAAGACGGGCAGGATCCCAAGCCCAGAGGAGTTGCAGTCTGACGCCTGCCGTATCATATTCGCTGCCGAAGTGCCTGCGTATCACGGTGAGGAATGCTACTCATGGCTGCGAGATCTCATCCTCTCCCACGAAGGGATTGTGCAAAAGGCAAAGTTGAGTCCCATTCGATCCGCCAAGGAGAGCCGATTGACATTCCTCCACATTATCGGCAAGAAGAGTCCCTTTGACTCTTGCCCTCTGGAGGCGCAGCTCTTGGAATTCGTGCACACACAGCCCACCGAATCGCTGACGGAGGCTCGGTTGCACCAAGAGGCCATTGCCATTCTGCAGAGAATGGAAGCCATGTCATCCTCGCCGTCAGACATTGCCACCACCTGGCTCCTGGAGCTGGCACGATCCTCCACCACCTGGCTCAAGGCCTTCCAGGCACGGGCCGGTGTGTCTCTGTCCGAGAACCCGCAGTTTGATGTCGCGCCGACTTCGATAGACGAGATCTTGCGCAATTACGAACAACTGGAGGGCAGACTGGCAGAAAAGGTCGAGTTGCTGCGGCAGCATGGAATTGAGCCGGACGACGTGGCGTTGCGGCAGCAGGCCCTCAAGATCATCGATGAATTTGACAATGCCGAGTGGCGGGCCCTGGCGGCAGGCAATCATGGCTGGCTTTCCCGTTTCAAGCGGCGTCATTTGCCGTGGGCGGATTCCTATTGCTTCCACGCGGGCGTCCCTGAGACCGTGAACCAGCCATTGCTGCGCAACAACGAGGCACTGGCCAGCTACAACAAGACCGTACAGAGGCCTGGCCACATCAAGATGAAAATTGGCGAGTACTACCTCAACGATCCCAACTTTGACAAGTGGGTGGCGCGCGAGCTCATGAGGTGGGTGGCCGCCACCATGTCCCCCAACAATCCGAACCAGCATGTCCCCTCGGACGAGGAGCTGAAGCATCAAGCACGCTGGATCATGTACGAAGAGTGAGTGGGATTTTCTCCTCAACTAGACAGAGCGTTTTGGCTGACCACACCACAGCGGGGACAGCTTCAACACGACCATGGCGGATAGCGAGGAGTGGCTGCAGCGCTTCAAGCGTGAGGCCAAGATCCTCCACGACGACGGGCCGGGTCTCCTCACAGAGCTGCAGAACGTCTAGTGGTATCTGGCTATTGTAGAGAGCATAGGTCATCATACTTGTGGCATTCTACTGAAACTAGTCCATTTGGTCCACCGTAGGTGTCTGTTTTCCACTCTCGTCCTGGCCATGCTGGACCGCCTTGCCGTCTTCCTCGCTGACAACAGCCCTCCACCCGAGAGGGTCCTCCGCCTTACCAAGCTGGATGGCCTTGAGCTGGGTCAGCAGCTTGAGGCAGATGGGACCTGCCTCTTTCTGGTCGTCACCGAGGAACGTCACCGTCTCGGCGCCGTCGGCCGCGACGCTTACCCGCGGCGAGTTCTTATCTAGGCCCTGACCCGTGACGGTGCGCCGCGTGATGCTGCGAATGGGGACAAGCGCCGCGGCGGTCCCCGCGGCCATGACCTCCGAGAAGCGCGAGAGCTCCGGGTACTTGATGACTCTCTTCTCCACCTTCCACCCAAAGCTCTCGCCAATTCGGAGGATGGAGTCGCTCGTAACGCTGTCAATGATGCAGCTCGAGTCCGGCACGACCAGTGTGACGTCGTCCTGTCCCTGGACAATGGCGCCAATGAAGCCGCTGGTGCTGAACTCGTCCACCTCCTCGTGCCGCGCGCTGTCGAGGTGGAGGGTGATGCCAAAGCCCTCGTTCCGGGCCTTGTCGCTCCACCGCAGCACGGGGGCATAGTTGCCGCCCACCTTGGCGTGGCCGGTGCCGTTGGGGGCCGCGCGGTCAAAGTCCTCCAGGATCAGGGCCTTGACGGGATACGTGCCGTGGTACACGCCCGTGGGGATGACAAAGACGCAGAACGTGTACTCGTCGGGCGGTGTGAGGCCGAGCTGGGCGCTGGAGCCGTAGATCTGGGGACGGATGTACATGGCGGCGCCGGTCTCGTGGGGGGGCACGTACTCGGCGTTGAGGGCGACGGCGGCGCGGCAGGCCTGGAGGAACATGTCGACGGGGACGCGGGGCATGGAGACGACGTCGGCCGAGTGCTGCATGCGGAGGGCGTTGCGGTCGGGGCGGAAGATGGTGATGGCCTCGTCCGCGGGGGTGCGGAACGCCTTGAGGCCCTCGTAGGCCTGCTGGCCGTAGTTGAGCGCGGGCGCCATGCCGTGGATCCGCATGTAGGGCGACTCGACGAAGCGCAGGGGCGTCCATTGCTGCGTGCGCACAGAGTAGGTCGACTCGATGTGGCCATTGACTAGAAGGACACTGTCAGTCATCAGGCTTGGGGGGCTCCCCCACGGGAAAAGGAGGATGGCTCTCGGGTCAGCCGTACCTTCGCGGACCTTGAAGCCTACGTTGGACCAGTCGATGGTGTTGACCGGAGGCGGTGGGAAAGCTGGCATGGTGGCGGGCTCAATGGGGATGGGGGTGGAACTGTCAATCTCTGAGCTGGAATATCAATGGGATATTTGTGCTGGGAGGAAGTCACTCTTGATGTCAGGAAGAGGCCGGTCGTGCCGGACCTGAGACACAAATGCGCGTTGCCTCGTCGTGTTAGCTCAATATTACCCGAGACTAGTCCTGGAGCTGGATGCTGAGCCGATGTCGGGACATGCTCACGTCAGGCATGGAGGGGTCAGCGCCGCTGGGCTGCGTCTGGCGGCGTCGCGTCGCGGGGCAGCTCCTTCGTGTTTCACGAGGCTGTAGGCAGATCAGCCCAAGGCACCAGACAGTAATGCCCAAGCAGTCTGTGCCGAATGTGAGCGTGCACATATTCCTGTCGATGGCATATCATCATTCAATACGTTCCTCCACTGTGCATTGGACAGCTTCAACCCTTGACCCGGACTCATCCGGAGAACGTGAAGCTTGGGAGTAAAGTCAACCGCGCCGGGCGGTCCCTTGCTCTGCAGCGTCACGACCGCCTAATAAAACCTACTTCAGCTCACACCAATCGAATCAAACTTATCCTTGAGTATCGGTCTTGAAAGGAAATACAATTTTTTCTCATTTTTAGGGCGATCCGCTTTTCCCCTCTTCGTACGCCAATTGAGGAGAGATTGTCTGCAGGGTAAGCGGTATCTCCTGAAGAATCCACATGGATGGGTGATGCGCTGTGTAGTAAGTTAGGAGGTTGTCCAACTGCCTCGATTGATACAAAAGAGAGGCGGCGTTTAAACACTATTATTTATGCGTCTTGCACACATACATGCTACGCTCGAGCGCTTTCTTCTCCATTGCTTCGCGCTCCCTCAAACAGCTAGTTACATCTTCCTTCCCTCCATCTTTCTGCCTTGATTGTTCAGGACCCCGACGGAGTCCTCCCCGCGCTCCAGCCTCACGTGCATGCTGACCGCTTGTGGCAGAATCCTTCGAGCTTGGCGCGTGGGCGAGATCTGCGCACCGTCACACACGGCCAGTGCACCGCCCACGATCAAACCTCCCGATCCTTGTAAATTCGTCGAGATCGAATGGCCCACCAAGCCCATAACATTCCTTGGGCGCTTCTGTCATCTTGCCTCTCGTGGCGCTTGAGCAGCCGCTGCGACGGTGATGCGACCAACCTCCATTTCTCCCCCCGAAGCGACCGTGGGAAGAAGCTGACATACTTCACCACTGCGTTCGCGCGCAACATTCACGAACATGCCGAATGCGAGACTCGGAAGCATGCCGCCGACGATAGCAGGGCCCCTCCTTCACCAGACGAAGTGGTGATAGGAGACCGTGCCGCTGCTCTGATTGCGCCGATGATCAAACGTTGGAGGCAGGCCGTGGAATACCGCCACGAGTCGAAGAACGCCCGGCTGGGCGCTTGTGCTCATCGGGAAGATGGATGCGGCTGCATCCTGCCCCTGTTCAGACGCAAGGTTGCTGCATTTTGTCAAGTATTTCGATGGCAAGGTTGCTACAGCCATATGCACGTGACATCGAGCGGTTTCTTCAATATGGAGGTCTTCGTGGCGATGCTTCTCCATGGCCAGATGGAACCCCTGTTCCGGCTTTGCAGCCATCCAGACATTGCCTTGCCAACCTGGTGGCGCGAGCAAGAGTGCCAGTGCGGGGACGATTTCTTCGGCTGGCACAATGTCTCCCGCTTCGCGTTGGACGTGTATATCATGCTCAATGTTTTATTCCACTTTCCCCAAACCTGGCGCGAGGGCCACGCAGACTACCGACGCCTGAAATGCTATCAGGAGGTTGTGTACCGTGTCACGAGGAGGTCGGCCGATGAGATTCCTTCGTATCCGCACCGCCTTTTCTTTGGAATCAAGGACGATCAATTCCGTTCGTGGGGATGGGACAAGCCGCCATCAAGAGAGCGCTGGCTGCGGCCGCGATCATCACGGCCTCGGCGGGTGCCGGACAATAGACACTGTCAACGGTCTGTGCTGGGTCACATCCCTTACGAAGCCTTCCTTGATCTTGATCAGGTTTCGGGGTACCTCCCGTCAAGCGAGGACGTTTCGCATGTTCGATGGGTGCTGTGCCGGAAAGGACTGCCAACTGAAGTCGCCAATATCATCCTACAGGAAGCATCTTATTTTGCTCAAAGCCGGCTCCCGGTGCCCGACTCCCCCCTGCATCCGTCGAACAGTGCCGAGTTGCGCAAATACTTGACATACAACTGGCAGTTGATCGTTCGTACCGCGGCACTCGCTTCACGGATGGGCATGGAGATCGACTGGCAGAAGCAGGTGTCTGGCTCGCTTCTGAGGCTCTTTGGCTGCTCCTGCAAGAACCACGAAGCACCGTCTTTGTACAAGATGGACTACACCACTTCCGAGCGTGGGGTGATCAAGTTTCTGTGACTTGGTTGTGTACATCTGTCGGGCTCTTCGTTTCGGGTTACGGTATTATCGATCTATGCGCACGACCCATAGCTATAGTCAATACCATAATATCTATAGACTATTATTCTTTTACATTATAGTGAACCTAACAATAAGAAAATTACTTTACTCTTCTTTCATAGGTGCCTGCACCATACTCCGTGGTGTTGCGACCAGATCGCTCTTTTTTGAACACCGCTGTAACAGCCGGCTCGACGGCAATGGACAAGTCATGACCTCGTTCCTTGTTATCTCTTTCCCGCGACATGCGTCCTTATATTTCGGCCTGCAATCTCGAAATGGCGCAGTGATCAGTCGCCTGCAGATATTGGACGGACGTACCATGGGCCTCGTGCAGGATGGACGCGATATGGTACTACAACTGGAAATCGTTGGCTGACTCGTGAGATACCATGCATACAAGGAACGGGAGGCGTGGCAGTGGTCTTACTTGCAGCCTCTGTAGACTCGACTGTCAGGAGGTGGAAGCGTGGTTTACTACCTCATGGGAGTCATTTCGTCGGCTGGCTGTGCAAGTTGCCGAACTGGGTGGCACCAACGGGAGATCAGGATATTGGCACATGCTATATGCACGTATCCACCGATGCGACTTGGGCACCCATCACAGACGCACTTTTTGCGCGCAAACATTGGTGAATCACAGCCGTCCATTCATTGATGCTCGTGGGACTGCAAGCTTTATCTTGGTGTATGTCGTGGCCTCTTATCACCACTTGCAACCCAAGCAACAAGGCCAAGTTCTTTCATAGGTAGCATCAATGGCCGTGATCCAAAATCAGCAGCAGTATCTTAGGAATACGTACATTGAGGACCAACAAGCAAGTAGTGTTATACGTATTCCTGAGGGCAATGGGTCAATGCGTGCGGCCCGCACGGGTGGGTGGCAGGGCTAGTGGATCGTGTCACATTTACAGCATCCGCGACACGCGGACCTTAACCTCCCTGGGCCCAGACCGACCACCTACTGGTGGACAAACGCCGCACCTCTAGGAGCTAACTTCCGAGGATCTAGACTCGGCCCTACAGCTGGGCGAGGCAAGGCAGGCCATGCAAGTGGCTTCAAGCTTAGGCTCAAGCTCCTGCGTAGGCACCTCGTTCTCGTCCTACTCCCGAGAATCGCGTTACATCATTACGTCAGAGGCCAGCCAAGGAAAGTGCCCCTCCAGGATGTGATGGAAATTTCGGGAAACAGCGCATAATCATGCTCGAATAACATTGATGCAAACCTTGGAGATTCCCAGCTCGACAGCTGTATCCCAGCCATCAGCATTTGTGTGGCAGCCGACAGGTGTTTTAGAGCTCGCTGCGCCGCCCTGAATCCTACGTACCCCTCCATCACGATACATAATAGTGGACTGGCAGCAATCTTTGACAGACCCTGCCCAAACATCTCCCACCTCTTTCGCATCACCATACGCAGTGTCGCTCGCCGTTGGATTGCAGCCATGACTGTGTTTATCTGCTCCCTGTAGGTGCCGTTGTGGGCATGCCCTCCGCAAGCAGTCCGTCCCCCTACTCCAGAGGTCTCAGCTAACAGTCTCGGCAGTTTTCTTCCCAAAACCGTGCACTTTAACCTCCCAGGCCAGCCGCGACGAACTACAAGTGAACTTGATCCGCGCACAGCGGCGGCGCCGCCGCCGGTCAAAGCTCAGTCGTCAGCAACCGTTGACCCGACGCCGAGTCTTTTTACTCGACGCACCGACATCACACCTCCCCAGACACCCAAATATGAGGACGAGAACCCCGACCCGTTTGCCAACGAAGATGGTTTCCGCGTTCAGTTCCCCAACGACGTCGGATCACCTTCCGACAGTATTCCCTCGTCCTGGGGCGGTCGATTCAACCAACCAAAGTCACGCGCGAACTCGCCGCCTCCTGCTGCCATTGCCGAGCATGGGCGCACCGTGGAGAAGGCGCGCGAGCTGGGACGCCAAGGCGTGATTCAACCGAAGCCACTCATGCGCAGCGAAAGTCACGACCGCGTGTTTGCATCTGCCGGCTGGAGGGTTGTCGACGCAGATCAGGGCAATGGAGGGCTGCGCAATGCTGCCGAGGCGGCGGCGCGAGAAGGCAAGCTGTCAGAGTATACCTGGGTCGGGACTCTGGGCATGCCCACCGACGCCATTGAGGGCACACAGCAGAAGCAGGACATTGAGGACACCATGGCCAACGACCACGACATGCTGACCGTCTTCTGCTCGGACAAGGATTTTGACGGGCACTATACGCATTTTTGCAAGCAGATCCTCTGGCCTGTGTTCCACTACCAGATCCCCGACAACCCCAAGAGCAAAGCATACGAAGACCACTCTTGGAAATACTACGTCAACGTCTGTCAAGCCTTTGCCGACAAGATTGTCAAGAACTGGAAGCGCGGCGACGTCATCTGGGTGCACGATTACCATCTGCTTCTTGTGCCCGGAATGGTTCGTCAGAAACTGCCCGAGGCCAAGATTGGCTTCTTTTTGCACGTCGCGTTCCCGTCGTCCGAGGTCTTTAGGTGCCTGGCAGTGCGTAAGGAGTTACTGGAGGGCATGCTGGGGGCGAACCTCATTGGATTTCAGATCCCCGAGTACACGCGGCATTTTCTGCAGACGTGCAGCCGCATCCTCAACGTCGAGGCAACAACGGAAGGCTTGGAGCTGGAGGATCGGTTCGTCGACGTGACGAGTATGGCCATTGGCATCGACCCCGTCAGCCTGGGAAAGCACCGCGACGAGGAGAATGTTCTCCAATGGCTCAACATTATGCAGGAGCGATACAAGGGGAAAAGGCTCATCGTGGCACGCGACAAGCTCGACCACGTTAGGGGCGTGCGTCAGAAGCTGCTGTCGTATGAGCTGTTCCTCAACAAGAACCCCCAGTGGCGGGGTAACACTGTTCTGATCCAGGTGGCCCTCTCCACGAGCGAAAAGAGCGACCTGGATGCAACTGTTTCGGACATTGTGACACGCGTCAACTCCTCGTGGGCGAATCTTGCCTACCAGCCCGTCGTCTACCTCAAGCAGGACATTGACTACGCGCAATATCTGGCCCTGCTCACGATTGCCGACGCCTTGATGATTACCAGTCAGCGCGAGGGCATGAACCTGACGTCACACGAGTACCTGTTCTGCCAGGATGGCGCTCTGCTGCCCGAGAAGAAGCACGGCTCTTTGATCCTCTCGGAATTTGCCGGCACTGCGTCACTTTTCCAGAAGAACGAGCTGTCGGTGAACCCTTGGGACTACCGTCAATGCGCCGAGGCCATCCGCCAAGCGCTTGAAATGTCGCCCGAGGAAAAGAAGCGCCGGTGGGAGCTGCTGTACGCGGCTGTCTCGCGGCATACGGGATCGCACTGGTTCAGCAGCTTCCTTTCGCAGCTCGAGACGGCGTACAATGGACAGAACAAGCGTGACCAGACGTCAGTGCCGCGCTTGTCGATCCCCACTGTTGCGCGCAAGTACAAAGAGTCCCAGCGTCGTCTGTTTGTGCTCGACTATGAGGGTACGCTGGTCAGCTGGGGTCCCATCAGCCAGATCATCCCGGTGAGTCCGCAGCGGACTTTGGATATTCTCAACGACCTCCTTCTCGACGAACGGAACACGGTGTACGTCATGTCTGGGCGTCGTCCCGAGGAGCTGGATCGGGTCTTTCGACGCGTGCCCAACCTCGGCCTCATTGCCGAGAATGGTTGCTTTCTGAAATCAGCCCAGAGCGAGGAGTGGATAGAGATGGCCGATAGGACGCAAGTTCAGACGTGGAAGGATGCCGTGCGGCCTATCTTTACGTACTTCCTCGAGAGGACGCCGGGGGCTGAGATTGAGGAGAGGCACTGCAGTCTTCACTTCCACTACCATGGAGCCGAGGATATCGAGTCGGCCGCACGGCAAGCGTCAGAATGCGCAAGCCATGTCAATGACGCCTGCGAGTCGCAGCGTGTGCATGCGATCCCTCTGGAGCGCTCGATTGCGGTGGAACCGATTGAGTACACCAAGAAGACGGCGGCGCAAAAGGTCTTTAATGACCTGACGGCCGCGGGCGAGATGCCCATTGACTTTCTCATGGTGATTGGTGATGGGCGTGAGGACGAGAAGGTGTTCAAATGGGCAAACTGGCTGGGGGAGCATAAAGTCCAGAATGCAGTGACCGTCAACCTGGGGAGCCGCAGCACAGAGGCAACGGCCACGGTGACGCAGGGTGTGAGCGGTACGTGTCTTGCCATTGATGCCTTGACTCTAGTTCACTAACATTGTGCAGGCGTCTTGACATGTTTGCAAAAGTTGGCTGCCTCGTGAGGGGGCTCTAGGCTTGCCTAAACCACTGTGGACGGGGTTATGAGAGAGGCAGCGCTGGTTCAAGATGTGCGTCTAATGGAAACCAACCGCTCGAGTAGGCGCGAGCCACCAGAATCGAAATAAGGCGCCCATCGTGTAGAAGAGAGTGTCCATCTGCTCCGTGTCGTACCCATCCAATTCCTGAACTGATCCATAGCTACAGAGGATGAGGTCATGTCCGGGCCCCAAATAAGGATTCTCCTCTAGGCACCAGCACACACAACGGGGCATCAGGAACTTGACATATGTGAATAGAAACTGATCTGATGAATTAGATATCAGCCTAGCCAGTGCTGGCGAGACATGATGTTAGCCCAGTCCAAGTTGTCGGAAAGCTCAGCAGAGTGGTTGTCATGCCAGACGAGAGCGAGACACATGGGTGACAGAGATCTAGGGCTACTTTGCGATTGAAGAAACCGGGTGTGACGACACAGAGTGTCGACCCCCAAGTGTTAATGAACAACCATGAGGGAAAGCGATCCAAGCCATGCCATGATGTGTTGGTTGAGCTTAAGTGGTTGGTTGCGATCACGGTGCAGTGAATGTCAGCGACTGTAGAGAGAAGGCTCAATGACGCAGAGAACTTATTAAGCGCCCTGCCGTCTCCTCTAATTATAATGCGCCGAGCGAAGCTGGGCGGGAACAAAGGGCGATAGCCGCTTGGATTCTCGGCCGTTGCAGTTCCTTTACTCCTTTTGGCGACAGGCTACACGCGCGCTTCCGCCCCGGCCGCTGGGCATGATTAGCGGGACGGATCGCTCACTGCCAGAGGCTAATTGGCGGGCCGCACCGATTTCCGCCAGGGGCAACAGTCACCCTAGAGAAAACTGACCGTACGCGTTAGTTACATTGCCAACATCTGGACCAAGGGGCTGGACCAACATGCAGGACCAACGGGTTGGACCGACGGTTGGGCGTACGCCTCATCAATGTCCGTCCATCCAGGTTCAGTATATCAGCAACCAGTCTGCCAGTCCGAGCTTCTGCCCCGTCTTGCCTGCCTCTTCCTGTCTACACCGTGTAGCAACGCACTCTCGCATCACAACCCACAATGAAGCTCCATCGGCGACAAAACAGTCTCCCAATGCACAAGATGTGGCAACCTGATCGCGTTGGCCCTCGTCGCCTCAGGACGGCTTGCATCAGCGCCATCGTGCTCCTCGTGCTGTCCACGCTCTGGCTGTCATGTGACATTGCACACGAACGTATACACTCTGTGGCTTCGGGATATCAAACGACGGCAGGAGTCTCACCAATCTCTATGAGCTTGATCCCACCTCGGATTTGGCAAATCATGCTTCCCAAAGCCGGGTCGACCGGGCCGATTCGGCCAGAGGGGCTTCAAGACACAGCTTCGTGGCTGGCGCTCAACCCGGATTTCAGCTAGTAGGTCGTCAACTAGGGCAAATTTTGAACGATCCCGAGCTGACGACTTGACAAAGTACCCTCGTTGGCCCTGAAGGCGCCGAGACCTTGATGCGGAGCAGCCCCCATCCGTACCAGCCTCATGCACAAAGAGTGTTTGGGGAGCTGCAGAACGTGGGGATGAGGTCGGATCTGCTGCGCTACAACCTTCTCCATACGTACGGCGGAGTATACACAGACACCGATACGGTGGCCATCAAGGGGATCAGGAATTGGATCCCTGCCCACCTTCGGGATCAAGTCCGCCTCATTGTGGGGATCGAGTTCGATCGCCGTGACGGTGACTCGTGGCCTGACATCTCCCACTGGGTGCAGTTCTGCCAGTGGACAATCGCCGCAGTCCCAGGACATCCCGTCTTCGAGACCATGGTAGCACGAGTGCTTCGGTCCGTGGACGAGCTTACGAATAATGGAGAGCAGGCTATTGCCGATCTACACCCCTCCAGTTTCGAAGTCATGAATTCGACAGGCCCGGCAGCCTGGACAGATGTTGTGTTTGAACATTTGCAGGCGTTTGATCCATCCTTGAACACGACAAAGGATCTCGCTTTCATGGAGGAGCCGACGTTGTACGGCGATATCCTTGTGTTGCCAATTGACGGCTTCGGTATGGCTCAGCCTCATTCGCACAGCACGGACGATGGGAGTATTCCAGCGGCAGCTCTCGTGAGACATTTGTTCCATGGCTCTTGGAGAGAAGACTAGTTTGTTTGGGTTGTTTTTGGAGTTTGGGGCAATGTATCATGATAGAGGGCGTTGGGGATAGATCTCAGCTTGGTCAATGGACCTTTGGTGTCACTCGATGCAAAACCGCCTATTACTTTGTGGCATACTGTAACATGCAGACGGAGTGACAGAGAAGGAGACTCCACACTCATACCAACTGAGCCTTGTCAAAGCCGATGACCTCTGCCGCTGGAAGCCAGAAAGGCCGTGGTTACATCGTATGCGCCTCCTCCCTCACCAAACATTCGCCTCAGATCACCGACCAGGAGTTCGGGTGTTTCGTGAGCTGCAAAGTGGCCGCCTCTGTCGTGTCTCACCTCGAACACCACCGGTCCGAGCGTTCGTCCCCAGGCCGATGGTACCACAAACAAGTCCCGTGGGAAATAAGACAGGCCCAACTTCGTCGCGCCACTGTACCTGACGACCTTGGAGGTGAGGTCTCGGCTGGCGTGCGTGGTCTCGTAGTATATCCTGGCGCTGGCAGCGGGGCCAGCGACGGAGAACTGGTAGATGGAGATCCACGTCAGGACCTCGTCGTCGCTCCAGGGATAGTCATCGGTCCAGTCGTGGAGCTTCTCGTAGATCCAGCTCAGAAGCGCAATGGGGGAGTCTGCGAGGGCCATGCCAATCGTAGATGGCTTTGTGGATTGCAACAGGTTGTAACCAAATCCTTCCCGCTGGAACCAACTCGACCGCTCCAAGCCAGCCTTTTCTTCTTCGCTGTAGGCGGTCTCGTCATCCGCGAGCCCAGCAGGCGGCGAGGTCCCATTCGGTGCTTGAACGCGGATCATGTTCAGATGTGACGCCAGCACATTCTGGGGATACAATATGCCCATCATGCGGGTGATCGCGAAGCCCCAGTCACCTCCTTGCGTCACTACACATGGTGAACAACGGCACAAGCTTCGTCTCAACGTGACTGACCGTATTGCGTGTAGCCAAGGTTCTGCATGACTTTGTGCATGGCCTCAGCGTATTGCGGAATTCCAAAGCCAGGTTTGCTGACACCATCCGAGAATCCGTAGTTGGGCAGCGAGGGAGCCACAACATGGAACGTCGGTCCCTCTGCATTCCGCATCAGTAATGGCAGAATTTTGATGACTTCCATGAAGCTCCCAGGCCCTGCACCTCTAGTCAGCATGCCAGCTGGCCTTGATCAGTGAGGCCGCCTTACAGCCGTGACAAAAGAGCAGCGGAATGCTGTTGTGTCCATCACTGCGCTGGTGCACAAAGTGGATGTTGAGCGTGCCAAATCCATCTACATCTACTTTGGTCAAGTAGTTTGGCAGCTCGTTCAGCCTGGCTTCCTGGGCTCTCCAGTCAAAGCCATGGGCCCAGCGATGCGCAAGGCGCTTGATGTCTGGCAGAGGTGCACCGTAATTCCAGTCGTCGCTGAAGTCGACAGCAGCTGGGAATGTGGCAATGGCTAGTTTGTCTCTGACCAGCTGGAGTTGCCCCGCGGGGACATTGATCGTATAAGGAACGACGGGAGCCATGATTTGGATGTATTGGCCGATCGTCAGGCTCGAATGCAAACCACTGGGTGAGGGAGACGAGTTGACCGTGTCTTTTCACTCTGTGCCTGTCGGAGCGGTGATCAAAGTAAGCTTTGCATCTCAGAATCTCAGGATCACAAAGGGCGTTGTGACATTCATCACATGGTGCTTGCTACTAATCACCGAACGAGTGCGCATCGTATTAATCACTTTCTCCCAAGGGCGTGACGTAAGAGGAAGTGGCCTGGGTTAGCACGCCATGGTCACGGCACTTCAGGTACGGATACGATCGACCCGGAGCAGCGAATTCAGAACAAATGTTCCTGCACCTTGAGCTCGGCAGCCCAGCTAGTGCCACCAGGAATGGGGTGCAACACGCGCTGCCAAGGGTATTGGAGTTTGCTGGATCTCAACCTGTGCCCGCAGAAGTCAGAGGCCACATTGTGTCCGTCCATCTCTGCAGTTTGCAAGGACTGAACCACCCTGTGATAGTCGCTGCGCATGAAGGACATCAATCTCACGAGACAACCACGGCAGCAATGGCGCACCCGTGATCTCCCATCACCCCCATCACTACGTTTAGGTGCTGGAGTGCACATTTCAAGCTGCCTCGATGATATGTACGGTCAATCATTGCGATCCTCCCCATACGTAGGGGGAGCACCGCACCCAAGATTGCGCGCAGTTTTATTACTCTCCATTCTGTGTTCCACAAAGATCCAAGGTCTTGGGTGCACGTCAAAGACGGCTCCTCGCACAGATGCTAATTTCGGGAACCTGAACGTTGAATTTGCGTTGTTCAATATTTTTGAAGAAAGGAAAAGAAAACGGAAAATCTTCCTCGCAGGAAGAAATGATATGGTGAACGGCGGGCCCAGTCTGCAGTGGATCCTCAGCACCACATTTCAGCCAATCATCTGACACAGTCAGTCGTGGCGCACTGACGTCCGCTAGTTCACGTGATCACTACGTGCGGCAACAAGGAGCGCAAGGTAAGGTACGTACTCGAGACGACACTGTGCTGCAATTACCTAACCTAGGGGCTTTGAGTGAACAAGTCATGCTGATGAGTTCCGTCAAAGAGTATGCGACTGACGGATGATAATTGACAGTACCATGGCGCGTGTGTCTACCAATGACACCGCAAGGGCTCACCATCAGCCCCGATAGATCCAGCGGCCCCCCGCCCTGAACGTACCTGCCATTCTTCTCCCGTCACGTACGGTGTTCGTCTGGTTGGCCGCTACCCCTCACGAACGCGCATTTCGCTGACGCAACCCCAAGCAAGGTGACATGAGTAGACCTCAGCAGTCAGGGGCCTGTTGCGTTTTGCATCAGTGTTTGCCTTTGCATTATTCAACCAATCTTTCTCTTGCATGACTCATTTACATGACATAGTCCCGAGTCTCGCCATCGTGAGACTTCCTTGTGCTCCCACTGTCATCTGAACCACTCCAAGCCATGGCCGACATCACAGCGAAGTTATCTCAGCTCAATCCCTTCGCAGGGAAGCGCAAGGAAGATGACGAGGACAAGGGCGAGAACATAGAGATTGACAGCACCGGCCATCGCCTTCAAGACCGGGCGTCACAGAAAGAAGACTTGCGTGTGAGCAGCGCCCTCAGATCTTTCATCACTGCGAACGGAATACTGCCCGAACGCGAGGTAGCTTCTGATGAGTCTGGGACGCCAAGTCCCGCGGTGCATGCTCTCGTCACGAAACCCCATATCAGCGTCCCCAAGGAGGTCACAGATCCATCGCACCCGTTGCCAGAGTACTTTATCAGCTCCAGCCACAATACGTACCTTCTAGCACACCAGCTCTACGGCACGTCATGTGTTTCGGGCTACGAGACGGCGCTCAAGACAGGGTCACGATGCGTTGAAATAGACGCGTGGGACAACGACGACAACTTGGACGAGCCAAAGGTGACACACGGGTTTACCTTGGTGTCCAACATCCTATTCCGGGCCGTCTGCGAGACGATACGCGACTGCTACGACCAAGAGCACGCGGCCGCTCAAGCCAACCCGCAATTGAGACCGTCGCCAATCCTGATCTCCCTCGAGAACCACTGCGGCGCACGCGGCCAGCTCCGACTGGTGGAGATTATGCGCGAGGTCTTCGGACACCGTCTCCTAAGCGAGTCCGTTCGGAAGGAGGGCCACCGGGAGCAAGCAAACTCTGGTGAGCACGTCACACTAGAGGAACTCGGAGCAAAGATTGTCATCATGGTCGAGTATCATCTGCCAAACGAGGCGAGCGACAGCGACAGCAGCTCAGACGACTCGGAAGACGACCAAGAGGACAAGGCGGCTCGAAAGGAATACAAGGACAAGAAAAAGCAGGCGCCGTCGACGGTCATCATCCCCGAGCTGGCAGAGCTCGGGGTCTATGCGCAGTCTGTAAAACCAGGCGACAATAGCTGGTTCAGTTCAGATAGGCTGGTGAACGGACCGCACCACCACCTCATCAACCTCTCGGAGTCAGGACTTGCATCGCACCTGCCCGAACATTGTGTGGCCATTTCCAAACACAATACCAGGCATTTGATGCGCGTGTTTCCAAAAGGAACTCGCATCTCGTCGTCGAACCTCAAGCCTGTGCCGTTCTGGGGAATCGGCGCGCAGGTGTGTGCGCTGAACTGGCAGACCTTTGGAACAAGCAACCAACTCAACGACGCTCTCTTTGCTGGCTCGAATGGCTTCGTGTTGAAGCCTGCCGCTCTTCGTGCCGGAGGCGACGGCAGTCTCTCGACGGGTCGCAAAAGACGGCTTCGCCTCCACATTGCGGGCGCCTCTGACATCCACCTCCCCGGCGACGTGGAGGTAGGGTCATTCAAGCCTTATGTCACATGCAGCCTGTTCCACCCAGCCGACCTCAAGAACGAACCACTCAAGCGCAAGACTGCACCCTACAAGCAGCATAAACTAGGATTCCTCCATCGCGGCGAGAACCCGCCGCCCACCGACCCCATTTGGGACGAGGTTCTTGACTGGGAGTACGACGACAATGAGCTTGTCTTTCTCCGCATTCTGATCAAGCACGATGAGAGCTGGGGCAAGAATCCAAACATAGCGGCGCATGCGGTTCGCTTGTCGTACGTGGTCCCTGGTTGGTCCTTTATCCGCATGCTTGACATGAATGGAAGAGAGACCAGAACCAGTCTTCTCGTTCGGTTCGAATTCGAGGATGTATAGTTAATACATACGTTCTCCGTCTTGCGTCGAGAAACATGCCAGAAAGGAAGTTACGATGGCTCAACAAGGCTAGGCGCAGCATCATCGCTGACCCCAGAGGACTTGATTCCGAGCACGCAGCTTGCTGTTACATTTGGCGAACGGCACACTGAGCTTAGAATCATTTTCCGAGCTTCCGAATGCAAGAGTGAACCGAGTGTGAGCGTTGCGCCGAAAATGAAATGAACAGGCCGCTGGGAGTTAGGCAAAGCTGGAGTCCAACTTTGTGTGCATTAATAGCTCAACAGTACAGAAGTGCCCACGTACATGCACCTTCTCTTGATACGCCCACTCTAGACCATAGGACGAATCAATGCCCCTGAAGCTGAGTTCAGAAGCCCAATCACTGTCATTGACGATGGCCGATGTGGGAGCACAAGAGTCTGTGCAGCGTCGATCATTTGACGCCGCCAAGTTGATGGGATCACATGGTCTGCAGTGTTTGACCAGGCATTCGTTCTATCCACCAGCCTCCCAACAGTCGATGTTCTGAAGCAGTCTCTGCCACGAAAGCATATTGAATTTGCCGTGATCATCAACTTCATGCGCACAACGACAACGAAGCCCCGGCATGTTGACCACGACCGCTACATGGTTTTGGCCGGGTCTCGTTGTGAGGCGTTACGGGGGTGAGTTGACAACGTGGCCGGCCGCACCTGCAGCACCCATGCTTCGGCCCAAATGCGCGGAGCGGGAGACCACAGGGACGACCCAAAGTGTCTTCTGCCATCAAACCTGTGGCATATAGACGAGCGCCCGGGCGCTCACACATATATTAGCAATCCATGTGTATGAAGCCGTGCGACAATCAGATGCGCTGGCTCTCTGCGTGCGATGCCTCTGCGTGCGATGCCTCTGCGAGTAATGCCTGCCTCTGTGCACAATTATTAATCTGATCGGCGCACGGCTTCATTTGAGTGTCCGGGCGCTCACGACTGTACGATGGTGTTCAAAACCGGATAACCTGGTGGAATGTTGTGTACTGGTGGCACCCCCGTAAAAGGAGAAAATTATTGCATCCCTATTCAAAGTCAATATTTACATCAACTACGTATTTTTTCGCCTAGCTCCCTAGATACCAGGGCACTGGCTGCAGCAATGGGTATGGTATTGTACCTATTGATCAGACCTTTTGCTGCAACCCTGTACCACAAGTAGCTGGGGTTAGCAAGCGTTGGCAAATACTCAATCTGGAGCCTCCTCGCACTCTGCCTGCCACTCAATATCCAACCTATGCACTCAGTTTATGCGGTGAGAAATGATAGGCGCCCAGACGGTCACGGAATGGAAAGTTCAGGGCAGGTCATGCGTCATTACCTCTGGGTCCTGGGATGCCATTTGCTAGGGACAGTCCCCAAGGGTCTTGGCACGCCACGATGCCCCACGCTCATTTCAGTCCGAGTTCCAGCACTAACGGAGCGCGGGTGGCAGGAGCGACGGACGGTCATCCCACTCTCGCTCGACCTCCGCGCTGCTACCAGGCGTGCAGATGGGCAAAGGGTCCCCCCAAAAGTCTAGAAGTCGATGGGTGTGGTGCATGTGTACCTGTGGCTGTCGAACTTGCAGCATAAGAGGCAGGCGCCCGTCCTGCGACCCTCGGCTCTTGTGGGTTCAGGAGAAAATACCTGTAAAGCGGCTCGGGTGTTTCCCCAAAGCGTGAGGTGATCGTCGAACCGCGTTACGACCTCAGAGCCCATGCGCTCAGACGTCACACGTCACGTTTGTGCATCATTTCTGGACTTGGTGCGCATCCGCACAGTTTCCTCCAAAGGCGCCCCAAGAGGAGGGGACTGCCCAGGCTTGGCGTGCACATTAGCAGCTTCCTCCTCCGGCGCTTGCCTCTGGTCCCACTAATAGTGGTGTAGTGCTTCGCTACTGCTGGTGTGAAGGGGCCTGCTGTAGGGGAATCTGCAAAACCTCATGACCTCCAGTCCCAACAGCTGGCTGCATAGACCGCCTCATTTCCGCCAACACTGCGGCACACCTCTCTACTCACGACGACAGCCCCAGCCACAGTGCCTGACGGCCAACTCCCCGCGCATCACAACGAGTCCTATCAAACGCGTGTTGCGCTTCTCACGAGGTGCACACTTCCCGACGCAGCCTTCCTGAGGCTACTCCACCGCCTGTTGAGACCGTGCCATACGGCGGCATCCCCCTCGACTCTCCTCCTCGAACACGTCGCTGCTGTCCGCCGTACCCCCTTGGCTACGATCAAGTTTGGAAAGCACCTTAACCAGCGGCCGTTGCTTATCCTGCGACCATGTCTGACACCGACATACGCCCTGCGGCATCGGGGGTCCAGCGGCCAGCGCACCTCGAACGGTCGGACTCGGCTGCTTCAACAACACCGTCCGAAAACAACGACACCGTGATACATCAGCCCATCCCCACGCGCCCAAGGCTACCAAGTCGGCAAAGCAGCGGCCCTCTTGTGGTTCCACGCGACAGTTCGGCTGTCGGCCCCGTGGAGTCGCATTACGGGCCAGACGATGTGAGGGCCATGAGTCCGCGTCGCACGAGTGAAGATATCGACAGGATGGGCAGGGAGGCTCGCGAGGAACTTAAAAAGTGAGTCTCGGATGTTTCCATCACGCCGTTCACCTGCTGACAAGGATCCCCGCAGGCATGCACAAGCCCTCCAGGAATCCCTCCTTATGATTTTCAATCGAATCGAGGCCGTGCGGGAAGAACACGACAAACTCGACAGCAACAACAAATTCCTACAAAAGTACATTGGGGATCTTATGAGCACAAGCAAAATCACAGCATCGAGTAGTCGAGCCAAGAAATGACAAGGAGGACTGGCCATTCCATCCGCCACAGTCAATACCGCATGGCTTGGCGCACTCGAGTGCGCCTCGGCCTGCACCATTCTCAGCATAAATAACTGACACGAAACTCGCCATCCTGCCTGTATCCGGCTGTTCTATGGCGGCTTTCAACGATACCCGCGCACCGCTACGCGCAACTGGGGTGCCCGTACACTGCCGCGTGTGCACCCTGTATGTTGGCCCACGCAAGTCACAAATGGACTGATTATAGAGGGACATTGTTCTTTCTGCTGCAACGTGAGGCTTGTTTCCATGATTGTGTCCTTTCAGGGATACTGGGTCAATGACATTGGGCAATCTGGGTGCGACCATCTTACGCCCAAGGCGTGAAGCACTACTATTGCCATGAGATCTGCATCGCGATTTGCATCAAATAAACCACTTTCGGCTACGATTAGAAAACAGAGAAGGCAAGGTGGAAATGTGACTGAGATTTTATGTTCTACCTCATGCCGTTCAAGCCACGATCTGGCTCCTGGTCCTACCAATTCGTGGCCCGTTAAGGATCAAGGGTCCTCCGCCTTGGCCGCTTGCATCGAGACTGACAGTGATTGACTCTCTTCCGCCAATAACGTGTATTGTCTCACCAGTATTATGCGAGTGTACCTCGAATGATTGATTGTGGGTGTTGAGCGGTTCGCCATTGCTGTCAATCTCCCTGATGTCCACACTGGGTAACGGAAGCCAGCCCTCACGCTGAGGGATCATCACGATGGGAATCAACGTCTGATGGTCAGCTTGGGAGGTAGGATCCAATGCCCGAGGAACAATAAATTGGCCCCGCCGGCGTCCACCCAGAGTCCAGAGCTCCAACGGAGCGGTGACTTCGTAAGAGAATACCTGATCCCCCACAGATGAATTTGACGTTCTGGCCCACTCCCTTGTCGACTTGAGGCGCAAGACAGCGGGCACCACCTGTCCCATGATCACCACAGTTGGCTCCCACGCATTGTCGTTGGAGATTACGCTTGTCGTGGGGTTGACGCGTAGATCAATGGTGTGAAGCACAGAAACAGAAGGTATCTCCACTGGGATAAGTATCGTGGACACCGGGAGCACGTTGGAGGAAGGCAACGGCAGTCTCGGATGGTCTTCCAGCCATTCGCGAAAGAATCGTTGAATGGCCACGGAGGGATTTTCTGAGGTTGAGGGCCCGGCGTCCAGTCCGAGCAGTCTGTCTTCCCATGGGATAGATGCCAAAAATTCTGTCGACACCTCCCCCAAAAGTGAAGCGCGCTCGGACTGATGGTGATTGAGGTTCGAGCGCACATGGTCAAGAACCACACTCTCCACAAGGCGCTGATACTGACACAGCGATGTTTTCGAGAAAGAATCCATTATTGCACGCCGCAACAGCTCCTCTATTTCGAGGTTAAGTCGGCTGTAGTGTAGCTTGAGTTGCAGCGTACAGCTGGCGTCGCTGCGTGCCTGTTCTCGGACAGAATTCCTACGTATTCTGTACACCAGTGTCGTCGGCTGGTCCGGAAATATGTCCAAGGTCGGTGGCGCGAGGCCACAACGAGCAACCTCGAAAGACTCGGAGCCCAGCAGCTCGGAGTCAAACAGGCGGAGAGGGTGGGAGCTGGCTGTAGACACACTGAACCGTGAATACATGGCGCCATGCTTGAAGATGTCCTGCACATTGACCCCGACCGCAAGTGAGATAGGTATCTTGCATGTTTTTGAGGTGCTGAATTGGCCATCTTGCTCAGTGCTATACGATACGTCCACCTTGGCGACGATCTCGGCAATATCTTGCTCGATTGTATAAGGAAATCGGATGAGTGTGGACGCATTTTGCGAGAGAGGACCCAGGCAAAACGTCCCAGCTTCTGGGGGCTTCGTAAAGCAGTCTTGTCCGCTCTGGCAAATAGCTTCAGTCACCAACATGCGAAGTCCTCCAGTCGCTGGCCGTATGCGCACCTCGCAGCTTGTTACACTGTTATTTCCGGGATCAATGGTCAACTCGAGGTGGTTATTCTTGTTCAGTGTGGTATGAAGACTTGGACTCAAATCAACCTCGAGGGCAGATGCTTGTCTGTGCAAGAGGATTGGTCTGAACGGTACCGAAGGCGGACTTGAGTTGGACAACTGGCGGTCATCGTAATCCGATGACAAAGAAAGCTGCCCCGATTGCAGGCATATGTTCCTGATCCGAAATAGGCCAGGAATAATCGCCTGATGATGTTAGTTACCTCTAGCGTAAAACTCGTGGCCCTAACGTACCTGGCAATGCAAAGTGACCTGGTTCTCTCCCGGCAAGATCAGCGTGCTCCCGGTGGCGCGGAAAGTGACCTCGGTATGGGCCATACTATCTGCCACAAGTTTCAAAGCAACGGTGTCAAAAGTAGCTTCGCCAGGCAACAGAGACTGCATCTTCAGGCTCATCGTCGCGCAATCCTTGTCATCGTAGTATGTAGGCATTGAAGCAACGCGTACATTGGTGATGAAGCTCTCCAGGGGTACTCTGGCATCACCAGGTAGCGCCTGAGCAAGCTCGGAAACGTTGCCCACGGCATCGGTCACGACGGCGGCCATCGCTTCGTCCAAGCTAGATCCTTGGCTGTCCTTCTGGGCTGCGCATGCCTTTGTCAATAACTTCAAAGCTACTCTCACGAATTCCTTTGACTTGAGATGCCTCAGACAATTGGTGTACATGACGAGCATTGATAGCTCCAGCTCACTCCAACCGCTCTCGCCGAAGAAAGGCGTTGTTAGGCAGAAAAAGGAGGTAGCTGCCCGGTAGTCCTTCAAATGGTACTTCAGCACGGCTAGGTCAGACATGGCACCCTGGATACTCTGCTCCAAGCCGGCAACAGTGAAGTGACGTAGCGCCTTGTCTGTCAGGATCTCATACAGCCGGTAAAAGTCTGTAGAGTTCTCGGCAGCTGTTGCCAAGAGCTTGCTGTTGATCCCTGCCGAAGACAATTCAATTTGGCCTCTGCTGGATTCATCTTCTTGGGCAGCTGCAGCGTCGTCGTCGCTTGTCAAGCTGACGTCTACCATGCCTAGCACACCCACCTCGCGTATGATGGGAGCCTCGTCCCAACCTATACTCCAGGCCCGGAGCTTGCCGAATTTACTCAGGATACTTCGCGAAAACATGTAAAGGTCGCCACGCTTTGCAGCCAGCTCCTCTAGCCCATTTTTGGCGAGGGTGCTTTCGTATGAGTCGCCCTGATGCGAAATGACTTGTTGGCCAGGTCCTGGGAAGACCCCTGGGCTTGGTGGTGGATGATGCTCTTGGCGGGCAGACTTTGCGTTCAGTGATGATTCTCGGGCTGGGTGCATCATGGTCTTCGGTTCAGGGATGGATGCTTTCTGCTCGTCATCGCCCGAAACAGGAATAGTAGAGGATGGTACAGGCAATGCTTTCGTCGACGTCTGAGCAAGAATCTGCTGAGCCACGGAGAAGCCAAACGAAGAGACGACATTGTCAATGATGCTGCTCCGCAAGGGGTTCGGTGTCGTTCCTTGCTTGTCGTCCTCTGCATACGCAGCAAGAAGCTCCTGTCGCATCACATGGGATATTTGAGGGATGAATTCGAGTGCTCTGTGGCATATCTCTGCCAGTTTGGCCAGGTTCTCTTTCTCCTCGGGTTTCTTTTGTTTGGTAGGCAGCCGAGGCGCAACGCCGTACAAGATCGAGTCTTGCTGCTCTTTCAGCGTTGCCAACAGCTCCTCTCGAGTCGATTGGGCATTTGCTAGACGGAGGAGGAGAGTGATTTGCCTCGAGAACAAGTAGCATCTAAAGTCGAAAGCTGACACGTCGTTGGCGAGGATCATATCTCGGTAAGGCTTCCTGCCGGCACTGATGGGGATTTCATCATTGGGCTCGTTTGGCAACGCATCTGCTTGTAAGTCGACAGTCTCGTCATCGGCACCAGACGAGTGTTGAACGAGCGCATCTATGGACTGCTTGAGAGCCCTGGTGTACTGAAGCAATCCACCGCCTCGACGGTCCAAATGGCCGCCAGAGACTTGCTCCGCCATGAAAGAATCCAGGCCGACACTCAACTCATCGTAGCCTACCAAGGCGTCGTCCACAAGCCCGACACTTTCAAAGCCCCGAGCAAGGCCTTCCTTGAGGATGAAAAAGGTGCAGAAATTCCATCCTGGAAGCGCCCTCTGTGACTCCTTTTCTTTGATGTCATCTTCGTATTGGCTCACACGCCGATCGAAAGAGGCCAAGATCAGATCCTTGAACCGGTTCAGGAGGTCTTGCCAGGCCCGCTGCGCATCCTGTTCCGTCTCCATGTATCCGGTGGGAACTGCTGGGACGACTCGAGGCAAGAGGTCATAAGGTACGTCGTTAATACCAATACGAATCTGAGCGACGTGATCAACCGCGCCCTTGGCAGCGCTGTTGAAGTCGGACTGGAATTTCTCCAGGAGGGGCGTCGAGCCAGTACGCCATCTCGACGTTTTCCCCTCACTAACAGCACTTTCAGTTTTGACACTTGTGGTCCGTGGCTGGGTGGCGGCAGTCGTGTTGGGTAAGACGACGTGTACTATCAACCACTCAAAAGCATCATGCCTTTCTTGCACGCGAGCCTTGTTCGAGCTACTAGGAGATGGCGCGTGTTCTTTAATCCATTCTCGCACTTCCGAACGGACTGTCGTTTTGTACGACTCGTTGTCGTCACAGCGTACCAAGAGAACTTTAAGGTACGGACTTTGGCGAAGCCCTGGTATTTGATGGCGTCGATGAGGGCCGGAGGTAGACCCAGCTGTCGCCGTGGAGCTACCTATCGTTTCGGATGATGTCGGCCTGCCTCCTACACTCTGCGCCTGGAAACCGTCATCGCGCACCGTGCTGTCAGATCGTCGGACCGTTGACCTCGTTGAACCAGATGCGATGGACCCATCGCCGCCGCCGCGGACGAGATCGATGTGTAACGTAGGAATCGATCGAAGAGGGCCGGCGTGGGACTGCCAGTGGAGGTTGTGTAAGGGCAGTTGAGGTATCAAGCCGGGGGCAAGTAACTTGTAGACATCGTGCGGATCATGGTACTCGACTACAAAGTGTCAGCGAGGACGACCAACCAGTGCGATGTGGCTCTAGACTCGATTCTCCATACCTGTGACCTTCGAAGTCGAGGCATCCTGCGAGTCCATGATTCAGGGCATGGACGTAGTCAATTGATGGACACCCGACGGCCACTCGTCGTTCATATGCCTGGCAGCCTGCTCAGGAGCTGTTGCATGTCAGTCAGGAGTGAACCCCAAAGCGTCCAGTATGTGGTGAGCCGACTAACGTGGGAGCTGTCCTGAAACGGTTTAGCACCATAGTAGAACCCACGCCTATTTCAGGCTCAAGCTGCTGGAACAAGAAGGCGGAGAGCACCATGACGTGGGCCCTTCCCATGGCAGAATTGACCGTGCGAATTGATAAGGTATTATGCGAAAGCCCCTCCCCCGCGACACTGACTGCTGCAAGAAGCTCACGATTCATTGCCCCCGACGCAGTCCAGTTGGCAATCTCGAAGCCGACGACAGAGATTGCACAATGTCTTCGCTCCAAGCTATCAAATACACACGTGGCAGGCTCGAAGTCCTCGATCAATTACGCCTCCCCCACGCATTCCATTACGATGTCGTCTCGAATCGAACCGAAGCTTTCGACAGTATTGCAACCATGCGCGTAAGAGGCGCTCCAGCAATCGCCATAGTCGCGAGTCTTGGTCTTGCTGTGGAGCTGCACCAACAAGGACTTTCCGCAGAATCCTCTTCTGAAGCCATCGCACAAATAGACGAAGCCCTTGACTACCTCAAAGAGAGCCGCCCGACCGCCGTGGATTTGAGTAACGCCATCACGAAGCTAAAGTCAAGGATCCGCGCGTCGAGCACAGGCAGCAAAGAAGACATTATCTCAGCTTTCATCGACGAGGCAGAGAAAATATTCGCCCAGGACCTGGTAACAAATGTGAGCATTGGGAACTCGGGAGCAGACTGGCTCCGGAGAAACGCGGGTGCCTCCGTCGAGACGCCTGTGTCGGTGCTTACGCATTGTAACACTGGATCCCTTGCGACATCGGGCCATGGTACAGCTCTCGGCATCATTCGCTCGCTCCATACTCAAGGGCTCCTGAAACACGCATACTGCACCGAAACTCGACCGTACAACCAAGGTAGCCGCCTGACAGCTTTCGAGCTCGTCTTTGAGAAAATACCCAGCACCCTCATCACGGACTCCATGGCGGCGGCTTTGTTCCGTCTGCACAAGGACAACGCCAACATCGCCGCCGTCGTCGTGGGGGCAGACCGCGTTGTCCGCAACGGAGACACAGCCAACAAGATTGGCACTTATCAGCTTGCAGTTCTCGCCAAGGCTCATGGCATAAAATTTATGGTGGCAGCGCCAACCACGAGCATCGACCTCGCAACGCCAAATGGCCACGGCATTGCAATCGAGGAGCGCAAGAAGGAGGAATTGACACAGATTACTGGCGCAATAGTGAACGGAAATGGCGCCATAGAGCAAGGCAGTAAGGCGCGCGTGGCTACGGCCGACCAGCGTATAGATGTGTGGAACCCAGCTTTTGACGTGACCCCGGCTGAATTCATCGATACTATTGTCACCGAGAAAGGTGCTGTTGAAAGGGGCGCGGACAACACGTTTGACTTTAGCGGGATCATGCCTGAGAGGTGGGCTGAGGTTTTGGATTCCTAAGAAGACTTTGGCCATACATTGGCATGTATTACTTCACACAAAATACCCTCATAGCTCATCGTCCGAAAGAGGGGACGCTCGTGAATGCCTATGGAGAACGTGCCTGATCAACTGCTGGTAGCCCTCAACCGAGGCCTCGAGGTCCCCTACCGTCACGTTTTCGTGTGGACCGTGAGCGACAAAGATAGTACCCGGTCCATAGAGATACCGTGTGAAGTCTCCCTCGAGATGGGGCATGTCAGTTCCATAGTTCACCACAATCGAATCAAAGCCTGGTCTCTTAGTCAGTCGTTGCTATACCAGGAGGTTGAGGGCAGAATTGCGGTACCATCAACTGTACAGTCTGATTCAACGAAGCCGTAGCCCTGGCTGCACTTAAAGTCGAAAGCGTCGGGGTCAATGCTGTTCAGGATGGCCTCAATGCGATCCTGGACAATCTTTCCGCCTGTTTCCTTTGGACCAAGCGCGACGCGTGCCATGATGCCGGCATGAGCGTGCTCAGGAATAACATTCTCCGCCACTCCTCCTTCAATAACGCCGAGGTTGACGGTTGTGTTGCCGTACTGCTCGCTGCTGCCAAGGTCTGCATCCATAACTTCCTTCATGGCCCGCACAAGAAGTTCTGTAGCAGATTTGCCGAGCCACGGGTAGCCGCTGTGGCCGCCAATTCCTTGGACATCAAGGCTGCAGAAGAGTGCCCCTTTGTGGCCGCATGCCAGTTTGTTCTCCGTCGGCTCGCCAAATATAACGGCCTCGAAGTCTGGTCTGGGGACCATGCCATCGAGCGACGTGTTGAACACTCTCATTCCGTCTCCAGACACTTCTTCACCTACGACGAAAAGTAACATGACATCGCCGTGCTCCACGTCGCCCGCTTCGAGAAGTTGCTCAAGAGCGACTATCATGGAGGCCACGCTTGCTTTCGCGTCGACGCTTCCTCTACCGCTGATCCGCGTCTGCTTTGTGATCTCACCGGGTTCGATGCCATACGGGATGTGAGGCGGTACCGTGTCAATGTGACTTGTCAAGAGGATCTTGGGGTTGGGAGATTTGCTCGAATCTGGCCATGCAACCACATTCAGGCGGTCTGATCCTGACGGTGTGTTGTCTCGAGGCGGTACAGCCTGCGAGGTTGAGGACCAGCCCTTCCCCGAGAAATACTTCGTGAGGAACGCGCTGACATCCTCCTCCAATCCAGAAGTTGACTTGATGGATACAAGTTCCCGGTGGAGGTCGAGCAAGTGGGAGCGATATGACGGCACACTATCGACATCGCGCGCGAAGGGGAGTGTGACATCAACGGCTTGAGCCGCCGCGGCCAAAACGAAGGCTGTCAGTCCAACTGGAAAAGACAGCATGATTATGTTGATCAGTCAGCGGTTCTGACAATCAATTACAGGCCGTTATCAAATGTTATTATCTGTGAGCCAGGAAGAATATTTAGGGAGTCATCAAATGCGGATGCCGCTGCATGTTTGACCAGACTGCAGGCTCCATCCATTCTTATCCGGCCCCGGCCGGAATGACCATACCTGTTATTTTGCCTACCCTAAGGTAGGGACTGATCCGCGCACGCGACAGCTAAGACAGAATGCACTTCCGCGGTGCTCATGTGGTGCACTGTTGTATCTTAAGAAGCTTTCATCTCATGCTGGATAAAGCTGTGATCCGAGTTTGTGGTAAAGAGATTATAACGCCATGATAGGGAAGGGGGATACGAAGATTCACGCAGCCCACAAGTCGAGACAGCTCGCAGGTTCACCGTATAATATATCCAGGTTCAGTTACTTGAAATGCTCACGGGTCATATTCAAGTCAAGTGGGCTGCAATATACGAAAAGAACGAAGCTCAGGGCAGTGGACATCCGTTCTTGAGAGCTCGCTTGTAGCTCTGGCTCAGTCTCATGGCTCAACATCCGGTTCACTAGGCCGGAACAAAACACATCAACGCACGATTGATCAACAGCACACGCTTTAGCAGATTGTATCAGGGCACGAGTGCATAATCAAGCTGACCACAGGCAGTGTACGCCCTGGTGGTTATTCGGTTTGCTCACGCCGGAACTGCTGGAATGTACAAAAGGAAGCCTCGTATTGATGTTTCGTATTTCAAGGATCTTCATCCCCGGACTTACGCGCCTAGATCAGTCGTTAGCTACAATATCAACAACGATGCAAAAGAAGGGCTTACTCTAATGGCACCTGGGCCACCCAGCTCCCTTTGCAAACCACCTTCAAACTCGCGAGGATAAGCCACCCTGTCTGGATAATTCATGTATACCACGCCGCAAACACCCAGGAATGTGGCCACAAAGGTGCCGATCATGAGCAAGCCAGGCCCTGTTGTTGTCCAGGTGTACTCATATGGCGAGAACATCCCCAGAATGTCGTTGTCTTCGTGGATCGGCTCTCCGAAATTTCGTCGTTCTTGAGGATCCCACCAATCGGCATGAGGATCGCGGTGCTGGCGTTTGATCGCCGGAGGGTTGATATACCCGCCATTCTACAGAACAGTAGAATTAGCAACGGCTGCGGAGTCCAGGCATCTCGCACTCACCATGTCCGGGTCTTGAGCAGGGCTCAACTTGTGAGGGATCGGATACTTCTCATCGAGAACCTTTGGGTCCGAGTATTGTGGCGGGATAAACGTCCTTCGCTGAGTCGTGGGGAGCCTCTGCGCGGCAGCCATTGCCCTGCGCAGAGCAGATCGTTGACCAAGCCTGGAGGGAAGCATCTGAATAGCCGGTGACCGCGATCAGCACATGAATAGCAGCAGCGTATTAAATGACAGCCAATTGGCTTACCTTTGGGGATCTGACGGCGCGTCAACCTCAATTGCTTCGAAGCTCGGATGGACTGTGCTGGCTTGCAATGGCGCAAGGATGATTGGAGTGACCACTCACTGTGCCTCAGGCAGTTAATTGATCGAGCAAGTGATTACTCATCATCAGAGCCCCAAGCAGAGCAACCCCCCAGGCGTGCAGTTGCTCAACGCGGCTTAGCGTCCAAGCTATAATCTTTTAGTCCGCGACACCGGTGCTAATTAGCATCTCAAAAGAGCTCGCACTAGTATTGATTTAGTCGTAATAAATCTCAGTATTTCTTTCGTCGAACCGTGGCCCACATCCAATACGTACATCGCGACGCCACGCGCTCTAGCATCAGCCTCTGTTCTTTGCGCGCCGCCCCCAACAGCTGCCATTCAGCACTAGAACTGGACAGCAAAGAGGCTCTCGAACTTTTCCAACATTACGAGCTGATTTTGGACTGGCACTTGCCGTGCGACCGCAAATGTCTTTAATTTACCATAACAAACCACAAGTCCCGCGGCAGTAGTGCCTAGTCGTGATGATCGAGTCTCTGCCATCCAAGCAGCCACAACGCACCTCGCCTCGTGCAAATGGCGACGCAGAGAAAGTGATCAAGGAGGACCCTGCTGCTGGTGGGAAGCAGCATCTAGGCTTGGATGATACGCCGAGATCACCCGATGGCGAGCGTGATCCCGGCCACAGCAGCAAAGGCACACCCAAACCGACAAGGCCAGCAAGATCTGAGCTTTCTGAGCGAACCCGGGGAGAAGAGTCGCCGAGCGATGAGAGACCGACCAAACGACAGCGAACCCTCAGCGTGACGACGCCGCGAAGTATCCGCAAACCGAAGCCCGAAAGCCCCCCCTGGAAACGGGTTGAAGCAGATGGACCAACAACGTACACCGAAAATGGACGCCGAAAATCTGGTCGAATCAATATGACAGCAGTGGAGCCTTCGCCAAAGCGAACAAGTCGGAAACCACGGCAGGCGTCCACTGCTTACAGAGCGACAGCGGCTTCCCCGACCCGTAATCGTGATCAAGGATATCGCAGCATCCCAAAGGCGGGAAAGAGAACGAAGACTGATGTAGGCTTGTCCGATCGCGAACAAGGACCACATCGCTCATCAAAGACCGCCCCAAAGCTGCGAATCTCTTCCGCCCGTCGCCAGCAACATACGTCACTCCCGCCGGAACCCGAATCGCGCAGGCAGTCGAGTCGCGTACGACAAATTGCGAGGACGAAAGCCTCGCAACGGTCTGACGAAGATGTTTGGCCCACCGCACATCACTCTCCCACACGCATACGGTTGCGGGTGAACCATGGAAGCGGCGTTCCCCTGGTGCATGCAGCGCAAGCACCGAAGCGACCGAAGCTGGGTGCGAACTTCGAGGACTTCTGGCGCCGGGCAGGACGTATCCCTGTCGATGCAGGAGGTCTTCAGTCGGCCGAGGATGGGATAATTTACACGGACGAGATGGCTCGCCAAGATGCGCGCGTTGTGCTACGGATTGAGGAGCAGCTTGAGGACGGTGGTTTGCTATCAAATCGCCGCTGCTCACTCTTCGCACCAGAACCTACGGAAGCTCCAGCAAGGCAATGGGCAAGACAAGATCACATGGTCAAGGCCATGTCCAACTTCCGACGGCTGATGCTTTTGGAGCAACAGCGTCATCGTGCCACAGCCAAACGCATTGCCGAGGCCTGCCGGGAGGAGTGGCTTAGGCGGCGACCGAAGTCTCAAGAAGAGGTGGAGGCTGAGGAAAGGGAGCGACGGAGAAGTTTGTATCGCTCGTCCGTGGTGAGGGCAGTCACTGGATTGTGGGAGAATGTCAGGGCCGAGGTGAACCGCCAACGGTTCGAAGAGTGGGAGGCGGAGGAGCAGCGCCGCGTCAAAGCAGCCCTCAACGAGGCTGTGAACCTCTCCGAGCAAAGGCTCCAAGCGCGCCAGCTTGGCCTTGATTCCGAGGTTGCCTCTCGCGACGAGATGGACACAGACGGCAGCGCCAACGAACTTGAACCTGATTCGCAATCTGACACCTCTAGTACGTCTAGTTCACACCTGACGGACAGCGACAACATGTCAACAACAGATGACAACGAACCTGATGACATCGAGGAAGACATGGTCGATGAAGTGCTCACACAAGACCAACTTCGCCGCAAATATGCAATCGTCAACAATACAACCGCGTCACCGGGCAATAGCAACATGTCGGCGAATCACAGCCCCCCTGAATCTAGCGACGAGTCTGTGGACATGGATGATGACTCTGACAATTCAGACGAGACCGACAATGACGAAGCCAGTGAAGACAGAAACGCCACTGCCTCCCAAAGCGAGGACAGCTCCGCTGAGAATGATGACGACCACTATGGAGCACAAAATGGTCTGTTGAGTATGCTGTTTGACGACGCCGAACTGCAAGAGCTTTCGGTTGAAGCATCCGGCGCAGAGCCTTCACCAGAACGTCTCGGCACAGGCACAGACCCGAGCCTGCCAAAAGCCGAAGATGACGATGTTTCTGACGAACAACACCGCCAATCGGCGACCGCAAGCGGGGACGCATCATCTCCCGATGTGCAGGACGTACACCGGCAACAGCCCGGACCTCCAGAGAGTCCGCAACATGAGGCGTCAAGCCGCGGCCAAGATCAAGATCAAAGCCCATCACGCCACCCCTCACAAGAACCAAATCAGCAAACCACACAGGTACCTTTCTTGTTGCGAGGCACCCTGCGTGAATACCAGCAGCAGGGTCTGGACTGGCTCGCCGGACTTTACGCCAATAACACGAACGGGATCCTTGCAGATGAGATGGGACTAGGGAAGACCATTCAAACCATTGCCTTGCTCGCTCACCTAGCGTGTCACCACGAGGTTTGGGGCCCACACTTGGTAATCGTCCCGACAAGTGTGATGCTCAACTGGGAGATGGAGTTCAAGAAATGGTGTCCCGGCTTCAAAATCCTGGCCTACTACGGATCTCAGGAGGAGCGAAAACGGAAGCGCCAAGGGTGGAATAATGATGACATGTGGAACGTGTGCATCACATCGTATCAGTTGGTGCTGCAGGATCAGCAAGTGTTCAAACGTCGTCGCTGGCACTACATGGTGCTGGACGAGGCACACAACATAAAGAACTTCAAATCCCAACGATGGCAAACGCTTCTGGGGTTCAATACGCAAGCTCGCCTACTCCTCACCGGCACGCCCTTACAGAATAACTTGACTGAACTTTGGTCGCTGCTCTTCTTTCTTATGCCTGCTCAAAATGGCGAGGGAGGATTCGCCGACCTTGAAGAGTTCCATGACTGGTTTCACAAGCCCGAAAGCCAGATCCTTGAAAATGGACGAGAACAAATGGATGATGAGGCCCGGGCCATCATCTCTAAACTACACAAGGTTCTGCGGCCGTACCTGCTACGTCGGCTGAAGGCGGACGTGGAAAAGCAGATGCCTGGCAAATATGAGCATGTCGAGTTCTGTCGATTATCAAAGAGACAGCGCGAGTTGTACGACGGTTTTCTAGCCCGTGCGGATACTAAAAGCACCCTGGCATCAGGCAACTACATGTCCATCATCAATTGCCTGATGCAGCTGAGGAAGGTCTGCAACCACCCTGACTTGTTTGTCGATCGTCAAATTGTGACCTCCCTGCGGATGCAGAAGTCTGTGCCAGCAGGGTACCAATCGACAGTGCGAGTAATTGCCGACGACTTTCTCAGGACGGACCCCATGTCGAAGGTCGACCTCGGCTTTTTGAACCTAGTGCCGACCAAGTATGAGCATACCCCGAGAGCTGTGGCTGAGGAGGTTGCGAAGCTTAGCCAGTCTACTGCACTACTAGACATTCGAGAAACGCAGAAAATCAGGGCTCGCAATGCATATGCCAATCTGGACCCGACAACTGTTCAGTCTAGCATTGTTTACATTGAGAGTTCCTCTCGCTGGGGCCGCTTCGAAGAGCTGCAACACTGCGTGTACTTGAACGCCCTGCGGCGCCAGCAAACTCCCATCTACGGCAAAGATCTTACCGATCTGCTCACGATTGATGCTGGTCAAAGACTTGGGAAGCCCAAGCCAAAACATGCGCGAGGTCTTCTCTCCTGGTTTGAGCAAATGTCGTCCACGGTGTTGTCGATGGCTCTCTCTCTCGAACAGCGATCTGAGAGTATGCGGACTGCTATCGAGAAATTCTCTTGCGTCACCCCGGCAGTAGTCACTTGCGATGTTGCAGAAGTCGTTCTCGGACGCCGTGCGACGGATGCCTTTACAGAGCAAGACCTCAAGCTTTCGAAGCCAAAGCAATGGACACCATGGATGGAAAAGAGGTCGCCGATGGATCCATGGCACGAGGCCCGACTGCGCTTGAGTATTCAATTCCCGGATAAAAGACTGCTGCAGTACGACTGCGGCAAATTGCAAGTCCTCGACCGCTTACTGCGCAAGTTGCAGACAGGCGGACATCGCGCCTTGATCTTCACGCAGATGACCAAAGTACTTGACATTCTGGAGCAATTTCTCAACATACACGGTCACAAGTATCTTCGACTCGATGGTGCCACCAAAGTCGAGCAGCGTCAGATATTGACTGATCGATTCAACAATGACCCGCGCATTCTTTGCTTCATCCTGTCGACGCGCTCTGGAGGCCTGGGTATCAATCTAACCGGGGCGGATACTGTGATATTCTACGACCAGGACTGGAATCCTGCCATGGACAAGCAGTGTCAGGACAGGTGTCATCGCATCGGTCAAACTCGTGATGTACACATCTATCGGCTTGTCAGCGAGCATACTATCGAGGCGAATATTCTGCGCAAGGCGTCACAGAAGCAAATGCTCGACGACGTTGTCATACAAGAAGGCACATTCACTACAGATGCTTTCAAGCAGGTATCTGTGGGTGATTTGCTGCGGGAGAAGGTGGACACGGCCAGCGAAGGTGTCTCGGCGGCTGATGCCGCTCTCGATCGTGTTCTCGGCAGTTCTGACAGCGACGCTGACCAGCGCAAAGTTGGCCGTGTGCTGGAGCAGGCCGAAGATCGCGAGGACATTGATGCCGCACGGGTGGCAGAAAAGGAGATCGAGGCCGATGAGGCTGACTTCGTCGAGAACACTGGTCTGGTCAGCCGGGGGGACTCTACTCCCAATCCAATGGCCAGCAGCCGCGCCACGGATACCGCACCCCCGGCTGAGGACACGCAAGAGCCCAATGCTTGGGGGGCTGCAATGGGCACAATCGACGACTTCATGCTCCGGACAGTGGCTGATGCAGTGAAAGGCACTAAATTGGAGTTGCCACGAGACAAAAAGAAAGCCAAGAAAAAGCGCAAAGACACAAGAAAAAGGTGACGATAGTTGCGCTTTACAAAAGTCGGCATGCCAGCATCGCCGACGACAAGTAGACCAATGTAACAAGACCTGGACGCTTCGTCCAGAAGCACTCCATATTTGATCAAAGTATCGATCTTGTTCTGAAAGGACCGTAATTCTGTCCGCTCTGCAGCGAAGAGGAGCTAAGCGCCTCTCCCTCATGTTTGAAGTTGTACTTACAAGCAGCACGATGCTACTTTGTACTTCGATCGTGGAAGCGGCCTGCATTACCGTACATGGCGTGCATCCCTCAGAGGTGTCGCGGTGCCTATGATGTGAGAATGTGATGATTACCAACGCCACACGCTTGGCGCACGCCACGAACTCAGCCCCAGTTCCGCTCTGCGCTACCCCGGACAGCACCGGCGTAGCGTGCAGATAGACATCGCGATCCGCCATATTCCTCTTCGTTGTACAAGTACTTCCATTTTATTCATCTACGGTTGGCTGTCGGATGTATTGTGCCGCTTTTCTTCCGCATTTGAATCACGAACGAGCCTTTCCTACAATCAAAAAGCCTTCTTAGTTCTGCAATGGCGCTTTCCCCTTGCTTTCCTTGAGCGCTCACCGACTTCCTCATCTTCGACCTCGCGCGCACAACACAGGAGCTCCTCGGCCGGCCGACGAATAGACGACAAGCTATACAAAAAGAATATCAAATCCCGGTATACGAGCGCGCGCGACTGCGGCCGCAATACGGCGCGCCGTAACGCACTAGGGATGCAGATTGCCAGAGGGAAGGCAGTGTCAAATGGACGAAAGGCTAAAGTCCGTGCTATAGAACACGCGAATAGCCGGCTCTCGCTAACAAATATCATAGTTGGCCAACTCATACCAAGAGCTATTGGAGTGCGCATTTACCTGACTGCGGCCGCTTCTCTCAGGCGGTCACCTTTTTCTTCACGCTCTGCTGACCTCATGAACAGCGAATTCTCCAGCAAGGAGCTCAAGTCAGTGGGCAACTATAACCTTGGGCGTTTGATTGGCAAGGGGTCATTTGGCAAGGTCTATTTGGCCTCCCACAAGCTTATCAATGGCTCGAAGGTGCGTTTGAAGTACCCTCCCCGTCATTGACCTCATTGCTCATTAACCTCGTTCGCAGGTTGTACTGAAGTCTGCCAAGAAAGATGATTCGAATCTTGCACGCGAAATCCACCACCACCGCCAGTTCGTACATCCTCACATCGCCCGCCTCTACGAGGTCATAGTCACGGAAAGCTTGGTCTGGCTCGCTCTTGAGTACTGTCCGGGTATGTGGTCAGCCCCTGAGGTCCCGAACAATGCACTGATAATGCACGGCAGGAGACGAGTTGTACAACTATCTTCTTCAACATGGGCCATTGCCGATCCCAAAAGTGCAAAAAATCTTTGCTCAGCTGGTGGGCGCGGTGTCCTACGTTCACCAGCAATCATGCGTGCACCGCGACTTGAAACTCGAAAACATTCTATTCGACAAGCACGAAAACGTCAAGCTTGTCGACTTCGGCTTCACGCGCGAGTACGAGGGCCGAACGAATCACCTCCAGACGTTTTGCGGCACAATATGCTACGCGGCTCCGGAAATGCTCAAAGGGGAGAAGTACGCGGGTGAGAAGGTTGACGTCTGGAGTCTCGGTATCATTCTCTACGCCTTGCTCTGTGGCGAGCTACCTTTTGACGACGATGACGATGCTGTGACGCGCACCAAGATCCTCACCGAAAAGCCCGCCTTTCCTCAGGACCTCCCTGCTGATGCAGTCAATCTTGTCGAGCAGCTGCTGTCGAAACGACCGTTTCCGCGACCGAGTTTACCCGAAATCCTATCACACCCATTTCTTGCCGAACATGCGCCAGCGCAGCAGGCGATTCTGGAAATCCATGAGCCATGTCCATTCTCTACAGGCCTGGAGAAGGATTGCCTCCATCGGATGAGGTCCGCAGGTGTCGACGTCGATAATGTGATTGAGAGCGTGTTGGCGCAGAAATGCGATGCTCTCTCAGGATGGTGGACACTGCTCCTTGCCAAGGAACGCAGAAAGCAGGCACGCAGGGAGAAGAAAAGAACAGAGCGGGAAGCGGAGAACAAAAGCTTGCGCCGCATCTCTGCCGCATCCAGTAGACTCGAGCGCATGGCACCCTCATTGCACGACGTCGACGAAGACGGTGGGCTGACCAGCCATTTCATAAGTTCGAGAAGTCGGGGGAGGAGCTCGAGACGAAGCACGCACTACTACGGCGATCTCAACAGTCAAGATCTGTCGACACATTTGGGTGACTCGAATAGCTGGCACGGCCCAGGGAACCCCGACGACATCCCTCCGACCCCCATCGACAAGGACTCGATCCGATCTGCGTCAACGTCAAGACATCGCCGTCCCGTGCCACCCCCAAAGGAAGGCATCATTCGAAGCGCACGCTCTCGCGGCTCCACACTCCATCTTGTCACCACATCTGAGGCGCTTGCACAGAGCGGTCAGGTTTATTCTCATGGCATGCCGGAAGCGAATGGGCACACAAGGTCTAAACGAAAGCCAAGCCAAGCTATTATTGCGCACTGGAAGAACTGGACGCACTGGATTTTTGAAAATACTACCAAGAGAAGGCGTTGGCATGATCGAAAGTCAAGTCGCAGTACCCCTAACCTGCACGAGAAGGATGGCAATTCGACTGGCAAGGACAGCAAGGCTTCGACACCCCGGCCCCAGACGAACCCAACAGCGACTGCGCAAAAAATTCCGGCGACTGCAGGCTTGCCGAAAACTGTCGTGGCAAATGGTCATCTTCACACCGCGACGGGATCGAAGGGCAACGGCAGGGCCGTACAAGGGCATCCTCGACAAGCTCTTCGTCCGACTTCGAACCATGGAAGCGCGCATTTGTCTTCTGCACATTCGCAACTGCGAAATCGCCAGTCTCTCTCCCCAGCCCCCCCGACACCTACACCCATGACTCCACGATCTACGACAATGAGGCGATCGTCGGCTGGTCTACGCGGTCGCAAATCCACGTCGTCGTCTGTTTCCTCGGTGCGTTCCATGCACCGGCACCGGCACTCCCACTCTAAGGCATCCTCCACTAGCTCTGCTGGATCAGTAGTTGCTTCAAAGATTGTCAATCACCGAGGCGCGTCTCCTCACCACTCCGTCAAGCTCCTTCCCGCTACCCCGACCACTACGTCCTTTCCGTCCAATATACGTCTCGTTCGCGCAGCACCCGCTCCCCTCCACTTCTACAATGAAGGCATGCCCCATCATGAGTCAACGGCACCAGGCTCGCCTAATCCCTTCGCATCCGGAGTCATGTTCGCGAGGCGCAAGAAGAACATTTTCAAAGGCCCCTCTGTCAGTTCCGGAATCTTCCTGGGGAGTACTCATCGGAGCGCGTCCGCTGGCGGACACTCCCGGTCTGCAAGTGGAAGCGGAGTCGGTCGGCGGTCAGGGGAAGTGACTATCCAGGAGGAAGAGGACGAGGATCAAGACGCCGAGGCAGATTTGGTGGAAGAAGTGGAGGCCTTCACACCCATCGCCATCAGACCGGGTGAAATCGTCGAGGAACGCATCATAGAGGCTGATGAAGGAACGGGAATACAAGGCGATGCCGGTGGAGTTTTGGCTCCGGCTGCGGCGGTGGAGAAGGCATCGATACCAGCTACCAACCTACCCAACGGGAGCAGCTGATGGTCGACAATGTGAGATGTCACCTCAGGCAGGATGGACTGATGTGCCCAACCGCTCGCATTTCTTCTCGCTTCGCATTGATACCCCCTTCTGCATTACATTCGTCCATCGAAGAATTCGAACATTTTGTATATAAAACTACATTTGAATTCCCTTATAGTAATTTCTGCTTCAGTCTGTATATTCATCCACTTGGTTGTGGATCGCGATCAAGGGAAGCCTCGTGGAAGCATATTCGCGGGACTGTTCAAGCGCCGGGTTTTGTTTGAAGAAACATACAATACATGTGCTTTATGCAATTCGCCAATTCTACCTTAGCTGGTGCGCGCGTAGCTCAATGTCGAATGCTTGGTGAACGATTGCGGTCGCAGCTGGATGCGTTGTGCGTCGCTACTGTAGACCGGATGTTAAGGAAAGCCACTACCAAATAAATAGGTACTTAACATTGTCAGGGATATTGCCAAACTGGCAAGTGGGCTGCAAGTGCTCGCTTGTGGTCAGGCCCATTCATGAGCATGTTCGATTGGAGAAGCATGAGAGCTCATCGCATTTCTGCTAATAACACAGAACCTTGCATTGTGCATCGAATTCTTCTTGATCTCATGCAAGTGACGGCACTCCAACAAACCCCATCGCAACAATGACACAGCAAAAGCCTGCCTTTGAGCGCGACCGCCACGTCAAATACTGGAAGCGGTGCCATGACACATACCTCCCCTCGCCATACACGTCGTCGGATTCAACCCGACTGATGTGGGCATGCTTCACGTACTCGGCTTTGGATATTTTCCATGTCCCTTTTGAGACTGCGGATCTAGCCAACGTGCGCGCTTGGGTCTTGGACCTACAGCACCCTCACGGCGGATTCTGTGGCAGTCCTGCACATAGTCACCAGGCGAAAGCTGCGAGTCAGGGACATGCAAACTTGGCGGCCACCTTCTTCGCTCTAGTGCTGCTCGCTGTAGTGGCGGACCCCGGCGAGGCCGGCGCAGATGCATATGCTGGGGTGCATCGCAAGCAGACGCTCCAGTGGCTCCGACGCCTGCAGCGAGATGATGGCAGTTTTGGGCAGAACTTGTGGGAGGGACAGCCTGTGGGCGGTCGAGACACCAGGCACAGCTACCTAGCGAGCTCGATCAGATGGATGTTGCGGGGGGACCCAGAGAAAGGCAGCACCGCGTGGGAACAAGACATAGACGTTGAAGCTATGATCAGGCACATTCGTTGTGGCCAGACATATGACGGCGGCCTCGCGGAAGCTTCGTCGCACGAGTCTCACGGTGAGCAGCTTGGAGCAGGCTTTCCCTGCAATTACGTCCAGATCCTAACCAGTTCCCAGCCGGCTACGCATACTGCTCCGTCGCGGCGCTCTCCCTCATAGACAGGCCAGCGCGGCACGCAGACGGCACATCCCATGAAGCGGTGCTTCGAGGCACGAACAACCGAGACCAGCTGCTCAGGTTCTTGGCCGACCGTCAGTTTGTTTACCTAGCCAGGAACGAAGAGGATGATAGTCAGGCAGAAGAAACGACCGACGAAAACTTCATCATGGCACAGTTGGACTCTCTGACAATGGACGGGTGCATCGAGTATGGAGGCTTTAATGGCCGTTGCAACAAGAAGGCGGACACATGCTATTGCTGGTGGACCATCGCTACTCTGCGCGTATGTATAATCGCACACTTTGTGATCAACCCAACTCGAGGTACTGACGCGCGCAGATGCTTGATGCAGGTTTCGACCTCAGTGCAAGCCCCGCACGCCGGTACTTGCTGGCGATCACGCAACATAGGATCGGTGGATTCTCCAAGGTTGCTGGAGCACCACCGGATCTGTATCACGCTTACCTCGGCCTCGCGGGACTTGCGTTGTTAGGGGAGGAGGGAATCAAAGACTTTGACGTCGGCTTATGCTGCAGCTTGGATACAACTGCAAAAATCGAGCGCGCAAGAGCTGGGTTGATAGCGGGAGCGGAGCAAGATGCCGAGTCTGAGGAGAGAGACGAGTTCTGGAAACAAGTATGATACATATATGTACATCGATTGTCGCATTTCGTTAAGTCATGGGAGCCACGCCGGAGCTCTACGATGGTTTTGACGCTTGGTCGCTCGAATCGCCTTTGAAAGAGAAGAACGGGGTGGAATCTTTCCTTCGTTGTTCGACCTAGAGAATAGTCAGTCAAGTCGGAGGAGATGCCAGTGCAAAGACGTGTACCCAGTGCTGCTTGCAATCACGATAGGCTCTGCCGCGCGGTCAGAAAGTGTCCCCCAACGTTGACCTGCGTAAACCTCACTGGAAATATTCACCACACATTGACTTGTCCCCATTGTTGCGGAATAGGCATCGATAGCTTCGCTGTGCTGCTTCCTGACAGGGATCGTAGAATTCGCTTTTCGATTTGCTGTTGGGCGGACGTCAGTACATGGATGTTCGGCGCATGGCATTGACAACGTGAATACCTTTCAAAGCGGCGTTTGGTGTTGTCATCCCATGGCGAGGCAGCGTCGCTCGACTCGCCCTGCTTTGCGCCAGTATCCTTGGCCATGATGGAGACTATGACTATACGAAGAATGCTTGAGGCGTGGGCTTCGGACAGTCTGCGACAACGTTATGCGACAGCGTCAGGAATCGATAAGAGACGCCACCGAATTATGCTGACATAGTGGTTTCCACAAAGCAACCGTCAAGCCACGACTTTCTGTGGTTACAAATCATCAGCCACAGTGACCACCTACCTATGTGAACGCCACAGTCGATTGACATGTCGGACTAGGTGCGAATCAATCACAGCGTGTCGTGCTGAGTGAGTACAAGTCAAGCCCAGAGAATTATCCCGGTCGTGTCGGGCCCCTTGAAAACGGCCACCCATGCAACGATTGAAGCCGTCCCTGAAGGATGGGGTTGACGTCCAACTTCAGACAGCCTTCGCCAATGGCAGCTGGCCGCTGGTCGCACGGTTGGCTGAGAGCAGATTGAGGATGACCAAAGATGCATACTATGAGGTGAGCTGCAGCTCTGTCCTCACAAGTTCGGTATCTAATTGCTATTCAAGGTCGTCCATGCTTGTGCGGTCAGTCAACTCGATGAGCCGTCGACCAAATTCGCCGCAGTCGCGGCAGTGGACAAGCTGCTCCGCGACAAACACCCCGCTGCCTCGGATTTCAACGCCTTGAACCTACTTGAATGGGCCTCAAAGAGCACAGGCTCGCTGACATCCTATGCCGAAAGCTTTGGACCTCTGCGCGCTCGAGCTGTGAAGAGTCATCCGAAGAACAAGGTCGCAGCTATACAGTCTCTAGAAGCATGCTTGACGCACTGGGACCTGAAAAGTGCCCAACAGGTTGGTAAACGACACCCCATGAATCCATTCTTTGTTGCTGACGGGTAGCGCGGCAACAGATTGCAGCTGTTCTTGACCGATCTTTTCCTGAAGAGAGGCGCTTTCTCTTCTGGAATATTGCCCTCACGTATTTCTTCTCCGTCAGTGGTTTGCAGCCGCCCCCAAGGTGAAATAGGATTTTAACAATGGCATTTAGACGTCGGATCAAGCCGATCAGCAACAGAGGCAGCTCTACGGGACACTTGCTTTAAAGCAAATCCAAAAGGCTGCACAGTTTTCGGAGCAGGTACTGTCTCTACAGGAGTGCCCATCACAGTGTCAGCCACATGACTAACACACATCCATCAGACTCAGTCGGATAAAGACAGCATCTCCAGTCCGACGTATCGAGGGATCCGCACGTCGGAGGAGAAGTGGCTGTTGTATCAAATCGTGGAAACACATGGCTCACAAGAAGAGTATCACGCCCTGGCGCAGAGTCAGGACTTTGGACCACTCGAGCAATTGCGGCAAGGCGACAAAACCCTCTTTACCAAATACACCCATAAGCTTGCTGCAGACGGTCAATGGGCCAAAATTTGGTCTATTTGCGAGGATGCGCTCCTGATGAAGACGAAGAACGGAACACTTAGTTTGCTCGCGTGCGATCCTGATACGTTGGAGTTGCTCATCACAGCCGCCGCCCGCATTGGCGGTGCAGACGCTTGGTACGTCATGGCACGTGTTGCATTGTCCCTTGAGCTGATCCCCTGGCAGGAATAAGGTGAATGAGGTGCTCACCACACTGTTGGCCGTCCCGCGTCTCAGTCCGATTCACAAACGTAACATCCTTCTTGCTCGTGTCAACGCTACCTTTACTTCAAGGCCCAAAGAAAATGTTCAGTCAAATACAGACAAGCCGAACAAACACCTCGAAGATCTATGCGGGTACATCAAGGATCAGTGGAACAGCCCTACCTGTTTCGAGGATATTAGCCGATACCTTGACCTCCTCGACAGCGACTCGCTGCGGCTATTTGCTCTACAACTCCTTCCAAACCTGCAAATCGACAACAAGCCCAGTCAGGCTGGGCAGTGGCAACTGCTGTTACTCAAAGTCGAATATTTCGCGTCTACAACCCGGCAGTGGGCGACCGGGTCTGAAGATTTGCGCAGCCGTATCATCGCCGCGTACGAAGAATTGGACACTGCGCAGAGCTCCGAAGTGTCGCCCGTCTCCACGGATCTTGCCATGTTAGCAGCGTTCTGTGATATTCGAATAGGAACAACAGACCATCTGCTCCATGCTGCCCTGCTCTTGGAGCATCAGTACTCCCTGGATTCTTCGCAGACCCAGCTCTGTCTGGTGCTCATGCAGCTGCACCTGGCACTTGGGTCAGTCAAGCGATCTCGCGAACTCTGGGACGCATTGGCTGTCAAACGATCTACTATTGACACCCTGGCACCGCTCTTCTATGACCGTCTCTCATTGGTCGCACCCAAGATGCTGTCACCGTTGGACGATATGGGCTGGAAGCTTATGGATACATTTGTCCATCATTTCGAGCAGTCACTCAAGACACCCATGCACCGACGGCTGATCGATGCGTTACGCTCTGAAGCCTACGGCTCCTCAGTCGAGATTCCCTCTTTTGTTCAGAGACTGAGATCGAGTACCACCAGAGCGATTAGTCTCATAGAGGAATCGAGGTCTGGGCGCTTGAGCGGCCTCGCCCAGCATGATGTGTTTTCCGATGATAGATATAGTGGGTGGACGGGACACAACTCTGCTTTTCTTGCTGCTAACAGATGTAGTCGAATTAGTCAACAACACGCGGCTACATTCCAAGGTTGACTACGGGGCATTCCCAGTGTGGGAAAGTCAAGACGCGATGCCAGTATACGCCATCTTGAGGCACGGCCCGTCACCTACGGTAAGTCCTCATGTTTAAGGACATGAGCCATAGCATATTCTCTAATATATGGTAATAGGCTCGCCGCGTTCAGTGTGGCCTCATTAGCGAGGCTTTCCATGACTTGTTGGGCGAGGCTTCGTCAACCCCAGGATACAAAGTTCCCCGATTATCGACGAAAACCGACGGTGCTTTCGCTGCCGAAACGCTCGGCCAATTGAGCAACACCTTGGAGAGGCTGCTTCTTGATCAACATGACGATCTCAACCCCGTTGAGGCTACATATTACGAGTTACTCAGTGCTGTATGCTTGCTGATTGATCTATGTAGCTCTGAGCAGCTGGCCACCGGGGCTGATGCCACCATCTTGCATTTGCTTGATGCTGTGACCGCTGGCTTGACTGGACTCGGCGCCTGCCTGCCCAAATCACAAACGGGGGGCATTGAGCACGTAGCAGCAACGATGCGGTCCTTGCACGAGATCGGCACATGTCGTGAGGCTGCATCCATTGTTCAAATAGCTACGAAGCTCTTGCAAGATCAAGAGAAAGCCCAAGCCGGCATCCCAACCGGGCGCCATCAGTCTCGGGCGCTGTTAGCAAGGCTTGAGTCGTTGCAACGTGATGCAGGCAGCATAGCCACGGAGGCAAAAGCGTGCTTTGCGCCGCTGAATGTCTACCCTGCTCATGATATGCAAAGTCAAATGAGTGCGTGGCTACTGCGCACTGGGTGCCTTGCGAACGACAAGTCTTGGTGCAAGGAGCAGGTGCCGTCAATGGTTCGATATCTTCAAGCTTCGATTTAGCTCCAATAAGATGAGAGGCTGCGCAGCTACAGGCTGTACACATGATACACGTAGCCAACAACGAACCTTCCTGAGCGATGATTTCGCAACAAGCAGGGCTGACCTCTCGATAACTGGTTTTGAAGCGAGCGAATGACCAAAACCCCGCTTCTCAGCTCTTTGTGGCAGTGTTGATGCAGTGGACCGTAATGCACCATGTTTACGTATTCGGGTGTACCAGTCCGGCCTTGGCGTAAGCGCTCGGTATCTGCCTCCAAGTTCAGTGTATGCTTCTTTGCCTCATGTTTTGGCATGATTCTTCAAACATTCTTCCCGGACCACCATTCTTATAAGCGACTGCTTCCCGCCTACATTGCCTCGCTTTCAAGTAAACCCGCAGCTATGCACCCATCGCACGCAGCTGGTGGAGATGCCGGCAAGCCCCTGCGCCAACTCACGTATAAGCGCGCCGAGTTTGTCACTTGTCCAGGCTGTCGCCATGGAGGAACCACGGTTGTAGCAAGAGAACGCCTCCCCGGATGGCGGTGAGTCCACTGTCTGGAGAGTGAACATGAATTCACTGCTGTTTAATAGCACACAAGGCCTTGGCTCACCTACGCCATGTTCACTCCGTCGAGCCAGCTAACGACAAAAGGTATGCCGTGGGGACTGGTGTCGCCATCGTCTTCGCGCCTCTCACGCTGGGAGCTATGCTATTCTTGTTGCCGCTCCTATTTCGACCTCAGTTCGTCACTCACGCTTGCCGTCGTTGCGGCCTAAGGCTCGCCGTTGCTACGGGCGGCGTGCTTGAGTACCAGTACACTATACCGATGGATGTCGAGGACGAGCATTTCATCCCCGCGCCCGACGACTGGCGGCCTGACCTTGCTCGGCTGCCGAGTGGGATGCGCGTCTCAAAGTCGCCCCTGGGACCGCGTCCTGAGATATCCGAGCACGAGATGAAGGTGTGCAGCAAGCGGTTTGTGTCAAGAAAGGCGCGCAGGCGGCTCAAGATTCTGGCTGGTGACTTGCCAGGCAACGTTATTCGTTGCTTGTTGGAGGATGGCGACGACGACGCCCGCGGCCATGAGGATGGTCAGCCCGCTGGCGACGCGAATGTGCTTTATGAAATCCACGCGAGCGGCATCCGCACCCTGGATTCAGTTAACGCCTCCGATGCTTCCATCAAGGTTATGATGCGACCCCCACCGGAAGAAGCAGAGGTCGTTGCACCCGGGTTGCCATTGTATACAAAAGAACCAACACACGACGGCAAGAAAACATTCCCCACGGGACAGCAGACGACAGGAGAAGCCTCGATTGGCACACGATCGCCCCCAGCCTTAACTGAAGCTTGTCGCATCTGCCTCTTTTCAGGCAAAGATCGCAAGTACTCCTCTGCCATGTACCTGCCTGTGACTCAAGAGGGTCGTGAAGCCGTCCTTGTCAATGCAATCCCAGCTCGCTATCGCACGCAATTCTCAGCCCACATGCCTATTTGGCGATGGCGATCGTCTCAAGGCGGTCTTCTATGGGTATCTCGCCGCTTCCAGGACGCGGAGATGACGGCGCTCGAGACGAGACTCTGCCTCGTCGATGATTATGACCGACTTGTGGCGGTCCTGGACGGCTGGGACGGCCTGCATTTTGACTACGCTGCGATCAACGGATCTGGAAGACCCGGTGCCGGACGTAAGAGCGTTCTGGCTCTGTACGCGGACCTGGGCGCAGCGCTGCTCGGAGAAATTCTGGGGAGTTTGTGTACTCTGGCGGTACAAGTGAGGCGCGTTACGGCCGAGTTGAAGAAGGAGGATGATGAAAGGAGAGGGAACAATCCATGAATCGGAGCCAGTGGCAAGTGAATGAAATGGCGTGGCAAAAGCTGCGTGGGTGCAACTCTTTCCAGCTCGGCAATGTGGTGGTTTGTGATGTTAATAAGGTCTAACAACACCCGGAAGATAAATCCAGTCAACAGCAATGAACCGACCTTAGATCCTTCCTTCAGTACTGAAACGGAACGATGTGCTTCTTCGGGCGATTCAATACGTACAGGCCAGCATTCAGTACTATTCAGAGGTATCTACCGAATCACCATGCTGTCTAACTAGGTCTGTTGATGGACTAGGACTGAGGCGTTTAGTCCGAGCAAGATGTCGGGTTCCCTCCATGATGCCAAGTGTATTGAGCCCGTAACATTGTTGTATGACTGGCCACCAATGATCTTACCCCTCTGTCCTCTTTTGGTTCCCTTGCTGGCTCGACATGACAATCCATAGCAGACTCCCGCCTGACCTCGGGAGCCCGAACCCTCGAATGTGTCGCTGTAGCTGCCAGCTCGACTGTAGCGCAGAGTGTATTTTCCACGCAAAAAGTATCGTGGTATTCTGTGCCTTCTTGCTTGCCGCGGAGGTCTCGGCACTAAACTTCCTCCCGCTGTCCCCTTATGGACAACGGGCCAGCTCTTGTGTCGAGGTCGAGCATTAGGCTGAGGTTGGAGTTTCCCAACTCAAGATATTCACGATTATCTTTGACACGCGTTCGCAATGAGGGGTCTTTTCGGAGGTTCTCAAGCAGAAGCATCCGTAGCCCTGAATGATTCTGAAGAAGCGCATCCCAGTCTTCTCCGGACCCAAGGAGTTTGCCGGGACGTGCGAAGTGTTGGACGACAAAATCCCCATAAAACTGCCTTAGCTTTGCGTCTGTTGCAGTATTGTCCCATACGTACTGCAATTCCTCGCAGGAGACAGGGAGGCCGAAAATTGTGGACATGAGTCGTTTGTAGAGACGGCCAAAGGCGTAGTTTTTGAATTCGCCGCACAAAAGCTTGTCGCCAAGAACCCAACACTTTGCGTCAGTGCCGTGGTAATTTGTCGATGGCATGAAATCATAGCTCCCGTAATACATCCATTCCACAAATAGGCCAAACACTGTAGGGTCATCATCTGGGAGCTCAATTCTCCCATCCCGGTTTTCTCTGAAAGGCCCAAAGCAGGCAGCTTGCAAGAACGGAGAGTAGTGTGAAATCAACTTCTTCGGAAGAGACCACATGTCGGATAGGCCCTGCACAGTACCTTCGATTGACGAGGCCAGCGTGCCAACGTGAATCTCTATGGCATTGCCGCGTAACCTATTCGGATTAGCCGCGCGTAGTCTTGGAAACGGTTTGAACACACAAGTCTAATTTCTCTCTGTTAGTTCCTTGACTTCCTATCCACAATTTCTTAGAGAAAACCGCAGAATGCTGATTGCCCGTGTGTAGACGCGGGCCAAACCTGCCTTGCTGGTAATCTGCGAGTCTGTGTTCCTCGAGACTGAAGGCGCTGTAGTCCTTGTGGCAAGTCATTATCTCATACCGCAGATTTCCATCCGGTGACGATTCGTGGAAGAGAGCAACCGGCCCGTTTCTTGTACCAGGTGTCGCGACACCAACCTCTATGACAGTACTCAGCGATGACTACAAGGAGATGCGATTATGAGGGCCTCATATCTAGGGTGAGGCGCGCAGGGGTCATACCGGAGTTTGTCGATCTGCTGGACATGTTCGCCCAACATTTCCCAAAGAGGCTACCGCCTGCGTCGAAGCTTGGCGAAGTGAGATCAAGGAAAGCGATGGCTTGACCTGCCATACCGTTAGACAAGCACCATCGACTGAGCTGGCCGCGGCATACCTCTCTTTGTAGGAAATTCTAAGAACTGGGGCATCCACTTTCGCAGCACAATCCTTCTTCGTTCGCAGAGCAGCCAGCTTGAATCTCTTACCGAAGTAATGAGACCGCGGAAAGAAGTAAAGCTGACCAGACAGTCAGATTGATGTGACTCTAGAGGAAGAGCAGAAGAAGGTGAAAGAAGAGATGGGCTGAGAAACGACAATGCATAGCCTGACTAAGCCGTTTGGCAAGCACCCTTTATGTCAACGGCATATGCGACTATCAACATACCTTATTCGATTAGCCGATTGATCACGAGTGCCGTGGTGTTGTGAACTTATGGACCTGGTTCTCCGAGCATCACAAGCCATTTAATATTTGCCTGTCTAGGGCAGAGCACTGCGAGCACCTTCCACTTCGATCTGAAACCCCAAGAGGAGAAATATCTGGCAGCACTGGCGATTCAGAGCTGAAGCACAAATAACTCTCTCCTAGGTAGTTAGAGAACTATTGGCACCGCTGTCATGATGCGCAGGCGCCTGACCTGTGGTACGTGCCGTGCCATGCGCCAAGGACAAGGACACACACCCACGGCGAATTGGCGATGTATCATAGCGCAGCATGGCCAACAGAGCAAAGTTGTTCGAGTATCGCACGCCAGCAGCAACCAGTATGCACCCATGGCTCACACTGCAATGTGACAGCTGTCCTTGTTATGATTTGACTCTTTCCAAGAGCCACAGTCTGACCTGTGTCGTAGTAATGCAGCTACGAGTTCAGTCCCGTCCGGCAGCGACGACAAGCGTCTATGTTTGAGCCCAACCCAATGGCCGAGGTACAAAGGGCTTCGCCAAATTACGAGACGAGCCCCGGCTAGCTCTCAGAATATTTGAAAACAAGGCCTCAGCCGAGGGGGGCAGCGAATATATGCAATCAAGTACTGCATCACAACATCATGGCGAATTCACTCAGCCAACCAGCCTACATGCATGCCGCATTTTTTCGCGGCTTCTTCCCCGCACCACCTACTCCTCCTCATGGGTTGCCCGTGACGCGACGCGACGTCCCCCCCGCGCTTATCTACACTTTCCACGATTATGCGGCGAACGCAACACTTGAACGGCTTCTTCCCTTGTACGCAATTATGAAACGCATATGCAGGCGGTCTGGGGACCCATGCTGCAGCATCTGCGGTGGCCCGCTGCAAGTTCCTTACTGGCAGCCACTAACTCCACAAGAAAACGCTGCGGTCATTGCATGCCTGGTAAGCACAAATGCTAGAGAAGAGAAGAATCAAGGAAACAAGGAATTCGAAAACAGCGAGGCGCGGGGCGACGATCATCAAATTCAGGACAGTGACGATGAATCTTCATGCGAGCTCCCCTCTAAGTACGATCCGCGCGTCCTGTCTTCGTACCGCGACGACAGGCTGAAATGGCTGGACCATTTCAAAGTGGTCGGCAGAATGCCGGAAGAGTACGGCCGGATCGTCTCCGAGTGAGTCCCACACCTTGTCACAGATTGTCCGACTGCGCTTGGTCTATTCACTGACGGCGCCGTGGGAGTTGAAGAGCTTGGATCTCGGGACCCGGCGAACATGCACGTCAGGGCAGCGCCACCGTGGCCTTCCCGGAAACTAAGGGCCCTCTTGCCGGTGCCACAACGGACATGTCCTTGTATTGTGCAACGTTTAGCCGAGCCAGGTCGACGCACCCTTTGGCCGTCCCCTTTCATGATCAGTGCCAAGATCTCCTCCTCGAGTGGGCAAACAAGAGAGAGCTTGACGTGGAAGCTTTTTATGAGACAATGTTTAGCTTCCGTGCCGGATACGTCAGCTTGAAAGAATTAGAGTATGGGGAGATTGAGCGTGATTTCCAGCAGTCTTGGCCCACGACCTGGGGTCGAGAGTGGCTTATCATGTCCCCGTCGTACATACCGGATTTGCAATCATACTACAATAACGTCCCCAAGCTTGCAGTAAAGACGCCCCGACAGCATCCAGTCACACAGCCCCAACCAAATACGAACGACCCATTCCGTCGCCTCCCTGCCGAGATCATGGACTATGTCATGGAAAACCTTTCTCTGCGTTCCGTTGGCGAATTGCGACTTGCATCAAGTGCAGTGCGAAACCTGGGGCTCTCAAACTATTTCTGGAAAACACGTGTCTCCGAAAGAATGGGCTTTTTATTCGACATGCCCGACTCGGTGCGGAACTCTAGCGACGTGGATTGGCGCCAGGTGTACAAGGACATCTCCAATTTCATCAACCGCGACGGGGAGTATATGATCGGGGGGCTGGCTAATCGGGCTCGTATCTGGACCCTGACCTTGCCGCAGATTGGGGAGCGATATCTGAAGAACCTAGTTGCCAAACAACGCGGGAGATTGAGTGAAAGCTCGGTCTGTCAAGGCGCCAAGAGCGACGGCATTGCCACGGGAGTTTATCCAGAGCCAGAAGATGCTGAAACCATAAACATCGAACTCATGTCGACGCCTCACTTGAGCCAGGGCGCGAAATTGGAGCTCATTGTCTCTTTCAATGAATTTGACGAGATCGCAAACCTCAGTGCAGTTCGTGCTGAGACCCCAATCGCGCAAGACGCAGAGACCAACACGGGCAGGTGTGAAAGAGTACACATCCCAGATGATGACTGGATTTCAGGATTCATCATCATCACCGGCACGAGGCTGCAAGTCAACACTGAGCCTTCAGTGAATAAGCAGATCAGACTGAGGCGGATCATCGGCTTGGAAATCCAACTGACGAGCGGAGACCTGATTAACGTGGGCAGCAGGTGGGGTGATCAAAAGGTGATCCACGCCGGCTATGTGAATTTCGTTGTCGGTCTTGGTGTCCGTCGATCTATCAAGTCGAACATACTTTGTGGACTTGGGCTGTTCTACCATCAAAGCTGGCGAGCGGGATCCATCGAGTCTAAACAGGTAATGCAAGATAGGGCGACTACTGACTGGGGACTCGGACGCCTCCTGTGGTCGCGCAGGCTGCCCGATTTAGATGTCATGGTAGGCAAGCCTCACGGCGGATATCGGCAGCATGATATTCCTCTGGATATCGAGCCCATGCAACTTTTGCTCTTTGACTCACCTCAAGGTCCTAGAGGCAGGGACTGTAGTTCGATCTCTGCGGATGTCTTGTTTGGAGGGTTTAGAGTCAAGATTCCCCAAATACCGGACGAAACTATTGGTCCGAGGCTTCACGCTATGAAGAGCCTGGCTATCGACACGGCTGGTGGCGAGCGCCTTGAGAGCATATACTGCTGCATCCATGATACTATTACAAGTGTCCGTTTCGTCACAAATGAAAGGCGGCAGCTCATTATCGGACAACCAGACGATAGTGAGATCAAACTTGCATCTGCGCGAGTCACGCCTTGGGATCCTAGACCGTTTCGAGGATTCTTTGCCCACTGGAGCGAGGCAGATACGTCTAGAGCGGGCCTGGACGTGATCGGTGGTGCTGAGGATTTATGGTCATCCAGCTACGACGGAACTCGAAAATTCCCATTAGACTTACGGCAGAGACGCTCACTATGCTGGGAACCTTCAGAGCCACCGAAGGGGCTCATCCTTTCAGGTCCTTGCCTCGGAGGTGCCAAGACCAGAGAGCTGCTCGGGGAGCCCCGTGTACAGAGTCTGGAGAGGTGGACGATTAAGACTTGGTTGGATTGCAGCCAGGACATGACAAGCGTTCGAACGACACTATGTCATACGCGTGATCCTCACGCGCTACCCTTGGTCGGCGTCACTTTGACAATCCATGACGGGAGCACTCGGTCTATTGGCCCAGATGATTTCCCTACGGTCCTGACAGAATGCCACTGTCCATCATCGGACCAATCCACGAAGGAGAAAAGGGAGGATCGACCGCACTACATTCATGCCACGTGGATGATCAACAAGCAGCGTCTTGCCAAGGTGCGCTTCTGGCTTTGGCCAATGCCTGCGCCGGTGGGTGGACATACAATCGCTGCCATGTCCTGGGTCGCTGCGGACGGGAGCGAAAGCCCCAGATATGGCCATTACGGCCATACAGGAGACGGGGAGGAGGTCCATGAGATCGAGCTTGGGGGTGACGGGGCTATCGGGCTTTCCTTCGATGTCGGGAGCAATGGAGGTTGGGACATGAAGAGCGACTACACGATGCAAGCCGTGCAGGCGTTAGTGAGGTCCAAGTGAGGGTGGAGACCGGCAGACTTCAACCGTTGCTCAAAAACGTTTCGATCATTCACGACGCGTCAAGTTTTGTCTGCCTCGACGCCTTTTCCTCCAACAACTTCGTGCGTGGAGGACAATGTGGGATGGTAGGCCTAGTCGCGCGCCTAGTTAGACGTGGATAATGCGACCACAGACTGAAACAGCCTTGTAGGTACCCGAACACAGCCAAATTTCCACGGTCCATCCAAAAATACAAGATGGACATTCGCTTAATGAACCCCTTTGCCTACATCTGCGCCGTCCACTGGCAAGGAGCGTAGGACGCGTCCTGAGAGACTGGAATTTCGACTTCTACATGCAATACAACACGGACATCCCTAGCAACACCCAGCAGGGCATCTACATGGAAGGCGGCTCGGGCGGGGTCCTTGCCGACTTGACCTTGCAGGCCGGAACTTTGGGACCTACTTGGAGCCAAGCCAAGGGTATAAACTGGACAGAACATTGAATGCAGCGCCCGTGTGACCGTGGGGTCGGCCTATTGCACGGTGCCGAATTTGGGCCGATGTGAGCGCGAACACAGCGCGGACAAGGACGCGAGCTAGCGCGCATGTATGTATGTATGTGTGTGTTTCTGGACCGCAAAGTGTCAAAGCAACTACATGTTGGTGAGCGGACTGAGATCACGACTTCCCGTCGATATAACTAACTACCACACCATAAGATGCATTTGTGCAGTAATTGGATAAGCCAACATGGAGCATATCCCCTCCAAGCATAGATCTAGAATACGCTGGATGCTGCTCCCGACCCTGTGATCCTCCCAGATCTTACAACAACTGTGAGCAGTGATGGGTGGTCGACCCTCCACTATGTCGTGTATCGACAACCTTCGCCGACCTTCAATTTCAGCTGAACACAGAATAGTAACCCTAGCTAACCCTAGCTATGAATAGTATTTTCATCTATCCCCGTAAAGATCGAATGGTTCAGTTGGAAAGCCACGTTACGGATACAATTGAAGCCGAGATCTTCAATGATTAGCACAAGCTAATCCCAAGGTGCAGTCGGTTAACCGAGAGTAAGCTCCGACCCTATCCGGGGGAATAGCAGGAGCTTCTCCACTTCCCCAAGATTCCCCCGCATGTAAATGAGATTCTCTGGGGAAATCGGCCGATAAGACACCCTATCATGTCTCGGAAGCAAGCAGGTCGACGAAGGGAGATTGTTACTGATGCGCATGGGCATGCGTGCTTAGCATCCGAACATCGGAAGTGCCAGGGATAGCAGCTAATGAAAGGCTAGATGTGCCGACTTGAACAGCATCGCCCTGCCATTAGGGGTATAAATAGGGTTGTCCTAGTAGTCGTTCTGTCCCGCAGATCCTCTGAGCAATTGCCATCTCCCGTGTATCACACACACGACCTTCCTCTCTTTCAACCGCTTATCATGGCAACGGAACCACATTATCTAGCTGCAGAGGAGAGTAGGGACGAAGCTCTCAGCCGTATTAAAAGCTACGGCACTCTCACTATGTCTCCTGAGCTTTTCGAGAAACTCTACCTTCAGCCTCTAGGAAACGTCAAGGGTGATCTACGAAAGACTCTCGCAAACCCAACTCCACTTGGACTTATCGGGTTGTCCGTTGCTCTTACTCCTCTTGCATGCTGTCTCATGGGATGGCGAGGTTCTAGTCAACTTGGCGCCGCGAACATGTACGCAGTCGTGCTCCCACACAGGACTTGAGCAAAGCTGACTTGGTTATACAGCGGAGTATTTTACTTCATTGGCGGGCCCCTGCAGATCATCTGCGGAGTCCTCGAATTCCTCCTAGGGAACACCTTCCCCTTCGCAGTGTTCACCACATACGGTATACGATACACTCTAGTGCCCATACAAACAAAGACTTACCACCGAATTCTCTTTGATCAGGCTGTATCTTCTTAGCCCTGGCAGGCACACTGACCCCATTCTATGGGAGTGCAGCAGCATACTCCCCTACAGGGAGTTTCGTGGAAGGCCTCGGAGCCCCAGGATTTAATTCGAGTCTAGGTGAGTGGCAAGACAAGATTGATGGTTTTTGAAAGCGATATGTGAATTCTGACTGTACAATTCATCTAGCCTTCTGGCCACTTGCGCTTGCAATTCTGAACCTCTTCTTCCTCATCTGTGCGACTAGGATTAACATTGTTTTCCTCCTCATCTTCTTTGGCGCAGGACTCGGATTCTCTTTGCTTTGCGCTGCACTCTTTGCACTAAATGACGGACTCCTGGACGCCGGTAGCAAGCTCATAGTTGTAAGTTACTCACCTTTGAACATGACGAGACTGGACAATTGGATCTGACCACAGATACGTGTGTAGGGCACGGGCGCGGCGTGGTTCTTTACGGTGATCCTGGCATGGTACCTTCTCCTTGTCCAGCTTTTGGGTACAATGGGCTTTGAGTTCTCTCTTCCGGTGGGCGATCTGAGCCGATTCTGGAACAAAGCACAAGCTCGCAAGACCGAGAAGGATGTCTAGTCTCCTTGCCAATGGTATGGGCTCAATCATCCCATCGAGTCGAGACAAGGGCTCTGGGATTATCTCCGTGTTATGGCTTCTCCAAATCGACACCTTTATTCTATCGACCTGTACTAATATCGAGAGCTTCAAAGATCTCATGAGCAATTGACTCTATGTAGCTATGTGGGGTACCTATTTAACACACGTGCACCAGCCTTCATGTTTGATAATCAATCAGAGCCCATGGCCGTGTGAATAATGTAGACATCATGACAAGGGCCGGCGATGGCCGGATTATGCACGCCTCAGCCGTACACTCGGGCGGTTCGAGTTCTGCATCATGCTCGACCAGCACGGGATCGACTATTTGCTATAGATATGCATGCCTTTAAGACTCCAAATGCGGCATCCCGGCTAGCTCTACGTAAAATTAGTCACAGCCGTCAAGCGCCCAGACCGTGGCGAGGATGGACAGGTGGACGGCCACGAGACGGGCAGGCTGTGGTCCCAAGCTGGGCTCGGGAGTTCCATCATGGGCCTTTGCATTAGGTTAATAGATATCGACGCCAGCCTCGACGAACTGGGGCTGTCCGATCAAGTAGATGACATCTTGAATTACTTCTGAGGGGAAGCTACATGAAGGGATCTAAGCCGGGGCCAGCGTAATGTTATACTCAACCTCCAGCGACGCCTTGGGATCCCCCTTCCTCGGCTTGAACTCGATCACCAAATCATGCTTAGCAGCGAAGACACTGTCATCCGACAGGTAGTCTGTTGCGCTATTAAACACCTGGGTCGTGATTGGTAAATATCCCTCCGCTGTTACTATGAAGTGGATGTGCGCAGGTCTATATGGGTGCCTGTGAAGCAGCCCTAACAGCTTACCAGCTGGACTATCATTGGGAATCTGCAAAGAGTCAGTCAATTGCTTCGCGTCTCTCAAGTTGCTTCAAGTTACTGGATATGGTGTTGGTCGGAGGCAGTAAAACGCGTACTCGCCGCGCTCGTTCGTCAAGAACTTGCCACGGAGACTATGGTCACGCTGCGTGGGATCCTGCTGCTCATACAAGCCTATGAGATCCTTACAAAAATTTTCTCGATTGCTATCTGCAGGTAGTCAAATAACTTACCATTCGTGGAGGCTTCCCAAACATCGACAAGGGCATCGGGAATGGGCTTGCCCGTCTTTGCATCCCGAACAACGCCAGACATGTAGGCTATCTGACCATCCTCAGGTCTGTCAAAGACCATGCTAGAGCTGAATTCCCTGATTGGCGTATCCGTCCGCCAAAAAGGGCCAAGGATGGCAGAAGAAGTCACATCCTTGTGTTCTGCTGCAGCGGTCTTGTACGTAATCTCATCCGCAAGAATAGACCGTCGCATTAGCGCTGCGTCTCACTCGAAAGACTGAAACGGTCTTACCTCTCTAAACCAATTATATCTGACAAAAGCAATACTTCATTTCTTTTGTCGTTGGTTATTTGACCTGCCTGGCTGATAAACTTGAGCCCAGCCATGAACTCCTCCGTTGTCAGATTCATTTCTCTCATAAAATTGTGAGAATGGCGAATGAGTGCTGAGACAATCTCCTTGAGTCTTGGGTCTGTTTCTTTCCCAATCGAGTTGATTACATTTTCCGTGAAGCCCAAGTCGTACTCGACCTTGGGCGTTGCTCCGTTCGTAGTCATGGTGGCAAGTGGTTGTGGACGTTGGTTGCGGAAAGGATAATAATCCAATCTCTCCTTTCTCCAACGTGAATCTAATCTCCAGTCATCCGTTTCTACCAAATTAGGACGCCACAGTTTATATGAATCTACGGAGAGGTGTCCTGCGTCGCGCTGTCGGATCCATCGGATCGCGGCGGCTGCGAAGGGGAATAGCCCAGCATCCGAAAGCCAGTGCGAATCTACCGGGCTCTGGTCGCACACTGCACCCCTGAAATTGCCCACGACCCGCCCTCCAGGATGCCAACCGATTTACTGTACAGAACTTCTGATTTGCCGACCCGATCGAAGCTTGCGGGGTGATGCGGGGAGCAGCGGGGAGCAGCGGGGTCTGCCGTGGGAGTGGTCCGGGTTGCCGAAGCCTGAATCGTCTTTCCTTCGGATAGATAGTGGACGTGACGCTGGCAAGAATCCCATCGGAACACTTTAGCTCCAACCTGCGCGTCTTATCAAGCATCCGGGATTCTTTAGTCATCGGAGACGCCCCGGATTGGAGGGGGTGGGTGGACTGCGGCCACGCGCTCTACAGCATCCTTGGTCTAGCAGGCACGCATGCGCTCATATTGCCATGCGGGATACTTAAAGTCAACTTTGCAGCCCGTTTCAGGGACATCATCTTGGAGACATGCAGCCAGCCCTCTTCACATGACTCGGGTCTTCCATTCCACCATCATACACCCATCCCCCACTGGTCGAACATGGCTGTCCCAGGTGAAAGCAAAGTCGATGTTCTCATCATCGGAGCTGGCCCAGCCGGCTTGATGATGGCCACTGCACTCGCCAAATGCGGTGTTCATGCGCGAATCGTCGACAAGAGGGGTACCAAGATCTTCAATGGCCAGGCTGATGGTCTGCAATGCCGCACCCTGGAGATCTTTGACTCACTGGGCTTCGGCCACCGCGCATGGGACGAGGCCAACCACATGCTCGAGATTTGCCTGTGGAATCCTGATGACAAGGGAGTCATTCGTCGGAGTGACAGGATTCCGGATACCATCCCCGGCCTCAGCAGGTTTCAGCAGGTTGTGCTGCACCAGGGTCGCATTGAGCGCTTCTTCCTCGATGCTTTGAATGACTGCAGCGACATCCGGGTGGAGAGGGGTGTGCTGCCTACCAGCCTTGAAGTTGATGAGTCCTTAGTCGAAGACACTGAGGCATACCCTATCAAGATTCACCTCAAGCATCTGTCCGAAGAGGAGGCCACCCCAAAGCAGACGGCTACCTCAGCAAACGGCACATCAATCCAGGACGGTCTGTTTCGCAGCAACCTGGCCAAGGACGACACAGAGGAGCTTATCCAGAAGGCCAAGCTGAACGAGAAAGCCAATACTGAGGAGATTGTCCACGCAAAGTACGTCCTCGGCGCCGACGGTGCGCACTCCTGGACCCGGAAGCAGATCGGCGTAAGTCTGCAAGGCGACTCAACCGACTATATCTGGGGCGTGCTGGACATTGTTCCCATCACCGACTTCCCCGACATTCGCATGCGATGCGCCATTCACTCTGCCAGCTCCGGCAGTGTCATGGTCATCCCTCGTGAGAATAAGCTCGTGCGTCTGTACATCCAGCTTACAACGACCGAGAAGACCAGCGAAGAAGGGGGCAGGGCGGATCGCTCCACGATCAACCCCCAAGTCATTCTCGAGGCTGCTCAGCGGATCATGGCTCCTTACAAGATCGGCTATCGCAAGCTTGACTGGTGGACGGCGTACCAGATCGGGCAGCGCGTTGGCACATGCTTCTCGAAGAGCGAGCGTGTGTTCCTTGCTGGCGATGCTGTTCATACGCATAGCCCCAAGGCAGGTCAGGGCATGAATGTTAGCATGCAAGACAGTAAGTCATACTGCCACGTGCGATTGACGACCTCACACTGATGATAACCTTGAGCATTCAACCTGGGATGGAAGGTTGCCAGTGTCGTCAAGGGATACGCAGACCGCTCCATGCTCAAGACGTACGAAGCTGAGCGCAAGAAGATTGCCAAGGACCTCATCGACTTTGACCACAAGTTCTCTCGTCTGTTCTCAGGCCGGCCGGCCAAGGATGTCATGGACGCTGAAGGCATCAGCATGGAGGAGTTCAAGAACGCTTTCGAGAAGGGCAACCTGTTTGCCAGCGGCACTGGTAAGTTATTCCGTAATCCTTGAGATGTCTCTTGTTGCATTCTTGATTAGTTGCTGACACCTGGTATCAGCTGTGGATTACGAAGACAGTCTCATTGTGGCAAAGCCAAGGGGCGAGGCGGATAAAGCTGCGAAGCGCCGCGTCGTCTCGGATCAGAGCCTCGCGCCCGGCATTCCCGTCGGCCAGCGCATACCAAGTGTGAAGGTCCTGAACCAATCTGACGCACGACCATGGCACTTCCAGGAGCGTCTCCCCAGCACTGGCCGCTGGCGCGTTGTCGTTCTGCCAGGTGACATCACTCAACCTGTCCAAGCTACGAAGCTCGCAGAAGTCGGCAAGGCATTCGACCAAAAGGACTGCTTCCTGCACAGGTTCACACCAGCAGGCAAGCCGAAGGATGAGGTGTTTGAGGTCCTTGCCGTCCACCATGCGCCGAGACAGAGCGTCACCATCTTTGACTTCCCTGAGGTCTTCCGTAACTTCTCCGAGACCGAAGGTTGGGACTACGACAAGATCTTCGTCGATGACCAGTCATACCATGAGGGCCATGGCAAGTTCTACGAGACTTTTGGTGTGTCTCCTCAAGGCTGCATTGCTATTCTGCGACCGGATCAGTATGTGTCTTACTTGGGACCGCTTGACGCCCCTGAGGCTGTCACAGACTTTTTCTCTGGCTTCATGAAGGTGCAGGCCGCGTAGATACCACTTCCCCCAACCACTTTCAAACATCCCTGCGGCCTGCCAACGTCCACCTGCAGCGGCGAGGAGAAGCGCATAGTGTCGTCGGTTTTACTACAAGCACCTACCCTGTCCCGCATGTCTTGGCAATTGCAGGGAGACTCAATCGCCTTCGTAATCATCCCTAACAAAATCCCTCAGTCGGATAGGTCACAAGTCCTCAAATTTTATCGGTCTTCTCTTTGCCGCCCTGACTGCACTGTTAGCGTAGCGAATCGGAGAGCATGGCGCCGGAGGTCAAGCTCACGAGGGATACGCAGTTCGGCAGGGTCCCTTTCGACCTCTTTGCTCTCGTGAGTCGGCCCAAACCCCAACTACATATAGCCTAGCCCACCAGCTAACGTGGCGTCAATCAGGATCACTAGGACTACGATGCGCAAGTAGAGTCAGATGGGCAGCAGTGGAAGAAGCTGGTAAAGGAGTATTTAGCTATGCCAAGCATTGACCGTCGCGTATGTTGACTAGCCCGCATTGACTGAGTGATCTTGCTTAGTAGGAGCCTGCTGCATAAGTGCTGCAGAATTTCTATAGTAGCGTAATTCTATAGCACGCCTCTAAGGATTTGCAATAAAAATCGGGGAATTATTTATAATTCTTCTTTAGTAGATATCGTCGCGTACCTGTGACGTTCGGGTCAGGCTAGCTACCGGGTAGATAGACTAAAGTTGGTTTATAAACTAAGTATACTAGGTTATCGTAGACTTAAGTGGTTAGGTTATAGTTAATATATAGAGATAGTAATAATCTAAGCGTTAATTATTATATTAATAGTTATCGAGCTAGGTAAAGACTAACTATAGCAAAGTATAGCTTCTTATATACTATAAATAATTATAGTAATCGACTATAGTCGATAGTTAACCTATATCGACTTATAAATAAAGTCGACTATAATATTAAGTCGGCTAGCGCGTGAGTAATTAATATAGGTAAGGCCAACTAGGCCGTCGGGCGGCCTATATAGTATTAGTAGAAAAAAGTAGGGTATATATAAGAGGCGTATATAGTCGTATACTAGGTTATAATATAATATCTCCCCTCCGGTAATTTTATCCTAGAATCTATTAAAACTATTAATTATTATACCTTATATATATTCCTTAACTTCCCTTCTTTATTATACCTAACTATATATAGAAATAAATATCTAATTCTCGCTATCACTCGCTATTAATAGCTTATATACTAGAGAATTCTTATATTTCCGAGATACTATATACTTATTATTTTCGCGCGAAGTATATATATCGATTTAATAAGGACTCTTATCGCTATATAAACTATATTATATAAAAAAAAACTTATAATAAGAATAATATTACTTCTTACTATAAGTTAGTAATATTTATAAAGTATCTTATATTTTATTAATAGGGATAATAATATATATTATAAATAAATAAAAGTATATAAAATTAGATTTAGAAAAATCTAAAAAAGAACTTTATAAGGTCCTTTCTTATATAAAGCGGTTATATCGTTAATATAACTTACTTTATATATATTCTTTAGAGCTAGTTACTCGTAATATATAGGAGTTTAATAAGGAGGATAGGGTCTGTTCTTAAGAAGAGGCTATTTTAGAGGAGTAATAAGCTATTAGTCGTACTTAAGAGCTTAGTGCTTTCGGGGTTATTAATTAGTCTTTAATAATTAATATATTTCCTTTTAATAATACTATTATAATAAGGGCCGGTAGTTTATTAAGTATTTAGGGGGTTTTTATATATTTTCGCTACTTATATAGCCTTTTTATTTAATAAGGTATTAAACTTCTCTATCTTTAACTCTTTTATTAAGAATTTATTCTAGTTTATATTCTTCCTTATAGACTTCGATATCTATTTATAGTTTTATATTCTTTAATACTTTTTTAAATAATAAAATATAAAAAATTAAGTATATCCTTATACTTAAGGGTAGTAAAAGTTTATAGTTAGTATCTAAGATAACTTCTTCGATCTTAAATAGTCCTAATTTTTTATAATCGAGCTTTAATAAAGGTCGAGTTATTATAAAATTTTTATATAGTAGGTAGGCTATATCTCCCCTCCTAAAGATCGGTCCTTTTGATCTTTTAAGGTTATAATATTTCGATATTTATATTTATATAAATTCGAGTTATTTTTTTATATATTTATATAATAAGTATAGTTAGTTTATTTTAAGCATTACCTTCTTAATAAGAGGTCTATCTCTTAATATTTTACTACTAAACTCGGGTTTATATCTATAGTTTATATAGAATAGCGAGATCTTTATTAACTCTATAAATACATTATTATAGGCGAGTTAGGCGAGTAATAGCTTTAAGACCTAATTATTTTATTTATAGTTAATATAGTACTATAGGTATTATTCTAGTATTTAATTTAATCTCTCTATTTATCTATCTATCTAAGGGTAGTATATTATACTAAACTTATACTTAGTTCTAAATTATACTATTAAGGCTTACTAGAATTTAAAAGTAAGTATTATCCCTTTATCTAAAATAATCTCTTCTAGAAGGCTATAGTTAGCCACGATATACTTAAGTACTATATATATAAGTACTTCTATATCTATTACTTCTTAATATAGTAAGAAATATCTAAATTTACTTATTTAATCTATAATAATAAATATACTATTATATTCAATATTAGATCCTAGTTCCTTAGATTTAGGTAGCTTTATAATATAGTTAAAAGCTATTAATTCTTATAATTATAAAGGTACTAGTAGTAGCTTTAATTCTCTATAAGGCTTATATTATACAGCCTTATTACGCGTATAGTCTTTATATTATCCGACGATATATATAATATCCGACTTAATTCTTAGGTAATTATATATTTATCTAATTTATTCTAGAGTTTTTCTAATTCCTTAGTATCCTACTATAGGGTATATATAAATATCTATAAGGATTTTATCGCGTAGTAGTAGAGGTATCTATATAATCCTATCCTTATAGGGTACTTTCTTTAGTTTAATTATATATCTTTCTAGGACCTTTAGGTTATTATTAAATATCTATTTTATAATTTTATTATAATATATAGTATCTACTTCTACTCTAAATAATAAGTAATTAAGTACTATTTATATATAGTTTCTTTAATTATTTTACTAAAATATCTACCTTTTTACTTTAAGTACTCTAGTATTATAGTCTGGTTAGCGGCTAAGCGCGTCTATATAGCTATTTTCTAATCCCTTTTAATAAATAATTTTAATATCATAGTCTCTAAGGAACTCGGCGTAGCGTATTTATTATATACTAAGTTTATATATAATCGCGAAGTAGGCGATATTTTTATAATTAGTATAGACCTTAGTTTTAAACTTAGTCCCTAGTATATAATATTTAAATTCCTTAATTATAGAAATAATAGTAAGGAATTCCTTATTATAAATAAGGTAGTTTAATTCTATACTATGAAATTTCTTTAAGAAGAAAGTAATTAAGTATATATTATTATTATTATCCTTCTAACCGATTTATATTTCTATAATATAGTCTAATATATCGGTTTCTAATTCTAGTAGTTTCTTAAGATTATAAATTATAAGTATAGTATTTAAGAGAATACTATCTTATATAGCTTTAAATACTTCCTATTATTCTTTTTTTTATTAGAATTCTCCCTTGCCCTTTATAAGTCCGGTAAATAGTACTATAATCTTACTAAAGTTACAAATAAAGTATCGATAATAATTTATAAAGCCCACGAAGGCTTATACTTCTTTAAGTATTATTAACACTAGCTATTCTTTAATTATATTAATCTTTATTTATTCTATTAGGATTTTATTAGGTCTAATTATATAGCCTAAGAAGACTATTTCTTATATATAAAACGCGGTCTTCTTTAGGTCTATTAAGAGGTTTATATTTTATAATATTTTTAGTACTTTATAGATATATTCCTTATACTCTTTAAGGGTATTTAAGAAGATTAAGATATTATCTAAGTATACTATAACAAAGATATCTAAGTACTCCTTAAGTATATTATTAATTATTCACTAGAAAATAGTAAGAGTATTAATAAGGCTAAATAGTATTACTAGATACTTAAATAGACTAAACTTAGTATAAAAGGCTATTTTCTATTTATCTCTTTTCTTAATATAGATTAAGTTATATACTCCTTTTAGGTTAAAAATAATAAACTATTTCTTATTATAAAGCCTATCCTTAAGCTTATTAATAAATAGTAGGGGGGTTCTATCTTTAATTATAATTTTATTTAATTAATAATAGTCTATAACTAATTATAATTTCCTATTCTTCTTAAGAATAAATATAATAAGGTATCTTACTTCTAATATAAAGGTTTAAATATAACCTTTTTATAATATTTTATTAATATATTCTTTAAGGTTTTAAGTTACTTCTTATTAAGGTTATAGAGTTTATAGAACTTAATTATAGTTCCTTCTTTAAGATAGATTTCGTGATCTTATTAATTATATTCTAATATTCTTATTATAAGTATTTTATTAAATAGTTTATTATATTTCTAGTATTCTTAAAGGATATTCTTTATTTATTCTTCTTTAATAATAGGTTTCTTTTTTCATTCTTTTTATAAAGCTTAATTTATTTTATATATCTTCTAGATAATATTAGCGAGAATATATTTATAGCGTTTATTCTATTTATACTATATTCCTAGTTATAGAGCCTTCTTAATTAATATATTAGCTTCTCTTACCTATCTAACTTACTTATCGCTTACTAATATAGCTTCTTTAATAACTAAGTTATTACGAATATTTATTTATTATTTCTAATTAAATAATAATTATCGCGTTACTATATCTATCCACGCTAACTAGCTTATATACTAATTAACTACTAGGTTACTCTCTTCTAACTATAGGTAACCTAAAATTATATCGTGCTTATATAGGTCTATAATATCGAAGATAATTTGCTTATAGTATCCTTATATTAAAATATCGAGGTAATCGGTCTCGTGATTAATAGTCTTACTATTATAATTAAATATTTATCCTTCTATATTAAAAAGCCTATACAATCGAATCTTATAATTCTATAGTAGCTAGTATTAGTTAACTACCGTTAATAAGATATAGTTTCCTATCGCTCTACTATCTAACAATACTTATAAGCAATGCCTATATATCTAGACTTCTAAGACTGTTTTCTAGCCTTTAGCTATCTTAGCTAAGCAGAGGGTCTTTAGGCTTTCTTTATTATCTTATGCCCTTTTTATAGGCGACGCTAGTAGTTTTTTGCCGGGTAGTAGTTTATATCGATTTAATTATTTTCTAGCTTATACACGTAGTTACTATTATATAAGCTTAGGTATATAATAGGGTACTTCCTTATCGAGTCCTTGTCTTTATAAGGGTAGTAAGTATAGCTATAATAGTATACTCTATAATCTAGTATATACCCTTCGTAGTATTAGTATTTTATATATTATATATATCGGTATCCCTTAGGTACTAGATACTCTTTTACTTCTATACAATAGTATAGCCATAAGGTTTTCTTTACTCGGTTATACTATTCTTGTATTAAGTTTCTAGATAAGATATACTTAAGGTTACTTTTATCCTCTTCTATATATAGTAGTTTCTAGCCGGAAGGATACTCATTATATCCCTTATATAATTATCTATAGTTTATTATATATTCTTATTATATATTTATATCGTAGAGCTTGCATTCTTTTCTAGCTTCCTTCTTTTCTCCTTTAGCGCGTTAGCGCTCGTACTTCTATTACTAATATTATTCCCTAGCTCGATACTAGTCGAATAGTTTATTCTTTATATATACTAGATACTCTACTAATAAGTAGTCGGTCTATTATATTTATTAATATATATATTTTTCGGGGTATTTAGGTAATTATTATAGTATTATATATCCTATAAATAGTTTGTTAGCTAATACCTAAAAGTATTATACTTCGTCGACTTTATAGGGGTTATTAATAACTCTTTTAGGGTTTCCTTAGACTAGGTAGACCTAGTTTATGCCTTTCTTTAATATATATAGGCGATAGTTATAGAAGATATATAATAGCCACGAGATCTTATAGTAATTATCGTGCTTAGGGTCTAGTTATTCGTTATCGCCGGGTATTAGTCCCTTCTCTTATATCTATACAAGTCCTTATCCTATAACCTATATAAGGATTACTATCTACCTTATATTTCTATATAGAGCTAGTATATATCGATCGAGAGCGGCCTTCTACTATTCCTCCTTTATAGCTCTTCTATTCTAGAGCCTTAACTTAAGTACGCGAGCCTCTTACTTATGTAATTCTTCGCTATTAAGTAAATCTATATCTAAGGATTCCTTAGCTAGCTATGAGATTCGTTATGTTATAGCGATCGTGCGTTTTCGTGGTTCTTTAGGGGACTATCCCGCGTTTTCCTTGCTTTCCTTATAAATAAGGTATATATCGTTATAATATCCTATCTAGTATAGTTCTATATATTAGGGCGATTTTCGGCCTAGTGCGATTAATATTTTCGCTACTTCCTAGATTTCCTTATCGCGATCTATATCGTAGGCGGTTTTTCCTATTATAATATTAGTAACGCGTTATTAATATTCCTCTTTAATACTATTCTATGCGTTATCTAGGTCTATAGGTCCTATATAGATCCTGTGCGAGGTGCTTAGCGTTCTTATAGGGACCTAGTCGTATACCTTAGAGATATCTAGCTTAGCGATCTCTTGCTTGCTTAATATATTATATCCTAACCTAGTTATATTTAACTACTTAGGCTTACTTTCTAGCACTAGCTTCTAGTATACTTTCCTTTAGCCTTATTTTTTCTTTAGAGAATAGTATTCGCGTGCGAAGTAGCCCTTCTTACTATAATTATAGTATATAAGGTTCTTTTTATCTATCGTAGCGAGTTTCTATATTATATCTAGATCTATAGGTCCTAGGTTACTTATATATACCTATACAGTACTTTAACGCGGTTAACCTTAGTTAGCGCGGTAGTTACCCTGCCTCCTATTAGGGGCGTAGGACGAGCTATAATTCTAATTATTATTAGAGCGATTTCCTTATTTCTACTTATACCTAGCGTGCTATTAATTATCGATCCTAACTATAGTAGCGATATAGTCGGTAAGGTTATCGGGCAAATTATCTCTATATAGTTCGTCTTTAACTTCTTCTTTAAGACTATTATAGAATATAGTTATTAAGGGTTCGTCGTCCTAATCTAGCTTACTCGAGATTTATCGGAAAGTAGCCGCATAGTCTAACGCGGATCCTTTCTATCTTAAGTTCTAGAGTTTCTTAATAATTATTTAGGACTTATTAATATTCCCGAATACTTTTTTAATTATATCTTCAAAACCTTAGAAGGTTATAAAAATCGTGATTATCTTAGCGTCCCTATTACCTAGTTTATTAATAAGATAGTCCCTTATAATAGGTTCGAACTAGTCGAGCGCTATACCTCTTAGGCACGTTCTTATATAGAGGACTCTAATATATTTATTAATAAATTAGGTAGGGAATAGCTAGTAGTATATCTTAAGTTAGGTAAGGAAGCCCTAGAGTTCCCCTCCGGATCTAGTATATAGGCTAAGGTGCTTAAGCTTAATAATTTCTCTTAAATCTCGGTATTATTAATTATTAATTATTATATTATATTACTTAAGTACCTAATAAAATAATATACTAAATAAGAGCTATTAATATATAATATTTAGGTTAGGCTAGCTACTAGGTAGATAGACTAAAGTTAGTTTATAAACTAAGTATACTAGGTTATTATAGACTTAAGTAGTTAGGTTATAGTTAATATATAGAGATAGTAGTAATTTAAGTATTAATTATTATATTAATAGCTATCGAGCTAGGTAAAGACTAACTATAATAAAGTATAGCTTCTTATATACTATAAATAATTATAATAATCGACTATAGTCGACAGTCGACCTATATCGACTTATAAATAAAGTCGACCGTGATATTAAGTCGGCTAGCGCGTGAGTGGTTGATATAGGTGAGGCCGACTAGGCCGTCGGGCGGCCCACACGGTATTAGTGGAAAAAGGTGGGGTACACGTGAGAGGCGCATGCGGTCGCATGCTGGGTCGTAACAGTACCACGCTAGCTAGGGCCCCTATTCCTACCTCTTATAGCATAGATCGACTGTGGAGAGGGTTTTCTATAGAATAAATCTAGTATCTAACACGCCCTCTATAACCCTATTCTACTATAGAAGCTCTATTAGATAATTTTAGCTAACTAACTAAAGCCTTAATCGAGGAGATTATCGCCGAAGACAACGATAACAAGGAGGATAGGCTATAGTATGCCCTCGCCCTATTGCACGCCTATAACATATATAGTATTAACTATAGTTAGTAGTAATAGCCTTATATAACCGGAAGAGAGGTTAATAGAGTTAGTAGCTAAGACTCGAGGGCGTTAACTAACTTAGCGGATGCCTAGTTATAACGTTAGGGTTAGGCTAGCTACTAGGTAGAAAGACTCAAGTTAGCTTATAAACTAAGTATACTAGGTTATCGTAGACTTAAGCAATCGGGTTATAGTTAGGGTATAGAGATAGTAATAATCTAAGTATTAATTATTATTATTAATAACTAAGTAGCTAAGTAAAGACTACCTTATAGTAAAGTATAGCTTCCTATATACTATAAATAACTATAGGAATTATAGTTAATAGTTAGCTTGTTACGACCCGATATATAACTATATACGCCTCTTATATATACCCTATATTTTCCTTCGAATCAATGTTTAACGCGCTTATAATAGCATATAGCCCACTAGGATTACTAAGATCCTTATAAATATTACTCTAGGATTATTAATATATAACTAAGCCTTATATATAGCTTAGCGCTTATATAATAATCCCTTATAATTATTTATAGTATATAAAAAGCTATACTTTACTATAGTTAGTTATTACCTAGCTCCTTAGCTATTAATATAAATATTTACGCTTAGATCGCTATTATCTCTATATATTAATTATAACTAGACTACTTAAGTCTATAATAACTTAGTATACTTAGATTATAAACTAACTTTAGTATATCTACTTAGTAACTAGCCTAACCTAAATATTATATATTAGTAGCTCTTATTTAATATATTACTTTATTAAGTACTTAAGTATTATGAAATAATAACTAACGAATTCTCTAATAATAAGGTAAATATTAAATATATTAAACTTAATTAAGTAGCCTACCCTATAAATAAAGATAGTAACTCTAATAATAAAGATATCGATATCCTTAAAAGATAGATATAAGAATTATAATACACTTTAGAGGGAGGCTGTAGTCTATTCAGCCTATATGCCCAGCAGTGTATCGCTGCTATAAGAGGCAGCGTATAGCATAGCGCGTGGCACAGCGTGTAGCATAGCGTGCAAACACTAGCAAACGCTACACGTAACTATTAGCTAATAGATACGCATAGATAAGAACGTAGCTATGCCTATTTAGGCAGCTAGCGCCCGGCTGCCTTTAGCACCTGAATTTATTATCCTTCTTCCACTATATAATCTGCCCTTTGTATATTAAATTATAACAAGCTATATAAAAACTCGCTAACTAAAAATAATATAATAAGGAATACTATAATATATTATACTAAATATTCTAAGAAAGAATAATTAAATATTATTATAAATAAGAATAGCTATATAATAAGGTAAATATTATTAGTAATTTTATTATTAAATAATTTATTAAGAAGAACTTAAGAGAGATTATAAAGCTATACTAACTAAGACTATTAAATAATAATACTAAGGACCTTAAGGGGTTCCTAACCTAGCGTAGGGCCTATTAATAGTATTTCTTAACTATACTATATATAAAAGAAGATAAGGTTAGATATATATCTAATTATCTCTTTAGACTAGCCTTATTATAGTTTAAACATATACTTAGGTACTTTATAACTAATATCTACTAAAATAAGAAAGAATAAATTAATAAAATCTTTATATATTATATTAATTTTAAAAATAAATTAAAAATAAAGACTAGAGCTATTAATAAAGAATATTTAATAAAATAAATAATTAAAAATACTAAAATAAAAAAGAGTAGCTACTAAATATAGTACTTAATTTATATAGATTATTTTTAAAATTATTAAAAAAAAAGAAAATAAAATAATAGCTTTTTATTATAGACTTAAGAATAAAATTAAGGATAAATTATATAAAAAAGATAAATTTAGTATACTTATAGATTAGATTATTTAAAAATATAAAACTTTAAGAATTATATACACATAGGATAACTATACTTTAGGCTAAGTATAATATATAGGATTTATAATAAACCTATAGACTTAAATATAATATAAAAGCTTACTATAGAAAATAAAAAAGTCTTATATACTATAACTATAGTAAAAAGGGATGCTTTATATAAGAATACTGCTCGCTAAAGATTAAATAAAAATAAAAAAAAGTTTATAAAAAGCTAGTATTAGAAAATAAGCTTAAGTAGCTTAATATAACTAGGTTAAGATATAATATTCCTAATAAATAGAAAGTCGTTAGATTAGATATTTTAAAAGTATATAATAAATTCCTATAGAAATACTAAGTATATTATATATAATCTATATAGGACTTATTAATCGAAATAAACTAAGTAGTAATAATAAAGAAAAGTATTAATAATATATTATTAATATAATAATAAAAAAAGTTACTTATAATACTATAAATAATAATAAAGAAGCTTAGTAAATAGTAAGAGCGCTAGTAATAGTAAATTAGGCACTAACTTATTATAAAGAACTTTACTAAATTATATATATAATAATATATACTTAGTTTATAAGGATAGTAAGGATACTATTAGATAGTACCTAAAGTAACTACAATAATACACGCTCGCTATAATACACTAAGTCGAATAGCTATTAGAAACAGAATATAGAGAAGAGTGAAGAGGTATATAATTATCTATTATAGCTGCTAAGTCGCTGCGTTTATGCTATTTCTTAGCTATAAGGTAGGGGGTTAGTAGTAACTATATTATTCTCTAAGGAACTCTAAGGCCCCTATAGCCCTTATTTATGAATATTTATACTTATCCCGCTAAGCTACCTATAGCTACGCTACTTAAGCCCTAGGCCTAGTAGCGTAGCCGCGCCCGGTCCGACGCTTCTATAGCCTCTAACGGCCTCGCGGACCTATACTATACCTTATATTAACTCGCGCTATATAGAATGCCTTTATGCCTAATAATAGCTAACTAAAGAATCCTTCGATACTAACTTAGTTAAAAGTTATAAAGAATAACTATAGAAAAAATATATACTAAAAATAAACCTATAATATAGGCGCGTATTATAATAAGAGTAAATATAAGCGGTAGTAAACCTTTATAACCCGTTATTATAAGGAGAAGACTTATAGATAGTTATTACTATTTAAATACTATAGGAAGGTATTTAATAAATAATAGACTAAAGGACTGTATTATAAGACTACCCTATACTCTACTTATATATAGAAAGAAATAGAGTACTACTAATTAAATTTATAAAAAATAAAAGTATGTTTTAATATAAGAAGATTTTATAAAAAGTATTTAAAGTAATATAAAATAATATTCTATTTAATAATATTCTTATAGCTTATACCCCTAAGAAACTACTAGAACTAAAAATAAATATCTCAGACTATACTATAGGAGTATAAATTAATTAGAAATATAATAATAATAATATATAATATATTACCTTTTTCTTAAAGAAATTCTATAATATAGAACTACCTTATTTATAATAAAGAATTCCTTATAATTATCTATATAATAAAAGAATTTAAATATTATATACTTAGGACTAAGTTTAAAACTAAGGTTTATATTAATTATAAAAATATCGCTTATTTTCTTATAATATAAAAAGTTAGTATATAATAAATATACTATATAGAGTTCTTTATAAAATATAATATTAAAATTATTTAATAAAAGAGGATAAAAGAATAATTAAATTAATACGCTTAATTATTAACTAGATTATAATATTAAAATCCCTAAAATAAAAGGATAAATACTCTAATATAATAATTAAAAGAACTATATATAAATATTACTTAAGCTTTAATAATTTAGGGTAAAAGTAAATAGTATTTATTATAATAAAATTATATAATTAATACTTAATAATAGACTTAAAATCCTAGAAAATATATAATTAAATAAGAAATAATGCCCTATTTATATATAATTATATAGATACCCTTATTATTATATAATAAAATACTTATAGAGATTTATATATACTCTATAATAAGATATTAAGGAGTTAAAAAGACTTAAGAAAGAATTAGATAGGTATATAATTACTTAAGTATTAAGTAAGATAATATATATATTATTAAATAATATAAAGACTATACTTATAATAAAGCTATATAATATAAACCTTATAAATTACTAAAGCTACTATTAATACCTTTATAACTATAAGAAATAATAGTATTTAATTATATTATAAAGCTACTTAAATATAAAGAACGAGGATTTAATATTAAATATAATAATATATTTATTATTATAGACTAAGTAAATAAATTTAGATATTTTTTATTATATTATAAAATAATAGATATAGAAGTACTTATATATATATATAATACTTAAATATATTATAATTAATTATAGCCTTCTAGAAGAAATTATTTTTAATAATAGAATAATATTTATTTTAAAGTTCTAGTAAGCCTTAATATTATAACTTAGAACTAAATATAAGCTTAGTATAATATACTACCCTTAAATAGATAGATAAACAAAGAGATTAAATTAAATACTAGAGTAATATTTATAATATTATATTAACTATAAATAAAATAACTAGGTCTTAATATTATTACTCGCCTAACTCTCTTATAATAATATACCTATAGAATTAATAAAAGTTTTATTATTTTATATAAATTATAGATATAAACCTAAATTTAATAATAAAATATTAAAAAAATAAATATTTTATTAAAAAACTAATACTTTAGGTAAACTAATTATATTTATTATATAAAAATATAAAAAAAAATTATTTTAATTTATATAAATATAAATATTAAAATACTATAATCTTAATAAATTAAAATAACTAATCTTTATAAAGGGAAAAATAGCTTATTTATTATATAAAAACTATATAATAATTAATTTTAATTAAAGCTTAATTATAAAGAATTAAGATTATTTAAAATTAATAATATTATTTTAGATATTAATAATATACTTTTATTATACTTAAATATAAAAATATATTTAATCTTTTATATCTTATTACTTAAAAAAGCACTATAAATTATAAAAAAAATAAATAAATATTAAAATTTATAAAAAAAGTATAAATTAGAATAAATTATTAATAAAGAAATAAAGAATAAAGAAGTTTAATACCTTAATAAATAAAAAGGCTATATAAGTAATAGAAATATATAAAAACCTACTAAATACTTAATAAATTACTAGCCTTTATAATATTAAAATTATAAAAGGGGTAGATATTAGATATTAAAGACTAATTAATAACTATAAAAGTTTTAAGCTCTTAAATATAGTTAATAACTTATTATTCCTCTAGAATAGCCTCCTCCTAAGAATAAATTCTATACTCCTTATAAAACTCCTATATATTATAAATAACTAGCTTAAAGGAATATATATAAAGTAAGTTATATTAATAATATAAACTCTTTATATAAGAAAAAATATTTTAAAATATTTTCTTAGACTTTTCTTAATTTAATTTTATATACTTTTATTTATTTATAATATATATTATTACCCTTATTAATAAATATAATTTACCTTAAAAAGATTACTAATTTATAATAAAAAATAATATTATTCTTATTATATATTGTTATATATATAATATAATTTATATAGCGATAGGAGTTATTATTAAATTAATATAGGTGCTTCGCGCGAAAATAATAAGTATATAATATCTTAGAAATATAAAGATTTACTTAAATTTAAGCTAGTAATAATAAATAAGAATAAGAATTAAATAATTATTTCTATATATAATTAAGTATAATAAAAAAAGGAAGTTAAGAAATATATATAAACTATAATAATTAAAGCTTTTAATAGATTTTAAGATAGAATTATTAAAGAGGAGATATTATATTATAACTCGATATATAACTATATACGCCTCTTATATATACCTTACTTTTCTTAACTAATACTATATAGGCCGCCCGATAATTTAGTTAGCCTAACTTATCCTAATTATTTATATACGAGTTAACGTAATATCGCTATTAATTTTACTTATAAGTTAATATAGGCTAATTATTAACTATAGTCGATTACTATAGTTATTTATAATATATAAAAGGCTATATTATATTATAAGTTAGTCTTTATTTAGCTCCTTAATTATTAATAATAATAATTAATAAATAAATTATTACTTTCTCTATACCTTAACTATAACCTAACCGCTTAAGTCTATAATAATATAGTATACTTAGTTTATAAAACTAACTTTAGTCTATTTACCTAGTAGCTAGCTTAACCTAACGTTATAAATAGCTTACTTTTATAGATATTAGTATAATAGAATTATTTAATAAGGTGATAATAATCTATATATACTATTAGTATTTTCTCTACTAATAAAGCTTTCGCTTAATAATAGTAGGTAAGTAAGGATATTATAATATATTGAAAAATTATAGAGAGAAAAATACTCCTACCCCCGCTTATATATATTGGCTAAGATAGTGCTATAGGGATTAAAAATTTAAGTAAGAAGCATGGCCTAATGCTACTACTCCTTCCTAATATTATAGCCTCGATGAAAATAATAGCGGGGTAAGAGCGGCTAGGTTCCAGGCCTCTATCGCCCTATCGTAGATTAGCGCACCGTGTTGACGCGTCCATTTCCCTCAGGATAACATCCTTATTCACTAGCCTTACACGTCCTAAGTTAACGAAACGGTCCCCTAGTATCAACTTGCCGCCTAGCTACCGAATGCGAAACCCATTTTTGGGGTTAAATCAATCGATACTATGATCCCCAACCCTGCGCCGAGCCCCCCGCACGTGGACCATGCGACTGGAGCCGACACCATAGCACCCAATACGCCGGACCACGTCGCACGACCGACGCACAGACTCAATGACATCCGATGCGGCAACAATGGCGTGCAGCTCTTGGTGTCAACAAGAGATCACTTGTACGATGCCAGCGGGGTCGTGGCCGGAGACGGATCCTGGCAAGTCCTGGGGGCGTGGTCGGATCAGTCGGTGCCGGAACTCACCAAGTTTCTCAACCAGCGCAAGCCGGTGTCGACGGGTAGCAGCGACCGGCCGGCAGCATCGCGTCCACAAGGCTCTCTTCACGCTTCATTTTCGGGGAGGGGGAAGAGACTGGGCGAAGATGGCGACTGATGCTCAAACACTGGGATGGAACTGCGAAATGGTCTTTGGGAGGGCAAGGTCTTGATTTTTTTTGCCGCGCAGTTGGCTCAATTCAAACGGGCAGCTCACGTAGCTCTGCGGGTGCTGCGTGCATGTATCAGATCATATTGTTCTTCGTGCGTCCCATCATCGCCCATTTCACAATCCCCCGTCTCCACGTGCACCATTGCTACATTCAGCGGGCTGTCTGAGGCGAATGAGCCGAACCACTGCAGGGAGTTGTCCCCAACGTAAGCCCTTTTGACCTGGAGACGATGTCCATCTGAAGTTGTGATGAGTTGCCGTGAGTTATGTCCGGCTGCAATGTCTTCAACAACGTGGAATCGATCCGGGGTGGCACGAGCCATTGCCTCCTCGCAGAAGTGCAGCAGGTGTTTCACACTGACAAGTTCGCGCTCGATTTCGGAAGTCTCCGATGCCTGCTGCTCGGCCATTTTCGAGTCTCTGACGCGGACAATGTCTGCGTACTGAAGCTGCTCTAGGTCCGTCTGGGTAGGCCTGTGTTCTTCGCGTATTTTATCTTGTGTTGCGATTGCTTGCCTCTCAAGCCTGCCAATTGTTTGTGATGTTTCCAAGCCGCAAGTCTTCAGCCACGACAATGTCGTCGTGCCCGCTAGAGTCATGTCTCTGGCGGGGATCAACTTGACGGGGCTTTTGGTCGTCTTGGAAGGCTGCCGTTCCTGAGTTATCTCGAGTTGCGTTTGTTCAATATCCGCTTGGAACCGACGGCATATTTGCAGACAATACTCGACACTGTTTTGCTCCACGTGCAACTGATCGACAAAGACAGAGGAGCCCGTCATCTCCTGCTGGCCACTGACATTCGTCTCCGGAGGCGTATTGAGCCTCGCTAGGATGTCCTGGAAGCACTGCTGCACGTGTGCCGTGGTCACGTCGACCCCTTTCTTATACTCATCTAAATCTCGCAGAGTAATTCTTGTCGCACGACTAGGGAATCGCAAGTCAGAAAATTACCACCCACGTCCCAGGGTAGCAAATAATAGCGCATACATACAGGTTCGCCTCGGCAATAGCAATGGCCACGGTGGACTTGTACACAGCCAAGGTCTCCATAAAATTGACAATGTCGCCATTCCGGAACCGAAAGGCAATCCACGCGTAAAAACTTCTCCCATTACCTAAACGCTGCCGGTGGTTCTCCAGGGCCTCTCTGAACTGGGTGCACGTCGCCGTGCACTCCCGCAGCGGCATGTCCAGAGGAGACGCCACGCCCTCATCCTTCTCGGCCAGCTCACGCAAAGACTCTAGGGTGGCTGTAAGGCTCGCAAGCTGCCTCAAGAGGTCCTTGACACGTTGCGGGTGGTTCTTGAAGCTCTCAACGGTGCGGTAGAGTGCGTCGGACGACTGCATTGTGGCCGTGACGACAGCGATAACGCCTGCCGCAATGCTGAGAGGATCCGCCATCTCGCACTACCAATCGTGGGGGAGCGCGGACCGGAGCTCCTGGAGCACGGCCGTCAACAATGACGAGCTCGAAAGTCCTCGACAACGAGACGGACACCAGAGATCAGCACCGGGGCACGTAGGACGTGCAGCCAACTTAGCGGGGACTACTAACCACACGTGTGCCGCCCCGCTTAAGGGTAATATAAGAGACGTGGTAAGGAGCGAAACCTTCTCTGAAACATAGCTTTGAACACATATATAAAGAACGCCTTTGTAAAGTTATATAGAAATTTTTTTTTTAATTTAAGGACTCGTTCTATAGGATTAAGGTAGGTATACTAAATAAATACGGGGCTTAACTACGACCCAATATAACTATATATAGTTTGATAAGAGATTAGTTTACTAGATATTAGTGTATAAAGGTATAATATCTAGAGGGTATTAATCTATTGCATAAGGGTCTATAACTAATAGCAGTAAACTTAGATTTTATTAATTATTTCTTATATATATATAAATTTCTTCTTTATAGTATTTTAGGTTCTAGAGTATTTTCTTTATTATAAATATTTATTAAAGTAAATAATATTACCTTTAATTATAAATAAGAAAGAATTAAGTTCTTTATATAAGTATTTTCTTTTATAATATTATAAAATATTAATTATTCTACCTTAAGTATACTATAAGTATAGTCTAATTAATATCTAGATACCTTTATTATATATTTCTTTTATACTTTTAATAAATAATTTTAATAATATAATAAGTTAGAAATCTAATATAGTATATTTCTTATTTATTAAGTTTATATATATTAATAAAGTAAGAGATATTCTTTTGAGGTATATTAAATAAAATTATAAGCTTAATTTATAATATATAAGGATTTAACTTTATAAAGGCTTTATTTAGAATTAAAAATATTTAAGAGTATATAAAGTAGTATTTTATATAAAAGAGCTTATTAAAAAGAGATATTATAAATTAAATATTCCTATTCTTATTTTTAAAAAAGTTAATACTTTCTTAATATATTTTAAAATAATTCTTTTAATTCTATAGCTTTTTTTAAAATATAAATTATAAATAATAATAAAAAAAATATTATTTTAAATAATTTTAAATTCTTTTTTTTTATTCTTAATATATAATTTTATTTTATTTTAATTTTATAAATTTAATTATATTTTTAAATATATTCTTTATTTTTAATAAAAGATATAAAATAAAATAAAATATTTTCTAGGAGTATAGAATTAAAGATTATTAAGTAATCTTATAATAAATTATTAAGTATTTATTAAATAATAAACAAGAGTATAAATAAATCTAGGTTATTATAACCTAATAAAGAACTATATATGCCTCTTATATACTACTTAAATTTTCTAACTAAATATATACTAATTAGACTAATTACTAAATATAATACTATAAACTTAGGAATTAATTATATTAAATCGCTCCTTATTACCTCTTTAGTAACTTAGTATACTTAGTTTATAAACTAACTTAAGTCTATTTATATGGTAACTAGCTTAACCAGAGTATAATATATTAATAGACTTTATTTAATATATTACTTTATTAAGGACTAGGATAATACAATATTATAGCTAGCGAATCCTCTATATTTAATACTATAAAGGTAACCTCTTAGCACGCTAAACTTATTTATATAATATAGCCTTTAAATATAGATAATGTAGGTATTATTTATAAGTACTATTAGATAGTAGAATAATAAGTAACTATATCTAATTCATAGTAATTAATAAATACTACCTCCTATAGAATTAGAAGACTTAACTATATAACTATTTTAATATAAAAGGATAAATATTAAATTATAATAATAGAACTATTAACCACGAGATTAATAAACTCGATATTTTAATATAAGGATACTATAAGTAAATTATCTTCGATATTATAAACCTATATAAGTACTATATAATTGTATATTATCTATAATTATTAAGAAATAACGCGGTAATTAATTAATATATAAACTAGTTAGTATAAATAAATAAAGTAACGCGATAATTATTATTTTATTAAAAAAAAATATTTATAATAACTTAGCTACTAAAGAAGCTATATAAGTAAGTAATAAATAAGTTTAAAAAGCGAAATATACTAATATATTAACTAAAAAGGCTTTATAACTAAGGATAGAATATAAATAATATAAGTACTATAAACGTATTATTATTAAAATTATAAAAAAAATATATAAAATAAACTAAGCTTTATAAGAAAAATAAAAAAAGAAATTTATTATAAAGGAAGAATATATAATAATTATTCTATAAGAATACTAGAAATATAATAAGCTATTTAATAAAATACTTAAAAATAGATTATAATAATATAGCTATAGGGTTATAAAATCTATCTTAAAGAAGGAACCTTAAATAAGTTCTATTAACTCTATAATCTTAATAAGAAATAACTTAAAGTACTATAAGAATATATTAATATTATATTATAAAAAGGCTATATTTTAACTTAAAATTAAAGGTAGGCTATTTTATTATATTTATACCTAAAATAAATAAGGAGCTATAACTAATCGTGGATTATCGCTAGCTAAATAAAAATATAGTAAAAAATAGAATATTTTTATTACTTATTAATAAGCTTAAGGTGTTGCGTAGCAATAGTCCCTTAACATAGATATGTCTATAGATAGATATATCCAACCGGATAGATATATCGCCCTCGGTAGATATATATAACGACCTATACTTAGTATAGATATATATATTAGGGTAGATAGATAAATTAAGTACTTTATATATAACGCATGTAATAATTAGTAGTAATTCTATACTATCCTAGTTTAGGCTAGGATTAATCTATTTAATTATATAATTATCTTCTTTTCTCTAGACCTTATATAAGCGAGCGGGTGCCGATATAACTATTAGTACTATTATTAAATATATATATTAAATGCCTTTCGATAGCCGTATACTACTATAAGCTAAGTATTTAATTACTTTTAATAATAAAATCCTAGGGAGAGTGCTACTCGAGGATATCGCTTAAGTAGAGAAATTATTAAATAAATACCGCGATAGATAGACGCGTTAACTAAGATAAGTAATAGACGAGTTTCCTATCGAGTAGGTAGAATTATATACTAACCTAAACTAATTCCTACGAAACTAGCGGAAAAAAGTTAGTAAAATACCTCTATAAGACAAGCTTATCGCCTAAGAACAATAGATTGCTCTCGACGCAGCCGAAGTACCTATCCTATTATCCCCTTCGTCCTTATTATAGCCCGATACCTTTATTATAGTAGATCGATCTAGTGTACCTGCCTATATAATACTATAGAAGGACTAACACGAATAGGATAGAATACTATAGAAGATATACAAGAGCAAGCGTATAGTAGGAAAGGCTTTATTAGAAAGATCGCCCGCTCAAGGTAATAATATTTTAATATATAGTACCTTAAGGTAGTAGGACGCGTTAGTCGGACAGCCCTTACCGCTAAAGGGAAGAATAAAAGGAGCACCTGCCTATACTAACTTATAAGTATAGTGTGACATTCGGGTTAGGCTAGCTACCGGGTAGATAGACTAAAGTTAATTTATAAACTAAGTATACTAGGTTATCGTAGACTTAAGTAGTTAGGTTATAGTTAATAAATAGAGATAGTAATAATCTAAGCGTTAATTATTATATTAATAATTATCGAGCTAGGTAAAGACTAACTATAATAAAGTATAGCTTCCTATATACTATAAGTAATTATAGTAATCGACTATAGTCGACGGTCGGCCTATATTAATTTATAACTAAAGTCGACTATAATATTAAATCGGCTAGCGTATAAATAGTTAATATAGATAAGGCCGACTAGACTATCGGGCGGCTTATATAGTATTAGTAGAAAAAAGTAGGGTATATATAAGAGGTATATATAGTTATATACTAGGTTATAATATAATATCTCCCTTCTAGTAATTCTATCCTAGAATCTATTAAAACTATTAATTATTATACTTTATAAGTATTCCTTAACTTCCTTTCTTTATTATACCTAACTATATATAGAAATAAATATCTAATTCTTATTATCTCTTGCTATTACTAGCTTATATACTAGAGAATTCTTATATTTCCGAGATACTATATACTTATTATTTTTATATAAAGTATATATACTAGTTTAGCAAGGACTCTTATTATTATATAAATTATATTATATAAAAGAAGACTTATAATAGAAATAGTATTACTTCTTATTATAAGTTAGTAATACTTATAGAGTATTTTATATTATATTAATAAGGGTAATAATATACGTTATAAATAAATAAAAGTATATAGAGTTAGATTTAGAAAAGTCTAAAAAAGAATTTCGCGAGGTCCTTTCTTATATAGAGTAGTTATATCGCTAATATAACTTACTTTATATATATTCTTTAAAGCTAGTTATTTATAATATATAAGAATTTAATAAGGAGGATAGGGTCTATTTCTAGGAGAAGGCTATTCTAGAGGAGTAGTAAGCTATTAGTTATACTTAAGAGCTTAGTGCTTTTAGGATTATTAATTAATCTTTAATAATTAATATATTTCCCTTTAATAATACTATTATAATAGGGGCTAGTAATTTATTAAATATTTAGGGGGTTTTTATATATTTTTATTATTTATATAGTCTTTTTATTTAATAAAATACTAGACTTCTCTATCTTCTATTTATTTATCGAGAATTTATTCTAGTTTATATTCTTCTTTATAGACTTCGATATCTATCTATAGTTTTATATTTTTTAGTACTTTTTTAAATAATAAAATATAAAAAATTAAGTATATCTTTATACTTAAGGGTAGTAAAAGTTTATAGTTAGTATCTAAGATTACTTCTTCGATTTTAAATAATCCTAGTTTTTTATAATTAAGCTTTAATAAAGATTAAATTATTATAAAATTTTTATATAATAAGTAGGCTATATTTCCCCTCTTAAAGATTAGTCCTTTTAATCTTTTAAGGTTATAATACTTTAATATTTATAATTATATAAATTTAAGTTATTTTTTTATATATTTATATAATAAGTATAGTTAGTTTATTTTAAGTATAGTTTTTTTAGTAAGTAGTCTATTTCTTAATATTTTACTACTAAACTCGGGTTTATATCTATAGTTTATATAGAATAGTAAGATTTTTATTACTTCTATAAGTACGTTATTATAGGCGAGTTAGGTAAGTAAAAGTTTTAAGACCTAATTATTTTATTTATAATTAATATAATACTATAAATATTATTCTAATATCTAGTTTAATCTCTCTATTTAATTATCTATTTAAGGGTAATATATTATATTAAGCTTATACTTAGTTCTAAGTTATATTAGTAAAGCTTACTAAAACTTAGAGGTAAATATTATTCCTTTATCTAAAATAATTTCTTCTAGAAGGCTATAATTAGCTATAATATACTTAATTACTATATATATAAGTACTTCTATATCTATTATTTCTTAATATAATAAGAAATATCCGAATTTATTTATTTAGTTTATAATAATAAATATACTATTATATTTAATATTAAATCCTAGTTCCTTAGATTTAAGTAGCTTTATAATATAATCGAAGGCTATTAATTCTTATAGTTATAAAAGCACTAATAATAGCTTTAGTTCTCTATAAGGCTTATATTATATAGCCTTATTATATATATAATCCTTATATTATCCGACGATATATATAATATCTAATTTAATCTTTAGGTAGTTATATATTTATTTAATTTATTTAAGAGTCTTTCTAACTCCTTAATATCCTATTATAAAATATATATAAATATCCGTAAGGATTTTATTATATAGTAGTAAAGGTATTTATATAATCCTATCCTTATAGAGTACCTTCCCTAGTTTAATTATATATCCTTTTAAAGTCTTAGATTTATTATTAATTATTTATTATAGGGTTTTATTATAATAAGTAGTATCTACTTTTACTCTAAATAATAGGAGGTTAAGTACTATTTATATATAATTTTTTTAATTATTTTACTATAATATCTACCCTTTTACTTTAAGTATTTTAATATTATAGTCTAGTTAATAGCTAAGCGCGTCTATATAGTTATTTTTTAATCCCTTTTAATAGATAATTTTAATATTATAGTCTATAAAGAACTTAGTATAGTATATTTATTATATACTAAGTTTATATATTATTATAAAATAAGCAATATTTTTATAATTAGTATAGATTTTAGTCTTAAACTTAGTCCCTAGTATATAATACTTAAACTCCTTAATTATTAAGATAATAGCGAGGAATTCTTTATTATAAATAAGGTAGTTTAATTCTATATTATAGAATTTCTTTAAGAAAAAAGCAATTAATTATATATTATTATTATTATTTTTTTAATTAATTTATACTCCTATAGTATAATCTAATATATTTATTTCTAGTTCTAGTAGTTTCTTAGGATTATAGGTTATAAGTATAGTATTCGAGAGAATATTATCTTATATAGCTTTAAATACTTCTTATTATTCCTTTTTTTATTAAAATTCTCCTTTCTTTTTTATAAATCTAGTAAGTTATACTATAATCTTACTAAAGTTATAAATAAAGTATTAATAATAGTTTATAAAGCCTATAAAGGCTTATACTTCTTTAAGTATTATTAATATTAGCTAATTTTTAACTATATCGATCTTTATTTATTCTATTAGGATTTTATTAAGTCTAATTATATAGCCTAAGAAGACTATTTCTTATATATAAAATATAGTTTTCTTTAGATTAATTAAGAAGTTTATATTTTATAGTATCTTTAATACTTTATAGATATATTCTTTATATTCTTTAAGAGTATTTAAGAAAATTAGGATATTATCTAAGTATATTATAATAAAGATATCTAAGTACTCCCTAAGTATATTATTAATTATTTATTAAAAAATAATAAGAATATTAATAAGGCTAAATAGTATTATTAAATACTTAAATAAACTAAGTTTAATATAAAAAGCTATCTTTTATTTATTTCTTTTCTTAATTTAGATAAAATTATAGGCTCCTTTAAGGTTAAGAATAATAAACTATTTCTTATTATATAGCCTATCCTTAAGCTTATTAATAAATAATAAAAGTATTCTATCTTTTACTATAATTTTATTTAGCTAGTAATAGTCTATAACTAATTATAGTTTTTTATTTTTCTTAGGTATAAATATAATAAGGTAGCCTACTTTTAATTTTAAAGTCTAAATATAGCTTTTTTATAGTATTTTATTAATATATTTTTATAATACTTTAAGTTATTTCTTATTAAGGTTATAGAGTTAATAGAACTTAATTAAGGTTCCCTCTTTAAGATAGATTTTATAATCTTATTAACTATATTATAGTAATCTAGTTTTAAGTATTTTATTAAATAGCTTACTATATTTCTAGTATTCTTATAGGATATTCTTTATATATTCTTCTTTTATAATAGGTTTCTCTTTTTATTCTTTTTATAAAGCTTAGTTTACTTTATATATTTTTTAAATAATATTAATAATAATATATTTATAGTATTTATTTTATTTATATCCTATTCTAAGTTATAAAGCCTTCTTAATTAATATATTAGCTTTCTTTATTTTTCTAACTTATTTATTGCTTATTTATATAGCTTTTTTAAAAATTAAGTTATTATAAATATTTATTTATTCTTTCTAGTTAAATAACGATTATCGCGTTATAATATTTATTTATACTAACTAGCCTATATACTAATCGACTACTAGGTTACTTCTTAATAACTATAAATAACCTAAAATTATATTATATATATATAGGTTTATAATATCGAAGATAATTATTTTATAATATCCTTATATTAAAATATTAAATTAATTAGTCTCGCGGTCGATAGTTCTACTATTATAATTAAAAGTTTATCCTTCTATATTAAAAAGCCTATAAAGTAGAGCCTTTTAATTCTATAGTAGCTAGTATTAATTAATTACCGCTAGTAAGATATAGTTTCTTATCGCTTTATTATTTAATAATACTTATAAGCAATACTTATATATCTAGACTTCTAAAACTATCTTCTAGCCTCTACCTATCTTTATAAAGTAGAGGGTCTTTAGGTTTATTTCGTTATCTTATACCCTTTTTATAGGTAATATTAATAGTTTTTTACTAGGTAATAGTTTATATTAATCTTATTATCTTCTAGCTTATATATATAGTTACTATTATATAAGCTTAGGTAGTTTACTAGGTATACCTATCTATATTTGCGATATCCCTTATAAAGGGTATTCTTCTATTTATATATCCTTATTAATATATAGTCTAGATATCTATAATATTAGTACCTATATATTATTCTATATTTCTCTAAAATAGTAGTATTTATTATATAGAGTTATTATTCTTTATATAATTCTTTCTTTTCTTCTTTCGCGCGCTAGTATTTATTTTAATATTATTATTATTATTCTCTAGTTCTATATTAGTTAAATAGCTTATATTTTATATAGACTAGATATTCTATAGATAGGTAGTCTTTCTATTATACTAGGTATTATATATATTTTTCTAGGTATTTTAATAATTACTTAAGTATAATATAGCTAATAAAGGGCTCGCTTATTATTACTTAGAAATACTATACTTTATCGACCTTATATAGGTTATTAATAATTTATCCTAGGTGCCCTTATACTAAATAAGCTTAATATATTCCCTTTCTTAATATATAGATCCTATAGTTATAGAATATATATAATAATTATAATATTTTATAATAGTTAAGATTCTTAGGATCTAGCCTTTTATTATCTCCGGGGATAAGCCCTTTTTCTTAAGTCTAGGATAGTCTATTATTTATTACCTAAGCTAGGATTATTATCTATTTAGCGTTACTATATAGTAGGGGGGTATAATAATCTAGCGCTACTTTCTACTATTCTTCCTTAATTATTATTCTATTCTAGAGTTATCCCTCGAGCGCTTATATATCGCGCTTATAGGTTTCTTCGCTATCGAGTAACACGGTATTACTAGATCTATCCGATAATTTATTTATAATATTAAGGTACCTCCTTAGCCCTATAATAACCTTATATATTATAGTGATAGTATATTATTATAGTTCTTTAAGGAACTATCCTATATTAATCTTACTATCTTTATAGGTAAGATAGTTATTATTATAGTATCCTATCTAATATAATACGCTATATACTAGTAGATTATTACTTAATTTTGCCCTAATTAGTATATTATATCCTAACCTAGTTATATTTAGTTATTTTAGCTTACTTTCTAGTATTAGTTTAAAGTATACTTTTTTCTATCCTTACTTATTTTTAAGCAAGCGATATTTATATATAAAGTAACCTTTTTTACTATAGTTATAATATATAAGGTTCTTTTTATTTATTATAGCGAGCTTCTATATTATATCTAGGTCTATAGGCCCGGCGTGAATCCTATATACTATACTTAGCCTAAAGTATAGTTATCCTATATTCGCGTAGTTCTTAAAGTTTCGTGACTAGGGTTATTCTTTATTATAAGTAAAGTATTATCTTTTTTTCTTGTGGTATCTTTTAAACTATTTATTATTGATTTTTATTATTATAGTAATATATACCAATAGTATAGAGAGTCTATTCTCTTTATATAATTCGTCCTTAACTTTATCTTTAAGTCTATAGTAGAATATTACTATTTTATCTACTTTATTTTTATTAGTTTTAAATATAATTTAAATAAACTAAGCACTATAATTAGAGGCTACTCCCTTCTATTTTAGTACTTCTAGTTAGTTTTTTACTAATTATTCTTTATTAATAATACTAAAGGTTATTTTTAATATTTCTTCGAAATTAATATAGTATATAAAGATATACTTAGTTTCTTCTTTCTTATTCTTATAGAGATTAATTATAAAGTCCTTAAGTATAAGTTCGAACTAATATAAGGTAGCTCTAGATAAGTATCTAAATATATATCGGACTTTATCTTCCTTAGTATATAATAAGGTAAGGAAGTATTATTAGTAGGCCTTAAGTTATATTAAGAACCCCTAAAGGTCCTTAATTATTCTATTAAATAGTCCTAGTTAGTATAGCTTTATAATCTCTCCTAGGTCTTTATTAATAATTTATTAAATAGCGGCGCTATTAATATTATTTATTTCGCTATATAATTATTCCTATTACTAAATATATATAGCTATCCCTTCCTAGAATATTTAGTAGGATATATTATAAGCTTCCTTATTATATTACTATATATCTATAAGTTATTATATAGCCTACTAAAGTTCCTATATCTACCCCTTAAGGAGCTTAATATCCTCGTTATTAGAGTTATTAGAATCTATACTAATATCTCCCGTTATCGCGATAAGTTTAGCATACTTAATAGTTACCTTAGTATTAGAGGATTCGCTAGCTATCGTATTATATTACTTAAGTACCTAATAAGGTAATATACTAAATAAGAGCTATTAATATATAACGTTTAGGTTAGGCTAGCTACTAGGTAGATAGACTAAAGTCGATTTATAAACTAAGTATACTAGGTTATTATAGACTTAAGTAGTCGGGTTATAGTTAATATATAGAGATAGTAGTAATCTAAGTATTAATTATTATATTAATAGCTATCGAGCTAGGTAAAGACTAACTATAGTAAAGTATAGCTTCTTATATACTATAAGTAATTATAGTGGTTGACTATAGTCGATAGTCGGCCTATATCGACTTACGACTAAAGTCGACCGTGATATTAAGTCGGCTAGCGCGTGAGTGGTTAATATAGGTAAGGCCGACTAGACCGTCGGGCGGCCTATATAGTATTAGTGGAAAAAAGTGGAGTATACGTGAGAGGCGCATGCGGTCGCATGCTGGGTCGTAACATATAGCCTAGATAACTTTTAACTTCTAGCTAAGCCCCTCTCCTCCTAATATCTTTTCCTCCTCCTTTTTACTTATTAAGGTAGAGGCCTAATCTATTAAGGTATAAGCCTACGCTATCCACGGTCGTTTAAAACCTATAACGACTTAGTAAAGCTAACAAGGGACTCAAGACCCTTGTGATATCGAACATAGCAAGACCACTATTATTTCTATCAGATTAAGCCAGACAATAGCTAGAGAGATCAATACCTCCTAATAACGCCGGCTTGGACGCCGACTCTAGCACTATAATAGTAGGCCCGTCCCGTAATAACTCTTAGGACGAACCTATCTAACTAAACTAAGCGACAATAATGGACAGACGTGTCACGAAGGGACGCAAACCCAAATTACAGTATTTAATACAATAGATAGGTCACGGCCCAGAACACGACATATAGCACGATCACGCCGATCTTAAGGAAATAGCACCAGCCCTAATTAAGGCATTTAATAAGGAAAATCCATTAAATAAGGCAGAAATACAAGCGCGAGCGCGGCATATATAATAATGCGTGCGATATATTAGATAGTTAAGGGGGTAAATAATAGTATCTAATGCATAGCTAAGATATAAACTTTTTACCTTTATAGATATAACTGCTTTCACAGAACCTCTCTTAGATATATATTCTTATTATAGGAATATACTTACTATAATTATACTATTAATAAGATCCCTTACACTACTAATTACCTTCGAACACGCGTAGCTATACCGCTAGCTCCTATAACGCCGGGTGTAATTAATATATACCTAGAACGGCTAGATAGAGGCACACAATCTAAAGTCTAGTATCCTATAACCGACCTCGGTCACGCTACGAATTAGTGCTAGTCTATAGTGAATTTCTACAGAAGGATTGTAACCGATAAAATAGATATCGAATACGCGGCATCCCTCGGCGTTAATACGACTAAACTTAAGATAGCCTAGACCCGTATATACGCTAAATATATAATTAAATAGATAGTTTAAATAGCTATCGAACGTGAGATTAATAAGGCTATCCTAGAACCCTTAATTAACGTATATATAACGAAGTTAATAAGTATAATATCGGTAAAAAGCATATCTAGCTAGAATAGTGGACGCACTACCTATAACTACCTAAGAGAAATAGACTAATACGCTAGAGCTAATTAAGTTTAGGTTTACTTACAAGTAAATATAGCGATCTTATAGTCCGCATAATACTATATACGCGGTATTAAGCGCGACTATGAAACTAACGGATATATTTAGATTTAGGAATACCACTATATAGGGTATAAGTTAGCGATATCTATTAAGGTTTACTTAAAGGGAAACTATCTTTACTACTTCCCTATTATTAATATACCCGCGAAATACCTCGCTAACCTTACCCCTTAAATATATATATCGGGCCACGATAGATCCGACCGCCGCACTATATTAGGCGGTAAGTAACGCGATAGATCGAGCTATCGTAGGGGCGAATATAGAGAGGATTATCGTATACTAGAATCCCCCTCGATAAGATGTGAGAGGAAGCGTGCCTAGATTAAGCTAGAATTATCGGAGTTGTCGGATAATAGTAATAATAATAAATTAGTCTAAGTTATTAATAGAACCCTCTTCCTAACTATGACTACTACTACCGCACTATTTAAAGAACTACCTTTCTATTAGGTTACGCTACTTAAAGACGCGAGTGTATTAGATCTTTACCTAGAGCTATTAATAACGAATATATACACTCACTTAGGTACGCGTATTATATCCCGCGACGAGGTTAAGAGCAAGGTCCCGGAGAGCAAGTTCCTAGACCTAGCAATAAATCCTTGTATTATCGAGGATATCCTTGGTTTTATAGAGGATAATATACGCATTATATTAATTACCTACCGCAAGAACCTATAGTACTAGCTAAAGAATGTTAGCTTAGATATATATAGAGAAGACAAGCACTATCTCCTAAAAGCCCTGCGCGATTATATAGGAACCGACGAGGATAAAATCATTACATTAGCTAAGATCGAGGTAACGCTACCCGAAATATACTCGCAGCTAGTCTTTAATATTTCCTACTTATTAGGGCGTCTATCCTAAGAAAACGCAAAGTCTAAGATCTAGGTAAATAAGGCGATATTAGCTAAGATATTTCAGATAGTAGCTAATATATTATATATAGTAAACTAAGGATTCTATAAAGAGCTCGACATAATCTAATCCGCTAAGGCACTACTTAATAAGATTAAGTAAATAAAGAAGGAAGTACTTATATAAGTAAAGTAGATTATGGAATAGGATAAACTAGAGGTATACCTTAATATATTAACCGCGGGGGACGAGGTCGGAGTAGTCCGGGGAATTAATACTAATAAAAACGCAAAGGCTTAGTAGGTCTAGGATATATTTAGCCTACTATATATAGTAATAGACTAGGCTCCCTAGTTATATCGTTAACCTCTTTATAACGCTATTAATTATATCGTCGTTATAATAGGAGGACGCGACTGCACTATTACTAACTATATTAAATTAATAAATCTATTATTTATAGGTTAGGTTAACTATATAGATATCGCACCCGTAGAGTTAGTTAAAGAAAAGAAATAATACACGTTTACAATAGAGTAATAGAACTATCTATTAGCCTTATATTACTTAGTTACTAACGATAATACTATTTATATCTTATAGGACAAGGCGTTAGGTAAGATTATACTAATAAAGAGGGTATTAATTAAGGAGAATAGATAATGTATTCAATAAGTATAACTAGAGGTAGAATGTATCTATTAAGAAAAGACAGTAAATTAGGAACGCGTAGCGGAAGGTCTTCGACGTATTGGGACGATAATAGCTATCCTTATATCGGTATCCCCGGATAACGAGAACGATAGTAAGATCTACTAGGAGATTATAACTATAAACGAAAATACCCGAGGGCTAATACTCGATTCCATAGTCTAGCGTATTACTATTAGAATATTATATATAGCCTAGACACTAGTAACCGATATTTTTATTAAGGCGCTCGCGCCTAGAATTCGTCTATAGTTAGAAACGCGATATACTATACGAAGTATCCGTTTAAGGAGTCTTTACTTACGGACTTCGATATAAATATAGTAGGCCCGAAGTATAATAAGACAAATAACTATCTTCGCTAGGAACTCTACCTCTACATTAAAGGGGAAGACCTAGTAAAGTCCGATAATACTTATATCGATCGACTAGGAGAAGCACCCGATAGCGGACGATTTTACAAACTACTCGATAAATACACTAAGTCTATCGCTATATATACCACGAAAAAACTAAAAATAACACAAGGTAGTAATAGTGAGTTATAGGTAGCGGTTAAGTATAGGTTGCTATAAGCTATATATAAGTAGCGATATAAATATAACTACCCGGAGCGATTTAGCGAAGAGCTCCTATAAGTAGATAGAGGATACAACGAATATATCTTCGAAGAAGTTAGAAACCGATATTAAGGCATAATAGGGAGAACGCGATAAATATAGTAATAATAGAGATAACGAAAATAGCAATAATAGATATAACGAATATAGCATAGAGGATGTAACGAACGTAGTAATAGGGGATAGAGGATACAAAGGATTAGATATATAAGGGCATTCGGATATTTATTTTATTTTTCCTTAGGTAATCTTCTTTATTAGAAGGGGGGAATTATTATATAGTAACAATCCCTTAACGTAGATATGTCTATGGATAGACATATCTAACCGGATAGATATATCGCCCTCGTTAGATATATATAACGACCTATACTTAGTATAAATATATATATTAGGGTAGATAGATAAATCAAGCACTTTATATATAACGCACGTAATATAAGGATAGGCTTTATAATAAGAAATAGTTTACTACTCTTAATATTAAAGGAGCCTATAACCTTATCTAAATAAAGAAAAGAGATAAATAGAAAATAACTTTTTATACTAAACTAGGTTTATTTAATTACTTAATAATACTATTCGGCCTTATTAATACTCCCGCTATTTTCTAGTAAATAATTAATAATATACTTAGGGAGTACCTAGATATCTTTATTATAATATACTTAAGTAATATCTTAATTTTCTTAAATACCCTTAAAAAGTATAAAGAATATATTTATAAAGTACTAGAAATATTATAAGATATAACTCTTTAATAAATATAAAGAAAAGTTTTATTTATAAAAAACTATCTTCTTAGGATATATAATTAGACTTAATAAAATCCTAATAAAATAAATAAAAATTAATATAATTAAGAAATAGCTAGTATTAATAATACTTAAAGAAGTATAAGCCTTTATAAGCTTTCTTAATTATTATTAATACTTTATTTATAACTTTAGTAAGATTATAATACTACTTACTAGACTTATAAAGAGTAAGAAAGAATTCTAATAAAAAAAATAATAAAATATATTTAAAGCTATATAAAATAGTATTCTTTTAAATACTATCTTTATAACCTTTAATCCTTAAAAACTATAAGAATTAGAAATAAATATATTAGACTATGCTATAAAAGTATAAATTAATTAGAAAAATAATAATAATAATATTTAATTAATTACCTTTTTCTTAAAAAAGTTCTATAGTATAGAATTAAACTACCTTATCTTTAATAAGGAATTAATTAATTATTATTTAAGTAATTAAGGAATTTAAGTATTATATACTAGGAACTAAGTTTAAGACTAAGGTATTTATTAATTATAAGAATATTACTTACTTTATAATAATATATAAACTTAGCGTATAATAAATATATTACGCTAAGTTCCTTATAGACTATAATATTAAAATTATTTATTAGAAGGGATTGGAAAATAGCTATATAGACACGCTTAGCTACTAACTAGACTATAATACTAGAGTGCTTATATAACATTCGGGTTAGGCTAGCTACTAGGTAGATAGGCTAAAGTTAGTTTATAAACTAAGTATACTAGGTTATTATAGACTTAAGCGGTCGGGTTATAGTTAATATATAGAGATAGTAGTAATTTAAGTATTAATTATTATATTAATAGCTAGAGAGCTAGGTAATAACTAACTATAGTAAAATATAGCTTCCTATATACTATAATAATTACCGAGTAATTATAGGGAAGTAAGGGTAATTATAAGTAATTAAATATAATAAATCGCTAAGTTTATAGTATTACTTTAGGGAATTAATATAATTAGTATATAATTAGTTAGAAAAAATAGGTTTTTTATAAGAGGTATATATAGTTATATACTAGGTTATAATATAATATCTCCCCTCTAGTAGTTCTATCCTAGAATTAATTAAAACTAACTATTAGTCCTATTTATAGGTTTCCTTAACTTCCCTCCTTATTTATACTAATAATATGCCTTATAGTTCGATATAGCGCTAGGAAGATCTTTTTTATTAAATCTAAGAATTTAATTATATTGCTTAAATACCTTATATACTTTATTAAAATAATAGGTAGGGGGACTATTATAAGTTAATAGATAGTTATTATTATCTTATAGAATATACTTATTATAGTCATTCTTATGATATATTTAGGACTCCTTAGTCTATAAGTATATATTTATATAATAATTTTATTAGTTATATATTAATCTTTTAGTATCTTATATAATTATAGAAAAGTATTATTTAGAGTTAATAGAAGAGAGAATTAAAAACAAGCTTGAGGAGCTTTAAAAGAAAATAAATAAAAGTTATACTTATTTATAGCGCGTATATCGGTAGTATTATAAGGTTGCTAAGAAGGGTCACGATATAGTTATATAGGGCCTTTTATCGTTAAATAAGTTAGAGAATAAGAAGTATAAGGAAGCTAACGCTATAGCTAATATATAATTATTTAGAGGCTTTAGTATTATTAATTAGTATACTATAAATAAGCTTATAGATTAATTATTATTTAATCTTCCTAAAGCTTCTAGTAATAGAACTTCCTTAATAATTACTAATAATTATTAAAATATTAAAGTAATTTTTATATATTTTTATTATATAAATAATCTCTCTATTTAATAAGGTATTTTAATTCTTTATTTATTATTTACTTATTAAGGATTAATTCTAGTTCCTAGAATCCTTCTAGTATTTTAACTTTATAATATAATTATATTTTTTTTAATAATAGTTCGAGTAGTAAAATATAGAAAATAGGGTATATCTTTATTTTTAAAAGTAATAAAAGTTTAAAGTTATTTTTTAAGATAATAACTTTAACTTTAAATAGTCCTAGCTTTTTATAATCGAGCTTTAATAAAGATTAAATTATTATAAAATCTTTATATAATAAGTAAGCTATATCTCCCTTTTTAAAGATTAATTCTTTTAATTTTTTAAGGTTATAGTATTTTAATATTTATATATATATAAATTCGAGTTATTTTTTTATATATTTATATAAAGAGTATAATTAGTTTATTTTAAGTATTTCTTTTTTAATAAGAGGTCTATCTTTTTATATTTTATTATTAAACTCGGGTTTATATCTATAGTTTATATAGAATAATAAGATCTTTATTAATCCTATAAGTATACTATTATAAGCGAGTAAAGCGAGTAGTAATTTTAAAACCGAATTATTTTATTTATAGTTAATATAGTACTATAGGTACTATTCTAGCGTCTAGTTTAAGCTCTCTATTTATCTATCTATTTAAGGGTATTATATTATACTAATATTATAACCTAATATATAACTATATACGCCTCTTATATACCCTACTTTTTCTAACTTACTACGCACTAATTATATTAATCACTAAATATAATACTATAACTATAGTAATTAGCTATAATTAATTACTCGCGATTACCTTTATTTACTAATAATTACTTAGTAATTATTATAGTATATAGGAAGCTATACTCTACTATAGTTAGTATTTACTTAGCTCCCTAGTTATTAATAATAATAATTAATGCTTAGATTATTACTATCTCTATATCTTAACTATAACCCGACCGCTTAAGTCTATAATAACCTAGTATACTTAGTTTATAAATTAACTTTAGTCTTATTAGAAAGTAAGGATCCTCTTAATAAGGATATACCTTTATAGGCATAGTGGAAGTTATCGCTATAACTATCCAGACTCGATATAGGGTAGGCGTATCGGTGATATAGAGCAGTGCTCTAGGGTAGGAAGAAGTATAAGGATAGACTTAGTTAATTACTAAGTAAGTAACTTACTAACTAACTTCCTAACTTCTAGGGAGTGAAGGCCTATATTTATAGGCATTTCCTACTATAATAACGAAAGTTATAGAACCTTATAGTAGTTATAAGACCACTATATTGAAACCTTATAGCGGTTACAAGACTACTATATTGAAACCTTATAGCGGTCATAAGACTACTATATTAAAACCTTATAAAGGTTATAAGGCTACTATATTGAAACCTTATAGTAAATAACCTTTTATAGACCCTTGTATAAGCTTTAAGTTTAAAGCTTTTATAAGGATTATTATAGCCCTAATAGTAGGCCTCGTAGGGTACCTTATAGTGCCTAGAATAGCCTGTATTTGTAATAAGTCTATCTACCCGGTACTTAAACTAACCCGAATATTATATATTAATAGCTCTTATTTAGTATATTACCTTATTAAGTACTTAAGTAATATAATATAATAGCTAGCGAATCCTCTAATACTTGAATAACTAGGCGCGCTAAACCTATATAACCCGCACTACTAGCTTAGCCTATAATCGTGGACTAGGAAGCCGATAACTTTAATAATAAAGATATTAAAGTCCTTAAGGGATAGATATAGGAATTATAGTAAGCTATATAGTAACTTATAGATATTTAATAGCGTATTAAGGAAAGCTATAATATATTATATAGAATATTCTAAGAAGGCATAGCTATGTTTATTTAGTAGTAGGAATAACTATATAATAAAATAAATAATATTAATAATACCGCTATGAAATAAGCTACTAGCTAGGACCTAGGAGAGATTATAAAGCTATAGTAACTAGGACTATTTAATAGTATAATAAAGGACCTTTAGGGGCTCCTAATTAGCTTAAGGCTTACTAATAGTATTTCCTAACTATTCTCTATACTAAAGAAGATAAGGTTAGATATATATTAGGTTATCTATCCGGACTAGTACTACTATAGTCCGAACCTACCCTTAGGGACTTTATAATTAATATCTACTAGGATAAGAAGGAATAAGTAAAGGAGATCTTTGTTTACTATATTAACTTTAAAAATATATTAAAAGTAACCTTTAGAACTATTTATAAAGAATATTTAGCGGAAAACTAACTAGAAGTACTAAAATAAAAGGGGGTAATTATTAAATATAGTACTTAGTTTATATAAATTACTTCTAGGATTATTAAGAATAAAGGAGATAAAATAGCAGCCTTTTATTATAGACTAAAGGATAAAGTTAAAGATAAGTTATATAAGGAAGATAAGCTTAATATACTTATAGACTATATTGCTATAGCTATTAAAAATAATAATTAATAGTATAAAAGGTATTATAAAAGAAAAGGATAATACTTTATTTATAAAGAATAACCCTAATTATATAACTTTAAGAATTACGCGAATATAGGATAATAGCGCTATAAGCTAAGTATAGAGTATAGGATATATACTAGACTTATAGACCTAGATATAATATAAAAGCTCGCTATAATAGATAAGAAAAACCTTATATACTATAATTATAGTAAGAAGGGCTACTTTATATATAAGTACTACTTACCTAAGAATAAATAAGGATAGAATAAAGTATACTAAAAGCTAATACTAGAAAGTAAGCTTAAATAGCTAAATATAACTAGGTTAGGATATAATATACTAGTTAAAATAAACCTAAGTAATAACCTACTAGTATATAGCGCGCTATATTAGATAGGATACTATAATAATAACTACTTTATTTATAAAGATAGTAAGGATAATATAGGATAGTTTCTTAAGGGATTATAATAATATACTATTATTATAATACATAAGGTTACTATAGAATTAAGGAGATATTATAACGCTATAGGCGAATTATTAAATAAATCTAGCGATATTATATTACTCGATAGTAAAGAAACTTATAAATATAATACACGAGTGCTAGAAAAATAACTCTAGAATAAAATAGCGATAAAAGAAGAATAGCAAAAAGCTATACTTGATTAATATACCCCCCTACTATATAGTAACACTAAATAGATAGTAATCTTAGATTAAGTAATAAGTAATAGACTATTATAAACTTAAGAAAAGGTACTTATCCCTAGAGATAATAAATAACTAGACCCTAAAAACCTTAACTACTATAAGATATTATAGCTATTATATATTTTCTATAACTATAGGCTATATATATTAAAAAGGGAGTATAATAAGCTTACCTAGTTTAAGGATATTTAGAATAAATTATTAATAACCCTTATAAGATTAATAAAATATAGTATTTTTAAGTAATAATAAGCGAGCCCTTTACTAGCTATATTATACTTAAATAATCGCTAAAATACCTAGAGAAATACGCACCCTATTTAGCATAATAAAAGGATTATTTATCTATAGAATATCTAGTTTATATAAAATATAAGCTATTCGACTAGTATAAAACTAGAGAATAATAATAATAATATTATAATAAATACTAATATATAAAAGAAAAAAGGGAAGAAGTACACAAGGAATAATAACTTTATACTATAAATATTACTATCTTAGGAGAATATAGAATAATATATAGATACTAGTACTATAGGTGCCCGGATTATATATTATTAAATATATATAAATAAAAAAAAATACTTTATAAGGGATATTATAAATATAGATAGATATACTTATTAAACTACCTAAACTTATATAATAGCGATTATATATATAACCCCGAGGATAATTAAATTAATATAGAATACTACCTAGTAAAAAACTACTAATATTTTTTATAAAAAGGGTATAAAATAACGATAAAAAACTAAAGACCTTTTACTTAGCTAAGATAACTAGAGGCTAGAAAATAGTATTAGAAGTCTAGATATATAGGTATCGCTTATAAGTATTAGTAAATAGCGGAGCGATAAGAAACTATATTTTATTAATAATAATTAATTAATACTAGCTACTATAGAATTAAAAAGCTCTACTTTATAGGCTTTTAATATAAAAGGATAAATAATTAATTATAATAGTAGAACTATCGATCGCGAGACTAATTAATTCGATATTTTAATATAAAGATATTATAAATAAATTATTTTTAATATTATAAACCTATATAAGCACGATATAATTTTAAGTTACTTATAATTAATAAAAAGTAATCTAATAATTAATTAATATACTAGCTAGTTAATATAGATAAATATAATAATATAATAATTATTATTTAATTAAAAAGAATAAATAAATATTTAGTATAATTTAATTACTAAAGAAGCTATACTAATAAATAATAAGTAAATTAAAAAGGTAAGAAATACTAATATATTAATTAAGAATACTTTATAAATAAGGATATAGTATAAATAAAATAAATACTATAAATATATTATTATTAATATTATCTAGAAAATATATAAAATAAACTAAGCCTTATAAAAAAATAAAAAATAAAACCTATTATTAAAAAAGAATAAATAAAGAAGATTCCTTAAGAATACTAGAAATATAATAAACTATTTAGCGAAATACTTATAATAAGAATACTAGAATATAATTAATAAGCTTATAAAATCTATCTTAAAGAAAGAACTATAATTAAGTTTTATAAACTCTATAACCTTAATAAGAAATAACTTAAAACTTTATAAAAATATATTAATTAAAAATTATAGAAAGATTATATTTAAACCTCTATATTAAAAGTAAAATACCCTATTATATTCGTTTTTAAGAAGAATAAGAAGCTATAATTAGTTATAGACTATTAATAGCTAAATAAAGTTATAATTAATAATAGAACCCCCTTATTATTTATTAATAAGCTTAAGGCTATACTTTATAATAGGAAATAGTTTATTACTCTTAACTTAAAAAGAGTATATAATTTAATCTAAATTAAGAAAGGAGATAAATAAAAAATAACTCTTTATAATAAGTTTAGTTTATTTAAGTATTTAATAATATTATTTAGCCTTAATAATACTCTTATTACTTTTTAATAACTAATTAATAATATACTTAAAGAGTACTTAAATATCTTTATTTTAATATATTTAGATAATATCCTAATCTTCTTAAATACTCTTAAAGAATATAAAGAATATATTTATAAAGTACTAAAAATATTATAAAATATAAACTTCTTAATAAACCTAAAAAAGACTATATTTTATATATAAAAAATAGTCTTCTTAGGATATATAATTTAACTTAATAAAATCCTAATAAAGTAAACTAAAATTAATATAATAAAGGATTAACTAGTGCTAATTATACTTAAAGAAGTATAAGCCTTTATATACTTTATAAACTACTATTAATACTTTATTTATAACTTTAATAAGATTATAGTATTACTTATAGGATTTATTAAAAATAAAGAAAAATTCTAATAAAAAGGAATAATAGGAAGTATTTAAAGCTATATAAAATAATATTTTTTTAAATACTATACTTATAACTTATAATCCTAAAAAACTACTAAAACTAGAAAAAGATATATTAGACTATACTATAGGAGTATAAATTAAATAAAAAAATAATAATAATAATATTTATTTTATTACTTTCTTCTTTAAAAAGTTTAATAGTATAGAATTAAACTACTTTATTTATAATAAAGAATTCTTTATAATTATCTTTATAATTAAGGAATTTAAGTACTATATATTAAGGACTAAGTTTAAGACTATAGTTTATATTAATTATAAGAATATTATTAATTTTATAATAATATATAAACTTAGTATATAATAAATATACTATATTAAGTTCTTTATAGACTATAATATTAAAATTATTTATTAAAAAGGATTAAAAAATAATTATATAGACACGCTTAGTTATTAACTAGACTTTAATATTAAATTACTTAAAATAAAAAAGTAAATACTTTAATAAAATAATTAAAAAAGCTATATATAAATAATACTTAACCTTCTATTATTTAGAGTAAAAATAGATATTACTTATTATAATAAAATCCTATAATAAATATTTAATAATAAACCTAAAATCTTAGAAAGATATATAACTAAAATAAAGAAAGTCCCCTATAAGGATAGGATTATATAGATACCTCTACTACTATATAATAAAATCCTTATAGATATTTATATATATTTTATTATAGGATACTAAGGAGTTAGGAAAACCCTAGAACTAATTAAATAAATATATAACTAATTAAGAATTAAATTAGATATTATATATATTATTAAATAATATAAAGACTATAAATATAATAAGGCTATATATTATAAACCTTATAAAGAATTAAAGCTATTATTAATACCTTTATAACTATAAATATTAATAATATTTAATTATATTATAAAGCTACCTATATCTAAAGAACTAGGATTTAATATTAAATATAATAGTATATTTATTATTCTAAATTAAATAAATAAATTCGGATATTTCTTATTATATTAAGAAGCGATAGATATAAAAATACTTATATATATAGTACTTAAATATATTATAACTAATTATAGCCTTCTAGAAGAAATTATTTTAGATAAAGGAAAAATATTTATTTCTAAGATTTAGTAAGCCTTAATAATATAACTTAAAACTAAGTATAAGCTTAATAAAGTATATTACTCTTAAATAAATAAATAAATAAAGAAATTAAATTAAATACTAGAATAATACTTATAGTACTATATTAACTATAAATAAGATATTTAGGTCTTAAAACTATTACTCGCTTAACTCGCTTATAATAATATCCTTATAGAATTAATAAAGATCTTATTATTCTATATAAATTATAGCTATAAACCCGAGTTTAATAATAAAATATTAAGAAATAGACCTCTCGCTAAATAAGCTATACTTAAAGCAAACTAACTATACTTTTTATATAAATATATAAAAAAATAATATAAATTTATATATATATAAATATTAAAGTATTATAACCTTAAAAGATTAAAGAGATAGATCTTTAAGAAAGGGGATACCTACTTATAATATAAAAACTTTATAATAACTCGATCTTTATAAAAGCTAAAATATAGAAAATTAGGACTATTTAAGATTAAAAAAGTTATTCTAGATACTAATTATAAACTTTTACTACCCTTAAGTATAAAGATATACTTAATTTTCTATACTTTATTATTTAAAAAAGTACTAAAGAACGCTAAAATATAAGTAAATAACTAGGTTTATAAAGAAGAATATAAACTAGAATAAATCCTTAATAAAGAAATTAAAAATAAAGAAGTATAATACCTCGTTAAATAGAAGGGCTATATAACTAATAAAAATATATAGGAACCCGCTAAGTACTTTATAAATTACTAAAAGCTCCTTTACTAGTATTACTAGCGGGCTTAGTAATAGTTAGCTTTAAATAAGTTATATTAGAAAACTTATTACTTAAATTAAATAAAGATTAATTAACCTTATTTAGAATACCTAGGGTATATAAGGTATTAACTACACTACGCTTAAAGGAGTTAAGCGAAGATATAATATAATGTTTAGGTTAGGCTAGCTACTAGGTAGATAGACTAAAGTTAGTTTATAAACTAAGTAGACTAAGTTATTATAGACTTAAGCGATCGGGTTATAGTTAAAGTATAGAGATAGTAGCAATCTAAGTATTAATTATTATATTAATATGTTACGACCCGACATGCGGCCGCCTGTATAGGCGTGCGGGCCGCACGTGACATAACGCACACCCCATTGTTTCCACCCAATCACGACAGGATCATATTTACAACACCATGATCCGGGCTCATCTCACTCATTCGATAATCCCCATAACCCTCACAGTATTATCATCACGATAGGATAATCCCACAAGTATATAGGAAGCCATGCTTCACTATAGTCAGTCTCTACCTAGCTCCCTAGCTATTAATATAATAATTAACGCTTAGATTATTACTATCTTTATATATTAACTATAACCCGACCGCTTAAGTCTATAATAACCTAGTATACTTAGTTTATAAACCAACCTTAGTCTATCTACCCGGTAGCTAGCCTAACCCGAATATTATATATTAATAGCTCTTATTTAATATATTACCTTATTAAGTACTTAAGTAATATAATACTATAGCCGAGGAAATAAATATCAGAGACTTAGGAGAAATAATCAAGCCTAAGTCCCCCGGACTATTCGATAGTAATCTAGCTTAACTTAATAGGTTCCTAACCTAGCTTAAGATATTCTATCGACTATTCCCTACTAAACTCGCTAATAATATAGATAAGATCTTTTACGCAAGAATATATCTTACTAGTACAGCCTTAGTATAGTTTAAACTATAAATAAGAGACTTTATAGAGACCGATACTAACCTCTAAGATAATAAAATGCAAGCTATTTTCGCAAGCTATAAAGGCTTTAAAATAACTATCTAAAGTATCTTTAGAAATATTAATAAGAATTAAGTTAATATCTTAGTACTCTAGAATCTTAAATAAACTAGATCTACTATAGACTATACTATAAAATCCCGCTAGTTATCTAATAAACTAGGATAGGATAATAAACTACTTATAACTTACTTCTTTAATAGACTTAAGCTAGAAGTATAGAAGAAACTCTATAATTAGGATATACCTAATAACCTTATAGAATATATTACTAGCATAATCTAGATCAATAATCGCTAGTATATAAAACAAAGGATACTAGGAAAAAAGAAGTATATAACCTATCCTTAGATATATAATAAAGGTCGAAGCTACTAAGCTAATTAAGGCCGACCCCGATAGAATATTATATAAGTATACACAAGAAATCTAGGACTAATAGACCTAGACGCTATATAACGATAGCTCGCCGCGATAGATAAAAAGAACCTTATATACTATAATTATAGCAAGAAAGGGCACTTCGCGCGCGAATACCGCTCCCTTAAGAAAGAACGAGGATAAAATAAGGACTAGAAGCTAGTCCCCGAAGGTAAGCTAAGATAGCTAAATATAACCAGGTTAGGATACAATATGCCCGCTAAACAAGGAGTCTCTAAGGTAGATATCTCCAAAGTATATAACCAGGTCCCCATAGAAACGCTAAGTACTTCACACAAAACCTATAAAGGACCTATAGACATAGACAATACCGAAAAAGAATATTAGCAATATATTACCGATATTATAACGGGAAAAATCTCCTATAACACGAACTATATCGAGGAGATCTAGAAGGTAGCAATAATACTAGTCAAAATAAGTAATAACCTACTAGCGCACGGCGCACTACACTAGACAGGATACTATAATAATAACTACCTTATCTATAAAGATAGTAAAAATAATGTAGGATAGTTCCCCAAGGAACCACGATAACGCACTATCGCTATAATACGCAAGGTCACTATAGGGCTAAGAAGGCACCCTAATGTTATAGACGAATCACTAGATAAATCTAGCGATATTATATCACTCGATAGCGAAGAAACCTACGAGCGCGATACACTCGCGCTCGAGGAATAACTCTAGAATAGAATAATAACTAAGGAAGAATAGCAGAAGGCGGCGCTCGACTATTACGCCCCCCTACTATATAGTAACACTAAATAGATAGTAATCCTAGCCTAGGTAATAAGCAACGGACTATCCTAGACTTAGGAGAAAGGACTTATCCCCGGAGATAATAAAAGACTAGACCCTAAGAATCTTAACTATTATAAAATATTATAATTATTATATATCTTCTATAACTATAAGCTTTATATATTAAGAAAGGGAATATACTAAGCCTATCTAGTATAAGGATACCTAGGATAAGTTATTAACGACCTATATAAGGTCGACGAAGTATAGTATTTCTAAATAATAGTAGGCGAGCCCTTTACTAGCTATATTATACTCAGGTAATCACTAAAATACCTAGAGAAATATACACACTACCTAGTATAATAGAAAGACTGCTTATCGGTAGAATACCTAGTTTATATAAAATATAAGCTATTTAAATAGTATAGAACTAGAGAATAATAGCAATAGTATTAAAATAAATACTAACGCGCGAAAGAAGAAAAGAAAGAATTATATAAAGAACGATAACTTTATATAATAAATACTATTATTTTAGAAGAATACGGAATAATATATAGGTATCGGTGCTATAGATACCCGGACTATATATTAATAAGAATATATAAATAGAAAAACACCCCCTACAAGGGATATCGTAAATATAGATAGGTATATCTAGCGAATTACCTAGACTTATATAATAGTAACTACATATATAACCCCGAAAATAATTAGATTAATATAGAATATTACCCGGTAAAAAACTACTAATATTGCCTATAAAAAGGGCATAAGATAACGAGGAAAACCTAAAGACCCTCTACTTAGCTGAGATAGCTAGAGGCTAGAAAATAGTCTTAGAAGTCTAGATATATAGGCATCGCTTGCAAGCACTATTAGATAGTAGAGCAATAAGAAACTATATCTTACTAGCGGTAATTAACTAATACTAGCTACTATAGAATTAGAAGGCTCTACCTTATAGGCTTTTTAATATAGAAGGACAAACTTTCGATTATAATAGTAGAACTATCGATCGCGAGACTAATTAACTTAATATTTCGATATAAGGATACTATAAGGTAATTATCTTTAATATTATAGACCTATATAAGCACGATATAATTTTAGGTTACCTATAGTTATCGAGAAGTAACCCGGTAGTCGATTAGTATATAGGCTAGTTAGCGTGGATAGATATAATAACGCGATAATTACTATTTAACTAGAAGAAATAAATAAATATTTATAATAACTAAGCTACTAGAGAAGCTATATAAGCAAGCAATAAGTAAGTCGAATAAGCGAAATATACTAATATACTAACTAAGAAGGCTTTATAACTAGGACTATAATATAAATAGAATAAATACTATAAATATATTATTACTAATATTATCTAGAAAATATATAAAGCAAACTAAGCTTTATAAGAAGAATAAAAAAAGAAACCTATTATTAAGGAAGAATAAATAAAGAATATCCCTTAGGAATACTAGAAGTATAATAAGCTATTTAATAAAATACTTATAATAAGGATACTAGAATATAGTTAGTAAGATTATAAAATCTATCTTAAAGAAGGAACTATAATTAAGTTCTATAAACTCTATAACCTTAATAAGAAGTAACTTAAAACCTTATAAGAATATATTAATAAAATATTATAGAAAGGTTATATTCAAACCTCTATATTAGAAGTAAGATACCCTATTATATTTATTCCTAAAAAGAATAAAAAACTATAATTAGTTATAGATTATTATTAACTAAATAATATTATAATTAAAGATAGAACCCCTTTATTACTTATTAATAAGCTTAAGGATAGGCTTTATAATAAGAAATAGTTTACTACTCTTGACCTAAAAAGAGTATATAACTTAATCTATATTAAAAAAGGAGATAAATAGAAAATAGCCTTTTATACTAAGTTTAGTTTATTTAAGTATTTAATAATACTATTTAGCCTTATTAATACTCTTATTATTTTCTAGCGAATAATTAATAATATACTTAGGGAGTACTTAAATATCTTTATTATAATATACTTAGATAATATCCTAATCTTCTTAAATACCCTTAAAGAATATAAGGAATATATCTATAAAGTATTAAAAACACTATAAGATACGAACCTCCTAGTAAATCTAGAGAAGACCGCATTTTATATATAAGAAATAGTCTTCCTAGGTTATATAATTAGACCTAATAAAATCCTAATAAAATAGATAAAAATTAATATAATTAAAGAATAGCTAGTATTAATAATACTTAAAGAAGTATAAGCCTTCGTAGGCTTTATAAACTACTATTAATACTTTATTCGCGACTTTAGTAAGATTATAGTACTATTTATTAGATTTATAAAGGGAAAAAGAGAATTCTAATAAGAAAAAGAATAATAAGAAGTATTTAAAGCTATATAAGATAGTATTCTTTCGAATATTATACTTATAATTTATAATCTTAAGAAACTACTAGAATTAGAAATAGATATATTAGACTATACTATAGGAGTATAAATCGGTTAAAAGGATAATAATAATAATATACGCCCGATCGCCTTCCTCTCGAAAAAGTTCTATAGTATAGAATTAAACTACTTTATCTATAATAAGGAATTCCTCGCTATTATCTCTATAATTAAGGAATTTAAGTATTATATACTAGGGACTAAGTTTAAAACTAAGGTTTATACTAATTATAAAAATATTACCTACTTCGCGATAATATATAAATTTAGCGCACGATAGATATACTATACCGAGTTCCTTATAGACTATAATATTAAAATTATTTATCAGAAGGGATCGGAGAATAGCCGCGTAGACGCGCTTAGCCGCCGACTAGACTATAATACTAGAGTACCTAAAATAAAGGGATAAATACTCTAATAAAATAAATAAAGAAGCTATATATAAATAGCGCTTAACTTTCTATTATTTAAAGTAAAAGTAGATACTACTTATTATAATAAGATTATATAGTAGATATTTAAGAATAAGCCTAAGGTTCTAGAAGGATATATAACTAAACTAGGGAAGGTACCCTATAAGAATAGTATTATATAGATACCCTTATTATTACGCGATAAAATCCTTATAGATATTTATACGCACCCTATAGTAGGATACTAAGGAGTTAGGAAAACTCTTAAATAAATTAAATAAATATATAATTACCTAGGAATTAGGTCGGATATCGCACGCATTATTAGATAATATAAAGACTATACGCGTAATAAGGCTATATAATATAAGCCTTATAGAGAATTAAAGCTACTATTAGTGCCTTTATAATTATAAGAATTAATAGCTTTTAATTATATTATAAAGCTACCTAAATCTAAGGAACTAGGATCTAATATCGAATATAATAGTATATTTATTATTATAGATTAAATAAGTAAATTTAGATATTTCCTACTATATTAAGAAATAATAAATATAAAGGTACTTATATATATAATACTTAAATATATCGTGGCTAACTATAGCCTTCTAGAAGAAATTATTTTAGATAGAGGAATGATATTTACCTCTAAGTTCTAGTAAGCCTTAATAATATAACTCGGAACTAAGTATAAGCTTAGTATAATATACTACCCTTAAATAGATAAATAAATAAAGAGATTAAACTAAATATTAGAATAATACCTATAGTACTATATTAACTATAAATAAGATAATTAGGTCTTGAAACTACTACTTACCTAACTCGCCTATAATAGCGCACCCACGGAGTTAATAAAGATCTTACTATTCTACGCAAACTATAGATATAAACCCGAGTTTAGTAATAAAATATTAAGGGATAGGCCCCTTATTAAAAAAGTAATACTTAAAGTAGATTAACTATATTTATTATATAAGTATATAAAAAAGTAACTTGAATTTATATAATCACGAATATTGAAGTACTATAACCTTAAAAGATCGAAAGGACCGATCTTTAAGAGGGGAGATATAGCCTACTTACTATATAAAAATTTCATAATAACTCGACCTTTACTAAAGCTCGACTATAAAAAACTAGGACTATTTAAAATCGAAGAAGTTATCTTAGATACTAATTATAAACTTTTACTACCCTTAAGTATAAGAATATACCTAATTTTTTATATCTTACTACTTAAAAAAGCACTATAAAACGCAAAAACAAACTATACACTAGAAGTTCTTAAAGAACTTTACGAACTAGAACGAATTATCAATAAATAAATTATAAATAAAGAAGCTAGATACCTAGTAAAATAGAAAGGCTACGTAAATAGCGAAAATATATAGGAACCCCCTAAGCACCTAAGGGACTACCGCGACCTAATTCGATAGTTCTACTAGTCTAGCTAGAAGCATAGACATGCTGCAAGGCAGACACAGTAAAATCTTCTATAAACAAGGGTTCCGGCGGACCGTCTCTAAAGCATTCCGCCCAGTTATCTATAAACGCTAGAGTCACTAGACCATTAGTAGAAGAACGAGCAGCGGACCCCGAGGCCTCCGCCTGCCGAGCACTCTCACGCTCAGCCTCCTCACGCTCCACCTGTTCTAACTCCTCCACACTATCGATACCACGAGCTACCGCGCGTATTATCTTTTTAAACCAAAGTTTCTTTTATTTTCGTAAATATTCTACCTTCGAATCTAGCACACGGCGAGCCTCCTCCGCCTTCTCTAGTTCAGACTTAAGACGATTATATTATACAGTAATACGACATAATTGCGCGGGAGAAAGCGCTTTAGTATCGCAATACGATAAGTTAAGCCGCACATACTTAAAATAATGAGACAAGTCGCTCTCGGAAGTAATATATTTACGACCGTTCTATTCGTAAGTAGAACACGAACTCTTTATACTCACGGAATTCATAAAGATAACCTTAAGCAAGGCGTCGCGCTATTCGGTCTTCTAAGAACGGGAATTGCGAGTTTTTAAAATACGGTCTAGTATCTTAGTTAGCTAAAGCAAGAATAAGGAACAAGAAGCTAGGGAATATATATCACGAGGACTAATAGGGTTTTGATTGATTCTAGGATAGAATCACCGGAGGGGAGACATCATATTACGACCCGATATACGGCCGCCTGCATAGGCGTGCGGGCCGCACGTAACGTAACGCATACCCTATTGTTTCCACCCAATCACGATAGGATCATATTCATAACACTATAATCCGGGCTTATCTCACTCATTCGATAATCCCTATAACCCTTATAGTATTATTATCACGACAGGATAATCCCACAAGTATATAGGAAGCTATGCTTCACTATAGTCAGTCTCTACCTAGCTCCCTAGCTATTAATATAATAGTTAACGCTCAGATTGCTACTATCTTTGCACATCGACTATAACCCGACCGCTCAAGTCTACGACAACCTAGTGTACTTAGTTTATAAACCGACCTTAGTCTACCTACCCGGTAGCTAGCCTGACCCGAACGTCACATAATAGCTAGTAAGCTAGGTAAAGACTAACTATAGTAAAGTATAGCTTCCTATATACTATAATAATTACTAAGTAATCGTGAGTAAGTAAAGGTAATTATAAGCTATTAAATATAATTAATCGCTAAGTTTATAGTATTATATTAGATAATTAGGATAATTAGTATATAGTTAGTTAGAAAAAGTAAGGTATATATAAGAGGTATATATAATTATATACTAGGTTATAATATAATATCTCCCTTTTAGTAATTCTATCCTAGAATTAATTAAAACTAACTATTAGTCCTATTTATAGGTCTCCTTAACTTCCTTCTTTACTTATATTAATAATATACCTTATAATTTAATATAGCGCTAGAAGGATCTTTTTTATTTAATCTAAGAGTTTAGTTATATTACCTAAATACCTTATATATTTTATAAAAATAATAGATAGGGGGATTATTATATAGTAATAAATAGCTATAATTATTATATAGAATATACTTATTATAGTTATTCTTGCGATATATCTAGTACTCCTTAGTCTATAGGTATACAATATATGAATATTTTTAGTTATATATTAACCTTTTAGTATCTTATATAATTATAGAGAAATATTATTTAGAATTAATAGAGGAAAGTATTAAGAATAAGCTTAAGGAGCTCTAAAAGAAAATAAATAAGAGTTATGCTTATTTATAATACTTATATCGCTAGCGTTATAAAGTCGTTAAGAAGGGTCGTGATATAGTCGCGCGAGGTCTTTAATTATTAAATAAGTTAGAGGATAAGGAATATAAAGAGGCTAAGGCTATTATTAATATATAGTCGTTTAGTGGTTTTAGTATTATTAATTAGTCTACTATAGGCGAACTTATAGATTAATTATTACTTAAACTTCTTAAAGCTTCTAGCGGTAGAATATCTTTAATAATAGTTAATAATTTCTAAGATATTTAAGGGGTTCTTATATATTTCGCTTAATAGCTAGCCTTTTTATTTAATAAGATATTAAACTTCTTTATCTTTAGTTTATTTATTAATAATCTACTCTAGTTTATATTCTTCTTAATAAATTTTGATATTTATTTATAGTTTTATATTCTTTAGTGCTTTTTTAAGTAAGGAAATATAAAAAATAAGGTATATCCTTATTTTTAAAGGTAAAGAGAGTTTATAGTTAGTATTTAAGATAACTTTTTTAATCTTAAATAATCCTAGTTTTTTATAATTAAGCTTTAATAAAGGTTAAGTTATTATAAAATCTTTATATAATAAATAAATTATATTTCCTTTCTTAAAGATTAGTTTATTTAATTTTTTAAGGTTATAGTATTTTAATATTTATATTTATATAAATTTAAGTTATTTCTTTATATATTTATATAATAAGTATAGTTAATTTATTTTAAATATTGCTTTTTTAGTAAAAAGTCTATTCTTAATATTTTATTATTGAACTTAGGTTTATATCTATAGTTTATATAGAATAATAAGATCTTAATTAATTCTATAAGTATATTATTATACGCGAGTTAAGCGAGTAGTAGTTTCTAGACCTAATTATCTTATTTATAATTAATATAGTACTATAGGTATTATTCTAGTATTTAGTTTTATTTCTCTATTTATCTATCTATTTAAGGGTAGTATACTATTCTAAGCTTATATTTAGTTCTAAGTTATATTATTAAAGCTTACTAAAATTTAGAGGTAAATATTATCCCTTTATTTAAAATAATTTCTTCTAGAAGGCTATAATTAATTATAATATATTTAAGTACTATATATATAAGTATTTTTATATTTATTATTTCTTAATATAATAAGAAATATCTAAATTTATTTATTTAGTCTATAATAATAAATATATTATTATATTTAGTATTAAATCCTAATTCCTTAAATTTAAGTAGCTTTATAATATAATTAAATATTATTAATTTTTATAATTATAAAAGCACTAATAATAGCTTTAGTTCTTTATAAGGTTTATATTATATAGCCTTATTATATATATAGTCTTTATATTATTTAATAATTTATATAATATCTTATTTAATCCTTAGGTAGTTATATATTTATTTAATTTATTTAAGAGTCTTTCTAATTCCTTAATATCCTATTATAAAGTATATATAAATATCTACAAGGATCTTATTATATAATAATAAAGGTATCTATATAATCCTATTCTTATAGGGTACCTTCCCTAGTTTAGTTATATATTTTTCTAAGATTTTAGGTTTATTACTAGATATTTATTATAAGATTTTATTATAATAAGTAATATTTATTTTTATTCTAAATAATAAAAAATTAAGTATTATTTATATATAATTTTTTTAATTATTTTATTAAAGTATCTACCCTTTTATTTTAAGTACTCTAGTATTATAGTCTAGTTAATAAATAAGCGCGTTTATATAGCTATTTTTTAATCCTTTTTAATAAATAATTTTAATATTATAGTCTATAAAGAACTTAATATAGTATATTTATTATATACTAAGTTTATATATTATCGCGAAATAAGTAATATTCTTATAATTAGTATAAACCTTAGTCTTAAACTTAATTCCTAGTATATAATACTTAAATTCCTTAATTATAGAGATAATTATAAGGAGTTCCTTATTATATATAAAGTAGTTTAATTCTATACTATAGAATTTCTTTAAGAAAAAGGCGATTAAGTATATATTATTATTATTATTTTTCGAACTAATTTAAACTCCTATAATATAATCTTATATATTTATTTTTAATTTTAGTAATTTCTTAAGATTATAAGTTATAAATATAATATTTAAAAGAATATTATTTTATATAGCTTTAAATACTTCTTATTATTCCTTTTTTTATTAGAATTTATTTTTACCCTTTATAAGCCTAGTAAATAGCGCTATAATTTTACTAAAGTTATAAATAAAGTATTAATAATAGTTTATAAAGCTTATAAAGGCTTATATTTCTTTAAGTATTATTAATACTAGCTACTCTTTAATTATATTAATCTTTATTTATTTTATTAAGATTTTATTAAGTCTAATTATATATCTTAAGAAGACTATTTCTTATATATAAAATATAGTCTTTTTTAGGTTTATTAAGAGGTTTATATCTTATAATATTTTTAATATTTTATAAATATATTCTTTATATTCTTTAAGAATATTTAAGAAGATTAAGATATTATCTAAGTATATTATAATAAAGATATCTAAGTACTCTCTAAATATATTATTAATTATTCGCTAGAAAATAATAGGAGTATTAATAAGGCTAAATAATATTATTAAGTACTAAAATAAATTAAGTTTTATTTAAAAAGCTATTTTTTATTTATTTCTTTTCTTTATTTAGATAAGGTTATAAGCTCCTTTAAGGTTAAGAGTAGTAAACTATTTCTTATTATAAAGCCTATCCTTAAGCTTATTAATAAATAATAAAGGTATTCTATCTTTTATTATAATTTTATTTAATTATTAATAGTCTATAATTAGTTATAGCTTCTTCTTCTTCTTAAGTATAAATATAATAAGGTAGCTTGCCTTTTATTTTAAAGTCTAAATATAGCCTTTTTATAGTATTTTATTAATATATTCTTATAATACTTTAAGTTACTTCTTATTAAGGTTATAAAGTTAATATAATTAAATTAATATTCTTTTTTTAAAATAGATTTTATAATCTTATTAACTATATTATAATAATCTAGTTTTAAGTATTTTATTAAATAACTTACTATATTTCTAGTATTCTTATAGAATATTCTTTATATATTCTTTTTTTATAATTAGTTTTTTTTTTATTCTTTTTATTAAACTTAGTTTATTTTATATACTCTCTAAATAATATTAATAATAATATATTTATAGTATTTATTTTATTTATATTATATTCTTAATTATAAAGCCTTCTTAATTAATATATTAGCTTTTTTTATTTATCTAACTTACTTATTACTTATTTATATAGCTTCTTTAGTAACTAAGTTATTATAAATATTTATTTATTCTTTCTAATTAAATAGTGATTATTATATTACTATATTTATCTATACTAACTAGCCTATATATTAATTAATTACTAGGTTATTCTTTTTTAATTATAGGTAACCTAAAATTATATTATATTTATATAGGTTTATAATATTAAAGATAATTTATTTATAATATCCTTATATTAAAATATTAAATTAATTAATCTTGCGGTCGATAGTCTTACTATTATAATTAAATATTTATCCTTCTATATTATAAAGCTTATATAGTTAAGTTTTCTAATTCTATAGTAGCTAGTATTAGTTAATTACCGCTAGTAAGATATAGTTTCTTATTACTCTATTATTTAATAGTGCTTATAAGCAATACTTATATATCTAGACTTCTAAAATTATTTTCTAGCCTCTAGTTACCTCGGCTAAGTAAAGGGTCTTTAGGTTTCTTTCGTTATCTTATGCCCTTTCTATAAGTAATATTAGTAATTTTTTACTAGGTAGTAGTTTATATTAATTTAATTATTTTCTAGCTCGTGTATATAACTACTATTATATAAGCTCGGGTATATAATAGGGTACTTCCTTATTAACTCCTTATTTTTATAAGGGTAATAGGTATAACTATAGTAATAGACTTTATAGTTTAATATATATCCCTCGTAGTATTTATACTTTATATACTATAAGTATCTATACCCTTATAGTACTAAGTATTCTTTTGCTTCTATATAGTATTATAGCCGAAGGGTCTCCTTAGCTTATTTATACTATTCTTATAGTATATTTCCTAACTAGATATAGTTATAGTTATTAATATCCTCTTATATATATAGTAGTTATTTATTATTTAGGTACTTAATATATTTCTTATATACTTAGCTATACTCTATAGCGTATTCCTTAATTCGATCCTTTAGTAGTTATATAATCTACTTATTCTATGATTATTATATTTAATCTATAGGATTATACTCCTTTCTTTAAAGTTATTTTTCCTCTTAATACTCTTATATATAATACTAGTCGAATACCTTCTATTTCGCGTATTTTGGGCAATCTATTGATAGATATTTTTCCTCTTAGGTTTAATTATATATATATACTTCGGGGCACTTTATTAATTATTAAAGTATAATATATCCTATCTTTACCTCCGAGTACAAGTACTTATAGTACTTAGGTTTATCTTTCTTATATAGGTTATAGATCGTTTAGTTATTAAGTCCTTTAATAGGGTAAATTATATATTATGCCTTTTGCTATATATATATCTTATAGAAATAATAGATATATAATATCTATAATAATTCCGAGTATTTATCTATATTAGGGTATAGCGCTAGATAATCTCCTAGTAGAGTCCTTCGATCTATTACCTATTAGACATATCCTATAGGTATCTAGGCTATAATAACTATCTAGAAATCTTTGCCTTATAGTAGCGGGTTATACTTATCTATTACCGCTTATATCTATTCTTCCGGCGATATATATCTATATTATAAGTTTATCTCGAGTATTTATTTTTCCTATAATCGCTCTTTATAACTATCGACTGAGTTTATATCCGAATTTTCTTTAATTATAAGTAGCGCTCGGTATATTATAGCAATAGTATACTTTCGTGGTTTCTTAGGAAACTATCCTGCGTTATCCTTGCTATCCTTATAGATTAGGTATGCATTATTATAGTATCCTATCTAATATAGCTCTATATATTAGACTAGTTCTTTTCCTAGTTTAAGTAATATTTTTAAGGCTTATTAAATCTCCTTATTATAGCTTATATAGTCGGTACTAGTTTTTCCTATTATAATGTTTAGAAACGCATTATTAATATTCCTCTTCTATTTTAAGTATACGTATAGATTCTACGTTAGTTTTATATAGTATACTTGGGTTTCCTATATCTAGGTATTCGCTATTATTATTCCTTCTTAAGGGAATTTAAATATATACTTTCGAAATATCTAGCTTAGAAATTTCTTGTTTAGCAAGCATATTATATCCTAACCTAGTTATATTTAGTTATCTTAGCTTACTTTCTAGCACTAGCTTCTAGTATACTTTCTTTTATCCTTACTCCTTCTTAGGGGAGCGATACTCGCGCGCGAAATAGCCCTTCTTACTATAGTTATAGTAGGTAAGGTTCTTCTTATCTATCGCGGCGATTTATCTTTATATAGTATCCAGGTCTATTAATCCTAGATTTCTTATATATACCTATATAGTGTTCTATCGGGGTCGGCCTTAATTAGCTTAGTAGCTCTATCCTCTATTATATATCTAGGGGTAAGTTATATTCTTCTTCTTTCCTAGTATCTTGCGCTTTATATACTAGCGATTATTAATCCTAATCGCGCTAGTAATATACTCTATAAGGTTATTAGGTATATCCTAATTATAAAGCTTCTCTTATACTTCTAGCTTAAGTCTGTTTAAAAGTAAGTTATAAGTAGTTTATTATTTATTCCTAGCCTACTAGATAGCTATCGGAACTTTATAACGTAGTCTATAGTAGATCCTATCTACCTAAGATTCTAGAGAGCCGAGATATTAACTTAATTCTTATTAATATTTCTAGAGAT